>CM050516.1:69955641-70555641 GCA_027563665.1 Antrozous pallidus | reverse complement strand
AAGTAATGAAAATACTATATTGTTTGCATATACCATAATTGAACCAATCAGTTATTTTCCTAGGAATGATTATTTACTATTTCAATTATTTTCTACATAATAATCAATTGTGCAGTTACTTGGTATGTTTTTATTTCCATGAGAACAATTCCATACAATGGAAGTAATGGGTCAAAATATGCATGAATTTCAAATTATAAATGGTGATAAATGTTGCCAAGCTGCTTTACAAAAAGTTCAGGGCATTTTTAGATTTTAACAGGTAAGCATGAGAATTAACTTTAGTCTTCACCCCTGCCATTTAAAAAAAAGTTCTTTTTAACCTTTTCATTCTTGAGGGCATTTTATTATATGTTGTTAATTTAATTTATATTTACTTTATTAGTGATGAGATTGAACACAATAAGTGTACACTGTACCATTATAATCTGTATGCTTGATATATTTTGATTGTTTAAATCTCCAAAAGTTAAAGAACAAATATTATACATAAGGGTATAATTGTGTGTGTGTGTGTGTGTGTGTGTGTGTGTGTATGTGTGTGTGTGTTTGTTTGTTTTATGGTTGTAGTTGAGTCTCTGTGTGTCTGACCTTTGGAAAAGATATTGTATTAATTTTCTTTTTGTCTGTTTGGAAAGCACAATCACATGCAATCATATGCAAAATCCTCAGATTAACAGTCTGGCTTAGATTAAGATAATGTCTTATTTTTGCTTTCCTATACACCAAATGCTCTCCCCAGTCAGAGAAAATGATGGAATTAATTACACCCCCAGGGTGAATGAATACATTCTAATTTCTTTCCAAGACATTGCTCACTTTATGTCTTGCTGTCTTGACATTGAGGGAAAGATTGCTTTTGGTATGTGATGGCTTAGAGACAATGAACTATTTTAATGCAATTTGGAGCCTTCTAGGACATCTTTTGAAAACAAAGATTTATAAAATTAGAAGATAAATTTCACTTTCTTATATCAATAAAAAGAAAGATACAGATCATTGCTTATTTAGTTTGTTCTAATTATTGAGACATCTGTTCTTCTTTTATGAGGTAGACAAAATAACTCTCTATAATAACATTACATTATATACTTAGTATTACTTACATATTCTCTTACTATTTGATTTTAAAATTTTGCCAAATTATATATTCACTTGTGGCCCAGTGCATGAAATTCATGCACAGGAGGAGGTATTCTTCAGCCCAGCCTGCACCCTCTCTATTCCAGGACCCCTCGGGGGATGTCCAACTGCTGGTTTAAACCAGAAATTGGACATTCCTCTTGCAATCCAGGACCATTGACTCCTAACTGCTCACCTGCCTACTGGCCTAATCCCTCTAAATGCCCTCCCCTACCTACCTGATCCCCCTAACTTCTCTCCCCTGCCAGCCTGATTGCCCTAACTATTTTCCCCTGCCGATCTGATCACCCCTAACTGCCTGTGTTGGCCCCGCCACCATGGCTTTGTCTGGAAGGATATCTGGTCTAATGAGTATATTACCCTTTTATTAGTATAGATAGAGGCCTTGGTACATGGGTGGGGGCCAACTGCTCTGCCCTGAAGGGGGACCCAGATCAGGGTAGGAGTCCCTACTGTGGGCGGTGCCAACCTAGGTGAGGGGCTGGGACAGTTTGTAAGCCAGCCATGCCCCATCGGGGTGATGGTCCCTGCTGGGGGGCATGGCCAGCCAGGGTGAGGGGCTAGTCCATTTGGGGCCAGTTTGCAGACTGGCCAAGGCCCTAACTTTATCTGGAAGGATGTCTCGAAGGTCTTCAGAAGGTCTCCTGGTCTAATTAGCATATTACTCTTTTATTAGTACAGACTAGAGGCCCGGTGCATGAAATTCATGTGTGTGGAGGTTGAAGGGGTGGTGTCCCTCAGCCCAGCCTATACCACCTCTAAACTGGAAGGCTTCGAGGGATGCCCGAATGCCCATTTAGGCCCAATCCCAGTAGGAAAAGGCCTAAACAGGAAGTCAAACATCCTTCTCACAATCCATGACTGCTGGCTCCCATCTGCTGCTCACCTGCCTGCCTTCCTGATTTCCCCTAACTGCTTCTGCCTGCCAGCCTGATCACCCTCTAACCACTCCCCTGCCAGCCTGATTGATGCCTAACTGCTCTCTTGCCAGACTGATTGCCTCTAACTGCCCTCCCCTGCAGGCTTAGTCCCCCTAACTGCCTTCCCCTGCAGGCCTGGGTCCCCTCCAACTTCCCTTCCCTGTAGGCCCAGTCACTCCCAACTTCCCTCCTCTGGCATCCTGGTAACCCCTAATTGCCCTCCCCTGCAGGCTTGATCAACACCAATTGCCCTCCCTTGTAGGTCTGGTCCCTCCCAACTGACGTCCCCTGCTAGCCATCTTGTGGTGGCCATTTTGTGTCCACATGGGGGCAGCCATTTTGTGTGTGGAGTGATGGTCAATGTGCATATTACTCTTTTATTAGATAGGTACATGGGTGGGGGACAGCTGGTTTGCTCTGAAGGTGTCCTGGATCAGGGTGGGGGTCCCCTTGGGGCAGCCTGAGCAAGGGGCCTGTGGTGATTTGCAGGCAGGTCATGACCCCCTGCAACCCAAGTGGAGGCCCTGGTATCTGGGAATTTTTATCTTCTATAATTGAAATTTTGTAGGCTTCAGCAGAGGCCAGGGCAGGCCAGGGCTGTGAGAAGAATGGCTTCCTCCATTGCCAGGGACAACTCAAGCATCCTGCTCTCTCCAGCTTTGTGGCTGCTGCCATTTTTGTTTGGATTTATTTATCATCTCTAGTTGAATCGTTGTAGCCTTAAGCAGAGACCAGGGCCAGCCAGAGCAGGCAGGAAGCTTGGCTTCCTTCATTGCCAGGGAAACCCAAGCCTCCTGCTCATTCTGTGGCCACAGCCATATTGTTGGGTTAATTTGTATACTCTTTCCTGATTGGCTGGTGGGTCTAGCATAGGTAAAGTCAATTTGCATGTTTCTCTTTTATTAGTGTAGATATTTAACTAAATTAATGTCATCCTATATTAACTGAAATTATAAAATAAAGATAGTAAGTGAATAACATATTATAATATAATTCTTTTGTTACATTATTCTCTCCTGGGAAATTATCTAGTGGATTCACTAGACACCAAACTTTTGATGAACCTCTATTCCTTAGGAATTATATTATCCAAAATAGAAGCAGTTACTATTAGCTTTGGCAAGTTTGAAATCATTAACAAATAGCTTGATTCTCGCAGAATATGTGAAATATTGTAATTTTTATTATATTCTGTTTTCAACAAAAGAAATTTCTTATTTTCAAAATATAGCTATGCAGTGTGTTCAGCACACATTTCACCAGTAATTTGCATCATTAGAACCTATTGAAAGTGAAATCTCCTCCCCGCTAAAAGACAATAATATTTATTATTTTTTTAATCTGTGCAGGAAAAAACATATATTTTTATAATATAGACATATATTTCTTTTAAAAAAATACTTTTTATTGATTTCAGAGAGGAAGGAAGGGAGAGAAATGGAAACATCAAAGATGAGAGAGAATCATTGATCAGCTCCTCCTGCATACCCTACACTAGAGATCAAGGGTGCAATCCAGGCATATGCCCTGACCAGGAAGGAATTCAACCCTAACCTCCTGGGAAAGGATCCACATCTTACTAGTAATCAGTTGTATTGTTGACAAAGTTCAGGCCCTTGCAGTTATAGGAATGAGGTTCCTGTTTCCTCGCTGGATATAAACTGAAAGCTATTCTCAGTTTATAGACATCACCCCTGCTTCTAGGCTTCTGGTTTTCTTCCGTCTTCAATGAGATTTTTTTTGGGGGGGTCCTTATTTCTGTCTGATTATTGGTATGGAAAATTCTTTACTTTTAAGATTTATGTGATTTGATTAGGCCTATCTAAATAATCCACAATAATCTTCCATTATTAAGTTCAGCTGATTTGCAACTATAATTTCAGCCACAATCTTGTCTTTATATTTGCATTGTATTACATATAGTGACTATATGATAGCATTATCCACAAACTCTTAAAGTCACCAAATATTATTTACTAGAGGCCTCGTGCACGAATTTCGTGCATGGGAAGGGGTTCACCTCAGCTTGGCCTATACTCTCTCTAACCTGGGACCTCTGGATCCTAACCACTCACCTACCTGCCAGCCTGCTCCCCTAACAGCTGTCCCCTGACAGCCTATTTGCCCTACCTGCTCTGCCCTGCTGGCTTGGTCCCCCTAACTGCTCTCCCTGCCTGCCTGATTTCCTCTAACCTCCTCTACCTTGGCCCTGCCAACATGGCTTTGTCAAGAAGGACATCTGGAAGGTCGTCCGGAAGAAGTTCAGTCTAATTAGCATATTACTTTTTTATTAGTATAGATGCCACCTTGTCCTAACAATGAAGGTTGTTCCCAGGTTTTCCTATCATGGAAGGGGAGCCTGCAGTAGCATCCTGGGTTCTGAGCAAGGCTTATGCACTGTGCTTTATCTCAGCAGATGTGATTCCTAGAAGAAGACTCTTGGATGTACCTGAACATTTCTGTTTTGCCAAATCATCCTCCCAAAACGTTGAACCACTTTAAACTCCCACCAGCAACCATGTATGTGCCCTCCGTCCCACTTTGATGCCAATATCATTGATTTCTCCCTAGAAACTTCCCTCCTGTCTGCTGGGACTGCCAACCTCATTGTTCAGCTGGGGACTTGATTTCCCAAGATAGAATTATGGAGGAGGAAAAATAGTTTTCCTCTATCTTTCTGAGTTCTTGGAGGCCCTTGTAATGAAAGCCAGATCACCAATTGAAAAACAAAAGTTCATTAACATGTGTACTGTTGTGTATATGTGGGAGATCCCAGGGAAAAATGAGTAACTCCCCAAGTGGCTTAGAATGCAGATTTAAATACCTTCTTCCTAGGGAAAGGGGACGGGAGATATAGGCCTCTTAGAGGAGAGTGAATTATATTTAGGAAAGATGAATGGGGTGAGGGGAAATAGTTTGTAACAAAGTTTGGATGTGATGTCAACTACTCTCCTGTCCTGTGACAGGAGTCAGTCTTCTCTGCCTGATGACACTTCTCTCATCAAAGGGACCTATGACATTTAAGCTTCTTTTGCTGGGTCTGATTTTAGGGAGATCAGGAGACTTCAGTGAAATCCTCAGCGTGCATTTGCTGTTTTTCAAGTATCTACAGTTCAAGATCACCAATATAACAACACAGCATATGTTGGGGTGGCATGTTCTCTGACCTTCAGAATAAACCCAACAAAAGCTTCTTTCCACTCTTAGATGATTTGCCTTTGAGACGGTATTCTGACCAGACCTTCGTGGGAGTGATCATAACATTACCCTGTGTATGTAGAAAGCTGTTGGCCATAGCACTAAATAATTCAGGAGCAGTTTTCTCATCTTGTGGAAAGGGAGATAAAGTTATGATAGTTTATCTCCCTTTCCACAGGTTGCTCGAGGGTTTGTGTCTCTGCTGCCCCAAACCCATGCCTCTCAGCAACCCAAGTGCCTCTGCCTCAGGCCTTGAAACTGCTGGGTGCCAGGCCTGTAGATTTTTGTCTTCAATCTTCCCCACCCCCTCAGATCCAGGTTTGCCATGACCGGGCTTCGGGCAGCAGGAGTCCAGATCCCCTGCTGGGTCTGGGGCTGCAATCAGGACCCCTGCCACTCCAGTGCCATCATGGCTGGGCTTCAGGCGGAAGGGGGCTGGCCTGCCATCTTTGTTGGGTTACTCACTCCTATTGGCTGGTAGTGTAGTGAAGGTATGGTCAATTAGCATTTTTCACTTTTATTAGATAGGATTAGCCCTAAAAGTTCAAGATAAGACCAGGAAAAACTTCCCCATAACCAATTAATTTTATTTTTGGAGCTTTGACAGAATCATATTGAAAGTTTGAACTTAATTTAGAATATAAAAATAATTTTCTTTCTAGTCATTTTCTGTTACTTATTCTGGTGACCCTTATAACACAATTTTATGTATATAATTCAAATAACATAAATTCACTGTACTTTTTATTTTCAAGGCAATATAGATCATGCTTTAAAAATCTTTACATTGTCGCCGAGACTGGTTTGGCTCAGTGGATAGAGCGTCGGACTGTGGACTGAAAGGTCCCGGGTTCGATTCTGGTCAAGGGCATGTACCTTGGCTGCGGGCACATCCCCAGTAGGGAGCGTGCAGGAGGCAGCTGATCGATGTTTCTCTCTCATCGATATTTCTGACTTTCTACCCCTCACCCTTCCACTCTGTAAAAAATCCATAAAATATATTTTTTTAAAAATCTTTACATTGTCTAGATATGGACATTAAATCTGAGTTATATTGAATAACTTAACCTAGTAAGATAGCAGTAGAACAGGGACAAGTTACCTGAATTCATATCAGATTCTTTGACATTCTCTTTTTTTAATCTTTATTGTTCAGTTTATTAATTACATTGTTCCCCCTTTTTTATCCCACTATAGCTCCCCTCCACCCGATGCCCATCCTCCCCTCCACCCTCACCTCCCCCCCCCCACTGTCCTCTCCCATAGTTGCATGATTTTTGTCCAGTCTCTTGCTGCATTTCCCACACCCTTTTTCTCCCCAAGAATTGTCAGTCCATTTCTTCTCTATGTCCATGATTCTGTTATATTCACCAGTTTATCCAGTTCATCAGATTATTAATTCACTTGATTTTTAGATTCATTTGTTGATAGATGTGTATTTGTTGTTCATAATTTATATTTTTACCTTTTTCTTCTTCATCTTCTTATAGAATATCTGTCAGCAAATCTTATAATACTGGTTTGGTGGTGATGAACTCCTTTAGTTTTTTCTCAACTGTGAAGCACTTTATCTGATCTTCAATTCTGAATGATAACTTTGCTGGATAGAGTAATCTTGGTTGTAGATTCTTGCTATTCATCACTTTGAATATTTCTTGCCACTCCTGTCTGGCCTGCATTGTTTCTGTTGAGAAATCCACTGACAAGCTGATGGGTGCTCCCTTATAGGTAACTAACTGCTTTTCTCTTGCAGCTTTTAATATACTCTCTTTAGCTTTTGCTCTTGGCATTTTAATTATGATGTTTCTTGGTGTGGTCCTCTCTAGATTCCTATATTTTGGGGTTCTGTGCACTTCTTGGGCTTTTAAGTCAATTTCTTTCACCAGGTGGGAGAAGTTTTCGGTCACTATTACTTCAAGGATGTTTTCATTATCTTGCTCTCTCTCTTTTTCTGGCACCCCCATAATTCGTATGTTGGCATGCTTGAGGTTGTCCCACAGGCCCCTTACACTATCTTCAATTTTTTGGATTCTTTTGGCTTCTTGCTTTTCCAGCTGAGTGGATTTTGCTTCTTTGTATTTCAAATCTTTGACTTGGATCTTGTGGTCCTCTGAACTGCTTTTAGGACTTGTGTAATATTTTTTATTTTAGTTAGTGTATGCTTACTTTCTAGTTGCTCTTTTTTCATATCCTCATAGGTCTTGTTCATTTCCTCATAGGTCTTGTTCATTTCCTCATAGTTCTCATTAAGTTCATCGGCCTTTTCTAGGAGCCTCTTGAAAAACCTTATTACTGTGGTTTTGAACTCTATGTCTAGTCGTCTTTTTTCCTCCATTTCTTTCACACCTGATTTCTGTCCATTTCTCCACATTGTGGCTGCTTTCCTGAGTTGGTTGATTAACTTTGTATGGTAGATGTCCTCTATGGGACAGTGGCTCAGCCTCCCCAGTTACCTGAGGTGGATACTCTTATTGCAATCCTTTATGGGTTGTACAGTATTGTTGAATTTAAGCCCAGCTAATTGTTAGCACTAGGAGGGTTGGACCTCCAGGTCAATTGGCTGTGAAGGAAAGCTATATTCAGGTTGGATGGGCGGAGTCTCCGGGCTGAGCATGCAGCGTCAGCTCTGCCCTATGTGGCGAGCAGGTTTCTGTGCCAGGTGGTAATGGCTGCACACCTCCAAGAGAAAGCCGCCGCCAGTCCCCACCCATTGCCAGACAACTCTGCCTCTCCCCAAATGAGTCTGCATACCCAAAGTCTTGCCCAAGGTTGTAAAACAAAGCAGTCCGGTGGTCTCCGGAACGAGGGAGCAAGTCACGAGTCCTCTCTGCACAGTCGCGAAGTTCTTTCCCCAAGTTTACTCCGAAACTGCTGTTCCAAGTTTACCCACACTCTCCTCAAACTCGCAGACCTCTGCCATGCCCGGCTTTTAGCATGCCTACCCTGGACTTCGGACCTCACCTGGAACTTGGGAATCAGTGCCGTGGGACGTCTCTGCTCCCCCTGTTGGAGAAATCCAGCTGGGTTTGCTGATGTCCGCCTTACAGCTTGCACATGCATGGCTCCAAACCTCTCTGCAGTTGTATCTTCAAGACTGTGCTCCGCCGCTCCTCTGAGTCATGGTGTCCTATCTTTACTTTTATTTGTGGAATTTTCACTCAGCCAGCTTTCCGGTGATTCTGGATGATGTTTGTTTTGTTGTTAAGTTGTAGTTTTGGACTTGTTGTGTGGGGCAGCAAAATAAGTGTTTACCTATGCCGCCATCTTGGTTCCTCCCCTACTTTGACATTCTTGATCTATTACATGATGACATTTCATCAAATTGATCCTTCAGCAGACATTTGCTTCATGAAAATGTAATATCCCTTTTATATAAAGGGCAAAATGTTAGTTTTATTGTGTCTAACATTTGTTAAATATCTGTGAATGTCCTGTTTTAAGAAATATTCGTTTTTGTTGATGGTTGAGTTGTAAGGTAAGTTCTCCTCAAAGTAGAGCTACAAAAATTATTAAAGGATAACAGACTTTAAACAATAATATATATATATATATATATATGTGTGTGTGTGTGTGTGTGTGTGTGTGTATATATATATATATATATATATATTTAAAAAATAATAACAATACTTTTCTTTCATGCTATAATTGACAAATTAAGAAGGAAGAATGTGTTGAAACCACCAATGATGTTTACAAGATATATTATACATGCAGGGCAAAGATCATTTTAAAATTTAGGTTTTAAAGATTGAGGAACAGTCATAGTAATCTCAAGCACTTGTGAATATATGATACACATGGCTATTCCCATCACTCCCTATGGCATCCCAGCTTCCACATTTTCCCTCATATTATACACATGACAGAGACTGTAAATTTAAAGTAAAAGTCATATCATGCCACTCTCTACTTTTAATATTTTAATCATTCTTCATTGTTCTGTGTAGTCAATCCAGAGTGTTGGCCTGAATCTAAGACTCTATTACCTCTCCTCTGATTCTCCATCGCTTGTCTCTAAACAGCAAACACTAGTTGGTGAATCCCTAGCTGGTGGCCTTCTGCTCACTTTCTCTGAGCATTACCTTACATCTCATCTACTCCTACACAGAGTGAGCCTTCAGACTTTGGTGGAATCCCAGGGTAGTCTTTGCATTTGGTCTGCATGGCCATACTCCAACTATCACGCTCCTTAGGCAATAACAGGACTAGTGAAAAGTAGATACACAGATATGCAGCTGGAAATCAAATGCCCATCTCTCCTTCTTGCAGACACTGTATACTTTATCAGGATTCTCTTAGAGCTCTCCAGGCTAAGGTTTGGAAGACAAACCCACTGAGCCCTCTATTCCAGTAAGTAGGTGAAGGGAGAAGATAACCTCTCTTCACTATCTCTGAATGCTTACTAAAAGATAATGGCTCTTCTCTCTTCTTTCCATAGCTTATATTCATAAAGGCTGATATGGCACCCTTAGGCTTCTCCATTTCCCTGAAAATTAGATTGGGAGAGAGGGAGTGATTTAGATGCATACCAGAAATCTCTTACCAACAACTAAGTTCCTTTGAAGGATTTTGCAGAATTTAGTATATTTGTTTTCTGCAGTTGCTTTCTTCATGTAATCCCTAAGCATGTGACAACTTCTGGTAGAAATAGTTTTAACCAATACTTCAACCCATGCTATTTTAAAAGTGAGCTCCAAGGGAATAGGGCCTTATCTAGATTTTTCAACCCAGTATTTCCAGAACCAAGGTCAGGACTTGCTAGGAAATGAGCAACTTACGTTTGCCATTGCTTTGTTTAAGTGGGGGAATTCTGTTTTGATTATATAAACAATCTTACATGAAAAATGAAAACAATGATAATAAATCAGATATTTTTCCTCTATGCCTTTATGAAAATATCACAAATACCTTTTACCTTATCCCCATTGCCTAGCATGGTGGTGCACAGATAGAAAGCAATAAATATGTTCAGAATATACAAATACATTCCAAAACGGTAGTGAAAATTTTAATTTGTCAAGTTCACAAATTTAAGTTTTAATCCCAGTAATCTAAAAATGATATATAGGATTCAAACATTAAATGCTAAATAACTCTAACTTTCTTTGCAATTATTCTCACATCGTACCCTACACAAATAATTATGTTACTTTATTTTGCTTTCTGCTGATGGGAACTTTCAGATTTAACTAATCATTTTCTACCTTTGCCATTAGGATTTGATACCAGTATTTTGCCAATTTGCAAGGATTCACTTGGCTGGATGTTTAACAGACTTGATACAAACTATGACCTGCTACTGGACCAGTCAGAGCTGGGGAGCATCTACCTTGATAAGAATGAACAGTGCACGAAGGCTTTCTTCAATTCTTGTGACACATACAAGGACAGTTTGATATCTAATAATGAATGGTGCTACTGCTTCCAGAGACAGCAAGGTAAAAGATGAGACACTTACCGATGTAGATAGTTGACCTGCATGTCAAATTATATCTATTCCTTTATGAATAAAAAAAGTGTATTTTATATCCCATTCATTTCAGTAGATGCTTTTCTGATTAGAGTGTTTAATAAAAAGAGCAAATAAGAAGCATGTTGAACAATATAATTCTGCTAGGGATCCAAAATATGTTAAATAAGATGAAAAACAGTAACTAATATTTATAATAATATATTTCATTATAGTTTCCATTATAAATTACCAAAAATCACATAGAGATATGAGAACATAGATATTAAAAGTAATCAGTAAAATTAATTTGCTATCTACATTGCCCACAGTGTAAAATAAATGGTCTTTATCACTCTACTATAGAATTTTAATGTTCTATTTTGTGATCTGGTTAAATGAGCTGAGTGAATCACAGAATTTACCATAAAGTTATTTTTACTCATCTGATTTTTAAATGACTTAGTCTTCCAAACTATAAAAATCATTTAGCTTCAAAAAAATCCCCTAGCAAAGAAAGTGTTTTGATTTTCTGGAAGAAATGAAATAACCTGAGCAATTGGAATAATGCTAGTTCTTTATTTTTTTATTCAAAGATATTAATGTAATGCAAAATTGGAGTCATGGTTATATGTGCAGTCGACTAATAATTATAATTATGTACATAAGGGAAAGAAATCCAAAACACTCATGATAAAGTTTGGGGAAATGTGAAGATATAATGATATGTACAATTTGGAGCTAATTTTATAAAAATAGACTGATAATTTATCTAAAGTAATATACTTGCTATTGTTACTGCTTATTAAAATTTTTGACAGCTAACAAAATGAATAAATTACTTTAAATTATACTAATAATTCCCCATTTTAAATATGGGAAACTAAACACTATGTAGGATATTTTACTATGTCAATTACTTTTTCATATATCAGTAATAGTTTAATAAGTAGGGGTAAAATGATTACCAATAAATGAATTATCATTGAGTCAACAGCATGGTTAGTATAGTAGCTAAATTGTTTATAAACTAGGTTAAGCAACAGTTTAAAATTAGATTTGTTTTATGAAAATATTCTAAATCATGCATACAGATACAACTCAAACAAGCATATTGTTGACTTTATTATTACATATGTGCTTCTCGGTGATAGAACATGCTAAAAACTATATGCTAGTTTTAATGACTGTTGTACATTTAACTCATTTAAAGAAAAAGTAAATCCAGGTAAACTATCATAAAAAGACATGTGGTCTTTTGTTTTGGTAACAAAACTTACTTTAGTTTTTCCTTGAATGTTATGATAGTATGTTTACATGTTTATAAATTAATATAAAATATTCTGAATACCTCTGATTATTTCTTCAGAAATAAATACTTGCATCTTGAAAAAATTCTTGGATTTTGCAATGATATTTTAGAACTGATTAAAAATATCCCCCCTCCCAAATTTTTTGCTTTGTATACTTTTCATTTATTAAGTACGTTTTTCCTAAGTTTTAAAATCTTTGTAGTCAAGTCAAGACATAATCTGAGATCATTTAATACATAGAAAAAATAATTTAATTAAAGGTTACCCAAGATGGTAAGAAAATTTAAACAACTTCCCCAAAACTAAGGTGAGTCTGACTAATAATGGTCATCATTTTAATATGCTAGAAAATGTTACAAAAGCTCTGTCAGATTAATTGACTTATTTAATTAGTCTATTAAGTAACTTCATAATAAAGAATAGCCATTAATTTACAAATATTCAAATGTTTTACCTTATAAAAGAATTTTTTCTTATTTTTTTTCAATAAACAAGAAGTTCTTAAGTATACTATAATAAATGTAATGTACAAAGTTAATGTTAACTTTATAGTAAACTTAAGAATGGTTTTGTTAAATGGATAACAGGAAATTATTATATACTAGAGGCCCAGTGCATGAAATTCATGCACAGGGGATGGGAGTGGTGTCCCTCAACCCAGTCTGCACCTTCTCCAATCTGGGACCCCCCGAGGGATATCCAACTGCCTGTTTAGGCAGTCAGATATTCTTCTCACAATCCAGGACTGCTGGTTCCAAACTGCTCGCCTGCCTGCCTCCCTGATTGCCCCAAACCGCTTCTGCCTGCCAGCCTGAACACCCCCTAACCACTACTATGTCAGCCTAATTAATGCCTAACTGCTCCCCTGCCAGCCTGTTTGCCTCCAGCCTCCCTCCTCTGCTGGCCTGGTCACCCCTAACTGCCCTCTCCTGTAGGCTTGATCGCCCCCAACTGGCCTTCCTTGCAGGCCTGGTACCTCCCACTGCCCTCCTCTGCTGGCCTGATCTCCCACAACTCCCTTCCTTGCAGGCTTAAAACCTCCCAACGGACCTCCCTGCTGGCCCTCTTGTAGTGGCCATCTTGTGTCCACATGGGGGCAGGATCTTTGACCACATGGGAGCAGCCCTCTTGTGTGTTAGAGTGATGGTCAATCTGCATATTTCTCTTTTAGTAGATAGGACAGAGGCCTGGTGCATGGGTGGGGGCCAGCTGGTTTTCCCTGAAAGGTGTCCCAGATCAGGATGGGGGTTCCTTTTGGGTGTTTGGCGGGGAGTGGTTAGAGGGTGGTCAGGCTGATAGGCAGAAGTGGTTAGGGGCAATCAGGGAGGCAAGCAGGCGAGTGGTTTGGAGTCAGCAGTCCTGGATTGTGAGAAGGATGTCCGACTGCCCTCCTAGGCCCGATCCCGGGATCAGGCCTAAAAGGACAGTCGGACATCCCTTGATGGGTCCCAGATTGGAGAAAGTGCAGGCTGAGCTGAGGGATACCCCCACCTCCATGCACGAATTTCGTGCACCAGGCCCCTAGTATATATGAAGAAAGAAAGAGAGCCCTGGTTGGTTTGGCTCAGTGGACAGAGCGTTGGCCTGCAGACTGAAGGTTCCAGGTTCCATTCCAGTTAAGGGCATGTACCTTGGTTGCGGGCAGATCCCCATTTGGAGCTATGCAGGAGGCAGCTGATCGATGTTTCTCTCTCATTGATATTTCTAAGGCTCTATTCCTCTCCCTTCCTCTCAATTTTTTTTGTAAAAAATCAATAAAATATTTTTTTTAAGAAAGAGTACAGTGTATAATTGGTTATTACTAATCTAGATTTTAATTGTGTTTTTTTAAAAAAAAAACTTTTAAAAATATAAAATTAAGGTTTATCTCAAGTTCAATAAAAGAGGTTGAGAATTTAAATGTTCAAGCAAATTAAACATTTGTAGTTTTCCAAGGGAAAATATGTTTTAACTTTAATTAAAATATAATTACAAAATTTGTTTCTGTGACTAATTTTCTACAATCATGACAGTTAAGCACTACAAAATAATTATTATTGTGAGTTTGTTTTTTTATTTTTTAAAAAAATATATTTTATTGATTTTTCACAGAGAGGAAGAGAGAGGGATAGAAAGTCAAAAACATTGATGAGAGAGAAACATTGATCAGCTGCCTCCTGCACGCCCCCTGCTGGGGATGTGCCCACAGCCACCGCACATGCCCTTGACTGGAATCGAACCCGGGACCTTTCAGTCCACAGGCCGATGCTCTATTCACTGAGCCAAACTGGCTTCGGCTGAGTCTATTTTTTTTCTAAGTAATCATGAAAAAATGAGTAGCAGGAATATTTATTGGTGATTTTAGTTACCTTAGGAGTTAATAACTACTTTCATAGAAGTATATTCTAAGTCTCTACTCTGAAAAAGTAAATCAGTTATTAGTTGCTGTTTCATTTAATGTTCCATTGTATAAGATCCATGGGGAAAAAAGAAAATTAACTTTTATTCAGGTCCACCTAGTCTTTCATCTACATAAAAATATTTACTACCCAAATAGCATCATGAAAATACTGTTATTCCCATTTTATGCCTAAGGCCTGAAGTTTATTGATCTTTAATAACTTCACATTACAGAAAAAGGGCATGAACTGGTATTTGAAACTAGATTCTTTGACTTTTATCTCAGTAGTTTTAATTCTACATTCTGAGTTTGCAAGGTAATTATGTACAAAATGTCATAGAGACATTACTGTGTGCAACTTCTTGGCAAATCCTATTTAGTACAGGTAACATTAACAAGTGTTATTTCAATCAACAATATATTCAATGTTTTTTTCCTCAGGACTATAATGAAAATAGATGACATATTTAAAGATTATTTATATCATTAATCTATAGGAAAAGATGTAAAAATGTGACTCTTGTGTAATTTTGCAAAAGATAAAAGACGTTAAATAGAGAGAACTTCGTCCTCTGGTCATAAGAATATTTGAAATTTCTACTGATGAAATAAACCTAAATAAAGATTTTCAAGTATATTCATTGTGTGAGAATCTATGGGAGTAATACAATATTGACTTAAGAAAAGAGAATAAGGGCAATGGCTAACCGAGAGGCACAACATTAATGACCCTCCTGCTGTACAGCTGCAGGCACTTTTCATAGCTGGGGAAGTGCATGCTCCCCCCGGAGCTGCGCAGTGTACAGTCTGGGATGCTGTGGGCTGCCTACTTAGAGAGTCGCTCTCAAGCCTCCTTCATGTCTACTATATTTTCATTTCTGACTGTAGATTGTCTCTATATATTTGACAGCTAATAAAGATGCACTCCTCATAAATGACTAGGTGTGATTATAGAAAAAGACAACACATTTGTATATTAGGACAGTTGTAAACATATTGATATTTCCTTACTTTTTCTTTTTACCCAGTAACATTTTACTTAGTTCCAAATGTATGGGAAGATAAAACTGCATTGTTTTTATTATATTGAATATTTCAATATAGATCATGTGTGAATGGCCCCAATATAGAGGTTTGAGTTTTTAAACCTCTGAGGAATGCAAAACAATCAACAATGTTATTTTCAAAAACAATGTTTCTAAATTGAACTAATAAAAAAAAAAGTATTCTATTTTTCTGGTATTTTTAAACTAACATTTTGAGTGATCACTTGTAAATTCAACATATTTTATTAATGCATGATCTCATAAAATTTTTAGCACATAAAATCAGAATTTCCCTTAAAGTTATAACGCTCTTAGGTAGTAAATAGAGGGAGTAAATCTTTTGATATACATTTGTACCTACACCCTAAGCTGACTATTCATAGTCTAATCATGTCTAAACATTCATCCAATTAATTGGGTTACTGTCCTTTATCCAGATCAGTTCTTTGCAAGTGAGTTTAAATAATAGATGAAATCTCAATTTGGCACTTCAGGAATATTTAAATTAAGGGTCAGACAGAGCTGCCTTTTAAATAATAGAAAAAAATATTTCAAAATCAAATATTTTATGTAGTTGTATCTGTCATGATTTCTTTTGAAATCTTACATCTTTCTTTTATACCTAGTTTGTAGGACTAATAATCAGGTTTATTTAGTGAGCTTACAAATTAAGTCAGACTCAGATATACTTGTATTTTTTAGGCAATTCAATATTAAACATAAATGAAATGTTACTTTGACTTTACAGTACCTGGCCATTAGCAATTAGAAGAATTACTTTAAATATATTGAAAGTTCAGCTAAGATCTGTCCTATTGGTTCTAGATGAATAGTTGGAGGAAAGTACCATTTTAAGTTATCTATTCTCTAATCTCATAGTATAGAACTTGATTCCTATTTCTTGAATGTTTAGTGTAAGAGTCCCACAAATTATTAAGAAAAACAAAGCAGTCAACTGAACCAATTCAAAATGAAATAGAACAATAGGCAATTAGTCAAACTTTACAAACAAACTCCTTTTTCTTCACAGTTTAGATTCTTCAAAGAAAAACATTCTTGGCCTTATATACTAAATTATAAATATATATATACTAGAGGCTCAGTGTACAAAATTCATGCACGGGAGGCAGGGGATATCTCTCAGCCCAGCCTACACCCTCTCTAGGGATATCAGACTGCCCATTTAGGCCCAATCCCGACAGGATCTGGCCTAAATGGGCAGTCAGACATCGTTCTCACAATCCAGGACTGCTGGCTCCAAACTGCTCACCTGCCAACCTCCCTGATTGCCCTTAACTGCTTCTGCCTGCCAGCCTGATCACCCCCTAACCACTACCCTGCCAGCCTAATTGATATATAACCGCTCCTCTGCCAGCCTGTTTGCCCCCAACTTCCCTCCTCTGCTGGCCTGGTCACCACTAACTGCCCTCCCCTGCAGGCTTGATCGCCCCCAACTATCCTCCCTTATAGGCCTGATCCCTCCTGCTGCCCTCCTCTGCTGGCCTGATCTCCCACAACTGCCCTCCTTTGCAGGCCTGGAATCTACCAACAGCCCTCGCATGCTGGCCATCTTGTGTCCAGATGAGGGCAGGATCTTTGACCACATGGGTGTGTGTTGGAGTGATGGTCAATCTGCATATTACTCTTTTATTAGATAGGATAGAGGCCTGGTGCATGGGTGGGGGCCAATTGGTTTTCCCTGAAGCGTGTCCCAGATCAGGGTGGGGATTCCCTTTGGGCATGGGGCGGCCTGGGTGAGGGACCTGTGGTGGTTTGCAGGCCTGCCGCGCCCCCCAGTGACCCAAGTGGAGGCCCTGGGATCTGGGATTAATTTATGTTCTACAATTGAAACTGTATAGCCTAGAGCGGAGCCAAGCCTTCTGCTTGTTCTGTGGTGGCAGCCATTTCTGTTTGAAACTTTGTGGCCTAGATGGAGGCCTAGGTGCTAGGGCTTTAGAAGCTTGGCTTCCTCCATCGCCCAAGCCATGTCCCACAGGGACCCAAGCAGAGGCCTTGGTATCTGGGATTAATTTATGTTCTATAACTGAAATTTTGTAGCCTGGAGCAGAGCCAAGCTTTCTGCTTGCTCCGTGGTGGCAGCCATTTCTGTTGGGACATATATCTTCAACAATTGAAACTTTGTAGCCTAGAGGCCTAGGCCAGTCAGGGCTGCAGAAACTTCGCTTCCTCCATCTCCTGTGCAACCCTAGCCTCTGCTCTCCAGCTCCATGGCTGCCACCATTTCTGTTGGGATTATGTATCTTCTGTAATTCAAACATTGTAGCATTGAGTGGAGGCCTAGGCTAGCAAGGGCAGGCAAAAAGCTTGGCTTCCTCCATTGCTGGGGAAACCCAAGCCTCTCTTCTGCTCTCAGTGCTGGCAGCCATCTTGGTTGGGGTTTATTTGCATAATTTGCTCCTGATTGTCTTATGGGCATGGCTGTGGGCATGGCTTGATTGGAGTTATGGTCAATTTGCATATTGCTCTTTTATTAAATAGGACTAAACACTTTGTCTCATTTCCTTATTCTGCTTTACTTATGTGGAAATTTAATAACCATATGTTATGATATCAATATAATAAAGAATTTTCAAATCACTTGAATTCCTAAACAGTTCTAGTATAGGAGAATAGGTACTAGTTTATTGTTTTGCTCTTTCAAAAGTTTATGGTACAATTTTTATAGCAAATATTAAAAGAAGGGTTTTAGAATATGACTGTAAAATACACTGAACTGCTTTTAGCTAAGAATAATATTATGTGTAAGGACATTTAATTGTATATATAATATAAATCAATCTGTATTATGTCTATTTAGAATTTTATACTCCTAAAAAATATTATTTAAGTAATTGAGCTTGAAAAGTAGCAAATTGTTTTAATGTTTTAAGTAATGTTCTTAAAGAATAACTTATGAGAAATTATTCTAGATCATATCCTTTCCATGTATATGCAGGGGTTGGCCAAAGTAGGTTTGTAGTTGTTCATATGGAAAAAGACATTCAGTTATGTTTATTAAAAATAGCTTTATTAACTTAAAAGAATGTCACATTGGGTCAGTGCACTTAGGTACAATCTGGCAAGTGCTCAAATTGCCCACCTTCATTATGTGCCCATTTTTTATTATTATTGATATCAGAGATGAAGGGTAAGGGAGAGACAGAAATATCAATGGTGAGATAGAATCATTGATTGACCACCTCCTGCATGCCCCAAATTGGGGATTAAGCCCGCTACCCAGCCATGTGCTCTGATCAGGAATGGAACTGTGATTGGTTCATAGGTTGATGCTCAACCACTGAATCAGACTGATTGCTATATATATATATATACACACATTCTACTTGCTGTATATACTCAAACACACTTTGGCACATAGTTCTTGCATAGTTTTGCCAATCCCTGTAAACTGAAGCATCTAGGTGAAATAAAAAGACCAAAGCCTGTCAACATTTTTCAGTATGAAATTTTATTAAGATGTCTCTGATATAACTTGAAAAAGGATTAACTATTTCATAGACCACTTTTTAATGCAAAGCTATATGTCTATATCTTAGAAACTGTTTTAAGTGAGGGGAAAACACAAACTGTTATTTGTTTGGGTGGCAGTCCATCAGTTGTATTTACATTGATAAGTTGATGGAGCTTAGCAGGATAAGAAATCAACCAAAGGACTTGTATGCATGCATATAAGCACAACAAACAGACGCAAGACACTGGGGGTGGAGGTATGAGGGCAAGTGCCCGGAGCGTAGGGGAGGCCAGGGTGAGGTCAGTGGGTGCAAAAAAGAGACATATGTACTACTATTTGTAATACCTTAAACAATAACATTTTTTAAAAAGTAAATAAGAATAATTTTTCATTATATAGTACATATTTTTTACCATTCTGTTTTTTACATCCACTTCAGTCATTCTTAGAAATATCAAGATAACCTGATATTTATATTCAGAGCAGTCTCCCTCTGTCTCTATCATTTTAGGTATAGATACTTACACACACTTGTCTATGTATATCTCCAAAAGTAAAATGACTAATATGTGATATGTGTTTTTGCAAAGGCATGTGAAAACTAACTGAAGTTTGATAACATAGAAATTACACTTACTTTCATTAACTCTAAGCCTTAAAGTAACATTGTTAATGTCATTGCAGACCCTCCTTGCCAGACAGAGCTCAGCAATATTCAGAAGCAGCAAGGAATAAAGAAGCTCCTAGGTGAGTAATAGATTATTCTTCTGAAGTCTTTATTACTTACATAAATAGCCCCAAGGAAACAGCAACATAAAATCAATATTAATTCAACAAAGATAGACTACACTAAATTTCAGTAACAAAATTTATGAAGTTTTTGAAGGCAATTAAACTTACTTTTATTGTCTTACCTATTGAAAGATATTATGTCTGTTTTATTACCCTAATATAATATACATTTTGAGAGTTATTAAGTAAAAAAGAAATAGATTTGAACAAGGCTAAAGTTAAAGCATCAGCAGAAACTTCTAATTCTATGGCTAACAATTCAGGAATTAGAGAGAGGAAAAAAGGAGAGGGAAAGAGAGAGAGAGAGAGAGAGAGAGAGAGAGAAATCCTGAGTACCTCAAGAAAATATGAGCACACTTTTAATGTTTTTATTAGAACCTTTTACTAATTTTTAGTAAGTTAATGTATGTATTAGAACGTTCAACTGATAAGTTATAGATAATTCCAAATTTTACCCACCCAAAGCTATCAGATTATTAAACTCTTATCTACATATATAAAATGCTAATATGCTGAGTGTCTGTCTGGGTAATGAAGTTGCAGAGCAACATCTGGCTTCCTCTCCCTAACAAGTAGCCTCCTTGGAGTGTCTTCAGCCCAGGAACACAGGTGGAAACATTTCACACTGTAACCAAATGTCTGTGAAACGTTTTCCCATGCTCTATCTCATTTGATCCTCACAGAAGTCCTGGAGTAGGTAGATAGGAGACTCGGTGGGATCCTATTTTCTTTTCATTGCCGGGAAAATGGAGATTTAGAAAGCTTAGAAACTTGACCCAACTGAAAAGAAGTAAGGCATGGTAGACCATGAAAATGACTTCAGGTTTTCTCACTGCACAGAATATAGTCAAACAGTGCTGCAGTTAAATATTTTACCCTTTGTTCTTTCTGTGTGATCTACAATAATCTGCTTCCTGTTGATATTTACTGCTGTTTTGCTGACAATTACTTGAAAGAGAAGTTGGGATGTTTCACTGGGCTGGACAAAGTTTAGTTAAATCAGAAAGCAGGTCTAATTAAGCAAACATATTCTATATATATAAAAGGCTAAGTTGACTCAAACATGCATGATACATATAAAGCTCTCGCTGGTGTCAGTTGCATGCTTGTGTTTCAATCTGACATTCTCGATCATGAATTTGGTTGACACTTTTATTATAGAGGAAGGGCGAATAGTGATAATAAAATATTTCTTCTAATTAATTTCCTTTCAATGTGCATGAATCTGTGCACCAGGCCACTAGTGTATAATAATTTTGTTTGTTCCTATAAATATCCAGTTTTAAATGAACTCTTTTTGGAGTAATTTTAGGTTAACAAATTTCATAAAGATAGTACATAGTTTTCATATATCCTTCAACCATCCTCACCCAATGTTACCATCTTACCATGCATCAATTAAGCATTGTATATTTGTCAAATTTAAGAAATTAATATTGCTGTGATCCTATTCATTAAGCATTCATTGGATTTTAGGAGGTCTTCTACTGATGTCCTTTTTTTATTTTAGGATCCAGGATAGAATGCCACATATGCAATTTTTAATGTATATCAATGCTCTTGTTTATTAGTGCCACAAATTTTATAATGTATTTGAATCTGATTAATCTGTATATATCTGATATGCTTTTTAATTATAATATTCTATGTTTACAAGAAAAAAATAATCTTTCTTGAAAATTATTGGTTCAATTAAAAGCTTCATTTTCTTAAAGCATTTTAGGTTGTGAAGCATTACTAATGAGAAAAACTATGTGTCATGTTTCTTTAAACTTTAACAAAATGTACATGTATTATAACTCACAAAAAGAAATAATACATTCATACATTGTTTGGTTTGTTTCCAATAATCAAAATTTACCCATGTACAATTGGAAAAGTCATTGAAATTCAACTACACATTATTTTAGACTTGATCAAGGTTTACTAGTGACAAAAGTTTATTGTAATTCAGGCTCTGATTATTTGAAATTACAAAAATGAAAACATATTAAGCTTCCATTTGGAAGGATTCACTTTTATTTCACTTGCATAATAAAAATTAAAGTCATTATTACAGAGTACTTAATGCCTTAATTATATTTTTAATTTACATAGGATAATGGTACTCATCTGAAAATTGATAAATTGTTATAGGCCGTAAGTTCCAATTTGTGAGTTCAGTCTTGCTTGATTTCTGAATTTCTAGCATAATCCTTAATAGTGCTCTCTTTCATTTTCAAAGTATACTTGCCTAAAGGTTAAATTAAATGGTCACACTAGTTTTACCTCATACCTTTTTAATGTCAAATAATGCTACTTTTTTCATGAGGTAGAGTGAGAATGTTAGAATTTCTCCTCATTTTTGCTGGCATTTAATCCACAGAAGTGATTCTCAAGTTTTGGTGATACTCTGTCTACCTCATTGATAAATAAACCAGTAATTCAATGCCTTCAAATGAATTGTAATTCCAAAGCAAAATTTATTGTTTATATATCAGACTTTTGAAACTTTTTAATGGGAGAAAACTAGGATCCCGCATGGTTGCAAGATTAAATTGTCTTATGTTTTATCTATTTATTCAGTTGTTGCTGTTGTTCTTTTACAAAATAACTCTAGTATGTCTGGTCACTTAGGGAAAAAAATTATTAGGAAAGACAAGCTTACATTGTAATGTTGGAGTGTTTATTGATGAATGTGAATTCAGTTCTAAGTTATTAGTTAAAAATGTATTATTAACAATGTGACAAGTATCAGTATATTATTAGATAGTATAGATATAAAAATGAATGTCTGGCTTTCCTGCTAGACTGGAAAATTGTTTTCTTTAAGAATTTTAAAGAAACAATCAAAACAAATAAACCCTCAAATTTCCAATATAGAGGATATCACAGTATAGCATGTAATGACAAGACTACACACACACACACCCCTCACAAAATGAAAACAGAATGTTGGTAGTAATGAGACTGTGAGTCAGGGTCTAGTATGCCATGCTAAGTGGTCTGCATGACTTAATATGCCTATTCAATTAACCAGATTTTAAACCTGTATTAAAACTCTCAAAACAGTACCCTTTGCCCAGTAAATTTGCTTAACAAAAGAAATGAAGGCAATTCATTGTTACAATGGCCAGCTTCATAGATGGAGTGGGACCTGCATATGTGTATGTCTTTGAGTGAATTAATGCCTAATTAATCACTGCGTGTTTCATAGGACAGTACATACCCCTATGTGATGAAGATGGTTACTACAAGCCAACACAATGTCATGGCAGTGTTGGGCAGTGCTGGTGTGTTGACAGATATGGAAATGAAGTAATTGGATCCAGAACAAATGGTGTTGCAGGTTGTGGTAAGCAAATGGGTACTTACTTAGCAATATCTCAAGCACAGGATAAGTACTGAAGGATCTCATTCATTTGCTCAAGCATTTAATGAGGACATATTTTATGCGAAGACTATAGAACATTTGAGGGGGTAACAAAATATACATTCCTAGCATATTAAAATAATGTAATTAATGAATGGAATTACCTCATTTAGTTATTTAAGGAATAATTATTAAAAGATAGGTTCCTTTTACCACTTCAAATACAGAAAGCATGTTAGCTACCTCCTGTTTCTGAGGTAAGTCAAAACTTTGTCATCCATTCTATCCAAATCAGCTATAGCTATTGTGTACCACATGTACATATGGCACCCTTTTTTCTATAGACCATTGGAGAAGTTGACTTTGGAAGTACATAGTCTCACCAATGAGAGAAAAACTAATATTTTTTAAAGGCCCATAAACTTCAGCTATATCCGTTTGTTTCCTTATGTTTGAATGACAAAAATATAGCTTAATTACTTGAAAGGTCATAATAATTAATATTTGAATTATTTTTATAAGCATACATTTTTATGTATCAACCTAAAAATATTACAATTAAGTTGGGAATCACATACATGCACTTTGAAGTTTTAAGTGTGACTTATTTTCTTTTCTGTTTTTTAAAATGTTTTTTCCAGAACACAAGTTTAAAATCAATTATTTGTTTATACTATGGAGAGTTTTCACTACAAAAGCCACTTAGCTACACACACACACACAGAGAGAAAGAGATACACATACATACTCATACACACATATACTAGGAATTAATGAATTGTGTTTCACATAATATACAAAACCAAAAATGAAAAAATAGTTTGGTCAACCTTATATTTTAGAAAGTGTGTCATTGTCTCCTTTATGTAGATTTTATATGAAAGTAATCTAATAATTTAATGTTTATATGCTTGTTTTGCATTTATTTATTCCATAAGATTTTTAACACCTTGATTTTTATTTTCTGGCTAATGATTTATGTAGGATAAAGTAGTACTTAGTAGCTACCTAACATGTTTTAACATGTATAGAACATGTCTTTGCAATATGTAGTTTAAAATCACTGTATTAATAGTTACTTCAATTATCAGTGATACCAGTAATGGGTAAACAATTTTAATTTATATTGTAAATAAAAATTATATAGAGGTGAATACAATAAGTGAACAGGGAAAATATTTTGGAAATGTGATCCTAAGTTTTCTTAGCGTTTGAAATTAAGAAAAAAATACATGAAGTAGAAGAAAAATAAGTTTGTTCAATGATATATAAGTTTCAGTGTGTCATACTATGAAATCAATAAATATAAATATTGAATTACAGCAATAGAATATATTATAATTAGTTACCAAAGAATTACAAGACTAAAATATTAAAAAGGGTAGAAAATAAACACACACTTAACATTAGAAGAGTTAAAAAATAAATACATATTAACTAATATGTGTATTTTACCTTCATAAATAGTAATGCATATATTCAGGGCATCCCCAAAATGTATACACACACTTTGAATAATTGCAAAGGCAGTGTTAATTAAAATATATTCTCAAAATTCAGCTACCAGATGTTAAAGTGTGTATTTCTAAATATTTTTAAAATAATAACTAGCTTCATTAGCTTTCCATTGCTGTTGTAACAAATTCCCACAGCTATAGGGTTTACACCACACAGATCCATTATCTTACGGCTCTGTATGTCAGAGGTTTTGCATGGATGTCCTTGTGATGAACATCAAGGTGTCTTCAGGGCTGCATTTGTTCTTGGAGGCTGTCGAGAAGATTTGTTTCTTGCTTCATATTCCTTAAGACAGTACATACCCCCATGTGATGAAGATGGTTACTACAAGCCAACACAATATCATGGACCCTTTCCTTCGGTTTCAAAGCTAGCGACATTGCATCTCTGACCATTCTTCTATAATCAAATCTCCCTTGAATTCTTTCTGGGAAAGGTTCTTTGATTTTAAAGACACTATGTATTATCTGGGTCCAACAAAATAATCTAGGATATTCTCCCCATTTTAAAATCCACAGCTTAATCACATCTTCAAAGTCCCTTTACCATGTGCGGTCACATATTGCAGGTTGCAGTGATTAAGAATTGAAGATTTGAGGGGGGCAATTACTTTGTTTATTGGAGTAGTAGAAGAAGTTATAATTCTTTGTCAGAGTCAAAGTTTGAAATGATCTCTATGAAACCTGGGCTGAGATCAATATTCCTGAACTGGAAATCTTACATATCGACCTCAGTGACAATTCTGATTTTTTGGAATATACATTTTTACAAGTAATAGAAAAATATATTTTTTTTTCCTTTTTTGTTAAGTAAGTTAAAGAGCAAATTAAATTTTTCTCCATTTTCTCAATTTTCATTCATAATTTTATATTCCTCAGAAATTATTTTACTACTCAGAAAAATAACATTCATGTTTATATTTTTCCTAAGCTATTGATTTTGAGATCTCTGGAGATTTTGCAAGTGGAGATTTCCGTGAGTGGAGTGATGAGGAGGAGGATGAAGATGATGTTATGGATGACGAAGATGAAATTGAAGATGACAATGAAGATGAAGGGGATGATGATGATGGTGGTGATGATCATGATGGGTACATTTGAGAGCTGAGTTCAATACATTAAACATTTCTATTATTTGCAAGTGATAGCCTATTGAGAATTACCTTCTTGCCCCCAAATATGATGATTCTAAAATTCACGTATATTTTATATAATTATTTCAGATATTGCAACTAAAGTCATAGAACTTTATGTTTAAATAAGAATCACTTACTTTGAGTTTTTATATGTCTTAGAGAAAAAAAGAAAACACACATAGAGTCTAGTCCGATGAAAGTTATGAAGAGCTATTGATATAAACAAACAAATGTTTATAAGAATAAACTATGTAAATCTTCCACAAATAAAACAACCATGTTTGAGGTCTTACATGTTTGTTATGTTTCTGAGAGAGACTGTAATTTAAACTTATAATAACTTGTTGGTGACCTGGGCCCCAGAATTCTTTGAAAGTATGCATGATCTTAATTGCAGTTCCAAAGTAGCATTTGTCCCAAACCTGGAGATGAGTGAGGGGATACAACACAGGGTAAGAAAAATGAGTTCTGCATTATGTTTACATTAATAACGATGATATAATTATGGAGTAATTCTGGATATGATAGGGTATTTTATGAAAGGAAAAGTATGGAAAGCCATGCATTCTGAAAGTTAAAAACTTATTTGTTCCTTCTAGTTTTTATTTTAATTTGAATAGCAGTCTTATGTAGATATTTTCATATTCTTAAAACAGCATGATTTCTTTACCTTTCTAGGTTTCTTGATCTTTCTAACCAGATACTTAGGGCAAAATTTAAAGAAAGAAGACAAAGGGAAAGATTTATTTAAATTATATTTTCACATATAGTTTGTGATATGCCCAATGTCAAATTTAAAAATCTTAGTTCTTATTTTATTTCCTATTATACATAAATATTTCATTTAATCTAAGAATTATACCGTTTTTGTTATTAGTGTTGAAACTTAGAGAACATATTGTATGGTGCCTTGCAAAATAGAAATAGAAAGGTTTTAGCATGCATACCAATATAGAATATTAGGCAATATATAAGCACACCTAATTAACAAGGTAATACCAATAAAGGTACTGCTGCTGGAATGAAGAAAATGGAATATGTTTTTTTCTTTTTTTTCTGTTGTTACATAATTGCCATGTGGACTTGTTTATAATTATTGTGTAGAGTAGCATTTAAGATTTAACTGTAACAAAAATTACTTTACTTGCTATATTTAAGTTAGCATGTTAATTAATTGTGTCGACCTTTCCACACACCATCACTTTTAAGTGTATCAGAACTAAGGTTTTGTGCCCATAATAAAAATGAAAAACCTGTTTGAATATTTCACATTGGTATTATAATTTAAACAGTGGGTCAACTGGTTTCCTGATATACCATCCATTGAAAGTAAAATTGGTGGATTATTTCCATTTGATGAATACACACTAAATAAACTTTAATGTTGACTTTATGTAATATTTAAAGTATAATGTGTTTTCTTTTTTACTGGTTATGTATAGTTTACAAAATAAAGAATCTTGTAACCAAATTAAACTGTTCCTTAATGATTTTCTGGGGTATAAATAGTAGCATGAAGTGTTCTTAATCTCTTGGGTTTTTTAATGAATATATTACAACGTGGCTAGAAATAGTTTTGAAAATTGTGAATTTTAAATAAGAGCTTTTGGCATCTTAAATATTGTTTTTCTACCCATATTAAAGATGTTTTTGTCTGTTGATTTATTTTTCATTTGTCTTAGTGTTCCAGTAGATCATTTTCTTTATTGAGGGTGATAATCTAAAATCCATATTTGTGGTATTATATTTAACATATTTAACTAAATTTATATAGCAAAAGCATTTTGAAGAGTGATAGGATAACCTTATTTAACGATGTATGGAAATTATAAAATATAATATAGGTTGATTGGAAAAAGACAAATAGTCAAATTCTATGTGGAAGTTTAGCAAATGAATTAAAGTAACAAATATAGTGGGCTTGAAGTTAAGATATTTTTTAAAAAGAATCTTTTAGGCTCTCTAGAAAGCAACCAGTTCAACAGTAAGTATAAAAGTAAAAATATTTACATTATTAAACTTCTTATAAAGAGTATATGTACAATTTATATTTATATACATATGAGTATATAAAAGTTCTATTTGTGATGTTTGTATTAGGTCTTTTGATTATTTGTTTTGTAGATTTTAATTCAATATCATTATCTTTATTCTAAAAATATCAGTATTAAGTACCTATTATAATGTAGGCACTATGTTAGACACTATAGAGTTATCAGTGAACAAATAATTATGAAGTTACTATTATAGTTTGGATGTTAGGCAATACATTTATCTCTAGACCGTAACATAATGTAATTGCATTACCATTGGGAAAAAAATAAAACTAAGCATTTCTACATTTATTTATTTTTTTAGTTTTTTAGTTTTTCTACATTTAATTTGAATAAAAAGCAATGTGTTTTGAATGCTTAAGAAAAGTTAGTGATACAAACTCAGGATTTTTAAAAGAGCATTTTTTATTAAATTATGCAAACTACACTAACAGTTTGTTCTTTTTTAAGTTACATTTTAATGTACAGGCATGAATCATACCTCAGGTTGTACTTTAAGCCTTGTTTCACTAGTATTATTAAAGGGAGCACACATGCAAAATAAAAACTGTAAGACAGTTGCAATATCAAGAAGTTAAAAATTTAAACTCATAGAGAAAAAGAGTAGAAATATACAAATATTAAATGTTCCTGGCATGTCAAACTCTGATGTGGACATTTATGAAGCTTTTGGTTATGCAATTTAACATGATGATTTAGTTAGGCTGCATAATGCTCTTGGGGAAACAAGCTAAATTAAAAAACAAACATATAACATTTTGATATTGAGTGAAAGAACACATGGCCTAAGGCAAACCTTGTATTTCTGCCAATCTTTTAATAGAATAAAGTCAATCAAGCCAAACTAGCAAAATCATTAGAATTTTCTAATGAATTCACAAAATGGATACTATATAACATTTGCATATTTAATTTTACATGAAGCTAAAGAAGAGGTTAAAACTAACTCACAAAATATACATTGATCCACATTGTCTGCTCATAATTTACTTAAACTGGGTTTAAAGAGTTTCATAAATAATTATTTGCATTGAAACAAACATTTTATATTCTTTTATATATATATATATTTTATTGATTTTTTACAGAGCGGAAGGGAGAGGGATAGAAAGTCAGAAACATCGATGAGAGAGAGACATCGGTCAGCTGCCTTTTGCACGCCCCCTACTGGGGATGTGCCCGCAGCCAAGGTACATGCCCTTGTCAGAATCGAACCCGGACCCTTCAGTCCCCAGTCCGACGCTCTATCCACTGAGCCAAACCGGTCTCGGCAAACATTTTATATTCTTTGTTTAAAAGGAATAACACCATGGCTGTATTCTGTAGGTCATTCAAGGCCTCATACTTACGCTAGGTTGCAAGATCCCTAATAGCTCGGGGTGTGGGGGAAATGGGTTGGAGAAAGCAAACCAAACCAAATAGAGCCATCAACATAAATGTGTTTGTTTTGTCTGATAAATAACAGCGTATGTGTATGCATGCACATGCACACACACACACACACACACACACTAATTTTTGTCTTTGATTTTAAATGTCCAGGTAAATTTACATTTATTTCTCTTCTAACTCATGATGAATGAAGCATACTAGGACATATAGATTTTTCAGATGAAGTACAAAAGCACAAAAATTGAGAATATCTATATAGTGATACATATACTAGTATGTAAATAAATAATAATATGAGCTCCTTGTAGTGTATGCTTTTCAACATTATTTTAAACCAAATAGCAGATATTGAGAGTAACATAATGAAAACATGTACTCATATACATTTTGATAAGAAATAATATAAAGTTTTTACTTCCATGCTTCTGGAATTATAATGACTTCATAAAAATTTTTAGTATTTAAGTCAATAAACAAAGAGGACATCTTAAATATTAGCTATATATAATACATATGTCATCCCTCCTTGGACAAGGTAATTTGGAACAGTCTTTTTGAAAGCCACTATTTCCTCAATTATATATGCCATCTTTGTACCATAATGTCTCTCTTACTTATTTGTTATATGCCTCAACAAGAATCTTAGCAAGTAAAATTAATATAAATCAGTACATCATGAAACACGACTTAAAATTACAAATTGAAACATTGTAGGTAAAAAAAATAAAAATTTCATCAACCTGAACACCCTATCATACCTATATTCAACTCTAAGACAACCTTGGGAACTATATTTTTAATGTTTGATAAATCACCCTCTCAATCTTTAAACATGTAAGTTCATAATACACATAACTGGGTTTGAAGTCTATATGGCTCACCTTTCTCATTATAATGTACTTTAATATACTTACCCTAGAGGATTTATGTGAATACTATATGAAAACATTTAAAACAGGAGCACCCTGTTTGTCATATAGAAGGTACCCATTAAATGCTATTTCTTCTTCTAACTCTTAAAAATGATTTAGTAATAGACATTGTACTGAAGTTTTCAAGATATACTGAAAAAAATAGCTTCTGTTTTAAAGCTTTATCTACATCTCAGAAAATTAATTTAGTTTATAATATATTTATATACTAAATGGGGGTAATAAGTACAGCTTAAATTATATGGACACTGTAAAAATACAAATGAATTATTGCATGATTTTTGGAATATAGTAACTCCCAAATAAATGCAATTATTATCATTTTTATGGGGACATGTCATAGCAAAATCAAACTAAGAAATTTAAAAATAAAATGCCAAACCCTAGTATCCTACCTAATTAGTGTTCCTACATATTTTTTTATATTCAATTATGTCTTTTTCAAGAGTAATAATGGCTAGCATTTGTGTATATTTATTATATACTAGAGGCCCAGTGCACAAAACTCATGCCCGGGTGGTTGTCCCTCAGCCCAGCCTGCACCCTTTACAATCTGGGACCCCTAGAGTGATGTCTGACTGCCTGTTTAGGCCTGATTCCCGTGGGCAGTCAGACATCCCTGTCACAATCCAGGACTGCTGGCTCCCAACTGCTTGCCTGCCTGCCTTCCTAATTGTCCCTAACTGCTTCTGCCTGCCAGCCTGATCACCCCCTAACCACTCCCCTGCCAGCCTGTTTGTCCCAACTTCCCTCCTCTGCTGTCCTGGTCACCCCCAACTGCCCTCCCCTGCTGGCCTGATCTCCCACAACTGCCCTCTCTTGAAGGCCTAGTCCCTCCCAACTGCCCTCCCCTGCTGGCCATCTTGTGTCCACATGAGGGCAGGATCTTTCACCACATGGGGGCAGCCATCTTGTGTGTTGGAGTGATGGTTAATCTGCATATTACTCTTTTATTAGGATAAAAGCCTGGTGCATGGGTGTGGTCACCTGGTTTGCCCTGAAGGGTGTCCTGGATCAGGGTGAGGGTTCCCTTGAGGCATGGGGCGGCCTGGACGAGAGGCCTGTGGTGGTGTGCAGGCCAGTCACACAAAACTAAATAATTTAGTCTCAAGGTTTATAAAATTAGTCATGTGAATCATGGACGATTGGTACTAATGATTTATTAATTAAAATATATATTTAATATCAATTTCTGTTTAGTTTCTAAAATTTGTGATCTTAGAATAAAGTTTGTTTCCAGTGTATATATGTCATTTGATTATTTTTTAAAATTCTTTATTGCTGAAAGTATTCCATATGTCCCCTTTTTCCTCATTGTGGTCTCCTAGCCTGCCTCATGCCCCAGTCCTGGCCTACACCTCCCCCCACCATTGTTTGTGTCCATCGGTTGTGCTTATATGCATACGAGTTCTTTGGTTGATCTCTTACCCCTACCATTTCCCCTGCTCATCTTTCCCTGCCTTCCCTCTGAGGTTTGATGGTCTGTTCAATGATTCTGTCTCTGGATCTATTTTTTTCCCCCATCATTTTATGTTAATTATATTCCACAAATAAGTGAGATCATGTAATATTTATCTTTCTCTGACTGGCTTATTTCACTTAGCATAATGCTCTGCAGGCCAACCATGCTAATGCAAATGATAAGATTTTTTTCTTTTTTACAACAGCATAGTATTCCATTGTGTAATTGTACCACAGCTTTTTAATCTACTTATCTGCTGGTGAGCACTTTGGCTGTTTCCAAATCTTAGGTATGGTAAATTGTGCTGCTATAAACATAGGGGTGCATATATCCTTTCTGATTGGTGTTTCTGTTTTCTTGGAATATATTCCTAAAAGTGGAATTACTTCATCAAATGGGAGTTCCATTTTTAAATTTTTGACAACACTCCATACTGTTCTCCACAGTGGCTGCACCAGTCTGGGTTCCCACCAGCAGTGTACTAGGGTTCCCTTTTCTCCACATCCTAACCAGAACTTGTCATTTGTTGATTTGTTGATGACAGCCATTCTGACTGATGTGAAGTATTACCTCAATCTTGTTTTGACTTGTATATCTAGGATAATTCGTGACTTTGAGCATTTTTTCATATGCCTCTTGGCCTTCTGTATGTCTGCTTTTGAAAAATGTCTATTTAGGCCCTGTGCCCATTTTTTTTATTGGGTTATCTTCCTTTTTTTAAGTTGTGTGAGTTCCCTGTAGCTGTTGGAGGAGCTTCTAGGAATGACCACAAGTTAACCTTGCATCTTGGCCATTTAAGGTGAGCAGGAACAGAAAAAAAGTTAATGAGGCAAAACATGTTCTAAATTAATTTCTCCATATACTTGGCATTTATGAATTTAGCATTCATCCATGGCCATGGAGGCATTTTTTTTTATTTGAATCCTCATGCCTCTAAGCCGGTGAGAATAAATAGCTGGACTAGTAAGGGAGTCTAGTCATTCACTCACTATACAGTTTTTTAATAGCTTTATAAGAGCTACCCTGTTTCCCCGAAAATGAGACAGTGTCTTATATTAATTTTTGCTCCCAAAGATGCGCTAGATCTTATTTTCCGGGGATGTCCTACTTTCAGGAAAATAGGGTGGCTCATCTGTTTTAAGGAATTCTCTCTTATGCTTTAATCCCATTTTATGAAGAACACTGCAAGTCATAGTGTCAAGGAAACTTGGGCAAATATTTCTGAAAATGCTGAGTGGGTACTAAACTACTGTCATTAGTTTCTAGTTGTGATTATAATTACTCTGAATAGGAAGTAATTTCATGAGGGGCATTATCTGGATACTAACTTACTCTCTAGTGTGATTATGGAGTAGGTGTCCCAGGATCTTGCAAGATCAGAAAACAGTTGATATTGCAGCTCAGTTGTATGCTTCCCCAGGTGCCTACAACTTGAGCCTCTTTAATGCCAGGAATGACACTGTCATGTCTTATCAGCACAAACAGCTTCACTCCCCATGCAGTGCCTCAGGCGGACTAATTTTAGCTCTGAACTTCAATGAAAGAGCTGTTCTTTTAAAACCTGGTCTAGAATATACTGTGAGAGAAAGCTGTTCAGTGCTATTGCAGGCTCTATTTTAATTCTTCATATTGAAGGGGTGGGCAATGCAATCCAAAATGAAAATGAAAATTTATAATAAATATTGTATGCTATTTTAATATCACCCTGTTAAAAAAAATGCAGCATGTCTACTAATCCCTCTCAAGGTCATTCCTATGCATGCATTCTTAGGATTTGCCTACTCTCAGATTTATAATGCAAACCTTTTGTGTCTCCCATTTCCTTGACTCCTCTTTCTGACTTCTGAAAATGAAAATGATTCATTAAAGGAGAGAAAACACATGTCAGCCCATTTTAAACCTGTCAGTGCCCAGACAAGAAAAGCTTAATAATAATAGATATAATTAATCTGGGAAATTATATTAGATTTCCATGATTCTTATAGTCTCTGTACCTCAATAGTATATGTTAAAATTCAACTGAGTAAACTTGAAAATCTAATTGGCTTTATTAAGTGATTCATACAGAATCCCATCTAGCAACTAGATGGGCACGCCAAGGGATTGCACAAAATGGAAAGTTTGCAAAGGAAGAAGGGTGGGGGAGGGATCTATGAACTAAAGAAAAGAAAGGATTATTTTTAGAGGACCTCTTTAGCATAGGGGTGGGGATGGGGAAGGAATGTCAAGGGTTTTGTCAAACCGAGTGTCTCTTCTTTCTATGGGACATGGAAAGGGCTCATTGGACAGATTACCTTACTGGGGCTCAACCAGAAAATTCCAGATTGATTGATTACAGACTATTTCCAAAGAAGGTTAAAATGGAAATTAGAGGAGGTATCAAATCTAGGTTTGATGCCATGGATTTAGCACAACTGATGTCATATTGGACCTGTGTTTTTTTCTTTAACACATATATATTCACTCAAGTGGCCACTGAAAGTGGTATTCTAGATGCAGAATACATGTCACTAAACAACAGTCTTCCCAGAAACTGCAAGACATTCAGTGATACTGACACTTCTTAAGGAGAAGAGGAAAGTAGCTGTGTCCCTGGAGGCCAGTGATGAGCAACAAAAGGAAGTATAGGTCGTGGCCTGAGTCAGCAGTCTTGCCCTCCAGAGTTAGCAGAAGGATCAGTGCAATACTCATCCCTTAACAAAATAGAGTCAGTCCTAATCAAATTAACATGTTAGTGAGCCTTTTTTTTTTCTTTTTCAACTTTCACCTAACTGTCCCCTCAGGAGGGAAAAAATTACCTTCTCCCAGCATGTCTCAGGTCAATCATGCATCTTTAGCCTGATGATTATTCTGTGATACTAGACACAACTCAGGACAATTGAAATGGTGAAATGTATTCTTTAAATGGTCACCACCCATTTTTTCCAACCCCACATGGCAGCATGATGAATAGCTCAGGTTTACTAGCCAAGTGAGACCTTAATTTCAAAAGCTTCAGCAACTTTAATCACCCCTTGACTTTCTTTTTATCAACAAATAGACAAAATGCCTAAAGACTAACCTATTTCATGGCAGTTTACAGTGTTAAGACCTCCACATGGCTATTTATAACTGATAGCAGGGAAAAAAATAAGATTGTTTTAGTAGTAATGTCATACTCTCTCATACAACTGCTAAACATTCTGCTTCATTGTTTTTCTTCTAGTTCCAACTCCCTCAGAAATGACTGAAGGTTGACATACTTCCCTTTCACTTACCTTTATTCTCTTTTCTGCTTTGTTCTTTTGGCAGTGCATTAGAAAATGGAAGTTTCCAAAGCATTCATGTGCACACATGCAGATATACATAGACAAACACACACACACACACACACACACACACAATTTTTATACCTACAAACTGTAAAGAGAAAAGAAAATACCCAAACATGTACTTTTTATTTAATCAGAGAACTGACACATTTTTTTGTTTCCATTTCTCCCTGCGCAGCATGCGTCAGGAGAAAACATATAGAATATAATTATACTTGGAAAGTGGCTCATCAATTTTAACATGTTAAAAACTAATTATGCTGTGGGTTCTGTCAACGTTGCACTGCTGCCGATGGAGCCTTTAATGATGGCTTCCCTGCATGAACAGATCATAAACCAATTGCTGCTGCCTTGCAAGCACATTCATTTCCAGTGTAGGAGGAAGTTTCCTTTTTGACAGAAGGAGTTTCCATTCTAAGCTTTACCACCTGCTTAATCATAAAAGCATATGATGTGATGTAATTAAGTTAACTCCTTTATAAAATTAACTAGTGGCCCGGTGCACGAAATTCATGCACAGAGGGGGGTTCCCTCAGGCCAACCTGCCCCCTCACACGTACTGGGAGCCCTCAGGGAATGTCCTACTGTCCCCTCACCCTTGGCCTTGGGCACCCAGCCATCACCCTGGAATGAGGCTGGTAGTTGGCTCTGCCCCGGCCCACCCACCCAGCCCTGGCCTTAGCCCCAGTGGCAACTGCCCAGCCCCAGGTTCACCCACACTCGGCAGCCTCACACACTGGCCTCGCCTGCCTGCTATCCGCACAGCTCCTGTTCCACGCAGCGTGTAGGCCGGCCCCTCCCATCCCGCCCCTCCTGCCCCTAGCGGCCTCCACCCAGCCCAGCACGCCAGCAGGGCCTCTCTCCCCATGCGGCTTCCACCCCACCCACTGTGCCAGCTGGCCCTTCTCTTCCTGGCTCCCATCCCAAGTCGCATGCAGGTCGGCCCCTTCTGTCCCACGCCCTGCACCCCCTGCCGACCTCCCATGCGCCTCAGCCCCACCCCCTGCTCCTGTTTGGCTGGTAGCATAACCAATAAGGAGCCAAGGTATGGTCACATTTGCATGTTACTCTTTTATTAGATAGGATAAGTGACTGGTTGTTAAAAGTAAAATACTGGATGATTAGTTAATTATTTATTTATAATTGAATTTATTGGAGTCACATTGGTGACTAACATTATACAGTTTGCAGGTCTAAAATTCTATAATAAATCATCTGTGAATTGTATTGTCTGTTTACCACCCTCAAGTGAAGTCTCTTCCCATCACCATTTATCCCTTCTTTACCTTTCATTCCCTTTCCAAACCCCATTCAGTGTGTCTACTGAAGAACAACCAGCACTCTTTTAATGATTATCCCTCTTGAACATATGCTTTCCCTTGTAATTCTTTATACCTGCACCCTTTCTGACCTGATTCCTTCTTATGCTGATGCCCATGGTCAGAGTCCATTGCCTTAAACAGTCTACCGTTTTGACTTACATGATTTAGCTTTCTGCTTCATGTGGTTTTCAGTTTTGCTTATTTCTTTCATGCTACTCTCTCTTTCCATCTTAGTGAAAAGCTCTACTAGCCAAGCCAAGCTACCTTTGCCTTTTAGTCAGATACCAATTAACCATCCTTTAAAAAATTGAAAATAGATTTTCAACACCTTTAACAAATAATACAAATATTTGATAATTGATTGCATCACTTATGCTATAAAATATTTATCAAAACATTCTTTAAATTAAAGTAGCATTCTTAAAAAGATATTGATTCCTATGACTCCTGAAACATGTTTTATGATGAGCTTCTGGTGCTAATTTTACCAGAGAATTTATAAAGCAACTTGATATATGTCCTGCGAAATACATTTTACACAACTACTTTTAGTGTATCAGGGTGGAAAGCAGAGCATCTTGGGTTATTACTACCTAATTTACCACAAATTTATGAGACTTCTAATACAGGGGCCACCTTCCAGCTTTCTAGAATCTTTGGATTAAAGTAGCTGTTTAATGTACTTAAAACTCTCTTATCCCCCCAAATTTTGGATGCCATTAATGGCAACTTCCATTTTTTTATTACAGCCTCTCATTTTTCATAATAGATTAAAATGATACAATGATTATATAGGGTAATTAATAATGATAACATGTCACAGAAATAGCAATGATTAATTTTTTCTGAAAACAAAAGTCACAATGTCCTGAAATAGGAAATCTACACTAATAATAAACAAATATGTAAATTGACCATACCTCTGCAGTGCCCCACAGGAGCAAGTATGCAAATTAACCCGAATAAGATGGCAGGCCTGTGAGCATCACAAAGGTATGCAGATGCTGAGCGGCCTGGGTAGGGTGGGCCAGGCAGCTCAGGACCTATGCCCACAGGTGCTGAGCAGCTAAAGGTAGGGCAGGGCAGGGCAGAGTGGGGCAGGTGGGCTGCTCAGGGCCTACAGGGGCAGGTACCCAGTGGCCAGGAGCAAGGTGGGCATCCCTGGGATCCTGCTTGCTCCAAGCCTGTGTGTGTGGCCAGTGTGTGTGTGCACACACTGGAACCGAGTGACCAGGGTCCTCGGACACCACTAGAGTGTCCGATCCTATCAGCCTGGCCTGGTGGCCACTGGAGTTTGCAGTTTTTTTCTTTTGTGCAATCCCTGGAAAGGAAGCAGGAACCAACAGCAAGGGGAGCACCAGGAACTCTGGGAATTGTAGTTCTGTTGGCAGCCCCTGGACCTGAAGTGGAAGCCCAGAGTGCGGAAGCACCAGTAATGCTGGAAATTGTAGTTCTGGTGGCAGAAGCCTTGCCGGATCTCCTAGACACTAGAGCTAAGTGAGCCTGGAGTAATTTACTATTGCAGGTGGGGGATGGAGGGAAAGCAAAGGTGAGAGACGTAAGTAAAGTCACAGTGTGGAGGAAAAATTAAAGGGAAGATATGCTGCAACTTATAGAAAATCTCCACCAATAAAGCAAAGAGAAAAAAAGACCTCTATTATTCTGTGAGCACCAAACCAAACTGGGTTGGGGTCTCAGACAATTCGCTCATATGATTTCAAAGACAGACAGAAACTCCTGGATTGGAGAGGGCTCTCTGAGGGCTCCCAGATTGGAGAGGGTGCAGGTCGGGCTGAGGGACCCCCCCCCCCAACCCTTGTGCACAAATCTTTGTGCACCAGGCCCCTAGTTTATGTATAAAAAGTAAATTGCTTGGACCTGTTTATAAGACAGTGAGTAAACACTGAAATAGCAAAGAAATTAGAACCTTTCCAATGGCCCTTCTCTCCCCTGTCTTCATGGTATATCTTCTATGGCTCTGTCTCACAACATCTTTTGCCAAGATTGCTGCAATTTTCTCTTAAAAGACCAGATTCCCCTAGTCCCAACTTCTTCCAAAGACTTCACAAAGCTGTGAAGTGTCCCACTGATGTTGCTCAGTATTTGGGCATCAACTTATGAACCAGGAGGTCATGGTTGGTTCCCAGTCCAGGCACATGTCCAGGTTGAGAGCTAGATCCCCAGCGTTCAGGAGGCAGCTGATCAATGATTCTCTCTCATCATTGGTGTTCTGTCCCTCCCTCTCCCTTCCCCTCTGAAATAAATAGAAAAGTAAATAAATAAATAAACAAATAAACAAACAACTAAAAAAAGCTGCAGTGTAGTCTTCCAAAACATGTATCTGATTGCCCTCTCAGTTTGGAATAATTTAATCATATTCAATCACTTCCCAACCTTTTGTGACAGCTCCTGCAAACTACCCAGCCACACACCTGTCTATATATTCTATGCTCCTGTTAGCCAGGATAAAATGCCATGCTCTCATTTTCCTTTGTTCCCTAGCATAATATCTGGAAATCTTCTTCCTTCTCTATCTGCAAAATTCAAACTCCTCCTTTAAGTCTCTGTACAAATCAGGGTTGGATTCAGTCCCTCATTATTCAAAGCCCTTTCTTGAAGAGCCTGTCTCTTTGGGAGAATGTTGCACAGCCAGCCAATTTATTCAAATAAAACTTTATTAATGAGACGTATGCAGAAGTGGCAAGAAGTTTAAGTCAGCATGTATACTCCTTGTTTTGTTTGTTTGTTTCTGCAATGTGAGACCATATTCCAGTAAAGGCTATTCTATTAGCTTTTTAATCTGAATAAAAATGATGTAGAGTCAGGCTAAAACTAGCCTGTGATAGACATGTAGTACCGAAGCCACTAAGACCTGTCTTTTGTTATCACAGCATAATGATAACTGGCTCATGCATTATCTATTTCTACAGTGTAATTGCTGGATTTATTGTTGTTTTTGGTTATGTTTCTCTCACTAACCTTTGAAGTCTTAAGAGAAAGGAACTGTGACTTTCAACTTTTTTCCTCTAGCAAATAGTAAAATGCATTGCACACAAAAGGAAGGAGAAACATGTCTGTTTATAGAAGAAATGAGAATAAAGCTTTATTGTAAAATATAAGTCAACTATCCCACACTACCTCTAGGATGTAGGCAAAAGCATAAACAATTATATACTTAAGCAGTAAGTGAACATTTTGATCCTCTACAACTGGTTTATTTAGACTCCACATTTGTTTTATTTCTTTAGCTTGATTATTGTTGCAGTACTGAGAAATGAACCTGCCCTTAAGAAGTGAGGGGGGAGAGGAGTTCTAGAAATTCCTTAAGAAGTGTGTGTCAGGGGGAGGTATCCTAGAAATTTCTGGGCATATTAACAAAACACTCAAGAATAGGTAATATTTATAGAATGAAAGAAGAAATTGCTTAAATTTGGGAATAATTAATGTTCCACAAAAATTTAACTTAAGGGATATAGATGTTTTGTTATTATTACTCATACATAATGAGCTAGTCAAATTCCTGACTCTTAAAGTAAATTAGATTTAAACTGAAACTTGTATTATGTATCATTTTTCTGTATGGTCAATATTTTCAGTTCTATCTTGTTTCTAATTGCACTCTATTTGCTTGGTTGATTGACCAGATTGAATTAAAAATTTTGGGTAACAGTTTATTTGATGGCCAATTTGGACTAAGGGAAGTTTGTCTGTATCTGTATACATCTGCATGGTTTTTTTTATGTACATGGAGATTGGAATATACAGTTCTGTCAGGTAAAAAGTTATAGTGACAGTGATCAGAAAAATGTTTGCTTAACAATTAAAATTACCTTTAAAAAAGAACAGGTGAGATGTAATATGCTACAAAAATAGGGCAGGCATTTTCGGTAGAGGAAGGGGGCATAAAGGCCCAGAATCAAGAGAAATGTACAGACAATGAGGTCAGACAGTGTAGATGATGACTTGAATGTGAGGTGGTAAGTGGTAAGTTCTGGACTGGTAAAGTAATAAGGCCAGATCAGAAGGGGCTAACATGCTATATTAAGCAGTATAAACATTATCACAAAATGCTTTCTGGGGAAGGCATTGAAAAGATTTATTAAAGACCCAAATTTGTGATATAGAAATTGTGATAAGACATTACCTTAATAGCAAAGGCTACTTTTTGCTCTTTGGTATTATATATTTTCTTTTAATAAGTTTACCTGCTTCAGGGCAATAACATTTTGTCACACCTGGCAAAGTGTTTTGGTGTGTATCAATATTCCTGTTCATTTGCTCTTGTTTGAGATCCCATGGCACATAGTTATTTGGGGCCTGGGAGAAAAAGGATCTTGGGTGACAGAATGACAAATTGAAATATTTGACATTCTTCATGCAGGTTTTGTTCCCATTGGGATCTGATGTCAGTAAAATTGTGATGATTCAATTTATGTCATAGTAAACTATATCTGCAGAACAGCCTTAAGTCACCTGGGAAATGTAGTTGCAAGTCAGTGATATATTAGAAATATTTTTTCCCTGTTTACTATGGAAACATTGGTTGAAGGATTTGATGAAGGCCTGGATGGTGAAGAAAGGGGATCTTTTTCTGCAAACTTTATGGTCCAAGTTAGGCTGTGGGCAGTCACAATGGTTGTTATTCCCAAAGGACAATGTAGTTCAGAGGTTAAGAACCAGAATATAAATCAAAACACCTGTTCACACACCTGGTGCAAAAGGATCTCACCATTGATCATTAATTTCTCTGTATTTTAAATAAAACCATGAGCCTACTTTCATATTTCAGAAGTTCCTATGACTATAAGTATAGCAAAAAAACAAAAAACAAAAAACACATAATTCTTAGAGTTGTTAGGTGGGAGATTGTTGCAATAAATAGCAAAGCTCTGAAATAAGAGGATACCACCTCTTCTAGGTATATTTATCAGCATATACCAGACTTAGATTATAAAATTCTAAATTTCAAGTTACCGGTTATCATTTCTAGTAATTACTAGCTCATTGTAAGAGCTCAATAGCCACATTGTCTAGTGCATCCAAGGAAGAACTGCATTTTTAACTTTGAGTTGATTATTAATACTGAGGAGTGTAAAACATTTTTCTGCTAAACACACCTTCAGTGGTTTCATGGACTACATGTCACTTTAAACTTACATTACACGATGTATTGTCACATTGTAGTGGGTGATTGGGACACGTGTCACTTCCAGCAATACACAGAGGTAAACATGTGGATTCAGCTTGCATGATTAAATGCAGAGAGCTATATAATTTTTAACAATCATGATTCAAAAATCAAATGGAGCCTGGCCAGACTGGCTTAATGGTTGAGCATCAACCTATGAACCAGGAGGTCATGGTTGATTCCCAGTCAAGCCATATGCCTGGGTTGGGGGCTCAATCCCCAGGGTAGGGCGTGGAGGAGGCAGCCAATCAATGATTCTCTCTCATCTTTGATATTTCTATCTATCCATCTTTCTTCCTCTCTGAAATAAATCAAAATATATTTTTAAATCAAATGGAGATGCAGAAGCTAGTACTGTATAGTATAGAGAATGTGCTTTATACATTTTATGAATAAAGACAATTATAACCTGGTAAAGCAGAGAAAAATAGAAAAGCTGTGTGTTATGTAAAACTAAGATGTTAAAATTGACAAAATGGAAAATATTAAAAGTCATTTTCAGCAATTGAATAATAGATCTGACCAAAAATTTTCCTCCCAATGTGCATACATACACACAACCTATCAACAAACTAATTGTCTAAAATTAGAATTAACCAAAAATTTTAGACTTTCTAAGTAATCCATCAGCTTGTAACTTTAACCAGTTAAACATGACTACAAACATACTTAGTTACACAAAAGGAAAAGAATATAGTGCAAATATGGCCAAAATATTATTTTTTATGTATTTTTGTGAAAAACAATTATGATGGAAAAACCAAACTTTTTTACAAAGATCAAAAGAGCTTCAATTAAGTAACTAAATAAGTTTCCATATAAAATGAAACCTTTATAACAGTATCAAAGAGTAATTGATTATTTGAAAATACTATTCTTTAACTTTAGGTGAGTCATATAGAGATACTGCCCCATTAACATACATTAATCTCTTCCAAATTTACAAAGAAATGTTATTCTGCAAACTAAATAATTAAGTTTAGGGCAGAGATATTTTGAATTTTTACTTTTAAGAAATGAAAAAACTTCAGCTACAAGTGAAAAACATATTTTTATGACATGATGTTGCTCCAATTATGTTTTATCAAAAATCCAGATTTGTTGGAATTTAAAAGTAAAAGGACAGCTTTAAAGTAATCTAATTTATTCTCAAAATTATGAAGCAGTTTTATCAATTGCCAGAAGCCAATTCCAGCATGTCAGCAGGGCTAACTCATCTGGAAATGGCTGAAGGCATTTCCCCAGACTCTAAAGGGATGCAAGGATAATTGCTTGCTGCCAGATAGCTAAGGGCATCTTAATTTACATATATTGCCTCCTGCTGGCCAAACACCTGAACAGCGGAAGGCAGATTCTCACAAATCTGATAATCTGACAATGGATTTTGTGTACCAAACCCTGGCCTTTGATGTGTATATCTACCTTGCCTTGTGTTAATAAAAAACAAGTGGCCCTGAGACAAGAGAGAACTTGTTTCTTTAGCAAAGCTCCTCTGACCTCTCAAAAGCCTTTCAAAATTATGTTTTGTCTATGGACTCTTACTTAATTTATGCTCAACACTTCTCCAGATTCCTGAACCCTTCCTTCTAGATGATGAATCAAGACTACCAGCAGTCAGTATTTATATAAACAATAAAAAACAACAAATATCTTTAAATTTGATTATATTATGCCATATAATGTGGTCAGCAAACTTATTAATCAATAGAGCCAAATATCAACCGTACAATGATTGAAACTTCTTTTGAGAGCCAAAATTTTAAAATTAAACTTCACTTCTAACTCCACTTCTTCAAAATAGACTCGCCCAGGCTGTGGTATTTTGTGGAAGAGCCACACTCAAGGGGCCAAAGAGCCGCATGTGGCTCGCCAGCCACAGTTTGCTGATCAATGGGAAAACAAATATATTTGGAACAGATTCAGTGTGTGCATTTTGTATTTCAACTGAAAATTCAGAAACTTAAAATAGAGATTAAGTATTTCTGAAAAAAATGTTTCAAATTGGGATGTGATATAAGTAAAATACACATCAGATTTTTAATTTTGAGTAAAATATTTTTGTAACATAATTAATTTAATTTATTTGAGCCACAACACTCTAATTTCTGTGAAAGCAGGAATAGTACTGATTTTTATTACCTTTATTTTTTATTGATTTTATTTTTTATTGATTTCAAAGTGGAAGGGGGAAAAAGAGAGAAAGAAGGAAGAGAGAGAGAGAGAGAGAGAGAAAGAGAAATGATGAGAGAGAATCATTGATTGGCTGCCTCTTGCACAACCCTACTGGGTTTCGAGCCTGCAACCTAGGCATATGCCCTTGGCTGGAATCAAACCTGGGACTCTTTGGTCTGAAGGCTGACACTCTATCCACTGAGTCAAACCAGCTAGGGATTTACTACCTTTATATTTCAATTACATATTGAGAACTTTGTTCATAATAGGTACTCATTACATATTTTGAAAGAAAGGCAGTAAAGAAGAAAGTGGGGGGGGGGTGGAGAAAACAGCTTTAACAACATCCATATTTCCATATCACCTTCTCTGTGTTCTTTTAATTTCTTGTGTCTCAAATGACTATTTTGCAGAAAATTCTTCAAGTAAGGTATCATTATGAAATGAGATAGGTTGGCAAATATGTGAAAATATAAGTAAATCTGAGAAAACTACTCTACTCTAGAATCTAGAATTTTTAATATTTTATCTGATAAAAATTTCCTTCTCTATAGCATTCAAATGAAAATTCAATCTGGTGAAAGGATCTAATGAAGATGCATTTGACAACTTATTTGAGTGCACATGTGTACCAGTATGTGTTTTATAAAGTACCATATGTAATGTGATTTTGATGAGAGGCAAGCACATCATTGCTTATTACTCTTCCCAGGAAGAAACGTTTTAGTTGAGAAGTGATTGCCTCTACACTAATCTCAACAACACATGATAGGCCACAGGCACTTTCACTAAGGTAGGAAACTTCGGTAAGGTCAGAGGTAAATAGATTACATGGAATAGAACATTAGATGCCTGTATCAAGATCTCCCCATAAGCTTAGAATGTAAGGGCACCAGTCGAGAGATTCATGTTTTTTGTGTGTGTATGAGGCAGGTTTATCACACACACAGTTAGGAAAGAGCTAAAGCAGAGGCAGAATTGGAGTCTTTTCTCCTTACCTAACACATGCGGGGAAAAAAAGAGAGTGTGAGACCTATTAGTTTGTACTTAGCCTTCTTGTCATTGATGAACAAAGGAAAAGTAAGTCCCAATAGCAATTAGTTAATGGACACATGAGAATGGAGTGAAGATAAATTTTTTATTTCAGAGGTAAAAATTACCTATGAAACTTGACTCTGTAATTTTAATTCACTGAGGGGAACATATTTCTGACAGAGTCTTTGCTAGCCAGACATTCATTACCTGTATCAGAACCCTCACCAAAGCTGGGGTCCAATGCTTGACACCAATACTGTCCTGTGGGTATATCTTGTCCCACTTCTGTACTCTTGGTCTCCTATCAGAACTGGTGGCTGTCACTTAACACTGTAGTCAGTTCTAGCTAGGGACATGTTTCTGTCTTTACCTGATGTTTCAACTAGGGAATGCTTTTGGCCTATGGTATTCTGCCCATCTTAGTGATTCAGAAAGGTGACCTGGCATATGTTAGCAGTCCTGAGGAGGAGATGCGCTTATTACTAAGTGGTATGGCTAGTTAGAATCATCCTCTAATTATTCCTCATCACATTACCCCATCCCCCATAAACATGGTCCTAAAAAATATGTTATGAATAGGGTCAAAGTAAAACTGATACTACTTGGATCATTTGTATTTTTCAAGTACTTGAGACTGCATTCTTTCTGCCTGATGGCACTTACCCAATTTGACATAATTTATACTGTATCCATCATGGCTACAACCACCTCAGAGTCTTTCAAAATCCTTAGGGACACTAACATTCTTATGAAAATGGACCATTACTTGCTGATTCAACTGTCTGCTTCCAAAGCACTTGCTGTTTATACATAAGGCATGTCATCCATTTTCAGATATATGAGGCATGTAATTGGAAGCAGATTTTTTATTACCAGTCATTCCATTCATTTTGTCTTAACTTAGATTTATATATAATGTTCCTCAAGGCTGACAGGATGGAACTCGAATGACAAATGAATGACAGCATCCATTCAAAAGAATTTGATTCCATTTGAGCTCTCCTGAAGAGATACAATGTAGATTTTCTTTAAGATTTTAAAAAAAATTCTTATATACGTACATAAATGTACATAAAGCTGATTATAAATGCATTTTATATATATTCTAACTAGGTTTATTTCTATTTTCATTACTTCAATTAAATAAATAAATTATACCACTTTATAGGATAATACAGGTATTTTTGCAAACAAAATGTTCACTGGTCTAAGCATTTGACTGCCTTCAAAAAATATTCCCTATAAGGTAACTGGATTAAATGTTACGTATTATGCCTTCCATCTACACAGTGTTCATAATCAATTATGTTTTTCTGATTATTTGTATGTTTATACATGTACCTACTATATGTATACTTAAATCATAGTTGAATCAGATTGGACTATTTAAGTCATTGTGTATACTTTCTGTGCCTTTAAGAAGGTTTAGTTTTTAATGCCACTTGTGTCTATGTATAAGAGTGATAATAGCAGAGAGAGAGAGATTGGGAGAGAAAATATTGATGAGAGGAATATAAATATATATTTAATGTGAATCAAATGAGGATGAAAATACAAAATTGCCAATTTTTGCATTTTTCTATGTGCAAAAGTTATAACTTCCAAATATGCTATCTTATCTTGCCTCATTACAAGCCTATATATTAGCTATTATTTTCCACATTTTATACATGTATGACAAAGCCAAGCCATTGAACTAGTAGCATGGGAAAACTTAAATCCACATATGCCTTTTTGCTTAATTCTGATGGATTCATAATTATATTTATGCTATATCATATTAACATTTTGTAGGGAATAAGTCATACTATACTTAATTAACATGGAGTAATATCTGAAAGCTTAATAAATGTTATTTGTTGATAAAGACATAAATTTTATCTCAGATCTGTCTAAACAGAAAAGCAAAAATTTCAGTGTTTCTTCAGAGAGAAATAAAAATGTATATGCAGTATATAGGCTATTTGGGTCAATAATTATTTCCAAGAATGTTTTTCTTTTTTTTTTTTTTGTGGGGAGGGGGGAGGTTCATTCATAAAGTAATGAATTTAACGCAATTAGGAGAAACTAATTTTAAATGACAGCTTGTTTCTACCAAGAACATCTGAACATTAACAGAGCCAATGAAAACAGTAAAGATCAGAGTGCCTAGCTTTTAAGAATATTTTAGGTCTGCAAATAATAACTAATAAGCTCACAAAAATTAAGGATGCCTTTTTATTATATGGTTTTCTAGAATACCAAAGAAAGGTAATGACAAGAGATATCTGTTTCAATTGAGGCTCATGATAATTATTTTCTTTATTGGACAGGACTAAATTGTTAAAATATTTGTTTCTTTTATAAATGTAAAGACATTTAAGTGCACTTTGTATTTTTGTTATTTGTACAAGAATCTTATCATTCAGTCTGGGTAATAAAAAGCAAACAAGACTGCAGCCTTGAGGGCAATAACTTTGAAGAATATTGCAAATTTAATTTAAAATAATGGTGCTATATTTCTTATTGACATTATTTTATAAGCGTTCTCTGTAAGCGATCCTTCTTCTATGTCCTTTGCTGGTTATTGACCTTCCATTTTGTTTGTGTGTTTAAACCCTTGCTACTAAAGGAGATGGCTAAATTTGCCATGAATTCAATGAGACATGAGAAAAATTGGCATCAAAAGGCTCTAGGGTACTTTGTAAAAAATGGAGAAATGTGTCAACCCATCAGTGTCCTATGCTTTCCAAACTAATATGCCTTAAAAGCATAGACAATAAGAACACACTGAGTTGTTTGGGGACTATTTTCATAAAAGATATCAGTATTTATTTTAACACTTTTACAAATTTTGCTGAAATTGAAGAACCAAGAATATTTCTGTCTTTTGATCATTTTTTTTAAGGATTTATGCATCAGCATAAATCTAGAAGAGCAATCACAGTTTGAAACTGTTGAAACATCAGGGTTAAGGTCAGGGTTTCGGAGCTGAGTCTCTGCAGCTGGATCCAGAGAAACTGGTGAGGCAAAGGGATAAGTAATTGGAGATTAGAGAAGAGAGGAAGGGAGGGCAGGATTGGATCCCAGGAAATGACTCCACGTAAGTGATGGAGTTGGGTTCTTTTTAAAAAATATATTTTTTATTGATTTTTCAAGAGAAGAGAGAGGGATAGAAAGTCAGAAACATCGATGAAAGAGAAACATTGATCAGCTGCCTTCTGCACACACCCCCACTGGGAACACGCAGTCAAGGTACATGCCCCTGACCGGAATTGAACCTGGGACCCTTCAGTCTGAAGGCTGACACTCTATCCACTGCACCAAACTGTTTTTGGTGAGTTGGGTCCTTTTTTTTTTTTTTTTTTTAAAGGGGGGGGAGTGGGAGAAATATGCTTTTGTTTAAAATTTTTAAAAAATGAGTAAGAACTATAAATCTTTATAACCATACTAGAGGCCAGATGCATGAAATTTTGCAAGCCTCAGAGGCTTACATTGGCCCTCACAACCCCAGCTTCATCTGGAAGGTTGTCCAGAAGTATGTCTGGAAGCTCATTCAGCTGTCCGGGCTAATTAGCAAATTATGCTTTTATTATTATAGACTGTATGAAAGTTTAAGGTCCTTGGGATTAAAAAAGGTATACTATTCCCTATCCTCTTGTCTTTCTACTCTTGACTTACCCCATGCTGGCTTTATTTTGGGGGGTTTGTTTGTTTTCTTTCTTTTTTATGTAAGATTCAAAGAATAACCTTAAAAAACAAACAAACAAACAAATAATAATAATAATAATAATAATAATAATAATAATAATAAAACAGGCCAATGCATATCCCAGGCATGAAGAATCAAGGAAGTATGACTTTTTTTTTTTTTTACTTTATTCGTTTCTTCTCTTCACATTTGTATACATTCTTAGATATCTTCTCAGCCAAATTTTTTGGATTGGGCACCTCTTTGGATTGTAGCAGTTGAATTTGGGGTGCTGGTGGCTTCTCTCATCTGCCAACATCGAGTCTCAAGTTGAAGAGGGACAAACTTCTTTCAAGCTATGAAAAATATTATCAGTGGGAATGATTTATTTTTAATTTTTCAACTCAAAATTTTAGACACATGCCCATTCCATCCTAATATTTTCTTCCTATTGTTTTTTCTTTTTATACCTCTGAGGCTGTGGACTACAAAACATGGTTCATTCTTTTCCAATTTGGTTATGATTTGTTTCTTTTAACATGTGGTTATATATAAACTCTTTATCTTATGACAGCTATCAAAAGACAAAATCTAACATGAAACTTACTTAGATTTCCTTCATGCCTTGTCACACTGGATTTTTTCTTTTACCGTGCAATTCTTACCCTACAGCATTTGGACAGAATTCAAAAGTTGCTCATAAACTCCTTGGGATAGTACACAAAGTTTTGTTTGATGTTTATGTAATAAATATGAATGAGTCCACTACACTTGGTTTCAAGTACTTTTCTAAAAAAACCCAATTAAATATGAATTTGGCCTTAAAGGCCTAATGGTTGGAACATCTAATTTCAGACTTTCAGTGAGTCCTCTTCATACTGTTAAAGTTGGCAGAGAAGAGAATTCCTAGAAAGGGATTTATTTCAGGGTAACTTTCTATAGAGTGATTGAGAGGGCTACAGGTACAGGTTCTAGGATCAGTTTTCAATTTGACTCTTTGAATGGGCCACCAGGACAACTGATGCCTCCAAACTCAGGAACTTCCAGTCTAGCTGCGGGTTTAGAACCAGACCCTCCTGTTTTCTCAGGAATCCTCCACATTGAGGAGCCTTTCGCCAGCGCTCCCAGTTATAAAGCCATTATCTCACACATCAGATAAATGGGTGCCCACAATAGGCCTTTGCTAATATTGTAGTAGGAAATGGAATGCCTGTAGGGCTGGGCTTGCCCAATAAGTGACATATAGAAACTTATGAACACAAACAGCAGCGTGATGGTAACTGGAGGGAAAAGGGTGGAGGGAGAAAGGCATCCTAATATGAGATGACAGGAGATTTGACTTTGAGTGGTGGGCACATGGTGCTATATACAGATTTTGTAACATAGTGAACCACACATGAAACCTATATGTTCATGTTGACTAATGTTACCTCAGTAGAATTTAATTTAAAAATAAATAAAATTTAAAAAGTAATAGGCACTTTGGAAACACTACTCCTGCCTCAGTTTCTTTCTCCACAGCTTATGTGTCTGCACCTTATTGGCTATGAATCTAAACCTTATTTTGAGCTTATTGTAAGAATCCAGACAATAGAATTTTCAGCCTCCCCAAAGTTCAGGAACAGCAAGGCACACTCAAATTAGGCTGCGTATACATTGAACTCCAAGTGACCACATCTGTCACATTTTCCCTCTTCTTTCTTATTGTGCAAAAAATTTGCAGATAATGCAAGTCAAGACAGATTGTCAAAGGTACCCTATCAGTTTTTTTAGTCCCTGACAAAAATATTCATCTCCAAAGCTCTGTGGAAACCACCATTATACCAATTTTAGAGAGTCTTGTATTCCAATGGGCTTTCATTCCAGGTCTTAAGAATACATGCAATTGTCCTCAGTAAACCTGCCATTTCATGGTTTGGTCAGCAGTGTCTCTGGGACCTTAACTCTTTTTTATGAGATTATCTTAGACTCTTATCTTCATTCAAAATATGGAAGCCTCCTTTCTCTTGCCCTCATGAAATGATTTATCTTAATCCCTCTTTAAATACTAATCTATTAAATGCCCCCAAATCAGAAAACCAATAAATATCCTTTAAGTATAAAATATGCAATTTCATTTGTACTGCTCCTTTTCTGATAAATGGAGTGAAGCAAAAAGGCAAGGCAATAATTTTCCGATAACTCATGCATTATAGGTCCATGTGCATTGTGAGGGTGGAGTAGGTGGAGAATGGCCCAGAGCTTACTTGGCATTATAGAATGAGGTCAGTGAATGCGAGATGATAAAACCATTACTTTAGATCAGCGATTTTTAATCCTTTTCCTCTCATGGCACACATAAACTAATAAAATTCTGCAACACACCAAAAATATGTCATCTCTTTTGCCAACCTGACAAAATAAATAGTTATAATTTTGATTCATTTATTCTGGATGGCTACTGTTGTGCTGATTGTTGTCTTTTTTTTAATGTGACACTCTAAGGGAAAAGAGGTCTGCACCCCTGATTAAATAGTCAGGTAGTGCATGTTTTTTTTAAAAAAAATTCTTCTGATACACTGGTTGAAAGTCACTGCAAATGATATAATTTTTAATCTATGAAGGCATTTTATGACAATTGCTTAGTCTATGATTCTTTCACAGATATCTCATAAAAGGCTGACACTTCTTGAATTATATAGCCTCTTGCATTCATTCCTGACAATTGACAAACTCACTTCTCTATTTTGGCCTGTTGCAAAAACTTCACTTAGGGGTTAGTCTCTCTGTGTCCTCATGGACATCAATGCTATCTTAAGACTGCTTCAACTCTCTTCTCTGGAACTCATATTTTAGATTCCCTACTCAGCCTCAGATCCTGGAGCCCAGATGTGGCTAATACCCACTTTCCATTGTTACTGCCATTTACCTTCTGCTTCTTTGAATGGAAGAAAAACACCTGCTAAATATACTATGTGCCTGAGATTCTGCAGTATTTAATGTCAATATCTACCAACATGAATATTAGATTTATCATATGAAATGGGTTTACCATTACTAGTATTTTGTATTCATATATAAGATTTTTAAAATACATTTTAAAACTATCATTGTACTATATTACTAATATATATTCTTGACATTTAATTTTTTTGTGTGTGCGTGTGTGTGTGTGTGTGTGTGTGTGTGTGTAGAACAATATGGATTTTCTTCAAAAAACTAAAAATGGAACTCCCATTAGACCCAGTGATCCCACTTTTAGGAATATATCCAAAAAACTAGAAATGCCAATTAGAAAAGATATATACACCCCTATGTTCATAGTAGCACAATTCACCATAGCTAACATTTGGGAATAGCCTAAGTGCCCATCAGCAGATGAATGGATTTGAAAACTGTGGTACATCTACACAATGGAATATTATGCTGCAGTAAAAAAGAAGTAGTTCCTACCATTTACAACAGCATGGATGGAACTAGAGAGCATTATGCTAAGTAAAATAAGCCAGGCAGAGAAACATAAATATCACATAACCTCACTCATTTATGGAATATAATTAATAGCATAAACTGATGAACAAAAACAGATCCAGAGACAGAGAAACATCAATCAGACCGTCAAATCTCAGAGGGGAGGGGAGGAACCAAGATGGTGGCATAGGTAAACACTTATGTTGCTGCCCCACACAGAAATTTCAAAACTACAACAGAAAAAACATCATCCAGAATCCCTGGAAAGCTGGCTGAGTGAAAATTCCACCAATAAAAGTAAAGATAGGACAATGTAAATCAGAGGAGCGGTGGAGGACAGGTTTGAAGATAAATGCGGAGTCAAAGGTTTGGAGCCATGCACGTGAGTAGATAATTGGGTGGGTGGCTGCAAACCCGGCTGGTTTTCTCAAACAGGGAGGGTGACAAAGGCGTCCCACTGCACTGATTCCCCATTTCTGGATGAAGTCTGGGAAACCACACTCATACGGTTTGAAACTGGACAGTAGGGAAGCACACTGAGACTCGGGCGCTGCAAAGGTCTGCGAGCTTGTGGAGAGGGAGATCTTGTGAAGAGGGCACATAAACTTGGGAACAGCAGAGCTTCACGAGTGCGCAGAGAGGACTCATGACTTGCTGTCTCGCTCAGGAAACCACCTGACTGCATTGATTTACAACCCTGGGTGAGACTTTGGGTGTGCAGACTCATTTGGGAAGAGGCTGAATTGTCTGGCAGTGGGTAGAGCTCGGCAGCAGCTTTCTCTCAGAGGTGCTTGCAGCCATTACCACCAGGCACAGAGACCAGGTGCCACATAGGGCAGAGCTGACAGAAATTAAGGCTGCCTGCTCAGCCCGGAGAATCCACCCATCCTGAGCATAGCTGACCCTCACAGCCAATTGGCCTGGAGGTCAAACCCTCCTAGTGCTAACAACAATAATCTAGGCTTAACTTCAACAAAACTGTGCAACCCATAAAGGGCTGCAGCAAGAGTATCCACCTCAGGTAACTGGGGAGCCTGAGCCACTGTCCCTTAGAGGACATCTACCACACAAAGCTAATTGACCAACTCAGAGAAGTAGCCACCATGCAGAAACATGGAAAGAAAACAGATATGAAAGAAATAAAGGGAAAAAAATGACTGGACATAGAGTTCAAAACCATGGTTATAAGGTTTTTCAAGAGGCTCGTAGAAAAGGTAAGTGAACTTAATGAGACCTACAAGGAAATGAATAAGACCTACGAGAAAATGAACAAGACCTATGAGGAAATGAATGAGACCTATGAGGATATGAACGAGAGCCTCAAGGATATAAAAAAGGACCAACTAGAAATTAAGCATAGATTGATTAAAATAAAAAATATTATAGAAAGACCTAAAAGCAGTCTAGAGGACCGCAAAAACCAAGTAAAGATTTGAAATACAAAGAGGCAAAATTCACTCAGCTGGAAAAACAAGAAGCCAAAAGAATCCAAAAAATTGGAGATAGTGTAAGGGGCCTCTGGGACAACCTTAAGCATAGCAACATCCGAATTATAGGCATGCCCCCCCAAAAAAAGAGAGAGCAAGATAATGAAAACCTATTTGAAGAAATAGTGATCGAAAACTTCCCACACCTGGTGAAAGAAATTGACTTAAAAGTCCAAAAAGCACACAGAACCCCAAACTATAGGAATCCAAAGAGGACCACACCAAGTCACATCATAATTAAAATGCCAAGAGCAAAAGACAAAGACAGAATATTAAAAGCAGCAAGAGAAAAACAGTTAGTTACCTACAAGGGAGCACCCATATGATTGTCAGCGGATTTCTCAACAGAAACTATGCAGGCCAGACGGGAGTGGCAAGAAATATTCAAAGTGATGAATAGCAAGAATCTACAACCAAGATTACTTTACCCAGCAAAGCTAGCATTCAGAATTGAAGGTCAGATAAAGTGCTTCACAGATAAGGAAAAGCTAAAGGACTTCATCACCGCCAAACCAATATTATATGAAATGCTGAAAGATATTCTTTAAGAAGAGGAAGAAGAAAAAGGTAAAAATAAAAATTATGAACAACAAATACACATCTATCAACAAATGAATCTAAAATTCAAGTGAATTAAAAATCTGATGAACGGGATATACTGGTGAATATAACAGAATCATGGGCATAGAGAGGGAATGGACTGATTCTTAGGGAGAAAAGGGGTATGGGAGGTGCAGCAAGAGACTAGACAAAAATCATACACCTATGGGAGAGGACAGTGGGGAGTGAGGTGAGGGCGTAGGGTGGGATGGGTACTGGGTGGAGGGGAACTATAGGAGAAAAAAAGGGGGAACAATGTAATTAATAAACTGAACAATAAAGATTAAAATATTTTTTAAAATCTCAGAAGGGAGGTAGAGGAGGGTGGGCTAAGGGAGAAGATCAACCAAAGGACTTGTATGCATGCATATAAGCCTAACCAATGGACACAGACAACTGGGGGTGGGGGGTGAGGGCATGAATGGGGGAATGGGAGGGTTTTGGCGGGATAAGGAAAAAAAGTATTATAATAACTTTGCATGGTAACAAATAGTTACTAGACTTAGTGTGGTAAGCACATTGTAAGGTATATAAATGTTGAATCACTATATTGTATACCAAAAACTAATATTGTATGCCAACTATGTTTTAATAAAATTTTTAAAAGAAAAAAAGATTATTAAATGTAATATAGGAATTAAAAAAATCTTTTTAATTGCTTGAAAAATGGGTGATATTGCCATACCAGCAATCCTAGTGATACTGAATGATAAGGCGTAATATGTTCCAGAATGATCCCTTGCAGATTGGCCTCCCAGAAGAGAAGTTCATCCCCTCCAATGCGCCCTTAAACCAGTTATAGTGGACACCTTAAAGCAATCCATAGGCTCCAAATGTAAGGCTTGGAATTCACCTTTATCATGCTAGGGGAGGCACTTGTTCCTTTCCAAACATGAAGGCTGATGCTGGAAGTCCTGATAGTAATTTAGCTTGTAATGAGGCTTTGATCACAGACTTGTGCCAGATCTTCTGTTGAGGATCCAGTGGCACTCTTTAACTAGGAATGCTGAGCTGGTAGGTTCTCCTGTGTCATATTGTTATTATAGCCTGGACCCTCATCTCACCAGATGTTAGATCAATACATTTCTAGTCATGAGTTTTCTACTCCTATTATAATAGAAAATCTAGTAATAAAAGCTCATTTGGGGTTTATAAGTAAAGTTTAAAAATGGTATGTTTTCTACTCAATAGTTCAACTATGTTTATTTCCAATTCCACTAACTGCATGGAATACATTTTTTTATTTTTCTGGGTGAATTAAAATTATCTATTTTCATCCACTTCAATTTCTTCTCTTTTCAGTCTTTGAAATGACATTGTTGACATGCATAAAAATAACCATAAATAATACAATGCAGAAAACCTTCCCATATAATTTTGTTTATCTACCTGCTGTCATTGTAAATTATGATTATCATCATTTTTTACCTGCCTATAATTCTTTCTCCTTGCCCCTGAGATTTTACAGACTTTGGATACAGCATATTATAATATTCAAGGAGGTATCTTACTATGTTCTGGGTGAATTTAACAGATGTTTACATATTTTTAAATATCAAATTTATTAAGGTATAAATTACATTTAACAAGATATCTGACCTTTCCCAGTAATCTATGCACACACCCATCTTCAGACAACTATTAGTTGGTCTGCTAAAGGTTACTTCATCTTCCCTAGAGTTTAATATGGAATCATACCATGTGTATTCATTGTATCTGGCATTTATTTCTCAGCTTACTGTTTTGAGCTTCATTCATGTTGTTGCTTGATCAGTTCATTTATTTTTGTTGGTGAATAGTATCTCACCATAGACTGTTGAGTAGAACATCAATTTTCTTCTGCCCTCAGTGGCCCTGGTTCTCAGGCCTAAAGGCCCAGACTGGAATCTGTATCATTGACTCTCTGACTCTCAGGGCTTCTAATTAAGCCATGGTCTTACGTGAGTTTCCAGTTTGCAAACAACAGATCATGAGACTTCTCAGCCTCCATTATTGCAGGGAAAAAAATACATTTTCATATGTCTCTTAATATCCATCATCTATCTATATCCATTTATTATATCTATCTATCTATCTATCTATCTATCTATCTATCTATCTATCATCTATCATTTATCTATCTAATCTCTCCTATTGTTTCTGTTACTCTGGTGAAACATAACAAACACACCCTCTTTCCTGAAATGACCTAAATCTAATGTGTGTGTGTGTGTGTGTGGGGGGGGGGTGTATGTGTGTTCTTGGGTCTGTGAGATGGACAAAAGCTCAGGCTAACTGTTTAACTTCTAAGTGGTATGTTTCCACTATGTTTCTTCTTTTTTTTATAAGAGCAATTTAAGATTCACCAAATACCTTGAGGGTGAACCTTATCAAAATGTCCAGTTTACTTCTCCAATGATCTTGCTTGTTTGGAATTTTGTAAGTCCTGATTTTGGGTGGTGCTAAATTTCAATTTTTTCCTCCATTTTAGCAAAGCCACTGCAAGCTCCTGGCATAGTTTTAGCTGAGCTTCTAGGACCCGAGAATGTAATGGCTAATAGACCAGACTAGAAAAGTGGCCGTAAATGTAGGTTTCACTAAATGCTTCTCCATTTCCTTGGATCTTGCTTCCTACTCACCCCATGTCTTAGCTGTCTTGGTTGCTTAGCAATGTAGCCAAAAAACAGTTATCTTTCATTCAATTTTTATACTTTTTGGTAAGCTATAAAAATAATCTCTTCAAAGTTCTTTGTTATGAAAAATTGATTTCTATATATGAGTCTACCCTGATATTTTCTAATGTACTTAAATTCAATTCGATTAATATATATATATTTGAATACTAATATGTAACTAATTTTATAGCATTGACAACATGTTTTCTTTCTTTAAGGACTTTAAATTTGAGAGATGATATTAAGTTATATACTATAAACTCTAATTCCAAGTAGAGTAATATATATTAAAGAAAAATATTAATAAGAAATAGTTTTTATGTTTTCTCAATGATATAGTACTTTTAGTTTTACCTCCTGGTCTAAGATCCAGCTTTCTATATATTCTAAATAGTAAAGTCTTATACTCATCTACTTTGTAACCCATATTTGAGTGAGACAGCCATGCTGCCAACTGTTATATTTTTTGTATGATGCCTATTACTCTCATTGTAGGTTGCAAGTCTCTAATGGCTGGAAACTCTTTGCCTTTGAGCCATGTCCTAACAAAATATAAATGGCTTGCATTTTCTCCTGTCACTGTACAAACTGTTATAAGGATTGCCTCAATTACAGCATCTCTTATGTTATCTTAAGCAGAATTGATTTTGTTTGTATGTTGTAAACAAGAAAGTTGGCTTAGTAAAAGCTTTTGTGGCTGTACCGGAATCTTCACATTATTCTGATTTTACATAATGATATTGACATTATTTAGAACTTATTTTGGATATTTAGGAAGAAAAACCTTTTGAGATACAATCGACCATCTGTGTGCTATAGGAAAGAAGCATTCTAAGAGTTCATTATCACAAAATTAAGATAACAGGATAGTTCTTTCAATTTAGTATTAAGACAATCGTGTCAATTATCTGCTATTATCCTGGCCAAAACAAGAAAGTTTTATGGTAGAATAAAATAAACCTTGTCACTCAGCTTTTATGCCTGGATAGATAATATGGGAGGCATATTATCTGTGTGAGCTTTTTTTTTTCACCCTATTTTTTTTTCACAAAGTACAGCTAAAGTATTTTTAACTTACTGAAAGCTCCTGAATGCCTTAAGAATCTGATAACATCACTATGGACCTTTACTGTCCTCCTCTAAGCTCTTGATTCTTCTGTTCAGCTATTTCTGGATTGGCCCTGAATGGAATGTAGGTATTTTAAAAATAATTCTAGTGAAAATGTTATTTATCAATTAAAAATGAGAAGAAACAGAAATTAAGTAATGGCATATGAAAAACACACAAAACTAGGGTCCAACATAGCTAATATTTTTTGTCCCTACCAATTATCATAGAATTTCAGGATGCAATGTTTCTTTTTAAACATTATTGGACACAATTTTGAACTCAACTTCGGTGAGTTCTTAGCTATCATGTGGCTTTGGTTCCTTTAATGGCTTCCCTGTGAATTATGCAGCATATTATTGATTGTATCCCTGAAAGTTTAGGAAAATCTTCAATTATAAAGACTCTTTGGTCTTAGACCAAGGTTTTAATCCGATTTCTCTACGTCTTAACTTTTTTTAATGTGATTGCTATTTCCCAGTGCAAATTCTAAAGAGAGGGCATCATTTAAAAGTTCAGAGACAGAAACAAACAACAACAAAAAAGATCCTTGATATTGCTTTGGCAATGATTTTTTGGATGTGATACCTCAAATTCAGGCAACAAAAGCAAAATAAACAGGTGGGACTACATCAAACTAGAAAAGCTTCTGCACAACAAATCTATAATAATAAAAGCAAAATATGCTAATTAGACCAGACAGCCAAATGACCTCCCAGATGTCATTCCGGACATCCTTCCAGATGAAGCTGTGGTGGCGGTGGGGCTGAGGCAGACACAGTTAGGGGTGATAAGTCAGGAAAGTAAGCAGTTAGAGGTGGTCAGGCAGGAAAGCAAGTGTTTAGTGGTGATCAGGCCAGCAGGCAGGTGAATGGTAAGGAGCCAGTGATCTGGATTGTGGGATTGGGCCTAAATTGGTAGATAGACATCCCCCAAGGGGTCCAGGATTGTCAGAGGGTGCAGGCCAGGCTGAGGGACCTCCTTCCTCACCCCTGTGCATGAATTTTGTGCACTAAGCCTCTAGTGAAATAATAAACAAAATGAAGAGCTATCTACTGAAGTGGAAAAATATTTTCCAACTATGTATCTGATAAGTGGTTAATATCTAAAGTATATAAGCAACTCATATAACTCAATAGAAAAAATAGCAAAAACAAGTAATCCAATCAAAGAAATAGGCAAAGGACTTAAATAGATGTTTCTTCAAAGAAGACATTTCAGTAGTTATTAGATATATGAAAAAGTATTCAACATCAGAATTATCAGAGAAATGCAACTCTCACCAATTATGATGGTTATTATTTAGCAGATTGGAGGGTGAGAAAAAAACAAAACAAGTGAAACAAGCAGAGATGGGGATATTTTCTGTTAGGAACAATCAGAAGAGTAGATTCTCTGGAATCAAAACAAAATGGGAAAAATAATTTTTTTCAAGAAGAAACAGTTAAATGCATGAATATAAGTGAAGGATCATGTAAGTTGAGCATGGTTTATCAACATAGAGATTATTGGCTAGTTTGCAAGTCAGTTCAGTGGCCATATCTAACTGCAGTAGTTTCAAGAGTAAGTAGGAAGAAAAGTAATTGGAGACAATGAGTAAAAACAACTCTTTATGTAAGAAAGGCAAAAAAGAACAGTGACTAGAAAGAGATAAGGGTTTTAATAAATAGTCATAGAATAGGAGGCAGGTTGTGTGGGCTCAAGGTCTGGTAAGTATATAAATAAGCTGATAGGAATTTGTGGAAATCTCTTTGATTGTATTTTCTCAGTGAATTCAATGCCAAGTCCTTGAGAGTGAGGATGGGGGCTGAGAACCTGAAGGGAGAGTAAGCTTGGACACATTGTTAAACAAATCATAACAGATCTTTACTTATAGGTTTATGTGAAGGCTTATACAGAACTAATAATGTAGACCACTATAAGAAATAAATCTTCCTTTGAAGAAGAGAGACATATTAAATCATGGAGAGACAAAGTCAGTTAGTGGACTATAAAATTATTGAAAAGTAGTAATGGTTGATTTGAGGTTAGAGGTACTGCATTTCAAGTGAGTTAGTCCACATGCCCGTGTTGTTGATTTTTTCCAATTATGTTAGTTACATAAGTGTAGTCATGGACTAGACAGAGATTATTTTTAATACCTCTTTAAATGGTATGTAGGAGACAGTCAACCTAAGGCAAAAGAGTTACAATGGTATATGGGAGATATTTTGGAATTCAAATTGTTTATGGAGGACAGTGAAACTCTGAAAGAACAGTAAAAATTTGTTAGGCTCTATGGTCTGTAAATACCAGTGAGGTCCAAAGCTCATAATTAATTATGTATTTGTGTGATACTATGTATAATTTCAATTTTTCAATGACAAAAAGAAGACAAATTAAACTGAAGACACTTCTGACCCCAAACTCACTAGTTTTTCCACAAGGTTAAGACTAATTCTCTGCAATGATAATAAAGATAACTTTGGAAAATATCTGACTTTTAAAGAACACCACTTTGACATTTTCCACAGTGATGAGCCCAAACATTATTTTAATAAACATCTATTTTGAGCAGAAATTTCTTGACTTGATAATTTTTTAGCTGTGTGCCTTGATACCCAATCCTGAATGTCTTTGAACTTTTAATTCTAGTTTTAGGGCATGGTTAGAAAATAAAAGCATTAGACTTTTTAAAAATGTGACCCTTGTTTAGCTTTGTGTTGGGGATGTTATCAATTCTTCATGACAAGTGCACTTTCCTTACTAATCTTATATTTCTCTTTAAGTATCTGGTCATTTAAAAATCAGATTTATCACTGGGAAAAATGCAACACTAAGTGTTCTACATGAACATTGGTTAGGCTTAAATTTGCCCAATCCCACAAACTCAAAACTAATTGAGCATAAGAATTTGGGAATAGGATTTTTTAAGCTAAAATAGAATTAGCTTTTCATGTTATCTACTCTTTGCCCAATGACCAGAGATAGATTGGTCTAAAGGAGAAAGAGACATGTATCAGGTAAAACTAATTGGAAAGTGGGACAGTAGGAAAGGAAAACAAACGTAATCATTTAAAGCGGTTCCATATGGTGATTTTTGTAAAAACCTCTGTTCCAGGAGCCTCTCCATGTATCAAGTGCCTGGCACAAATAGCATCTGTGATTAACCATGGGGAAACTTCATTCTCAGCATGTCTTCAACATAATCATTTGATATGATATTCATCAATTTATTACAACCACCAACATTAAATATGCTTTCCAAAGGAAGCTTTTGCAATATGCTATTATAAAAATCATATAGAAGCTGAGGTTATTCAGCCAAATTTCAAGGTGACTTTTTCCCTTTAGCTTTGATCCTTTGGGTAAGTCATTTTACTTCTGAGCCTCAACTTACCCATCCATACAATCAAATTTTAATAAGAGTAAGAGTAGGTCTACCAACCTTACAAGATTGTTTTTTTAAAGAATCAAATGAAGTCATGTGTACATGAGAAAATTCTAGGGAAACTATATTCAAAGAATAATGACTCATATGTTAGGTGCATGTCAGACATGTCTTTACGGGTAAATTATCACCATTTTTTCAGAGGTGGAGTTCAGACTCACTGGTGATAAATCATGAAAAAGGTTACAGAAAAATGAGGCATGGTGCCAGTGTTAAAGCCCCAGTCTTTTAAAAAATCATGGGCATTTTCTTCTGAAATAGAATTACAATTCCTATAAACCATAATGAAGTATTTAAAGTAATGACTATTTTTTTTCATTTTTAATAGTTTATTAACTTTTAGAAAAAGGAAGAGGGAGAGAGAGAGAAGGACATGGATGTCAGAGCAAAATACCCATAGAATGGCTCCTGTACACCCCCTCCTGGGGATAAAACCCCCAAACAAAGTATGTGCCCTGACAGGGAACTGAAGCACAACCTTTTAATGCACAGGACAATACCCAACCAATTGAGCCATACCAGCCAAGGCTAAAGCAATAACCCTTAATCAAAAAGATAAAAGAGATGGATTATGTTAACAATGTGAATATCTAGATTATTAAAGTACAATTTGAAGTTATAGATTAAGGCCTTCAATTTATCTGTTTACATAGTGTAAGATCTAAGAATGCATACTTTCTTTCTTTTAATGTTAAGAAGAAATAAAAATAAGGGACTTTAATCTAACACTTTCTTGTTTTTCTTTCTTATTCTTTATGAAGATAATATCAAAAGCCCACATAAAAACATGTAACTTAAAATAATTTTTTTTCTAATCATTACTTGAAATATATGAAAAGATTTAAATAATCATGTTTTACTATTACCCAATATCCAAGGTGTTTACTTCTATTATGATTGGTAGTTCAACTTATTATTTTCTTCACTATAACATAAAATAAACTGAAATTTTCTGTCATTCAATTTGCTCCACCAAAAATTATAAACTTATTTATAACTATGCATACAAGCAATTCCAGTTGTTAATTTTCAGGAGAAAATTGAGCAGATAACTTAAGATTTATTTTTAAAGTTTTGTTTCCATAATAATTTAAAATTGTTTCTGAAAAATTATAACAAGATAAATGCCTCCAAGTAGAAATCTGATATGATAAAATACTATAATAGAGAATCTATGTATATGTCTATATGCACACACATACATACATACATACATACATACACACACACTGATCAGAAATATTAATAATAGCTTTTTCTCTGGGTATCAGAATCATGGGAATTGTTCAAAATTTATCTGTGTGCCTTGAAGTAAAATATTAATTTTCTCTTAAAAATTATAGCTTTTATAATTAAAAAAGAGACTGCTCATGAAAAAAAATTCAGTTTTTCACTGTAAAAGAGCATTTAGCTTTCCCTAATATTTTTTACTCTACAAATCTCTTTACTCAAAGTTTGGAATAGAACATTCAGAACAAGGCCATTTCCTAAGAGCTAGCAGAAGAAAAGTATGTTTAGCAAAATTACTGCCATTCCAAGTAATCATCCAAGCAAAAAGAAATAAATTTTGTTTCATTTCCCATTATGACAATTTTAAATTGTTATTTTCTTCTTTTTTTATATCTCTTTTGTTTCTTTGTGGCTTAGAAGAGGATTATTGTGTGTGATAGTCTCATCTCTATAGGAGCTCTAGAATATAGAGAAAAAAACTGGGGAAACTGGAACAAACACAAACAACAAAATTCATTCTTTTAGTCCTTCTGTTGACTGTGATTGTCCAGCCCATCTATATGTTTTTTGTTCTTATTCTGAAATCCTTCACCTTCCCAGTGTTTATTTCCTCTGTCACCTCTGAGACAGATTGTCCTCTGGAACCTCATTGTGAGGTGGAAAGGATTTGCTATCAGAGATAATAGCAACAGCAGGAAAGTTGTTTTCATCTGTGCCAATGTGTTTGGGAATCTGAGGTAAAGGAAACAATGGCTTTCTGTTGTTCTAGTGTTTTGCTTTATTTCTTTTCTTTCTTCTTGATTGAAACTGAAGTTGTATAAATGGTTACTTAGCAAAAGAATTCAGCCTTTCTTTTCTATGGAGCCTGGAATGAAAGCCTTTAAAAATATAACTTCGCTGTGTGGGCCATGTAACACCAACACATATAGAACACACACACATGCATTGTTAATAATATGTTGCTCAGAAAGACGGTAGTTGAAAATATCCATTGATACAATGACAGATATAAGAGACCAATAAAGTTATGAATATAAGGTTAATGTATAAAAAGAACAGAAGCCCAGCTGGGTGTAGCTCAGCAGTTGAGCGTCCATCCAGGAACCAAGAGGTCACCGGTTCTATTCTGGGTAAGGGCATATTGCGGTTGCAGGCTCAATCCTCAGTGGAGGGTGTGCAAGAGCAGCCAATCAATGATTCTCTCTCATCATTGATGTTTCTATCTCTCTCTCCCTCTCCCTTCCTTTCTGAAATCAATAAAAATGTAAAAATATAGAAATTAATAAAAAGAACAGAATAAAACAATACAATAGCATTCTATGTATTAACAAAGAATAAGCAGATTAGCTAAGACCATACTGAAGACATTAACCCAGGTATAAAAGGACATATGCATAAGGTGGTATTTTTTAATTCATACAGGATTATTAGTTGCAGCATTCTATATAAAATAATAAGTAGTAAATCATTAATGAAAGCAATAGCCTTATTGAATCAAATTTGTTATATAAACAATGACTATGGGGAGATAGTAATCCATGAGTTTTTCATTTTTCTACATGTTTGTGAGAAAAGACAGTGACTTTGATCAATATTGATTTTTTTAAAGGTTTTTGTGGATGGACTGTCTTAGACAATAGAGATGGTGTATCCCTCCAGAACAAAGTTCAGGCATGTTCACTGTTTATTGGAAAGCTTTGAACTTCTCTAGGTTCAGGATCCTCTGCTGTAATGCAGCCTACTGCGTGTGCAAGAGTTATCTGGACTTCTTTAAATTTTCCTATGAGTATTGGGGCTTAGGAAACAAGCACAAGAGAATAGGATAGAGATTCTGACCTCTGCAACTGCTGAGAATAATAATGTCCTTTGTCTCTGACGCTGTAGTCTTGAGTCTTTGTCAGGCTGACACGTAAACTTGCAAGCAGTATAAATCTCAGACACATCATAACTCTTGACATTATTATACAGAAGAAAACAAAAGGAAAATTAGAGCCATATGTATTAATATGAGCAAATCTATAAAATATACTGTAGAATGGAATTTGCATTAACACACAACATAAATCTTGTTTATATAAATCTTTTAAATGTGAAAAAATCCACTATATGTATATACTTTTATTTGAGTATATACATATATAATGAATGTGTAAATTAGTTACTCATACATATAAGAAACACCCAAGGCTAGAGAGACCTAGAACAGGATAAGAGTACCTTTCAATGATTTTGTAATATTTTTTTAAAAAATCAATATGAAAAATGTTGATTTCTGGTCTAAAGAGCCATTGCTACTCTTCTCATGAAAAAAAAAAACCCTGAATAAACAGAAAATCAACAACTCTTTTAGAATCTTTCAGAAAATTGAGGTCACAGGAAAAAATGTTAATGCAGAATTTGGAAAGAAAGGGGAAGAGAGAGGATCACAATTTATTTGGAAGAGAAGGCCAGGAGCAGAAGCCTGAGGCTGGAGCCAGTGCCAGAAGGAACTCTGCAATTGAGGAATTGCTGGACGCTTGATGATCTGGAGAGTTAAAACCAGGGAATTCCTGTCTCATGGAGGGAGTGTTAGGGAGGGAGTCCTAAATCTCAAAAGACCTGTTAGAAGGACCAAAACCTGAATCACTGACACCATAGGCTATAGATGATGCAGAGCAACAAGAACTCAAATTCATCTCTGATGAGATTGCAAAGTGGTCTGACCACTCTAGAAGACAGTTGGGCAGTTTCCTACAAACCTAAACATATTTTTATCATACAATCCAGCAATCAGACTCCTTGGTATTTTCCCAAAGGAGCTGAAAATTTATGTGTACTCTCAAAAAATCTGCTCATGCATATTTATAGCAGCTATATTTATAATTGCTAAATTTTGAAAGCAATCAAGATGTCCTTCAGCAGTGAATGGATAAGCTCTGGTACATCCAAACAATGGAAGATTATTCTGTGCTAAAAAGAAATGAGCTATCAAGCTATGAAAACATATGGGGGAGACAAATGCATATTACCAAATGAAAGATGTCAATCTATAAAGGCTTTACTCTATATTGCATCATTCTCACTATAAAACATTCCAGAAAAGGCAAAAATATGGAGACAATTCAAATATCTGTCAGGTTAGGGTTGCCCAGTGGTTGACCTTCGATCTATCAACTAAGAGGTTGCCATTTCGATTCCCAGTCAGGACACATTCTTGGATTGCAGGCTTACTCCCCAGTGGGGGATGTGCAAGAGGCAGCCAATGAATGATTCTCTCTCATCATTGATGTTTCTATCTGTCTCTCGTTCTCCTTTCCTCTTTGAAATCAATAAAAATGTATTTTAAAAAGATCAGTAGGCTGCCAAGGTGTTGGGAGGGATAAAGAAAAGAAACAATGAGGATTTTGAAGGCAATGAAGGTTCTCTGTCTGATATTATATTAGTGGACACATGTCACTCTATATACGTATGTCCAAACTCATAGAATGTACAACACCTAGAGTGAATCCAAATGTAAACTATGGAATTTAAGTGATAATGATGTGTTCATCAATTGTAACCAATGTATCACTCTGATAGGGGATGTTGATAATGAAGGAGGCTGTGCATGTGTGGAGTGGGGGGTATATGGAGACTCTGTACTTTCCAATCAATTCTGCTTAGTTCCTAAAACCGCTCTACACAATCAACTCTGTTAATAACAAACTGAAGCCTCAGGAGCTGAGATGGTTCTTCACGGTCTTAAAGCAAAGGAACCAAATCTTTGAATAGCCAGAGTGACAAGTATTAGACATTGGGGCCTTTGAGAAGTGGACTAATTTGGGGCCAGGTAGTATCCTTCAACTGCTGGCAATGTTAAGGAAAGGGCTGACTTGTGATTGCAGCATTTTTAGCTGGGGTATAAGTACTCAGGTATGTCTGAGCACTGTCGATGCCCTTGTAATGTTTCCTTTATTTTGAGAGTGGTGCTTTGGAATAATAGAAAAAGATCTTCAGCTTATATTTAACATGAAAAAGAAAAGCTTGATACATACATAATATTGTTTCCATTCAACAAGTATTTGTTGAGCTTGACAGTACTATTAAACACAATTTATGTTAGAAATAATATTCACCATGGGCATTATAACTATTTTTATTAAAGTAGAACTTACCTGGGAAAGAGTAGCTTTAAAGATAAACTTTAAAAAGTTCTGTATATTGTGATGACACTTTTTTTTACTGAATATTAATGAAAAGATGTGATGATAATTAACATAAGAATTTTTCTAGTGGCTTTATTAATCACGTTTATATTCAAGCATTTTAAAGGAAGTTATTTTACTTAAAAAGTTACTTTTTTCTAACCATTTTTTTTCTTATCTTTTTCCTTGGTTGCCAAAAAGGACATGTTGATCATATAGACTTTTATTTTTATATTTTTAATGTGGAGGCGGCATTATTTGCAGCTCAGTTTATAAATCTCTACTTTCAGGAATCAAACCTAGCTGTGGCAACAAATCCTTTTCTTTTTACAGTACTTGATACCTGGCTGGATTTGTCTCCATCTGGTCCTGTGATATAATGTCCTGCTGATTTTGATGCAGCTTAAAGAGAGAGTCTGTGTGTGTTTAATCTCTGTATGTGTAGTTGATATGTCTGCAGTCAGGGATAGTTACAGATAAGCTTTGAAAGTTTGTAAAGGCTTATTTAATGCTTTCATGTAATAATAATCAGTTTATTTAGGCTTTTTTGATGTTGCCTTAGATTTGAAATGATTCTGCTTAATTTGCCTCTAACAGGCAAATCAATGCTAGAAACACAGGAGAAATACATTTCTAGAGTCATTAAATGCAGACCCAGACATTCTTATTTTGAAACTACCTCTCCTTGAGGATGAAAAGAAATTATTTTTAAAATATCCTGGTTGAAGTTATTGACTCTTTTAAAAATGGATTTTTATTAATCCTGAAAACAGAAAATTGAGAGATATTTTCAAATGTGGCCAGAGACACTATGTCTATGAAGGCTAGCAGGATTCACTCTTTCATTTGCCTAAACAGAGTGGTAAGTATAGCAGGAAGGGTTTAGCTCAGGTCCTACTTAGAGATTCATTATTGTAACTTTATAATACTTCATATAAATATCTTCAAACTATACAGAAATACATGTTAAAATAAAAACTTCATGATGCCCCCTCAGCCATCTTTAGGATTATTAACTATTAAAAATTTGGTCTATATCAGTAGCTACCATTTTATAATGTATAAATATGATTGTGTATATATTTGTTAGTGCATGTTATGATTTAGAATAGAATACATAAGTTTCACTCAACTTGAAATTTCCATCTTATATGATATTGTGAGCTTTTGTCTACATTCTTTAAAATTGGTGCATCATATTTATTTATTTATTTTTATTATTTTTTTCAAAGTTTATAAGGTAGATTTATTTTTATTCAGAAACACTTCCATATTCACTATCTGTAACTAAAAGTTTAAGAATTCAAAAGGGACAAAAAAATCATATGGTCTTAGAAGCTATGTCAAATATGCAACATCATACATGTGACATTAAAACTGTCAAGTTAAAATTGTTGTATAATATTTTATATGGTGGGTTGGGACTACCTTATTGGTTGTTTTATTTATTTATTCAATGTTATGTATTATTTTATGCTCAACCATGAATACATAGTAGTAAACAACACGGGATAGTCTTTCTGCCTTCACAGAGCTTCTATCAAGGAAAGATTTATAACAAATGATTAATAATTTTTATGTATTTATTAATAGCTTTAAGTGGTCCCAAAGACACCTTAAAATCATACTATATTTTCCCTGTCAATTTAATTCTCACACTCTAAGTAACGACAATTTCACACCTCTTCTCTACTCAAACTTACCAGGCCTCCTTCACCATCTTCACTGTTGCAGTTGCTCAGATTTACAAAATTGAAGCAATCACGAGAGATGGAAATTCTAAGACACAACCAAAAACACAATAATAGGAGTGAAGAATATCTTCAATGTGCTTATCAGCATACCTAATCCAGCCAAGGAAAGAATTAGTAAATTTAATGATAGGTCAAAAGAAACTTCCCAAATGAAATGAAATGAGAAATAAAGAGGTAAGCAAACAAAAATAGAACAAAATAGAAACAAACAAAAAACATAAATGGAAACTAAAAAAGAGCTGCATAGAAATCCAAAGTAAAATAATAATAATACTGTTTTGAAAATGTAAATAGTATCAGATGGAATTAGGAACAATTTTGAGATGACAGAAGAAAATCAATAATAATGATAAATAGAAATTATCCAATTGAAAAAGCAAAAAGAGTCTAAAATTGAACAAAACCTTAGTTTAGTGGCTATGGGACAACATCCAACAGTAATTAAAATTCTAGAAAGACAGCCGAAGGAACAGAAAAAAAATATTTGAAACAATGATACTTAGAAATGTTCCAAACTTGGTGAACTGAACCCCACAACACACAAATGAGTGAGTGTGAAGTGGACCTTCCCATCAGTTACTCTTTCTGACAAGACCCTAACCACGGTCCACATCTAGAATTTGTTTCATGACAGACCTTGAGGCAGAAGCATCAGCTATTCTATATGTGGACCTCTAACACTTTAAGATAATAAATGTTTGTTGATTTACACTGAAAAACTTCACAGAACTTTATTACATGCACTATATACCTATATTCCAACATGATGCAGTTGTGGAGATTTCAATGCTATGTGTTCTGATCTCATTAGATGGATTGTTTTGTTTCTGGTCTCTATGTTGTATCTACATCTTCTTCCCTGGGCTCCTCTTCCCAAGGAGGGAGCCCGCTCACAGTGCCTAAGCTTAATTAAGTACTGAGTATGATTCCAGCCTCCTATTTCTTACGGAATACTCTCTCTGTCTCATAGGAATTAAATTCAGCACTATCTTCCCAGGTTCTCACAGTGGCCATCTACTTCCTCTACTAAACCGGGCTGCTTTTAGGAGTGAAAGAGGACATTATTAATAATTGTGTTAAAAAATAAAAATGTAAGGTAACCTGTACCAAGTAAGCAAGAGTCTATGGTTTATCATGACTGGCACATGGTTTCTGCAACTTTCCATTCTTTTTTTTTTTTTTTTGCCTTTTTAAAAAAAATGACTTTCCTTTATACCTATCCTCAGGAATTAAAGAGATCATATCAAACTTGACTCAACTTGATTTGCCATTAAACTGCTTCTTAATCTTATTTTTTAGCTTCAAATTTTATTTGCTCTCTATTATTGTACACAAATCAAACTGGGTTTTACATATTGCCATGTGCCTCTCTCAGGCCTGCATTTGGCAACTCTGGACCTAGGGTAAAAAGAATTAAAAAGTCAAATGTCATTCACATCTTTAAATCATAAATTTGATCATTAAAATATACTGTAACAGAATTTTCCTATAGTGGTATCTTCTTTTTAAAAAACATATTTTTATTGATTTCAGAGAGAAAATTATTGATCAGCTGCCTCCTGCAAGCTGCCCACTAGGGATCAAGCCTGCAACATAGGCATATGTCTTGACTGAGAATCAAACCACGAACTCCTGGTTCATAGAGCGAAGCCCAACCATTGAGTGACTATACCTGAGCTGTAGTGGATCTTCTTATCTCTACTTTAAAACTTATTAAAGTTAGGCTGTTTTTCTCACAGTATTTTAATATAAGTACCATCAGTTTAGAACTAAAAATAAAAACAAAACTAAGTGTAAGTCTAGGAAGAATTCTCATTTAAATTTTATCTGTACATTGCTTTCCTTCTTGATCATTTATGTGGTTATGTTATTTTTATTCCATTATAATGCAACTGCTTATACATTATTATGGAACTATTTTCATATCTCCCTATATCTATATACCTATCTATCTTTGAGAACATCTGTCAGCTTTACTATAAGATTTTCAATGGCAATAACCATTTATTATTTTTAAATCCCTCTGCAGTCTTTGCATATAAGTGATTTTAAGGACCCATTGAAGGGAAACAAATTGTTTACAATCATTTTAAATCCATGAATATTTCTTATATTAGCATCATGAAGACATTTTAATCCTGATTTAGAAAATAACATTAAGGATCATCTGAAAATATTAAATAATTGAGAGTATATAAAAAATTTTAGGTAATGATTGAATTCTCTTTTTTTTAAGTCCAGACCTGCTGATGCTGACATAAGCATTAATGCTGAAATTTTTACACAAGATTGGCAACTTACATATTAGTTCAATCAAGTAGAGGTTATTTACTTTTACTTTAATCAATCCAATCCTTCCTATAGATAAGACACAAGTCAGGGGTCTTATTTATCTACTGATATTTCTCCCATAAAAATTAACAGAGGGTCAGAAAATAGCTCTTAATCCTCACCAAATGTAAATGTCTTGCAAAGTATTCATTTTAGACAAAGCAGAAAGGTGATAATAAAAGTGAAATTATTAAAAAAATGAAGAGACTCTGGTACAAAATTGTTGACTTGTCAATCTCAGTGAGAGTACTGAATGTTTAATGGCATTATAATGGTGATAAACCTAGACTTAGATTGCTCCAGCAGTGTTAATGCCTAAGGAGAATATTCGATGAATTTTTAAAATGTCATGTAAGTGAGATCTGATACATAAAGATGGTTAGACACACATAGAGATATCAACTAATATTTTCTTAGCTTTGACAACTATTTGCTACTACAACTCTATGACAGGACACAGAAGAATAGATTAAAACATTTTGCATAGCAATGGAAGAGATAAATTAGCTATTTGCTTCTGGAGTTTTATCTGAGAAATTGATGACTATATCCATGCACAGTAATATTTTAAATTATGTTTTTTTATATCATACGATTTTAATAAATTGAGCATATAGTAAAGTAGAAATATCTTATCCTCTTCCATATTTTCTGATTGCATAAAAAGGATAGTCAGATCTTCTACATCTAAGCCAAGGTAAGGCTGTACCCCCAGAAAGACATGTTATATCATGTAATTTAACTTTTTTTTTATTCACATGGAGCATTACCATTTTCTATAAGCCTATGTTTAACTCTATTCATTTTCTATGAGTTTCATGTCTCTGACTAATATAGTAATAATAATCTAGTAGTAATAATATTATCCAGATGCCTAGTTAAAAAGCATTCCATCTAGAAAACTATTGTAAATGACTATAGGGTTTTAATAGAAAAAAAATCCTTCAATACAAAGCACAAACTTTTGCCTGTTTAATAAACTGCATTGTGTTTCTCCTTGGTAATGAACTCTTTAGTGTTGCAAGTTCCTCCCAAAACCCTAATAAAACTTCAGAAGAAAAACAGTTAAATTAGGAGAAGTCTTCACTAGAAAGGGAGTCTATTTTCCCTGCTATGATAGAACTCTAGAGAATAATTGACAAAAAAAGTCTTCATTTCAAACTGTGGCCACAGCCAATTGCATTTTCCTCTCTTTTTCATGTGTGTATATACATTTATTCATTTAACACTTCGTTTTATTTTCTTTTTAAAATACATTTTATATAGAGACTAAGAGTTAATTTTCTTATTGAGGTCCTAGAAGCTGGAATTAGATAGCCAATTAAAATGATCATATCACACAACTTTAGCAAAGTTCTTCATATTCCAGAATTTAGTAGCTCCTCATTGCCTGTACATAATATTAATAATGCAAGACCCAAACTAAAGCAGAAGTTGGGAACTCACTGTTTGCTTTGATTTGAAGAATTTATTATCAAAGCAGCATTTTAAATATTTAGCAAGGAAAGGCAAAATCAGTGAAACACTCTAACCTTTTGGGCTCTCACTGTCAATTTCTGCTAGTTAGTTTTGTGTATGTTTTTAAGTGCTGATTTGCAAAAGCTATTTCAGCTATTTCAGAATGGATATGTTTGTCTATTGGATAGAATTAATTCTCTCCATGGTGTCTGAGATAGGATCCAGGGCACGTCCTGTTATTGCCACCACTAAAGACAAAACAAGACACTAACAAAACACTCTTATCTTTTTGGCCTGTGGGTTGATCAGATTTGTTGTTACATATAAGTTGCTGAAAATAAATATGGATGTCTTTACAGATACTTTTAAACTGTACTCAAGATTGACAAGGAAAACTGAGATCAAGATAGGACAAAGGCAAACTTTATGATCAATTACTTCAAGATAAGTCTTCTGACCAGGCAGACTTGACAATATGGGAAACATTTACCTAGGTGGTACCTGAAACCCAGGACCACTACAGGTCCAAATGCCAATTTTGCTACATTCCCCATATCCACCCACCACCTAATCAGTATAGATCTTTAGTGCCTACAGTGGGTCTGAGCACCTAACAAATGCTTAATTGATAGTGTTGAATGGATGAATGAATATCATTCTCATGACAATAAAAGACAAGTCTGGAACAAAAAGCCTGAGAAGAGAAAAAAATGTTTGGTCATCTGCAAAAGCTCATCCCTATAAAATGTAAAAGAGACATGGTCCTGATTTTGCATAAACACACAAACTATTTCCATGGGAGTAGAGTGAGGGGAGGTGTTGAAAGCAGTTCATTCTGGGCTGCTTTAACAAATGCCAAGACTGGGTAGCATATAAATAACAGAAAATTATTTCTCAGTCTGCAGGCCCGAAGTCTACTATCAGAGTGCCAGCATGGTCTGATGAAGGCCCAGTCTGACTCCAAAAGCAGAGGCAGCTAAAGCAAAAGTAAACACGAGGGACTACATCAAGCTAAAAAATAACCAAACCAAAACAAACAAAAACCACACAGCAAACGAAACCATCAATAAAACAGAAAAGCAACCTACCAAGTGGGAATAAATACTTGCAAATCGTACACCTAATAAGGAACTAATATCCAAAATATATAAAGAACTCCTACAATTCAATATCAAAACACAAGCAATCTAACTTAAAAATGGGCAGAGTTTATTTTGCAGAGCAGAAGGGAAAGGGATAGAAAGTCAGAAACATCTATGAGAAACATCGATCAGCTGCCTCTTGCAATGCCCCCTACTGGGGATGTGCACGCAGCCAAGGTACATGCTCTTGACCGGAATCGAACCCGGGACCCTTCAATTTGCAGTCCGATGCTCTATCCACTGAGCCAAACCGGTTTCGGTGGCAGAGTTTATTTTGTTAATTAGATTCCACTTGTGAGTGAGATCATGTGATACTTATCTTTCTCTGACTGATTTATTTCACTTAGCATGATACTCTCCAGGTCCCTCCATGCTCTCTCAAAGGGTAAGCTATTCTTCTTTTTTACTGCTGCACAGTATTCCATGGTATCAATGTACCACAGATTTTTTATCCACTTGTCTACCAATGGGCACTTTGGCTATTTCCAGATCTTAGCTATTGTAAGGTGTGCTGTTATAAAATAGTGGTGCATAATTCTTTCTGATAGGTGTTTCAGGTTTCTTAGGCTATATTCCTAAAAGGGGTATTGCTGGATCAAATCAACTAATAAACAGGGTGGATCCGGAGACATGGAAGCATGAAGCAGAGTGAGGAATATGAGAGAGAAGGTAGGGGAGGATGGGTGGGTGGCAGGTAATGAAACAAAGAACTTGTATGCATATACGCATAACCCATGGATACAGACAACAGGATGGTGAGGGCCTGGGGTGGGGTGTGATCTGGCTGAAGGGGGGGATCAATGGGAGGAAATGGGGGATATATGTAATACTTTCAACAATAAAGATTTAAAAACATAGGGAAACCTATGTTTATTGGCACACAGAAGCCTCCAAAGGCATCAAGATTCTACAATGGCTTCATGAAAGACTTACTGAACAGTCTTGTCTAATTGGAAGTTCACCATAATGACCACTGTAATTCTGTTTGTCTTAGCAAGATTTGACATTTTCGTAGATGTTCACAGCTTTCAGGACCACAGTTTTAGACATAAAATATGTAGGTATACCATGCCCAGTTCTTTGAAACTTGAGGATCCCATTTCTTGAGCTAAGTTTGGGGTCTTAAAGTCAAATTAATACCAAATATGTATGTGCCACTGAATTGGTGGGTTTGAATGACTACCTCCCTGCATGAAATGTCTTGATGTTGGCAGGTAACAGTGTCATTCTACCTGGACCAACTAACCCAAGCATGGAAGTGTTAGAGTCCAGTGGAGCATGCTCTCACAGCTTTTAAGGGCTTGAAACTATGCCCACCAATTTTGTTATTTTCATTCCCAATTTAATAAATACCTATTAGCATAGACAGATGATTTTTTTTCCACAAGATTTCTTTATAGTGGCAGATGTCCTGATGCATTTTAATAGTCCAGCTTTTACCTGTGTAGATTTTTATTTTAATGGTCAAAGCAGTCCACATTTCTTGTCTGAATTTATTTTCCCCAGTCCCCCAGAGATTTATGCCGTGGACTCACCTCAAGGCTTTGTGAGTTCCAAATGGCTGTCATCTGTTTCAGACTCTTAATATGATTATCCTGCAACACCAAAACCTTTCTGGGAACTTTAAGGATTTCTGAAACCTTTCTGAGTTCCCGTAAACTTTCTGTGAATTTTAATAAAGCCTGGAACATATTTGGCACCCTAGAACCTTCCAGAAATTTTAACAAACCCTGGAAACTTCAGGGGGTCCCAGAACCTTTCTGGAAACAATACATTTTTATTTATTTTTTTACAAAGAGGAATAGAGAATCAGAAGCATCCATGAGAGAGAAACATCGATCAGCTGCCTCCTGCACACCCCCTACTGGGGATGTGCCTGCAACCAAGGTACAACATGCCCTTGACCAGAATCGAACCTGGGACCTTTCAGTCTAGAGGCCGAGGCTCTATCCACTGAGCCAAAATGGTTAGGGTAATACGTTTTTATTTTTAAATTGTGTTTGGATTGGAAAGCTGCATGTGAGGGAATACAACTCAGATCTGAGAGTGGTTTACCCTCCTCCAAGGAGAAACTGAACTCCGGGGGATTAGCTGATGCCCTCACCTGTGCTTCTCCCATAGGCTGTTAGCCATCACATTTGAGTCCCATTCCCCCTCACCAAAACCCGCTAGAAAACGATGAAAGAAAACACAAACTTTATTTTACACTTCAAGCAGCAGTTCTCCTTTTAGAAAACTGCCAAATAGGTCAGGCAGAGGCCAGAAGCTTTTATAGAATAAATAAGAAAGATCAAAGAGGAGCCGAAAAGAGAGGACCTGATTGGCCACGCAGCAACCTCATTTAAGGCTGGGCAGGCCCCGGAAGTCAGTACAGAGCCGATTTGGCTGGGCTTTTGGGGGCAGGCCGACTGGACAGACTGCGTTTCTGGTCCAGCGGACATGTCTGGAGGATGCGGGTTTTCTAAGGTTTCTCTGCTGTTGGGGCACCGCAAACAGGAGCCGCTCCAACTTGGCCCAGAAGCTACTTCATCAAGAGGTAAGGTTTTTTTTTTGTCTGTTCCCCCTTTGGCTTCTCTCAGAATTGCTGGTTTATTTGTGGTTCACTGTAGCTTGAAAATGAAGTTCTAAGGCAATGTTGTTTCCAGTATTTTTCCTGTTGCCTTCTTGCGCTCCTTCAGTTGCTCTCTCACGCTCATGCCCCCACAAGTCAGGTTTCGGTGCCCTGATTTCCTGGGTGCGGGCCTTGTGAAGAACAGAATGCTCCCTTGTGTGCCCCAGTGATCCTGCAGCACTCTCCACACATACACACTCCGCACGCGTGGAAGGATCATGTTTATTGTGAGCCCCTGATTGAGCCCCTCGAGGTACATGGCCCAAGATTGTGGGAGCCTCTCCAGGACCGGGCCCCTCTGGAGAGTTTGCCTCTCAGACTTGTCTGCTCTGCGCCCTCCTGCAAGTGGTAAAATACAACTCAGTTGCTCCTTCCGGCTCTCACAGTGCTTCTTGCCCTTTCCACTCCCAAGAGATCCCTTCTCCCAGGTGGAACGCAGAGCTGACCCAGTTCCCTTCCCCCAGGACTGGAAGGCGCTGGTAGCCCCTGAAGCTGGTCCCTGGTTAATAGTTTATGTTGAAGGCAGGTCTTGTTAAGAAGGACAAACTGCTCTGGGCATTTTTCAAAGTGGCTACTTTCCTCCTCTGCTGAAAGCACCAGCGGATTTGTTTGTTTGTTTGGTTGTTGTTGTTGCAGTTTTTTTTTTCTTCCCTCCAACCTCACTGTCAGAAGAATGTCAAGCTTCTAAAGTAAAACTCAAGAAAAACATGTGTGGCTCTCCCTGCTATTGGGATCTCTGGAGACTTTAACTCTCAGCTTGAAACTTGGCTACACTGACCATCCAGTAGTTCATGAATTACAATTTAGCTTTGCTTAATGGATACTGGTTCCTCTATAAGTTTCTGCTCAGGTAAGTTGTAACTCTCTTTCTCTGCCTATCTGTCTGTCCAGTTTTGGGGACAGTACTTTTTTTTTTTTTTTCCTGTGAAGGAAGAGAATGTTGAACTGTGAAGGGGTTGAGAAGTACAAATTGGTAGTTATAGAATAGTCACAGTACACATAGGGAATATAGTCAATAATCCATGCTAATAAAAGCCTAGGTCAGTGGTCGACAAACTCATTAGTCAACAGAGCGGCAAACAGCGCCCCCCAAGCCACATGTGGCTCGAAAGCCGCAGTTTGCCAACCACTGGCCTAGGTGGTCCTCATGCCCTCGGGTGTGATGTCGTGACAAGATGGCCACCACAAAGATGCCCACCACAAAGATGGCCTGGCACACAGTGGAGGTGGGGCCTGGAGGCGACTCCACAGGATGAGGCCAGTTGGGGGCGTTCAGGCCCGCAGGGCATCAGCTAGGGGGCAATCAGGCTGTCAGGCAGAAGCAGTTAGGGGCAATAAGGCAGGCAGGCAGGTGAGCAGTTAGGAGCCAGCGGTCCTGGATTATGAGAAGGTTGTCTGACTGCTGATTTAGGCCCCATCCCACAGGGCAGTCAGACATTCCCCAAGGGGTCTCAGATTGGAGAGGGTGCAGGCCGGACTGAGGGACACCCCTCTGTGCATGAATTTCATGCATTGGACCTCCATAACTATGTATGGTGCCAGGTGGGTACTGGACATATTGAGGGAAAGGGGAAATTGGGTAAAGTATAGGATTGTCTAACCATTATGCTGTACACCTGAAACTAACAACCAGTCGCTATGACATGCAGTGACCACCAAGGGGCAGATGCTCAACTCAAGAGGTACCCCTAGCCCACAGGCCCTGATCCCTGATAGGGCCTGCTGGCCAACCTCCCAGTCCCTCCTCCTGGCCAGCAGGCCCAGAGCTGGGATGGGGTGGCAGCAGACACAGGTGGTGAGGGAAGGGGGAGATGGGGAGGTGGGGAGAAGGAGAGAAGGGACGAAGGGGAGAAGAGGAGAACGGGAGGCAGGGAGGCAGGGAGGCAGGGAGGCAGGGAGGCAGGGAGGCAGAGAAGTGGGGAGGGAAGGAGGAGGCGAAGGGCAGGGAACCTGATCAGCCCTGATTGCTGGCCAGGCCTAGGGACTCCATTTATGTACAGCCCCTCCTATACACCACCCCTGTCCCTGATCCACCCCCCACCCTCATTGGAAGTGAAGCCTGCCAGCCATTGTCCCTTGTCCACCACCACCAGCCCAGCCCCCAATCAGGGCAGGCCAGCTGGACTCAACCCATACATGAATTTGTGCACTGCACCTCTAGTACAAAATAATATTGAATATAAACTGTAATTGAAATATAACACATTTTTTAAACAAGAGGATAGCATTTATCACTTAAAAAGAGAGAGTTTTGTACTTTCTGAGAAGTTAAACACTTCTCAAAGCCCTACTTGAGCCTTCCCAGTCACGTCAAGGCCTGAATGCTTGACCCACCTTAAGCTTGTGTTTCCTAGATGACTGCCAATGTTACCTCCATTAATCTGACTTCAATGATAAGGCCTTCTTACAAGTGAAGAGTATTCTTAATTATTCCTGTAAACACTTAAATTAGAGTTTTCTAAGTGGTTTAGTTTCCTAGGTTTTTATATAGTTTTAATTTCCAAAGTTCTGATTATTATAGAATGAAATTGTTACTTAGATCTCTCTATATTGATCATGTAATTGAGTAGAATTTTCTCAAGGATTTTTTTAGGGCAGTTTATTGGGCAGTTTTATGTGCAAGATGTTCTTAGATCCACATTTTTAATATAATCAACTCTCAACATATTTTCAATCAATGCTGATGTCCAGAAAATGACTCCTTCTTTTAAAATAATAATTGTACCAACATACTCAGATATTCTAGTTCACAATAGGGTATAATAGTAGCACTCTAAAATAATGAAATTCAAATATAAAATTATCAATAGCACAAGCAAGTGAATAAGAAGCTTATGGGTGGGTCGGAATAAAAGTAACATTTATTAATACTAGTAAAATTTGCATGTTAGGTTTTGGCTTGATTTATTGATAATTTTTGCTTCTTATCCTATCTAATAAAAGAGTAATATGTAAATTGACCACACCTCCCCTACACCAACAAGCCATGCCCACCAGCCAATTGGGAGAAAATATGCAAATCCCAACCAAGATGGCTTCGGCCACTGAGAGCAGGAGGGAGGCTTGGGTTTCCCAGCAATGGAGGAAGCCAACCTTTCCACCTGTCCTTGCTGGCTCAGACCTCCACTCAATGCTACAAAGTTTTAATTATAGAAGATAAATAATCCCAATAGAAATGGCGGCAGCCACAGAGCTGGAGAAAGCAGAGGCTAGGATTGCCCCGGCCTAATGGAGGAAGCCAAGCATTTGCATTCCTAGCAGGCCTAGGCCTCCACTCCAGGCTACAAAGTTTCAATTATAGAATTTAAATAAACCCCAACAGAAATGGCTGTAGCCACAGACCGAGCAGAAGGCTTAGCTCCGCTCCAGGCTACAAAGTTTCAATTATAGAACATAAATAAATCCTAGATACCAGGGCCTTCGTTTGGGTCGCTGGGGGGCATGGCCAGCCTGCAAACTGTCACAGGCCCCTCACCCAGGCTGCCCCAAGCCCCAAGGGAATCCCTACCCTGATCCTGGACACTCTTCAGGGCAAACCAGCTGGCCCCCTCCCATGCACCAGGCCTCTATCCTATTTAATAAAAGAGTAATATGCAGATTGACCATCATTCCAACAAACAAGGTGGCTGCCCCCATGTGGTCAAAGATCCTGCCCCCATGTGGACACAAGACAGCCACCACAACATGGCCAGCAGGGGAGGGCAATTGAATGTCTGCTTGCCCATTTAGGCCCGGTACTAATGGATCAGGCCTAAAAGGGCAGTCATTCCTCTCACAATCCAGAACTGCCTGCTCACAACTGCCCTCCCTTGCTGGCCTGGTCCCCCCCAATTGCCCATCCTGGAGGCCTGGTTCCCCCATCTTCTCTCCCCTACAGGCCTGCCCCACCTCAACTGCACTCCTCTATAGGCCTTTTGCCCCCCAACTGCCCTCCCTTGCAGGCCTGGCCACTACCAACTGCTCATCTCTCTTGACCTGGTCTCCCCAAATTGCCCTCCTCTGTCAGCCCAGTCACCCCTAACTGCCCTGCCTGCTTGCCTGATTGCCCCAACTGCCCTCCTCTGATTTCCTGGTCACCCCTAACTTCCCACAACTACCCTCTCCTGTAGCTAATCTTGTGGTAGCCGTTTTGTGTCCACATAAGGGCAGCCATCTTTGACCACATGAAGGCAGCCATCTTGTATCTTGGTGTGATGGTCAATTTGCACATTACTCTTTTATTAGATAGAATATATGTATGCATTAGAGGCCCAGTGCATGGGTGGGGTCTGGCCAGCCTGACTGGGGGTGGGGGGGGTACATAAGTGGTTTGCCAGACTCCTGCTGATTGAACTCCTGGTCGAGGAGATAATTTGCATATTAGCATTTTATTATATAAGACTAGAGGCCTGGTGCACAATATTCATGCACAAGAGGGAGGAGTCCCTCAGCCCAGCCTGCACCCTCTCCAATCTGGGATCCCTCTCACAATACAGGGCTGCTGGCTTTCAATGGCTCGCCTGCCTGCCTTCCTGATTGCCCCCAACCACTTCTGCCTGCCAGCCTGATCACCCTTAACCTCTCCCCTACCAGCCTGATTGATGCCTAATTGCTCCCCTGCCAGCCTGTTTGCCCCCCAACTTCCCTTTTCTGTTGGCCTTGTCACCCCTAACTGCCCTCCCCTGCTGGCCATGTTGTGGTGGCCATCTTATGTCCACATAGGGGCAGGATCTATGACCACATGGGGGCAGCCCTCTTGTGTGTTGGAGTAATGGTCAATCTGCAAATTACACTTTTATTGGATAGGATAGAGGTCTGGTGCATGGGGGGGGGAGCCAGCTGGTTTGCCCTGAGGGCTGTCCTGGATCAAGGTGAGGATTCCCTTGGGGCATTGGGGCAGCCTGGATGAGGGGCCTGTGGTGGTCTTCAGGCCAGCCATGCCCCCAGCAACCCAAACGAAGTCCCTGGTATCTGGGATTTATTTATATTCTATAATTGAAACTTTGTAGCCTAGAGTGAAGGCCTAGGCCAGCCAGAGCTGCAGAAGCTTAGCTTCCTCCATTGCCAGGGCAACCCTAGCCTCTGCTCTCTCCAGCTTAGTGGCTGCCACCATTTCTGTTGGGATTTATGTATCTTCTATAATTGAAACTTTGTAGCATTGAGTGGAGGCCTAGGCCAGCCAGGGCAGGTGGAAAGCTTGGCTTCCTCCATTGCCAGGGAAACCCAAGCCTCTTTTCTGTTCTCAGTGGCTGCAGCCATCTTGGTTGGGTTTTATTTGCATATTTGCTCCTGATTGGCTGGTGGGCGTGGCTGGTGGGCGTGGCTGGTGGGTGTAGCAGAGGTATGGTCAATTTGCACATTACTCTTTTATTTGATAGGCTAGGGTTATTATATAGGATATACACTGCGTGGCCAGATTATTATGCGTTCAGAGATCATAATAATCTGGCCACTCAGTGTGTGTGTGTGCGTGTGTGTGTGTGCGTGCGTGTGTGTGTGTGTGTGTGTGTGTATCTGTGTGTGTATATACATATATATACACATATATATGTCATACTTTCTATGTTTCAGTAATATGAACAATACTATTTATTATTAAAAGTTAGTTGAGTTTTTGGCAGAGAATAAATGAGGAGGTTTTTTTCTGGAAATAAATAACTAAAGGAATTTTATAGAATACATAAATTGAATTATCCTTTGGGTCTGTATTCATTTGTCCTCACTGATATTTTATCCTCTTCCATTCTATTTTACAACAATATTTATGTATAATCTTTAAGATATGTCTTTCTGCTAGCCATCTGCTAGCCAGTTATCTAACATAAACTTAGAATATTCAGAAAATGTTAATAGCAATAAAATGATCCAATATTCCTTTGCCTCCAGCACTAATAAAATAGTATTTATCAGACCATCTTTCTGCATGCCCATTAAAAAATTAAAATTTTATGTATGTGATCACTACAAACCTCGTATTTTGGCACAATACATGACAATAAAAAATGTAGCATTGAATATTGTTACTGTCAAAATGGTCTTCAATTTTTATTAAAATTTCTAATTACTTTGAAACTCTTGAGTGAAGATAGCTTCACGTTAAATATTTCTATAATTTTGTGAGTAATGTAGGAAATTATAATGACCTTAAAATCAATGTTCTACCTGTACTCACAATGGAAAATCCCAACATTTCAATTTAATTGAAATATAAATTGATAAATACAACTACACAGTAATAGACATACTACAAGGCACATAATATTCTCACTATAAGCATGAACAAAATTATTCTGCTCTTGGCATTATTTACTATTGTTTATCCTTTTCTTACCAGGGCACTCAGATATGGAATATAAACAGTAGACTTACTTAAGGATCAAAAAATAAAGAAAATATGAACACATGAATTGACTGATGTCTAAAAAATATGAAAGTTTACATTGAACTTTATAAGAAATTAAACCAGAAAATGAAGATTAGGTGCCAGTTGCTTAATATTTCCAAACACCATCAAGTATACTGTTTCAAACACGAAAAGTTATGGATAGAATAGCTATTTGTGACTTAGTTTACATATCTTCTTATACTCTAAAAACTCTGTGAATTATAATTATTGATAGGTAAGAAAATAGTATGTTTAGTGAATAGCAAAATTCAGAATTAACACAGAACTCTCTGACCCTATCCTTCTCATTGTAATGTTCTAAGACTAATAAAACTGAAGAATATGCAAATCATAGTAAATTTAATAAGTTGATACTTTAATTGATTAATAAAAAGTGTTAGGGTTTGGCCAGTGACATGGTCTGTGGAAGAATTCACAACTTAAAGAAGAGGTAGATGCATAGAGGAACTTTATTTTACTTTCTAAGAAGTGAAAGGGCCAAGTATTGCTAATCAATACAGGGCAAGAGACAAAAAGTGGCTTCCCCAATTAAAGAGTAATGGGTGCTGTTGCTAGTCATTAATAAAGTTAAGAAATGGATCTGCCTTGAAAATATAGGTTGGTTGCTTTCCAGGAGAAAGTCTGGCAGGTGCCCTAGGGAGGTGTCTTACCAGTATTTTCTCAAGTCTGTAAATATGCTTAGACCAAAAGTTATGAAGAGTTCAAAGGAGGCTTGTTTGAAAGGGCGGGAGGAAGAGAACGTTCTACTAACTAGAGGCTCTTTGGCATGATTTATCCCTGAGTTCTGAAAACAGCAGGGAGGAGGTGGTGCAAGAGAGTAGCCTTGAGAGTAGCTTATCTTGTCTTGCAGTTTGAACAGAGGAGCTGTTTGAGTCAGAGGAGCTAACGATCTTGGGGCCCAATTACCAAGTGCTGCTCATAAATTGTGGATGGCTTCAGCAAAGAAAAAGAAAGGCCTTTTTTTCTGTCTGCACAAAAAGTAAAGACAAACAGTTCATGGTAAATCTTGCTAAAGTATCCTTTGTTGTTGACTATATTTTAATTTAATTTGACATTATTCTTCCTGCATATCTATGGAATTTATAAAGAAGCTTTTCATTAACATTATATCAAAGACAGTAAACAAAAAGAAAGGCAATCCATCAATATATCAGCGTATTATAGAAAAAACTATTTTTCTTCCTTAGGGTTTACGTTCAAACTATTTAACCACTTTTAGTCATGAACACTGACAAATGGGGCTAAATGGTAGTCATAAAGCTAGAGCAAGGTCCTCAAGCACCTACAGGGCTAAAGTGTGAGAGAGCTGTGGCATGTGAAGAGGGGATAAGATATGATCCTTGATTGGCCAAACAAGTGACTGCTCATCCTAAAGAGCCCTGTAGTTTTCCCTGACTTTCTAACACTCTCTTTGTCTGAAAAAAATGAAAAATATTAGAAAACTGCTCAAGGTACTTACTGTCTTTTAATATAAATAAATAAATAAATAAATAGTCAATCAATCTTGATATAGAGAGCTATTTTAAATCAGGAAAATGTGCCTGTTTGACCATAATCTCCTTAGTATAATAGAAAAAGTAGTCAATTATATGAAAACAGTCCAAATTCATTCATTGGTTCTTAGCAATATATGAAATTATCAGTGAGAGGGTAGGTTTTGTAAGTATTTTGTGAAATACAATAGAGCTAAGGGAATTAATTTATATAATAAAACTAAATTTTTGCATTATTTTTAAAATATATTTTTATTGATTTCAGAAAGGAAGGAGAGAGAGAAAAGAGAGAGAGAGAGGGAGTGAGAAAAACATTAATGATGAGAGAGAATCATTGATTGGCTGCCTCCTGCATGGCCCCACTGGGGATGGAGCCCACGACCTGGGCATGTGCCTTTGACTGGAATCAAACCCAGAACCTCTCAGTCCGCAGGACGATGCTTTATCCCCTGAGCCAAACCAGCTAGGGCTAAATTTTTGCATTATTAACATAATTTTGCACAAGAAACAATCCCCCTATCTGTAAGATTTTCAAATTAATAATATTTTAATTATAGTGACTATTTTCCTTTATTTGAAGACTAAGGCCCACTGCACAAAAATTCGTGCAAGAGTAGGCCTTCCTTCCCCCAGCTGCCAGCATCGACTTCCTTGGAGCACCCAAGACCTGGGCTGCCAACACAGGCTTTCCTCTGGCACCTGGGACCTGGGCTTCCCTCCTCTGGCTGCTGGGAGACACCTGGGACCAGGCCTGCTTTCCTTCAGCCCCGGCTTCATCAAGAAGGATATCTGGAAAGACATCTGGTCTAATTACCATATTACCCTTTTATTCTATAGATGGCAGGCAATTCAACTTATTCTTGTGAGCAAATTATAAAAATATCTCCAGTTGTCTATCATGATTTAAAGTAATATTTTTCAGAAATTGTTTTCATTACAGAAATGGTTGAAAAGATTTTGCGTAGATATTCCAAGTTGGTAAATTATCATATAACTAGAGGCCCAGTGCACGAAATTCATGTACAGGGGGCAGAGGATGTCCCTTAGCCCAGCCTGCACCCTCTCCAATCTGGGACCCCTCAAAATATGTCTGACTGCCTGTTTAGGTCCAATCCCAGTAGGACTGCACCTAAATGGGCAATTGAACATCCTTCTAACAATCCAGGATTGCTAGCTCCAAAATGCTCACCTGCCTGCCTCCCGATTGCCCCTAACCACTTCTGCTTGCCAGCCTGATCACCCGCTAATGACTACCCTGCCAGCCTAATTGATGTCTAACTGCTCTCCTGCCAGCCTGTTTGCCCCCAACTTCCCTCGTCTGCCAGTGTGGTCACCCCTAACTGCCCTCCTCTGCAGACTTGATCACCCCCAACTGCCCTCCCTTGCAAGTCTGGTTCCTCCCAACTACCCTCCCCTGCTGACCTAGAACCTCCCACTGCCCTCCCCTGCTGACCATATTGTGGTGGCCATCTTATGTCCACATGGGGCAGGATCTTTGACCACATGGGGCAGCCCTCTTGTGTGTTGGAGTGATGTTCAGTCTTTTATTAGATAGGATAGAAGCCTAGTGCATGGGTAAGGACTGGCTGGTTTGCCCTGAAGGGTGTCCTAGATCAGGATGAGGGTTCCCTGGCGTGTGGGGTAGCCTGGGTGAGGGGCCTGTGGTAATTTGCAGGCCAGCCACACACCCCAGCGACCCAAGTGGAGGCCCTGGGATCTGGGATTAATTTATGTTCTACGATTGAAACTTTGTAACCTAAAGAGAGCCAAGCCTTCTGCTAGCTCCCTGATGACAGCCATTTCTGTTTGAAACTTTGTAGCCTAGAGTAGAGGCCTAGACGCTAGGGCTGCAGAAGTTTGGCTTTCTCCATCGCCCTGGCAACCCTAGCCTCTGCTCTCTCCAGCTCTGTTACTGCCACCATTTCTGTTGGGATTATGTATCTTCTATAATTGAAACTTTGCAACATTTAGTGGAGGCCTAGGCTGGCAAGGGCAGGTGGAAAGCTTGACTTCCTCCATTGCTGGGGAAACCCAAGCCTCCCTCCTGCACTCAGATGGCAGCAGTCATCTTGGTTGGGTTTTATTTGCATAATTTGCTCCTGATTGGCTGATGGACATGACTGTGGGCATGGCTTGATCGGAGGTACATTCAATTTTAATATTATTCTTTCATTAAATAGGATATGCATATATGTATACATATTTATTTACTAAATATGTCATTTATGATGATACTAGTTATATAAAATTTGTTTATAATTAATATATAGACAAATTATATTTGACCATTTAAAATATATATGTATATCTATTTTACATATCCACATCTATTTAAAATTATTTAACTATATAAACAATTAGGCCAGAAAATTGTAGATGATTTAATGGCATTTATAGATACACCTTATATATTAAGATATATTTATTAAATATACACATTGCATTTAATAAATGAATTATAATTAATATTGATATATTAAAATTATATTTAATGAGGTATACTTAAAAATATTTAACTATAAACTATTAAGCTAGATAATTTTAGATTATTGTAAGAAAATACATATGCATACATATATACATATATATGTACACTAGAGGCCCAGTACATGAAAATGCATATACTGGAGGGGGCATCTGTCAGCTAGGCCTGCCCCCTCTCACAGTTTGGAAGCCCTCAGGGGCCAGAGGCAATCCGGTGATCAGGGGAAGGCAGCGCCCATCACACCTTTGCTGCTGCTACTGCCTGCAGTGCAAGTCTCGGCTAGCCCTGGTTACCTGCACCACGGCCTGGCACTGGATGGCTGAGCAGCCAATATCTGAGGCTTGCCTGCACCTCAGGCTGTCCCTTGGCAATTGGGGATCTGAGTAGACTGGGTGCTGCCATCTTGTGGCTGTGGACGCCGTCATCTTTCAGAGCATAGCAGTCAATTAGCATATTCTCTCCTTATTGACTGTGGGTACTGCCATCTTTGAGGGCTGGGCAATCAATTAGCATATTCCCTCCTTATTGGCTATGGACACCGCAATCTTTATGACAGCATGAGGGTTAATTAGCATATGCAGTCTTTATTAGATAGGATTGTGTGGATGTGCTATAATTTGTTTGTATTTATTCCTTGTGAAAGAATATCTTGGTTGCTGCCAAATTTAAAACTGCTCAATTCTCTCTCTTTAAAAGTGGCTGTATTTACATTTCTACCAGCAATGAATGAGAATTCCTCTTGCTCTATATCTTCACCAACATTTAGTATTTTCAGTGTCTTTATATTTTAAGTTACTATTTTATTTTCCACTTTTAGTAGGTGTTTAGTGATATCTCTCTCGTTTTCATTTGTGGATCCATAATGACTAAAAATGTTGTGCATCTTTTATAGCTTATTTGCCATCTGTATATCTTATTTGTGGTTTCTATATATTTGCCTTTTAAAAATTGTACCAAGATGCTTTCTTGTCATTATGTTAAGCCTGAGAAAAATGAACAATATTTTAGATTCTTATTCTAAGAAATGCTCATGCCCTGGGGATAAAAAGTAAATTAACTGAAAAACTGAATTATTAAGGCTAAAATAACAACCTGTTGGTCAAATCTTGTTTGAGACTTTGTCTCACTATGCACATCAGTCTAAACCAGCGGTCAGCAAACCATGGCTTGCGAGCCACATGTGGCTCATTGACCCCTTCCTTGAGTGTGGCTCCTCCACAAAATACCACGGCCTGAGAGAGTCTATTTTGAAGAAGTGGCATTAGAAGAAGTTTAAGTTTAAAAAATTTGGCTCTCAAAAGAAATTTCAATCGTACTGTTGATATTTGGCTTTGTTGATGAGTTTGCCGACCACTGGTCTAAACCTATTTTGTCTTACACACTTTCCAACTCTAAATTGTTTCCAGTTTTGTGAGACTTGTATTAAAATTCATCACCCAGATAGAACCTAAGAAACACACCATCTTTTACTTTCCCTTTTTGAGGTTCTATTAAAATTCTGCCTAGGTATTCTTTTTTCTTTTTTCAATAAATCCAACAAAGTAAGCTTTGCTTGCTGAACAGGTTTTTTTGATGGTGTTTTGCTAAGCTGAAAATTGAGAAAAGCTATAAAGACACAAATCAATAGTTTATCTGTAAGATAGGGCATGCCAAGAAATGGAACTGGGAAACAATTCCTTTAACAGTGGTCCAATAACAATAAAATGCTAAGAAACAAGGTCCACCAGAAAGGCACAGAAACTATATAAATAAAACAATCAAATCATATTGAAAGTCATAATAGAAAATACTAACAAAATCGAAAAGTGTGCTATATACTTGGATGAGAAGATTTTCTAGGAAAAAAATATAGATTTCTCCCAAATTATCATAGAAGTTATACAAAATTAAAGGACTGAAACAGTTGTGTTTTCTAAAATTCAAGCTAGAAATTGCTGTAGAAAATATAAAAAAGTAATACTGTGTGGCATATTTATCCTAGTAGGCATTGGCATATACTACAAAGCCACCATAATTAAATATAGATCATGCTGGATATGGGAAAAAGTCATTTCACAAGTTATTGGTGATTATGTATATTGTTAGAATATACTATTTGGAAAGCAAAATGTGCATTGTTATAGTTTCCTGTTTGGAAAACAATTTGGTAATAACTATTAAAATTAAAAATACATTTGTGCTTTGATTCAGAAATTCTACTCCTGGGAATCTTTCTCACAGAAATAAAAGCATAATGATCATAAGTACATATTAACTGCAGAAATTTTCATACCATGCGGCCATTAAAAATAATATTCTAAATGAGCACTTCTAGAAAGAAGTGTGATCCATGAAACCCTTTGAATATATATCATATAATTCAATAACCAAGAAAAACCTGTTTATATGTGTATTAATACATGTATATCCATAAGAAAGTATATATAGATTTTATAGGAGGATGGATAAGTGATATGTTAGCTTTTTATATGGATATGAAAGGAAACACGTATAGAGATCAAGAATAAAGAGTTAAAGACATTTTTCAAAGCACAAAATTTAAAATACATGTGTTTATATAAACTTTAGGGGTTCAATATTTTAAATTAAAACATTTTCAAATAGAAAAAAAAACAATTCATATATATATTTTTTAAATCATTTTGTAGCTATTTCAGCCCCCACCTCCAAATTCACAGCTGAAGAAGGCTATTTATTGCCCTGGATAGTGTGGCTCAGTTGGTTGGCTGTCCTGTGCATCAAAGATTGCCTGTTCCATTCCCAAACAGGGCACATGACTGGGTTTCAATCTAGGTCCCCGTTAGGGGGCATGTGAGAGGCAGCTAGAGGAAGCTGATTGATGTTGCACTCTCACATATATGTTTCTTTCTTTCCCTCGCTCTTCCTCTTTAAAAATCAATAACAAAAATTTTAAAGCCTATTTGGGAACTTTGAGTACATTTGTTTGTTTTTTTGTTTTGTTTTGTTTTTGCGTTTTTGTTTTATGAGCTTGGTTTGGTTATCAGATGGGGATTATATTAGTGGACCTTTAATCTCTAAGGCTGAGATTTTTCAACTGCAACTATACATTTATTGTTGAGAAGAAAGCACTATCTTATTTGACCAAAGGAATTTTGAGGGATGTAATTGACACTTGATTTCTGAGGATAATTTTTTGGAGGCTTAGAGTAGCATGGCAGTGGATGTTAAGACTGCAAATCAAATCAGTGACCTCTTGTTTCACGGACTGATGCTCAACCACTGAGCCACATCGGCTGGCCTCATTCCTTTTTTGAGTGAAAGAAGAATAGTCCAGAGAAGATGGAAAGGAATCACTGATAAATACTAGATATTCCTATGAATGCATTGATAGGAAGGGACTTTGAGTGGTTTCTCTCAGAGGTAGAAGGGCCATTGTTTGGGTGGGAAGGAAAGAAAAAAGGGATACTTGGTGACACAAGGACAGGTTGTCTGATTATCCAGGAGCCATTTTGCATATTGCCTCATACTTTAGAGTTCGGAAGGAGACTGTTTTTGGCCAGTGGATTGAGAGGGAAGTGATGTAAGTCATTTCTAAGTTGGAATAAATAAGAATCAGCATGGCTGCTCCCTCTCCATCTTCCTCTTCTGACGTGACCACGGAGCCATGGCTTTCAGATGGTGATTCGAAAGGAAGGGTGTCTGACTTGCATTAGCACTTCGGAGATTAAAAAAAAATGTTTTCTTTGTGTAAAGCCACTGAGATTTTGGGTTTCCTCTTGTAGTGGTCAGCTAAAAATACACTGACTGCTGTGCTGAACAAACTGGCCTAGTCTGGAACTTGAGGAAGGCTTCCTCAGGAATGCATATTTGAATGAGCTCTGAAGAATCTGTAGGCATTTACAAAGCAGATGTTGCTAGGGAGAGAGGAAGATGGGGACATATAAAGATCTTATGATCCTTAATAGGAAGCAACAGCCTCTGCATATTTTAAATACAAACACATACGTGAAACAAAGAAAATGCAAGACCCTCTCAGGATACACAGATGGGTGCTAACCTAATGCAACCCATTACTCCAGATACTCACAGGGAAACTTCTTTATGTTTCTTTCCCTGTATGCTTGAACCACAAGGTGGTTCAATAATTATTATTGAACTAGAGGCCTGATGCACGAATTTGTGCACAGATGGGGCCTATTGGCCTGGCCGGTGATCATAGCCATCCAACCAGTACGGTGGGCTGGGGGCAGGGACTGCAGGAGGTTGGCCAGAAATAGGAGGTTGGCTATGGGAGCACACTGACCACCAGGGGGAAGCTCCTGCATTGAGTGTCTGCCCCTTGGTGGTCAGTGCTCATCATATCAACCAGTCAACTGGTCCTTTGGTCACTTAGGCTTTTATATGTATACTAGAGGCCCAATGCATGAAATTCATGCAGGGGGGAAGTGTTCCTCAGCCTGGCCTGCACCCTCTCCAATCTGGGACCCCTTGAAGGATATACTACTGCCAGTTTACAGAATTGGGTCTAAACCAGCAGTCAGACATCCCCCTCACAATCCAGAATAGCTGGCTCTATCTGCTCACCTGCCTGCCTGATTGCCCCTAACCCCTCTGCATCCTGGCCTGCTTTCCCCCAGCTGCCCTTTGGCACCGGCCTGCTCATCCCCAAATGCCCCTCTGCCAGCCTGATCACCCCCAACTGCTCCCCCCGCTAGTCTGATCACCCCCAACTACCCCTCCCTGCTCACTCCCACCTCCCTTGCCCACTGGCCTGCTCTCCCCCAGTTTTCCCCCTGCTGGCCTGCTCACTCCAAACTGTTCCCTTCCATTGTCCTAATCACCTCCAACTGACCCCCACTGATAGCCTGCTCATCTCCAACTGGCCCCTCTGCTGGTCTGCTTACACCCAATGGCCCCTGCCCTCCCATCCTGGCTTGATCAACCCCTGGCCACCCAAAGTCCCAGCCCCTCCTTTTTTCCTTTCCTTTCCTTCCCTTTCCTTTCCTTTCCTTTCCTTTCCTTTCCTTTCCTTTCCTTTCCTTTCCTTTCCTTTCCTTTCCTTTCCTTTCCTTTCCTTTCCTTTCCTTCCCTTCCCTTCCCTTCCCTTCCCTTCCCTTCCCTTTCCTTTCCTTTCCTTTCCTTTCCTTTCTTTTCCTTTCCTTTCCTTTCCTTTCCTTTCCTTTCCTTTCTTTCTTCCCTTCCCTTCCCTTTCCTTCCCTTTACTTCCCTTCCCTTTCCTTTTTCTTCAGTGCCTCCTTGAGTGGGGCCCAGGGCTGGCTGGTAGCAAGTATCTAGGATTTATTTATCTTCTATAATTAAAACTTTGTAGCCTTGAGTGGAGGCCAGAGCTGGCCAGGGCAGGTGGGAAGCTTGGCTTCCTCCATCGTCGGGGGTAACCCAAGCCTCCTGCTTGCTCCAGCTCTGTGGCTGCCACCATATTGGTTGGGATTTATTTATCATCTATAATTGAAACTTTGTAGCCTTGAGCAGAGGCCAGGGCTGGCCATGAAGCTTGGCTTCCTCCATTGTCATAGGCAACCCAAGTGTCCTGTTCTCTCCAGCTTCGTGGCTGCTGCCATTTTTGGAATTTATGTATCTTCTATTGTTTAAACTTTGTAGCCTTGAGCAGAGGCCAGGGCCAGCCAGGAAGCTTGACATCTTCCATTGCCAGGGCAACCCAAGCCTCCTGCTTGCTCCAACTCTGTGGCCAGTTGCCATATTGGTTGGGTTAATTTGAATACTCACTCCTGATTGGCTGGTGGGTATGGCTTGGCGTAGCAGAGTGATGGTTAATTTGCATGTTTCTCTTTTATTAGTGTAGACTAGTAGCCCTGCGCATGAATCCGTTCAACAGTAGCTTGCTACTGCCCTCCAGTAGCTCTCGGCCCACTGCCCTGCCCTCCTGTACCCCTCTCTGTACACCTCACCCCATCCCCTTCATAGCTTGCTGACTTAGCCCTTCCTATAGCTTTCCACTGCTCACTTATAGTTAATTGTCCCATCATCCTGCTGATTTGTTATCCAGTCATTACATGGTCAGTCATTATGCTTCACGGCATAACAACTATTTGCATATTACATCTTTATCATATAGGACAAGTCTAGGTGTTCTATCAAGGTGAGAGAAATGTTTAGATATTTGGCTAAAGCCCATTTTACTGGGCTTTAGCCAAAAACAAATGTGGGCGAATGGCAACAACTACTTTTCTGAGCCCCAAAGAAGAGTTTTCCCTGGGGAGAAGGGTGAGGAATAAAGTGAATAATCGAATAGGTAGGATTAATAATATCACTTATAGGTTTTTATTGAAAACAAAAAATAATACCAACCATATTATGGAGAAAGGATTGATGAAAGTTCATAATATATTTTGTGAGAGTGAGGTTATTTTAGTAATTTAAAAAAATTTATGTGGATTAAATTACCTTGAAACAGTGGAATATAAGAGTAGGGAGGAACTATGTTAAAGATTAACCTTAGTGTTTTAGCGTACAAAACTGGACGATGGCTATTACCATTAACTGAGATTGGGAGTTGTAGAAAAGAAACATAGGATGACCATGAATTTTCTTTTTCACATACATACTAAGGAATGAAATAAGAGTTATCAGAGCAAATGTGGGGCTTACATTAGTGGTTTATTTAGACTTTTTTGTCTCTGAGTGATGCATGGCAACTGGGGGTGTATGTGTATATGATTGTGCCAATTGTGCCCACCAAAATGAACACAGATTCCTGACTTGTGAGGGCTTAAGTTCAGCCTGCTTTCTGTTCAGACCTGTGTGCCTTGGGGCAGATCATCATCACCCCAAAAGAAGGGGTGTCCAGAGAAAGGTGCAGAAGGAGTTTGAGGCTGTTTTGAAGGGTTATCCATCAAATTCCAAAACATATCATTATAATTTGATTAATGAGGTCTTTCAACAGCTTTGATAAATACTTTATTTATGGAAAATGAAAACAAGACAAGGGCAGAGACTGCACCTGAGACTCTCACTGAGCTGACATTTCTCGTTATGTCCCAGACACTTCACTTTTGAAAGCTCTGCGGTGACCCTGACTGCACAGCACGTTACTTCTTGGACTTTCATTATATAATCTTCTGGAAAACAACACGCAGTATGTATGAACATGTAAATGTTCAGCTTTCTCAATAATATTACACAATAGTAGGTACCACTTCTTGTAGAATACATTAAGATATTGAGCGGTATGTTTGAACCATTAAGAGAAAAGATTGAAATTATTTGAGTTATTATTTTAAAATGGTGATTGTATGAAATGTAAAGGCATTTCCCTCCCTATTAAATAACAAAATTGTTATAAGGACATCTCTTATTGTTCAGTATTTTCCTTAAAAGGCAGATTACAGTATTTTAATTGTAAAATAGACATGCAATTCCTAAAAGTCAAGCAATTTGGGAGTATAAAGTCAAACATGAAAATTCCCTACCCTGACTATTTCTTTTTACTTTCTTCCTACCTTATATATTTCAAATTTGTTTCTCTGAGGCAGTAATCGGCAAACCGCAGTTTGGGAGCCACAGTCTTTGGGGGCTCTTCCACAAAATACCACGGCCTGGGCGAGTCTATTTTGAAGAAGTGGCATTAGAAGAAGTTTAAGTTTAAAAAATTTGGCTCTCAAAAGAAATTTCCATTGTTGTACTATTGATACTTGGCTCTGTTGACTAATGAGTTTGCCGACCACTGCTCTAGGGGTAATTGATCTTAATAGCTTGGCATGTATATATTTTTCACATTTTTCTATATGTGCTCAAATACACACATAATTTTTTCCTAAAAAGTTGAGTCTTGGAATAAGTTGTATTCGTTAATATATTTTGACATTCAGTAACATGCTGTTGCATCTCTCAGTATGTAATAAATTGGAGTCTACTGCAGATTTAATATAATACATTATAGTCTCTTATTGATCAATGTTTTGTTTTCAATTACTCACTAATCTAATGCTCCAATTAAATACTTATTCAGCTATGGGGTGTGCAAAAGTAGATTTATAGTTGTAAGACAAATAAATAATACAATATATAATAATACAAGAATGAACTCTGTGTTTCATGTACTCACAACTATAAGTCTACTTTTGCCCACTCCTATATTCTCGTGAATCAAGATATTTAACTGGAGAATTAAGGATATTTGGTAGGATAAATAATGCTTTTCTTATCCCCTCAAATGTCCACCTCCTGATCTCTAGAACTGTGACTGCTACCTTATGTGGCAAAAGGAAATTTGCAAATGTGACTAAGAATATTGAATTGAAGAGATTATTCCAGACTATCTGGATGAGCCCTAAATATAATCACAAAAGTCAAACCCATAAAAGAGAGACAAGAAAATGAATGGTGGAAAGGCAATGTGACAATGGAAGCAGAGGTTAGATAAACAGATAGATTAAAAAATCAATATAGATACATCTATATACTGGAATTTGTATACATATATGTATTTGTTTGCTGTGTCTACTGAACAGGCCTAGAACCTTTCACATCCCAGTAGTCCAGATCTTGATTTATGAATACTACTCTCCATGAATGGTATGTGAGCTCTTGGAGAAATGGTTGATTCTATGGTTGGGCAAGAAATATATAAGATAATGCTAGAGTATTATCCTAGTGACAGAATATAAGGAAATGCTCAAAGAAACAAAAAAAAAGATAAAAAGGATAAGGCATATCAAAAGGATTCGGAGTCAACCTAAATAATCCCTAGTAGCCAAAACTGAAACAATTTAAACAACACAATAAATAACTACTATATAGGACTCTAACCTAAAGAATAAATAAAATTATTGAGTTCATGCTTATATTATTAGATGGTTAAATATATAATTAAATGGGGGATAAGAGACACATCTTTCAAACACAAGAGTTCTAATATATATGCAGATACTCTAGTTATCATTAGAATTTAATTCCTCTCTCCTTGAATTTAGTGACTGACTTCTGATAACTAGACTATTGAAAGGTAATACCTAATAACTATAATGTAGAGAAAATATGAAAATGTGTTAGTCAAGTGATCAACATTAACATCACCAGTGATACATACCTTTATCACAGAAATTTTCTATGATAAGATCAGAAGGCACTTCATCTGAATGTTATAATTTCTCAAAACCCATATGCAATCTCATGGGAAAACATCTAGATGACTCCAGATATACAGACATTCTACAAAATATCTAATGAGTACTCTTCAAAGCTGTCAAGGTTCTGAGAAGCAAGGAGAACCTGAGAAATAGTCATAGATTTAGAGACATGATGACTAAATGCATGAAGATGTACATGCTAGAATTGGTCCTGGATTGGAAAAAAGGCATTAGTAAGAAAAATTGAGAAAATCCAATCAAGACTATAGTCTAGTTAACAATATCTTGTTAGTGGTAAATATATTGTTAGCTGTGGTAAATATACTATATAAAACAAATCTATACTAATAAAAGGGTAATATGCTAATTAGACCAGAAGACCTTCTGGGAGACCTTCCAGATGTTCTTCCAGACAAAGCCATGGTGGCAGGGCCAAGACAGATGTGATTAAGGGCATCAGGCCAAGACAGGAGGGCAGTTGAGGGTTATCAGGCAGATGGGGTTGGCATTTAGGGGTGATCAGGTCAGCGGGGGGCAGGGAGGGACAATTAGGATAATCAGGCTGGCAGGGGGGGTAGTTGGGGATGAGAAGGTTGGCGGGAGGCCACTGGGGGCAAGCAGGCCGGCAGGCAGTGTGGTTATGGGTGATCAAGCAGGCAGACAGGTGAGCAGTTAGGAGCCAGCGAGAGGGATGTCTGATTGCCTATGGGATTGAGCCTAAACTGGCAGTTATACATCCCCTGAAGGGTCCCAGATTGGAGAGGGTGCAGGTAGGACTGAGGGACAGTAGCCCCCCCAATGCATGAATTTTGTGCATGGGGCTATTAGCATATATATAAAATACTAATACTAGGAGAAGCTGGATACAGGGTACACAGTAACTCTGTACTATATTTTTAACTTTTCCATAAATCTAATATTATCCCAGAGAGAAATTTTTCTAAAAAAGAAATTATTCAGTAATTGCATATATCACTACAAAAATTTCACCAGGCAGGCACCAAAGGTGTTATAGGAAAATACTATCTAACAAAAGAGTAATATGAAAATTAACCATCACTCCTCTACACCCACCAGCCAATCAGGAACGAGTATCCCAACTAAGATGGCTGCAGTCACAGAGCGAGGAGGAGGCTTGAGTTGCCTCCACTGATGGAGGAAGCCAAGCTTTCTGAAGCCCTGGCCTGCCTTGGCCTCCACTTAAGGCTACAAAGTTTCAATTATAGAAGATAAATAAATCCCAGATACCAGGGTTGCCAGGGGGTGTGGCTGGCCTGAAAACCACCACAGGCCTCTGGCCCAGGCTGCCTCATGACCCAAAGTAACCCCTAACCTGATCTGGGACACTCTGCAGGGCAAACCAGCCAGCCCCCATCCATGAACCAGGCCTCTATCCTATCTAATAAAAGAGTAATGTGCAAATTGACCATCACCCCAACACACAAGATGGCTATGCCTATGTGGTCAAAGATCTTGCCCTCATGTGAACACAAGATGGCCAGCAAGGAAGGGCTGTTGGGAGGGACCAGGCCTACAAGGGAGGGCAGATGGGGGCGATCAAGCTTGCAGGGGAGGGTAGTTGAAAGCAACTGGGCCTGCAGGGAAGAGGAGTTGGGGGTGGGGGTGGGGTCCAGGCCTGCAAGGGAGGGCAGTTAGGGGGGACCTAGACCTGCAGGGGAGGGTAGTTGGGGGGAACCAGGTCTTCAGGGGAGGGCAGTTGGGGGCAACTAGGCCTGCAGTAGAGGACAGTTGGGGTGGCCAGGCCTGCAGGGTAGGGCAGTTGGGGGCAATCAGGCTGGCAGGGGAGTGGTTAGGGGGTGATCAGAAGTTGTCAGGGGCAATCAGGAAGGCAGGCAGGGAGCAGTTGGGAGCCAGCTGTCTTGCATTGTGAGAGGGATGTCCGACTGTCAAAATGTTAAACGAGCAGTCGAACATCCCTTGAAGGGTCCCATATTGGAGAGGGTTTGCAAGCTGGGTTGAGGAACACACCCCCTGTGCACAAATTTCATGCACTGGGTCTCTAATAAAATCAAAGGTTTTCCTTAACATTATTGAGCTTTATAGATATTTGTTTCTTACATACCATTCTACTTAACCCCCCCCCCTTTTTTTTGTTAGAACCATTTGGGAAAAGATATCTGACAGCATAAAATATAAATGTGATTGTATTAAAATTTTTCATTTTGTTTAAGGAGCTGTTTTTTGTGATAATAACTAAGTCTAATTTATATGTAAAAATACTGCATTAATTTACCATTATGTTAATACTTTCTCCTTATATGTTTTTACTTTAATCATTCTTTTTAAACTAGAAATCCTGCTGAGATTAGTTTAGTGGATATTTAATTTTGCTTCATGATTGAAAGAACATACAGTACTCAAATGTAAGGTACTATTAAATTTTCTATTCTGTAGAATATGTTTTCCCCCAGAATACTATAGCACAATTGCAAAGCACAAATTGCACCTGTTGCCACCAATTTAGAAAGTAGCTTTACAAAAACAACTAGGTTTCAATAACCCTGATTTCTCATTCCATCTAAAAGCTAAGTACAATACCTTTGGGGAAAAGGGTTAACAGAATTAAGGATCTCCCGTGGCCTTAAATGCTTGACTTCTGTCATTATAATATGGGTGGTGGTGGGGTGAATATAAATCTTTAAATATTATTAATGCCAGAGGAGATATTTAAAGCCCTGAACTTTATAGATTCTGTAGCTTTTCCTAAAATGCATCTTTAATCTAAGTTGTAGCTACATCTTAGAATTATTTTTCTTCATGTGGCCTGAAGAGCTCAGCCCAGGTCTGAGCACTTTCCCTGCCTCTCACCCCCGTTTTAGTCATGACTATCCTCTTCTGTTTACTTTTCAGATACTAATATTATGTTCTAGATCTGAAAAACTTAATTTAAAATTTTTTTATTGATTTCAGAGAGGAAGGGAGAGGGAGAGAGAGATAGAAATATCACTGATGAGAGCGAATCATCTATCGGCTGCCTCCTGCACATCCCCTACTGGGGATTGAGTCCCCAACCTGGGCATGTGCCTTTGACTGAAATCAAATCCTGGACTCTTCAGTTGCAGGGCAACACTCTGTCCACTGAGCCAAACTGGCTAGGGCATAGATCTGAAAAACTTTAACCCATAATTTATCTTCTCTGTCTCATTTAATATTTTTAGGGAACAAAAGTATGGCAATTATCATAAAGCTTCTCACTGATAAATTCTGATATTTGTGTTTGACTGTTTTGTATTTGCCTTTTGTGTAGTAATGTTGAGCACTTTTTCAAGTACTGTTGGACATTTGTATGTCTTCTTTGGGACATGTCTATTCAGGTTCTTTAGATCATTTTCATCCATCTTAATGTTGAGTTGAGGCACAAAGTCATACAGTTTGTAAGTGATAAACTTGAATTCAAAGCCAGTTCTAGCTGTCTGTGAAGCTTATCTCTTAAGTACTTTGCAGCGTGATTTTTTCTCCTATCTCATTTGTAAACATGAAATTGAATATATAAAAGTGACTTTAATTTATTTGCAAATCTACTGCTGTTTAAAGATATAACTACAGAAAGCCCATTATGGGATAGATACTGTACTCTTCTAGAAGTGTGCATGTATTTATTCTTGCAGTAGTAATCTGTAAGGTAATTGTTGCCGGACAGGATTAGTCACACAGTCTATTTTCAGAGACACTGCTCTTAACTATGCTCTGGAATCGGAAAAGTATTTCACAATACAAAAGAAATGAAAAATTTCAGTCTCGAGATTTTCTAGTTAATCAGTTTTCATTTCACAATACAAAAGAAATGAAAAATTCAGTCTTGTGATTTTCTAATTAATCAGCTTTTAATGCATACCCATTATTATGTCGAAAAAATCTTGGAATTGGTGATAATGTTACATCTATAAAAATTGAAAATTTTAACCATATCTTTTAACAGATTTAATAAAGATGTTTTATAGTTTAGTTATTCACATTGCAATGTTATAGGCAAGTGCTATTTCTTAATGCTATTCTAAAGGTTTTGTGTAGATGTATGTCAGCATAGTTATAAAATTTCATGGCATTTTATCAACCAAAGAACTTCTATACATATATGTATAACTCCTGGACACAGACAATAGGGTGGTTAAGGCCTGGGGTGGGGGTTGGGTGTAACATGCTAAAAGGAGTTAATGGGGGAAAAGAGGGGACATATGCAATACTTTCAACAATAATGATTTTAAAAATTAAAAATAAAAACAAATGTCTTCACTATACTACTGATATAAAATATGAAAATATTAGGAAACTTGATGTTCATATCATATAATACTTGAAAATAAGAATATTTTATATTCTAAAAGTAAAACAGTTTTCAAGCAAAAAGGTAATTTACTAGATAAAGTAAAATGCAATAAATAACCTGGATCTGAAGAAATACAGACTTATTTTTGTAAATATGTTTTATTGATTTTTTACAGAGAGGAAAGGAGAGGGATAGAAAGTCAGAAATATTGATGAGAGAGAAACATTGATCAGCTGCCTCCTGCACACCCGCTACTGGTACATGCCCTTGACCTGAATCAAACCTGGGACCTTTCAGTCTGCAGGCAGATGCTCTATCCACTGAGCCAAACTGGTTTCGGCCAGACTTTTTTTTGTTTTTAAGAAACTGAAGAGAGCTGAGACAGGTTTGGCTTAGTGGATAGAGCATCTGACTGTGGACTGAAGGATCCCGGGTTCGATTCCGGCAAGGGCATGTACCTTGGCTGTGGGCACATCCCCAGTAGGGGGCGTGCAAGAGGCAACTGATAGATGTTTCTGACTTTCTATCCCTCTCCCTTCCACTCTGTAAAAAAAAAAAAAAAAAAAAAATCAATAAAATATATTTTTAAAAAAAGTAACTGAAGAGAACATAAATTTTAAAGAGACAATAATTGACAAAATAGAATGTAGCAACATTTCTATCACTGTTTGGATTGGAAGCCTTATCTTGACATGATATTACCAGAGACTGTGGTTGGGGCTCTGATTTGGCTGAATTAGAAGAGTCAGATGTGTTGAAATGCATGAGCTTTGAAATTACAAAGCTTAGGGGAAGGCCTTACAAATAGATTTTAGTGTACAGAGATCTCCATCACTTACTGTGCTGGGTCAACGATTTCCAGTAAGCTAGGCAATTATCTTTTACTTTCATTAAACCATGATGTGATAAGGTAGAACCAAATACATTTAAGTACATAAATCATGTTATGGATCATTGGATTTAGTCTTTTAAAAAGCAAGCCTCACAGATAAAAATGGTAATCTTATTTGTATTAATTTCCTTAACAATAATAGCTGCTATTTATTGAATGCTTTTTGTGTACTACTCATTAGTGTCCATTTTAAATGCCTTATACAATTTGTTATGTAATTGTAACAAAAATTAGATATTAATGTTCAATACCCTATTTCATCTAAATTCTCAAAGCTATGAAGACTGGAATAATTAACTTAATGTAATATTTAATTCAGGAAAAGTATAATAATTGTGCATTTGGTCCAAAAAATATCATCCAATGAGAATATTCTCCTAACTTATGATATTATTTGTACCAAATTCAGAACTCATCTAAAAGCATCACCAGAACAATCATCCCAGAAGCTGAAAATCTGGGCAGCTGCCCTCAGAAAGCTGATCTTCTTAAATGACCTTTCTGACCTGAGACCAAGAATCAGTGTGCCAGGATGTGTTGTTTAACAACTGTTAAAGTGATTTGATCTTTAAAGATTAGAATAGATCTGAGTACATACATTATGAGAAAAAGAAATATGCTTTACTTTTTCAATTTCACATCTTTTAAAATAGTCTTAATATTGGTAAGGTTTAAGAAAACCTTGACAGTATATATTAAGTCTGATCAAATGGCATTATGAAAGGAATACATGTTAGAAAGTGTCAGCCACACTGATTTTTTAATACTCTGCTAAGGTACTCAATCAAAGTATGTCTACTTTTTAGTAATTTCCCAGAAGTTGTTCCACTGAAAAGGCTGGTCCAATGCTTTCAAATGAAATTTATCTTGGATAAATAGATTTTCATTACATTTCCTCCAAATGAAACTCATCATAGAAATAAGCGTTTGCTTATTTCAAAACATATCTTCCATTGTCATGTTGCTTTCATCAAAATCAGGTTTATAAGACATATTCTGGTCTAAGTTTATAACTTAGCAAACAAGAGGTCACTGTACAATTGTGTAATTTCTTAACCTACTAGGATGCCTTGATTCTTCAATTCTATCAAGACTTGATTTCTGACTGACACATTTTTTTTTAGAACCTCACATAGTGTATGTCAACTAAGAGAACATCAGTAAAGCATTTGTGGGATTAATATATTTACAAACACAGGAAAATGCAGATCTCTTTTTCATTTTATATGATAGCCTCATTTCAATATCATTTGTAGAACATTTAGAACATTCACAAACTTTATTGTACATAAAATATAGCTTCTAATACGCTGTATTTGGAAGAGGATTTATCAGAGCCCTCATTAGGACTGATCCAAAGAGCACTGCTTGTGGCTCTAAATGGAATTGATAAAAAGGGATTTTAACTGTATCGAGATATAATTGACATGCAACATTGTGTAAGTTTAAGATTTTACATTTTGTTGATTTGATGTACATATCCTGCAAAATGATTACCACATTAAGGATAGTTATCTATTAAGGATAGATAATTACTCCATCACCTCACATAATTACCATTTCATTTTTGTGGTAAGAACATTTAAGATTTACTCTCTTAGCATCTTTCAGGTTTATAATTCAGTAGAATTAACTATAATAATCGTGCTGCACATCAGGTCCTCAAAATTCATTATTAGTCTTATAACTGGAAATTTGCACCCTTTGACCAACATCTCCCCATTTTGCTTACCTCCCAGCATCTGGTAACCATCATTCTACTCTCTGTTTTGGTGAGTTTGAGTTTTATGATTTAATTCTGTTACAGAAGGCTTGCAAAGGGCACTTTTAGTTAGTAGGTTATAGTTGAAGAATTTTTGTTCTGATGTGTTATTTAAATTTAACACTTTGATGTTATTCCTATTGATGTTATGCTTATTACTAATATTCCACTTCGACATAGCTACATTTTATGGCATCTATATATTATTTGTGAATTCCATAACTTTAGCTTGAATTACTGATGATACTTTGGCATGGATATATTTTATTTTTTAATCATGTTTTATTTATTTTTATACAAAGCTGCATCCTCCTCATCTTTACCTTCTCGGGTGGGAGTCTCACAAACTAAAATAATATATTAGAGAAAAACAAATATTTTAAAAGTATAAAAATATCACAGCAAACATGCAAATATTTATTGGATGTACAGATGAAACAGGCAAATTACTTCACAAACTTTTCACTTTTCTTTCAATTATAGACATTCTTAAATGATCCAAGGTGCTACCATTGATAATTTGCATAGAGCCTGGATGTTTTTAATTATTGGATTAAGTTGCAGAAATGCAAGTGAATAATTACGAATGTGTGTGTGTGTATTCATTAACATTTTTATTTAGACATTTTAGACTCAATAACAAGTGAAACTATATTAACTCCTTTGCTGTAAGTACAATTTTTTCAATATTAAATTACTACAATTACTGTGTTTATTTGAGCTAAATAACAATAACTCAAATTTATTTATTTTTTAAATAAATATTTATTGTTCAGATTATTACAGGTGTTCCTCTTCCCCCCCCCCCCCCCCTTAGCTCCCCTCTACTTGATACCCCACCCCACCCTATGCCCTTACCCCTCACCACTGTCTTCATCCATAGGTGTAATATTTTTGTCCAATCTCTTCCTGCACCCCTCACACCTTCTTCCCCCTGAGAATTGTCAGTCCACTCCCTTTCTATGTCCCTGATTCTATTATATTCAACAATCCATTCTGTTCATCAGATTTTTCATTCACTTGATTTTTAGATTCACTTGTTGGTAGATATGTATTTGTTGTCATTTTGTTCTTCATAGTTTCTATCTTTACATTTCTTCTTCTTCCTCTTCTTAAAGAATACCCTTCAGCATTTCATATAATCCTGGTTTGGTGGTAATGAACTCCTTTACCTTTTTCTTATCTGTGAAGCTCTTTATCTGACCTTCAATTTTGAATAATAACTTTGCTGGGAAGAGTAATCTTGGTTGTAGGTTCTTGCTGTTCACCACTTTGAATATTTCTTGCCACTCTGTTCTGGCCTGCATCGTTTCTGTTGATAAATCAGCTGACAATCGTATGGGTGCTCCCTTGTAGGTAACTGTTTTTCTCTTGCTGCTTTTAATAGTCTCTCTTTGTCTTTTGCCCTTGGCATTTTTATTATTATGTGTCTTGTTGTGGTCCTCTTTGGATTCCTCTTGTTTGGGGTTCTCTGCACTTCCTGGGCTTGTAAATCTATTTCTTTTACCAGGTAGGGAAAGTTTTCTGTCATTATTTCTTCTAATAAGTTTTCAATATTTTGCTCTCTCTCTTCTTCTGGTAACCCAATAATTCAGATGTTGGTATGCTTAAAGTTGTCCCAGAGGCTCCTTACACTATCTTCATGTTTTTGGATTCTTTTTTTTTTCCTGGTTGGGTGTTTTTTATCTCTCATATTTCAGATCTTTGGTTTTATTCTTGGGGTCCTTTGATCTCAGTTGAATTTCTGTATATTCTTTATTTCAGACAGTGTATGCTTAATTTTTATCTGGTCCTTTTCCATTTTCTTGGCATTCTCATTAAGGTCCTTGAAGGGTCTCACCAAGCTCCTCAGTGGTTTTTAGAAGATTCTTGAGTAACCTTATAAATGTGGTCCTCAACTCTATGTCCAGTAGTCTGTTTTCCATCATTTCTTTCATTCATGACATGTTTATTTGTCTCTGCTGCTTCCCTGTGTTGATGGAGTGGAAGAACTGCTGCCTTGAAGACATGCCTATGGAGCAGTGGGACTTTGCTTCAGTGGGACTTTGGTGCTTACCAAGTCTGCCTCTTGAATGTGTCACTTATGGATGTAAGTAGTTGAATTCTGGTGTCATCTCACGCTGACCTCTAAATACACTAGTTTCTGGATCTCCAATGGGGTATATAAGTCAGCTACTGTCAGAGGCAACCCAGTAGGAGCTACAGTGAGAACTAAAATTTTCTCCTTTTTGCTTGAGGTTTGGAGGTTTTGGAGCTGTGTCTCACCAGAGCTGCAGTTTGTTAGATTACGCTGCGATAGGACAGGCCATTTACATGCAAATGTTGCTGCTCACAACTTGGGCTGGTTTGCAGATTGTGTGGGGCACAGTCTGAGAGAGTCATAGGCTAGGAGGTGGCAAACAGCAATGGCTGCCAGTCAACCCTCTGTTTCCAAGTCCCGGGGTCCTGCACCCCTGGCAGTGAACAATGATTGCTGCAAGTACCTCTACAAGGGAACCACTCTCACTTTCCGACCTGATGCCAGACAACCCAGCTTTGCCTCATAGGAGTCTGGGTCCCTAGCGTCTCCCCAGAAACTGGAGTTCAGAGTAATCAGGAGCTTGTTTCCCTTCAGGTTGAAAAAAAGCAGTGCCCCATCGCCCATCGCCAGCCCGGTTCACGCGCCTCCGTACCTCCGCTTTTCTGCGCTTGTGCACGTCTCAATGCTCTTTTCCCTTTCCTTCTAGTTGCAGAACTTCCACTCAGCCAGCTTTCCTGTGGTTCTGGGTGGTAGACATTTTGTCTTTTAGTTGCAGTTTTGAAATTATTGTTGAGGCAGCAGTTTAGGTGTTTACCTATGCCGCCATCTTGACTTCTCTTCTGAATTGTGCCAATAACTCAAATTTAGAATACAGGTGTATAGTTTTTAAAATCATATGGCTGTTGTTTATTATAGAGAAAAATGCACAACAGAGTCAACATGAGAGAAACATATCAGGCAGGGTCTGGAGTGGAGCCATGGATATGGTGTTATGCCCAGAGTTCAGGATCCCCAATAATTAACCACCAGGGAGCCCTTTATTATCCGATGCAAAAGCAAAGAGCCTTTATTCAAACCCGGGTTTTGCTCCCAGCCTCTATCTGGCACAGCAGCTAGACGAGAGAGTGAGCCCGGCAAGAATAATAGGTTATAAAGGGTTGGTCATTTGGATGGTCTTAGGGAAGTGACATGGGTTATAGAGATTGCCTTATTATGTCAGGGTTTTTCAGCGGGGGTCTTATAGCACAAGGATCAGGAAGTGACCAGTACTTTCTGAGCTTGGAGCCATCCCCCATTGTTCCCTGGTTGGTCAACAGTGATGTATAGGGGAGTATCCTGTGGTTATGCCTTATTAGGACCTAAGCCATGTCCTTGAGGCTGCATTGGTCCGCTCAGGCAGTGGTTGGGGGAGTTAGGACATTCCTGGCACCCTTGTGGCCACCCCCAGCAAGGGGGGGAAGAGGGATTAGGCTGACCAGCCCCACAAGATGGAGGATAGTCAGCTCTGCTTTGTCCCTTCAATGGGAGGGGTGAGGTGTACCCACAAAGCACAAGTCTGTCTCTAGCAATAATTCAAATTTATGTAAGAAAGGTTTGGTATTATTTTACTAATGAATCTATAGTTAAAATAATGGGATAAGAATAAACTCATCTCTCGCTATATATCAGAGAAATATCTCATTAAATTAACATAAGAAGTAACTGTATTCATAATTAGACATTTATTACATTAAAACTACAAAGTGTTCACATAATACTGTTTAGAAAGAAAGAAAAAAGAATAATCATGCATCTAAGTACTATTTTCTCTTTTCAAAGTTGTAATGCCTTCTAAAATTCATGTCTTTACCTATATCGCACAAGCATCTCTCAAGTATATTTTTTGTCATTATTTACTATGAAAATCATGGAAACTGAATTTTTTCTAAGATACATTTATCTTAACCACTAACATCATCCCTGAATTCTTTAAATTACATTGAAACAAAACCTTATCATCTTTCACCTCGTTATCATTCATCTTTGGAATCGACATGTATTTCTGGTATTTTTTGAGATAAGTAAACCTAAATAAAAGAAGAGTCAGGAAAATAAGTCATTACTATGCTCTGTAATTGTGACGTGGCAGCAATTTTTAACTTTTTCACAATCTTAGTTTATTTTTCCCTTAGTAACTTTTCCTTCACACCTCTAATATGTGCTGAGTTTTATCACAATAATACTGCTTTTAAATAAAATCCAATCTCTTAAATCTCTCAAAAAATGCTTTGCTTTGTATGAACAAAGAATAGAAACCATGTAGAACAAGTCTGAAGTCATGATACCTGAACTTTGTTGTCTCACAAACAAATAAAAACATCACAAGTGTTTTAGAATAAAAATGGTAATATAATAAAAATAAGACTGGGAGTTACAGAAAAATTAGGGAGTAAAATTAGATGTCTTTTAACTTGGAAAAAAAAACCACAGGATATGAAAAATTCAAAAACGTGTGTGCTCCAAGTATTTAGTGCACTGTCACTATGAAACACAGACTACTTTGTTTAAGGATCCTACTTTTTATTTAGCAAACATAGTTTTTTTAAAAACATTTTTTATTGATTTCAGAGAGATAGAGGGACAGAGTGATAGAAACATCAATGATGAGAGAGAATCATTGATTGACTTCCTCCTGCCTGCTCCCTTCTGAGGATCAAGCTCACAACCTGATGGGAAATCAGCTGTGACTTCCTGGTTCATAGGTCCATGCTTAACCACTGAGCATTACCAGCCAGAGTAGACAAACATCTTGAAGTTAAATAGAAGTGGAAGATATCCAAAAATACTATTGTGATATATCCACAATTTGAGAAAAGTTGGGTGTATCTATTGCCTACATTTATGTAAAGAGATTCACTGGAAATCTGAAGCTAAAAAGGAATTGGCCCAAAAGATCAATGCTGTTCAAGGATTAAAAGAAAAAAACAACAACAACACGGTATATCAATTGGCAAACATGAACTATTTTAAAGTAAACATCTATTTAAAGTGTGTTGACTGAATATACCACTTTTTGCTTAAATAAATTTTAAATTGCCTCATAAAACTATGTGAAAAACAAAATAATCTCCAAATAAAAAGCTTGATACCCATTTTGTAGCATTAAAATAAAAAGTAGGGAAATATATTTTTTTTAAAAAAGAGACAACACAATCTCAATATTGGAGAGAAATCTAAAAACATTCACATTCTTGTTTAAATAACAATGATTCAGTATTTGACCTGGTTATTACATTCAGCCTTTACACTTGTTTCATCTATATCACTGATGTGCCAGCTTTCACTTTAATACAGTTGTGTCACCAGAACTGGGTCATGGCATTTCACTAACAAGACTTTTTCTGCCATCAAATTTCAGTGTTGTGAGCACAGCAACAACAACAACAAAAATACAGAAGGATATAGGTGTAGCTTGTATGGCCTTAGACAAAATGTTATTCACTTTTAAGATGAGTCTGGAGCTTTAAAATGACAGTGCTGATGACAGTTCAGAATTCAAGATATGGCTTTAAAGGCAGATATTATTGAAGAGTAAAAAGCAATATATTTGCATTGATATAAAATTCTCAGCCCCCACCCTATTCCCCTAATACCCATCAACAGTTGGGAGTGAACTAACAAATTAAACCAAAGCCAAATACCCCACAGTGTTTGCTCCCTGAAGCTTCAGTAGCTATAAATTTATCTCTAGAATTATATCCCAGTAGGAATGCCATTTACAAGAGAGAGGTAGAAACAGTGTGAATCCCCACCTGCAATCCACCTTCCAGTAAACAGAACACATCTTCAAAGGGGCAGCAGGATCTGAAGAGGCCATTTACAGTGATGTGGTCAGGTGCAAGGAAGGAGTAGAAAGGCATCGCCACTCCCAGGGCTCTAGCTGCGGCAGAAAGGCTGCCTTTCAAGAGTTGCGCCTTAGAGAGAGTAAGGAAGCCATCAACAAATTGTGTCCAGGCAGATTGAAGAAAAAATACTCTGCTGCCTCTCTGCTCTGTTCAGCTTAACTGGAGGCCGAGGGGCAGGGGAGTCTGGAGAAGTCAATCTTCAGGGATTAGCTTTCACTGGGAAAGAGGCGCACAGAGATGAGGGAGAAAGGGAGAAAAAAGTATTCAACACAGTTAAATATTGTGAATGTGGTTCTTCCATGCAGGAATGAGTTGAAAAATTTCTCTCGGCTGTCTTCAGATAAAAAAAAATAATCTTGTCAAAAGCAAAATCATTGCAATGGAAGTAACTAGATATAATATGAGTGTTCCTGGGTATTTTTGAGTTTATGTTCTCAAGGTGTAACTCATTTGGTACTTGAATAGCACCTAATACCGTGGTCAGCAAACTGCTGCTCACAAGCCACATGCGACTCTTTGAGTGTGGCTCTTCCACAAAATACCAGGTCCTGGGCGAGTCTATTTTGAAGAAGTGGCATTAGAAGAGGTTTAAGTTTAAAAAATTGGGCTCTCAGAAGAAATTTCAATTGTTGTACTGTTGATATTTGGCTCTGTTGACTAATGAGTTTGCCGACCACTGACCTAACATAATAATACTCAATAAGTCATGGCTGGGCAGGATGACAGGAAATGAGTTAACAGTTAGAAGTAAGGAGCAGGAGCAGACCCAGGATCAGCTACTTTTTATCAACAGGCAATTAAAATGCATAAAGAAAAATTTGACCCCTGGCCAGGGAGCTCATTTGGTAAAGCATAGTCCCAATGCACCAAGATGATTTTGGGTTCAATCTCCAGACAGGGCACATACAAGAGTCAACCATTGGACATCTGTAATACCATCAACAACAACAAAAAAATCAACTGATGAATGCATAAAGGAATGGAATAACAAATGTGTGGTTCTTGTTCTTCCTCCTTCACTCCTTGACCCCTCTCCTCCTCTCCCACCCACCCCTCTCTCTTCCTCTTCCTCTCTCTCTAAAATCATCTATACTAATAAAAGGGTAATATGCAAATTGGTCACCACGCCCTCACAGTAACACCAAACAACCGGCTGCGTGGGGCAACAAGGCTGGCAGGGGAGTTAGCGAGGGACAACCAAAAGACTCACCAATAGGCTGCTTGGGGCGACCAAACTGGCAGGGGGTTAGTGAGAGATGGCCAAACAACTGACCAGTAGGTTGCATGGGGCGCCTGCAAAGGGGGGTAGTTGGGGGCAAGCAGGCCAGCAAAGGGGGTCAGTTGGGGGCAAACAGGCTGGCAGACAGAGGCAGTTAGGGATGATCAGGCTGACAGAAGGGGCAGTTAGGGGTGATCAGACAGGCAGGCAGGAGAGCAGTCAAGAGCCAGCAGTCCTAGATTGTGAGAGGGATGTCCAAAATCAACAGTTCTACATCCCCCACGGGGTTCCAGGTTGGAGAGGGTACAGGCTGGGCTGAGGGGACCCTGTCCTCCCCGTGTATGAATTTTGTGCACTGGCCCTCTAGTTAAATTGTAAAAAAGAATTGAGCTGAAACCAGTTTGGCTCAGTGGATAGAGCGTCAGCCTGCAGACCGAAAGATCCCAGGTTCGATTCTTGTCAAAGGCATGTACCTTGGTTGTGGGCACATCCCCAGTACAGGGTGTGGAAGAGGCAGCTGATGTCTCTCTCATCGATGTTTCTGACTTTCTATCCCTCTCCTTTCCTCTCTGTAAAAAAATCAATAAAATATATTTTTTTAAAAAAAAGAAGAGTTGAGCCTCTCAGAGATGCACTTCTAATTTGATTTTTATTTTCACAACATAATGTATCCCTCTGTTGTTCTATATTCTTCAAAGTTTATGAGGCTAATTGTGGGAAAACATAAATAACTGTTTCTAGCCTATGCTACAATCTTTTTAGTATGTTATTTTATTTAATCTTACAATAAATTTCAGAGGCATGTTCTCCTTCCCTTTTTCAGAGACTGACACAGGAAGGCTCAACAAGACTTTGTAATTTATTTAGCATTACATCAGAACTAAAATCTTTCTTTTTAACTTAGTCTTTGTGAGCCTGAAACCTATACATTTTTGTCTTACACACATATACATACATACACCATGCACACACACCCCACACCCCACAATAAAAAAGAACTTGACATATTATACTAGTTTCAAGTATACATTTAGTTTTTAAAATAAATTTTAATAATTATCAAGGTATATCCATTCTCTATGCCTTTTAATTGATATTCTTAGTATAATCAGATATTATTCTGCCTTTCTGTCCTTTGCTTTGTCACAACTATTCTGTCTAGGGAATTAAAATAATTTTTGACTGCATTGACCTTATTGCTTTGTTATAATCCTTAGACATACAGTTATCTTTGGCAAGTACAGAAATTATGCTTTTATCTGCCTTTTCTATGTTACTCAAATTTACTTTCTTCTAAATTCAAGTCTATATTATCCCCCTCTTCTATCTAGTGACATTTGTATAGCTGTGCTATTTCTGCCTAGGTCATTGAGTGGGCCACTTTATATACATATATATATATATATATATATATATATATATATATTCTATTTACTGTTTACTGAAGTCACATTGTATTCCATAGTTTTTGCTATGTTCCTGAGTTCTTAATAAGTATAATCTCTTTGATAGATATTAAATGTGGTATAGTTCTCAAGAGCATGAAAAAATGATAAACTTAATTCAACTTTTTAATATTTAATCACTTAACAAATGTTTATTAAGAACTGATTTTATGCCAGGCACTCTTCTAGGCTTTAGAGATGTAAGCAGTGAGCAAGCAATCAAATCTATCTTCACAGAGTTCCAATTCTAGTGGGGGAAAAGGGAATAACTGAAAATTAATAAATATATAAATAATGTTATGTAATGTATTATATAGTGATAAGTGCTAGGAACAAAGCAAGCAGGGAAGGGGTTTAGGGAATATTAGGGTAATGATATAATTTTTGTGTTTTGATGGTGTGTGTTTTTTTTTTTTTGAGATAGCTACAGAATATATCTCTAAGGAGATATTGAGTAAATAATAGAGGAGGTGTGTGTGTATACGAGAAAGAGAGAGAGATGGGGAGAGAAACAGATTTGTAGAATGAGTACTTTCAGAAGAAAAAACACCAAATGCAAACCCCCTTATACCCTTAGGTGGAGGCAGGCTGCTATGTGTTTGCAAAGCACAGTGAGGAAGCCGCTCTGGCTGCAGCCAAGTGAAAGGGTAAGAGAAAAATTGTTGTCTGACAGGGGATGGAGGACCTTGCAATTTATTGAAAGGACTGTGGCTAGTACTCCTTATGACAAAGGAAGGCTTTGGAGGGTTTTGAAGAGAAGGGCATTATCTTATTCAATATGATTATATTTAGCATTAAATTCCATTACACAAGGAATCCTGTCTAATAAAAGCATAATATGGAAATCAATGGAATGGTGGAATGACCAGTCAGTGGGGCACGGGGTCAGCGTGCAGGCAGCACCAGGCCAGGCAAGACATATGCCAGCGGGCAGAGGGGAGCCGGCCCAACCCATCAGTAGCACATCCTCTGAGGGTTACCGGACTGTGAGAGGGTGCAAGCCAGGCTGAGACCCCCCTCCAAGTGCACAAATTTTTGTGCACCAGACCTCAAGTGTGTTTGTTTCTACAGAATTTTAAAGCCAAGCATTTAGTAGTGTAGAAAAGTGACATGCTAAATAATAAATATGGTCAATATTTTGATTAACTTTACTGCAGCCTATGCTGATCTTGATGTGTTTACCTAATATTCAGTTCTTATCTCTGGGGTGCTGTTATGTTTATACAGTCGATCTAGGAAGAAGATTAAATAGTGTGCTGTGTTATTGTATTGCTCTTTGTGGCATGCCTCTTATATGTATAAAGATTTATACATTCTGTTCATAACCATATGGCCAAGAGCCATTGCACATTACTGCAATGCTTATATAGCCAACTCTATGGGAATTTTACTCAGGTTAATGGCAATCTAAAGGAAGAAAAAAAACTACAAGTGCTAGAGGTGTACAGTGGCAGTCACAGAGTGATACATTGTGTCTCACAAATGTAAAAACATCTTAGGAAAGGATGATACACATTTTCTCTAATATAGAAATTCTTGTGTAATCATATTATTCTAAAAAAGGTCTTTTTACTATTTTATATTTTTATGTAGTTTATATTTTTTTCTGCTGTAATGAATCAAATTAGTAATAAAACTAGAGACCGGAATTTGTGCAATAGGGAGTGTGTCCCTCAGCCCAGCCTGCACCCTCTGCAATCTGGGACTCCTTGAGGGATATCCGAGTTCCTGTTTAGACCTGACCCAGGTATGATCATGCCTAAACAGGTAGTCGGACATCCCTCTCACAATCCAGGACTGCTGGCTTCCAACTGCTCACCTGCCCGCCTTCCTGATTGCCCTTAACCACTTATGATGCCTAACTGTTCCCCTTCCAGGCTGTTTGCCACTAACTGCCTCCCCTGCCAGTCTGGTCATCCTTGACTGCCCTCCCCTGCATGCCTGGTACCCTCCAACTGCTCTCCCCTGCAGGCCTGGGTCTTTCCCAACTGCCCTTCTCTGCAGGCCCAGTGGCTTCCAAGTTGCCTCCTCTCCTGGCCTGGTCACCCCTAACTGCCCTCCCCTGCAGGCTTGATTGCCCTTGAGGTCTGGTCCCTCCCAATTGCCCTCCCCTCCTGGCTATCTTGTATCCACATGGGGACAGCTATCTTGTGTGGAGTGACAGTCAATTTGCATATTGTTCTTTTATTAGATAGGATAGAGGCCTGGTGCACTGGTGGGAGTTGGCTAGTTTGCCCTGAAGAGTGTCCCAGATAAGGGTGGGGGTTCCCTTGGGGCATAGGGTGGCCTGGGCAAAGAGGGCTTTTGGTGTTTTATAGGCCGGCCATGCCCCTCAGCAACCAAAGTGTAAGCCCTGTATCTGAAATTTATTTATCTTCTATAATTGAGATTTTGTAGTCTTGAGCAGAGCTAAGCCTCCTGCTCTCTCCATGGCCTCAGCCATTTCTGTTGGGATTTATTTATCTTCTATAATTGCAACTTTGTAGCATTGAGCAGAGGCCTTGGCCAGCTAGGACAGGTGGAAAGCTTGGCTTCCTCCATTGCCAGGGAAACCCAAGCCTTCTGCTCTTTCCCTGGCTACAGCCATATTGGTTGGGTTAATTTGCATAGTCACTCCTGATTGACTGGTGGGCATGGCTTGTGGTTATAACTGAGGTATGGTCCATTTGCATATTACTCTTTTATTAGATAGGATACTATATAGATTATTGGAAAATGGTTTGTTCAATAGACAGTTACTTTTAAAAAGCAGATAAAGGTTAATCAAAGATAATTAAACTCAATCACTTAATAACATGCCCCTGCCCTTAGGTAGCCCATCAGTGGTGCTTCTCTCTGACTGATGTTTCTGTGTCTCTATCCCTCACCCTTCCTTTCTCGCTAAAAATAAATAAATAAATAAAAAATAAAAGTAATAATAATAAAGAGACTTGGCCAGCAAAAGCAGCCATATATCTAAATTTAGTCTAGCACCAGGAAGGCTCAGGGTCTACTCAAAAATGCAAATAATTCATGCCACAAATATTTACAGGGTAAACTGACATTATTGTTTCAGTATTACATTTGACAATAAAATAGTAATCAAGTTTTCAGATTAAGTTAAATTGGCTATTTGAAATATGTGAATACTCAAGAAAATTTAAGTGTATTGGACAAAAAGCTATTCCTAAAATATTAACTAAAATTTCTATTAGTAGTTCATCTCTTCGTAAAATTGCCTAACATGCAAAGAACCTAAAGCAGTCATGTTTTTGTGCAAAAATTAAAATTAAAAGTTAATAAGACTGCACTATAAAATTTCCCAAAGCCCCATTAATCAAAATGGGGGGGGGGTATTGGGGTAATATCATGTAAGGAAAAATATCCTGTAAGTAAATTACACTTAGAAAATTTTTACTTCAGAAAATTAATTTCCTTTGTAATGCTAACAGCAGGACACCCATGAAAAACACACAAGGTGTCAAAATAAGCCAAAGGAAAATCATTTGGGCAAAAATAAAAAGAATCCCAAGTCTATTTTACAGAAAAGATTCCTTTATTAACTTTTGGCCGAGAATATATTTATATATTTTCAGAAAACAACTCCAAGACCATATAGATTCCTGCAACAAAGAGGAACTGACAGGTTTTTTCCAACTGCAAAGACAGTCCATAGATGGAAGATGCTGTTAACACCTTGCCATGTTAACAGCAGCTGTGCATCACTGCAAGTGGTTCAGAACCAAACCAGAGAGGGTGGAACCTGCATTGCCACCATTTGTCCACCATCCAGATACCATTGCTGACATGTACACATAAGGAACTATTTGACATTGAAATTGGGACTCAAACATTTTTTGTTCTTACATGTTTATATCTAGTATGCAAATGCAAGATTTTTTTTAAAGAAAAGAAACAGGGGGAAAAAGATAGATACAGAGGCAAATAAGCATTGAACAGACTGTCAAACTACAGGGGGAAGGCAGGGGAAGGTGGGGGCGGGGGCTGTGGGAGATCAACCAAAGGACTTGTATGCTGGCATATAAGCATAACCAATGGATACAAGACCCTGGGAGGGGAGGCAGGCAAAAGCATGTGCTGGGGGATAAGGGCAGCTGGGGGGAGGTTAATAGGGAAAAAAACATATGTACTACTATTTATAATACTTTAAAAATATATATATATATATATACTAGAGGCCTGGTGCACAAAATTTGTGCATGGAGGGTAGAGGATGTCCCTTAGCCTAGCTTTCACCCTCTCCAATGTGGGACCCCTTGAGGTATGTCCAACTGCCCGTCTAGGCCCGATCCTAATAAGATCAGCCTAAATGGGCAATTGGACATCCTTCTCACAATCCAGGACTGCTGGCTCCAAACTGCTCACCTGCCTGCCTCCCTGATTGCCCCTAACCGCTTCTGCCTGTCAGCCTGATCACTCACTAACCACTCCCCTGCCAGCCTAATTGATGTTTAACTGCTCCCCTGACAGCCTGTTTGCCCCCAACTTCCCTCCTCTGCCAGCCTGGTTACCCCTAACTGCCCTACCCTGCAGGCTTGATCGCCCCCAACTGCCCTCCCTTGCAGGCCTGGTCCCTCCCAACCTCCCTCCCCTGCTGGCCTGATCGTCCACAATTGCCCTCCTTTGCAGGCCTGGAACCTCCAGTGGCCCTCCTCTGCTGGCCATCTTGTGATTGCCATCTTTTGTCCACATGGGGGCAGGATCTTTGACCACATGAGGGGCAGCCCTCTTGTGTGTTGGAATGATGGTCAATCTGCAAATTACTCTTTTATTAGATAGGACAGAGGCCTGGTACATGGGTGGGGACCAGCTGGTTTGCTCTGAAGAGTGCCCCAGATCAGGGTGAGGGTTCCCTTGAGGTGTGGGCAGCCTGGGTGAGGGGCCTGTGGAGGTTTGCAGGCTGGTCACGCCCCCCAGCGACTCAAGTGGAGGCCCTGGGATCTGGGATTAATTTATGTCTACAATTGAAACTTTGTAGCCTGGAGTGTAGCCAAGCCTTCTGCTCACTCAATGGAGGCAGCCATTTCTGTTTGAAATATAGTAGCCTAGAGTGGAGGCCTAGGCCATCAATGGTAGACCAAAAGCTTGGCTTCCTCCATTGCCAGGGAAACCCTAGCCTCTGTTCTCTCCAGCACAGTGGCTGCTGCTATTTCTGTATCTTTTATAATCGAAACATTGTAACATTGAGTGGAGGCCTAGGGAGGCAGAAAGCTTGGCTTCCTCTGTTGCCGGGAAACGCAAGCCTTCCTCCTGCTCTCAGTGGCAGCAGCCATCTTGGTTGGTGTTTATTTGCATAATCTGCTCCTGATTGGCTGGTGGGTGTGGCTGTGGCTTGTGTGTGTGGTGAAGATCTGGTCAAATTTGCATATTACTCTTTTATTAGATAGGATTGAAAAAATAAATAAATGTAAAAAAAAAAAAGCATTTCAAACAAAACAAAACAAAAAACCTCCCTTCTTAGAGCAGGTAAGTATAATCAATAAATGTTGTGTGTGTGTGTTTTTTTTTTTCAGAAAAGCCATAATTTTGTTGTTTAACATTATGCGATGGCATATACCACTTGTTATTTTGACACTATACCTCCGGATTATGGCATGTTGGTTTTTATCTCACAAATGCATTGATTTCCTGATTCTATAAATATGCTATTTAGGGCTCATGACTTAGGTTTCATGACTTGTCATTGTTTTACTTTGACAATACCCTTTTTTTTAGGGACTGTCAAGATGTCTGCTATGCATGAAGAACTCTCATATTCTTTTTGGTCCCTGAATTAACCAGAAAACATCAATACAGGAATGGGAGAGTCAGAGGACTGCAGAACAGGTGAATCCAATGATGCCTATCAAAGTTACATGAAGTGGAAAGTCTGAACATAATTTTTCTAGAAAAGAAGTAGACTTGTTTACCTGAGTGTAGAGGACAAAAGATGAAACACTGATTTTCTTTACTCTTCATATTATACCTTGGTCTCGGGGCTGGGTAACCTTACAATGCCAAATCTCTCCGAGAAAGTAAGAGAATGGTGATGGATAGGTGTGTTACTACTGCCTCCTTTTGCCTCCTGGTCTTTTGGTTGCTTGTCCAATGAATGGGAATCTAGGGAGTGAAGTTAGGACCAACCAAGCATTGAAGAAAATAATATGCTTAGCCCTTTAGTTCAATCCCAGTAACACTTAATTCTTCATCCAAAGGGCTCCTGGTTTGTGTCCCCCAAGAATATAACAGTAGGAAGAAACACTTATGAAATTTTGCTCCTGAGAAATAATCATTGGAAGCCTAATTCTTACTGGCTCAAACACATTATTTTTCATAGGGAACCACACAAGGCTTTGGAACAATTTTGTAGCCCTCAAATTCTTAATGAGATTGAGTTTTCATCTCCTTTTATTAGTCATAAGTGCACAAATCTAATCTCTGTTTTTATTCTTAACACACCTGGTCAAACAATTTTAAATATAACTTTTTTTACAAGTCATAAAAATTATAAATTGTCTAATATGTATCTAATTGCTTAACACTAACATTGTGACTAACAATAGTAATCATTAAATCCAGCCATTATTTTTGCTCCTGATGAACCTATAACAGTAAGTGTATAACTGATGCCTCTGGCATTCTCTTGACCATTTACTCCTAACCTACATCCGTTTTTCTCTATTTTAGATCTCATTACATTGCACTATAATCACGGGTTTTCTAACCTTTCTTCTCTTGAAAATTGACATAATTCTCAAAGGACAGTATTCTACATTTTGTGAGTTTATTATAACAAATATTTAGATTTAGAAGTCAAATGTTATTTTTACTTGACTTGGAAAAATACAGAGGCTTTGGGAGTTTGTCAGAAACAGAATTAGCTTGCTGGAAACCTTTGTGAAAGATTTTAATGACGCTCTTTAGTTGCTAAAAGAACATGACAACAAAAGAGCAAATTACATAAGGAAAGTAAGAGTTTCTTTTGCCAACTATAGCCCTCATAGTTTGCTTGCAATAAAATAATGGTTATATATAATTATCTGGTTTTTAAATATACTATCTAATAAAAGAGTTACATGCAAATTGACCATACTTCTGCTACACTACCAGCCAATCAGGAGCAGGGGGCATGGCCAGCAGACAGGGGGCATGGTCAGCAGACAGGGGTGTGGGCACAGTGCGGAGTAAGCAAGCACCACACTATAAGCTCTGCCCACATGGTACTTAAGGGCCGGCGAGATCCCTCTCTCCTTACACTTACTGTTGACTGAGTCGCAACCTTTCATGGTGACCTTGGGACGGTTAGGGGAATTTGATGCCATGATATCCCCTCATGAGGCTCACATGTAGGTTGCTCTGATAGGCTGTGACTGAGGTGTGGGGTTTACCTGTCGCGTGGGACATGCACTTGAGCACCAGGGGCACCTTGGGTAATGAGCACTCAGAATCCCCCCCAGGCTAAAGGACCAGCAGAGCGCTACAGAAGCTTTGGTTAGCCTTGGATAGCCGGTCCGCCACTATCCCCCGCCGGGACGGAGCCGCCGCCGCCATGCCCAACCACTTCAGCGCGCGCTTTGGGGACCGGGGTCTGGTGTGGAGAGCCCTTCGTCCTGGGAAACGGGGCGTGCCAGAAAGGCAGCCGCCTCACGCCCTTCATGCAATGCATGGTCATGGGGAACCTGGCACTAAACCATTCTGCTTCTGGGTTGGCGTTTCCTATGTAGCAGAGCAAGTCCCTCACTGCGATCTATTGAAAGTCAGCTCTAGACACAATGATTCCATTGACTCAACAGATGATGCTGAAAAGGAAAATTTTCCCATTGAATTTCTTAATAGTATTACTCCTTCAGGAATGCTGTGTCATAAATTAAAATTGTAAGTGGGTGCAATCATCATGCTATTGAGAAATCTTAATAGTAAATGGGGTCTTTGTAATGGTACCAGATTTATTCTCAAAAGATTACTATCTAACATTATCAAAGCTGAAGTATTCAGAGGATCTGCACAGGGAGAGGTTGTTCTGATTCCAAGAATGGATTTGTCCCCATCTGACACTGGCCTCCCGTTTAAATTAATTCAACGACAGTTTCCTGTGATGCCAGCATTTGCAATGACTATTAATAAATCACAAGGACAAACTCTAGACAGAGTAGGAATATTCCTACCTGAACCCATTTTCCCACATGTTATATGTTGCTTTCTCTTGAGTTCGAAGAGCATGTGATGTTAAAGTTAAAGTTGTAAATACTTTATCCCAAGGGAAATTAGTCAAGCACTCTGAAAGTGTTTTCACTGTTAATGTGGTATACAGGGAGATATTAGAATAAGTTTAATCACTTTATCATTCATTATTTGCATCAATGTTGTTTTCATATCATGAGTTTGTTGTTGTTATATCATTTTGTTATTATTAATGAAATTATATATTATTTTCATATACATTGTACTCATTACCTTTTATCTCTCACACTTTTATTATAGAGAAAGGGCAAATAGCACTATTAAAATATTTCCTCTAATTAATACCCTTTTTAATGTGCACAAATTTCATGCACCAGGCCACTGGTTATATTATAATAATGTTAATATTTTTTCTTAACATTATTTATAATTACTTTTAAACTATTTTTATTGATTTCAGAGAGGAAAGGAGAGGGCAAAAGAGAGAGAAACATCCATGATGAGAGAAAACCATTGATTGTCTGCCTCATGCACACTCCATACTGGGGATTGAGCTGACAACCCAGGCATGTGCTCTTGACCAGAAAAGAACCCAGGACCCTTCAGTCTTCAGGCTGACACTCTATCCACTGAGCAATTAAAGGATTATAATTACTTTAATATAGCATACTAGAGGCTCAGTGCACAAAATTCGTGCACTTGGGGCAGGGGAGTCCCTCAGCCTGGCCTGCATCCTCTCCCAGTCTGGGAGCACTTGAGGATGTCTGGCTGATGACTTAGGCCCACTCCCCGCTGGTGGTGAGGCATCCTTAGTGCTGCCACGGAGGCGGGAGAGGCTCCTGCCAATGTCACCGCACTTGCCAGCCATGAGCCCAGCTTCTGGCTGAGTAGTGCATGGGAGCTGACTAACCACCAGAAGGAAGCTACTGCATTGAGTGTCTGCCCCCTGGTAGTTAGTGCTGTCATAGTGACCAGTCAGTCTACTGTTAGGGAGATTTGCATATTACCCTTTTATTATATAGTATTAGAGGCCTGGTGCACAAAATTTGTCTACAGGAGGTGGGGAATGTCCCTCAGCCCAGCCTACACCTTCTCCAAGTTGGGACCCCTCAAGGGATGTCGAGCTGCCCGTTTAGGCCTAATCCTGATAGGCCTAATCCTGATAGAATCCGGCCTAAACGGGCAGTCAGACATGCTTTTCACAATCCAGGACTGCTGGCTCCAAACTGCTCACCTGCCTGCCTCCCTGATTACCCCTAATTGCTTCTACCTGCAAGCCTGATCACCCCCTAACCACTCTTCTGCCAGCCTAATTGATGTCTATCTGCTCCCCTGCCAGCCTATTTGCCCGCAATTTCCCTCCTCTGCCAGCCTGATCACCCCTAACTGCCCTCCCCTGTAGGCTTGATCACCCCCAACTGCCCTCCCTTGCAGGCCTGGTCCCTCCAAAGTGCCCTCCCCTGCTGGCCATCTTGTGGTGGCCATCCTGTGTCCACATGGGGACAGGATCTTTGACCACATGGGGGCAGCCATCTTGTGTGTTGGGAGTGATGGTCAATCTGCAAATTACTCTTTCATTAGATGTGATAGAGGCCTGGGTGGGGGCCAGCTGGTTTGCCCTGAAAGGGGTCCCGGATCAGAGTGGGGGTTTCCTTGGAGTGTAGGGTGGCCTGGGCAAGGGGCCTATGGTGGTTTGCAGGCCAGCCATACCCCCCAGCGACCCAAGCAGAGGGCCTGGGTTCTGGGATTAATTTATGTTTTATAATTGAAACTTCGTAGCCTGGAGTGGAGCCAAGCCTTCTGCTTGCTCTGTGGCAACAGCCATTTCTTTTTGGGTTTATTTAAATTCTGTAATTGAAACTTTGTAGCCTAGAGTGTAGGCATAGGCACTGGGGCTGCAGAAGCTTGGCTTTCTCCATCACCAGGGCAACCCTAACCTCTGCTCTCTCCAGCTCTGTGGCTGCCACCATTTCTGTTTGGATTATGTATCTTCTGTAATTGAAACTTTGTAGCATTGAGTGCCAAGGGCAAGCAGAAAGCTTGGCTTCCTCCATTGCCAGGGAAACCCAAGCCTCCCTCCTGCTCTCAATGGCCACAGCCATCTTGGTTGGGGTTTTTTGCTCCTGATTGGCTGGTGAGTGTGGCTTGATTAAAAGTATGGTCAATTTGCATATTACTCTTTTATTAGATAGGACTAGAGGCCCGTTGCACAAAATTTGTGCATTGGCAGTAGGAATCCCTCAGCCCAACTGGCCCCCTCTCACATGGGGAGCCGTCATGGGGTCCCAAGGCCAGTGAACCCCAGCCAGTGATGGCACTGTCATTGGGCTGATCTGTTGCTGGCTGGCTCCATCCCCAGCCTGGCCTGGCCTTGGCGAGGCTTTTTCCAGGCCCTTGGGCGCCCAGCCATCACCTTGCCTTGGGGCCGATCGGTCATCGGCTGGCTCCACCCCAGCCCCAGCCTGCCATGGGCAGCAGACATCTTGGTTGGGTGTTAATTTGCATATTTCTCCTGATTGGCTAGTGGGTGTAGCTTATTGGGTGTAGCAAAGGTATGGTCAATTTGCATATTACTCTTTTATTTGATAGGATATATCTTGAATACATACATTGAAGATATGCTAGAGGTTACTTGAGGCACTATACTTCTCTGTAGTCCATTGGATATTATATGTACTATGAATATTATTAATACCCAACATAAAAAAGTGATTGATTTATGTTTCTGTCTATCCCTTTAAAAAATAAGTGTCATTAATTTAATGATAATATCTTATTCATCACTGTATGCCCAAACTCTGAAATAGTCTTTAGTATCCTATCTAAGAAAAGAGTAATATGCAGGTTGACCATTACTCCCAACACACAAGATGGCTGCCCCATATGGTCAAAGATCTTACCCCCATGTGGACACAAGATGGTCACCACAAGATGACCAGCGAGGGAGGGCAGTTGAAAAGGACCAGGCTGGCAGAGGAGGGAAGTTGGGGACAAACAGGCTGTCAGGGGAGCAGTTAGACATCAATCAGGCTGGCAGACAGAAGCAGTTAAGGAAAATCAGGGAGGCAGGCAGGCGAGTGGTTGGAAGCCAGCATTCCTGGATTGTGAGAGGGATGTCTAACTGCCAGTTTAGCCCTGGGCAGTCGGACATCCCTCAAGGGGTCCCAGATTGGAGAGGGTGCAGGCTAAGCTGAGGTACAGCACCTCCCATGCATGAATTTTGTGCACCAGGCCTCTAGTCCTATATTATAAAAGAGAAACATGCAAATTTGACTGTACCTTCACTCCTGATTGGCTATGCTACCAGCTAATCAGGAGCAGGGGCGGGGCCAAGTGGCATAAGCATTGAGCCCGGGGATGGAGATGAAACGGTAGTAGCAGCAAGCGCCCAGTCCCCGGGTGCTGTGAGGGGAAGTGGCGGCAGCAGCAGCGGTGGTGGTAGCGGCAGGGAGCGCCCGACCCCTGGGTGCTGTGAGCAGAGGTGGTGGTGAGTGCCTAGCCCCTGGGGCCAGGTGGTCACAGGCAGCCGGGGCTGAGCTACGCAGGGTGATGGCTGGGTGCTCAAGGCCTAAAGCCTCGCCAGAGTCTTTAGCGCTTGGGCAGGCTAGGGGTGAGCCATCAGTTGGACATCCCCTGAGGGCTCCCAGTATGTGAGAGGGGGCAGGGTGGGTTGAGGGACCACCCACTCCCAGTGCACAAATTTTGTGCACCGAGCCCCTAGTATATTTACAAATGGATAAAAACCTGTCCTGTGCTTTATTTAACTTATTCCTAGTGTTTGAAAAATGGAGACTAATTTTTATAAAGCAAAGTATCATATTATTTCTGTTTGTCATCATCATGATTGTACCCTATTTAATTACTAAATCCATAACTTCTGTGATTTTTAAAAATTTCTTTAAATTGCCCTTGAGTTCTCTATTTAAAAAATTCCCCACCTGTATTCTTTACAGATTAAAGATAGCCATAATTAGAAAATACTGGTAAAAAATTTAAAACATATTTTTTTCTAGGATGTAAATATCTTAACATTTTTTTAATAACATAAAGACTGACATTGTCACTTGGAGAGACATTTGCTGCTCATTTAATAAATGTATCTTATTTGTAAGCTATTTTGTTTCACTTAAATATGAAAGGAAATAAAAATCCAATATGATGTAATAAAGAACCAAATTTCAAATATTAGAAATTAAACCTTTCAAAGAAGCAGAGGAAGGAAAATATTATTTTTATCAAAGATTTCATTTGTCTATAACCAGTGATGATTATTTTAATACTCAAGGGGTCCTCACACTTAGGAGTATCTTTGAAGTGAGTCTACCTTCAGTGACTACCATTGGCCACACTGGTAGGATGTTCTGAATTTGAATCTAGCCCTGTGTGGGTCCCAGTTGTCAGAGCGCCCACCTCAAAATTTTCTAAGACCCATCCCAATGTCTAAGACTAGTAGGGATTGGCCAGTGTCTAGTACTATTTCTCCTTTTCAGTGAAGAGTAGCTATGTGACTTACAAGGTTAGATACTATAAGAGTTAATTGTATGTGACAACTTGACTGGGCTAAGTAATGCTCCGATAGCTGGTAAATCATTATTTCTGAGTGTGTCTGTGAGAGTTTGGGGAAGAGATTAGCAAATGAGTGAATAGGTTGAGTAAAGATCACCTTCACCCATGTGGGTGAAGGCCTAATTTGTTGAAGGCCTAAATACAACAAAGACGTAATCCTTTATAATAAAAGGTTAATATACAAATTGACTGAATGGCAGAATAACCAGTCGCTATGATGTGCACTGACCACCAGGGGACAGATGCTCAATGCAGGAGCTTCCCCTGGTCGTCAGTGTGCTCCCACAGGGGGAGAGCTGCTCAGCCGGTAACTGGTCTCAAGGCTGGTGAGTGCAGCAGCAGTGGCAGGAGCCTCTCCTGCCTCCACAGCAGTTGGACATCTCCCATGTGGTTCCAGACTGTGAGAGGGTGCAGGCTGAGCTGAGAAATGCCCCCCTCCAGTGCACAAATCTTGTGCACCTGACCTCCGGTATTAAATAATTTAAAAATGTAGTAGGTGAAGGAACATTGTATTTTCTTTGGTTGAGCTAAGACATCCATCTTCTATCCTTGAGCCTGAATCTTTGGGAATGAGCATGGTGCTGTGGTGCACCCTCATGGAATTCAGTGCCTGAGGCCATTGAGTTCAGGCTGGGTTCTAGGTCCATGAGGACTGGGATGGAGCTAGGGTAAAAGAGAGCAAGCCTGAAGCAAGGATCCAAGGGTATACGTCTGTATCCAGAATCTGCAGGGGCAGGCTGGCTCCAACATAGTGGGGTTCAGTATGGCACAGGGGCAAGCTAGAGCTTGGGGCTAAAGGAGGCTGGTCCTGCAGGAGCCAACCTGGGTCACAGGGGTGGGCCTGGAGCCTGGGATCACCAGGGCCAATAAGGTTCTGTGTAAGACCAGGAGCCTTGGACCTGGGGATCAGCTTGGCATCAGGGTTTACTGTGGTGGGACTATTACTGAGATCCACAGCAGAGTTAGGTGCTCACCTCACTCTCATCCCTCCAAAATGAGGGCATTTTTATCTTTGCTGCATTGTTTAATTTGCATGCTTGACTTTCATCAACATTGGCCATGTAATTAAAGATATTAAGTATGTAATTTAAAATAAGAGGATGTTTTAACACTGATTGTTTTTCACAAGTTAAATGCAATAACCATCTTTTGATCCTTAATTTTATCTCATAATATTATTGGCCTCTAGTTATCTCAAATCTAAGGAAGGACATAATTTGCCAAGTAAGTTTTTTATTTATTTATTGTAGCAATTGCCATCTAAGAGTCTTTCATTATCTACATTAAATTGCACTCAATTGAAAAGTGTTGTTAAAAGTGGTTTTTCCGTCTTTTGTTTAATGGAGAAAAAGGAATTACTTAGTATTCTTGTAAATGAACTTCTTGCTATTCTTCAGGTCAAATGCAATTATATTTTTAAATAGAAAAATAGGATGTAATTTTATATATTAAAATATTTCCCATTTCTTTTAGTTTCAAAACTTTAAGCCCTATTTTTAATACAAATGTAGTGAATTAAGCACCTGTTTTCTTGGAAAAAAAGTTACCATGAAGCTTTTCATTTTAGAGAATAAGACATTAGTTGTCATGGTGTTGCCATTGACTTGTTATAAATATAGTTGTTAGTAGCATTCTAATAGCAAGTTGAAATAGCAAAGGAAACTGTAAGGGCTGATAACTAAAATCTTATACAAGTGCTAGAGGCTTGGCACATGAAATTTGTGCATAGGGTGTGGGTGGGGGTGTCCCTCAGCCCAGCCTGTACTCTCTCTAATCTGGGACCCCTCAAGGGATGTCCTACTGCCCATTTTGGCCCGATTACAATGGGATCGAGAGTAAGACATTGCTCTCACAATCGAGGACTGCTGGCTCCCAACCACTCGCCTGCCTGCTTGCCTGCCTGATTGCCTCTAATCATTTCTGCTTGCCAGCCTAATCACCCCTTAACCATTCCCATGCCAGTCTTATTGACACCTAACTGCTCCCCTGCTGTACCAATTGCCCCTAACTGCCTTCCACTGCAGGCCTGGTTGTACCTAACTGTCCTCCCTTGCAGGTCTGGTTGTCCCCAACTACCATCCCCTGCTGGTCCAGGCACCCCTAACTTCCCTTCATTGCCAGCCTGGTCACCCCTAACTGCTCTTCCCTGCCAACCTGTTTGCCCCTAACTATCTCCTGATATCATGATTGCTCCCAACTGCCCTCCCCCACCGGCCTATTTTTTTCCAACTGCCCTCTCCTGCAGGCCTGGTCACCCCCAACTGCCCTCCCTGCATGCCTGATTGCCCCCAAGTGCCCTTCCTTTCAAGCCTGGTTCTTCCCAACTTCCCTCCCCTGCAGGTCTGGTTCCCCCCACAACTGCCTTCTCCTGCATTCCTGATCACCCCCAACTGCCCTCCCTTGAAGACCTGGTCCCTCCCAAGTGCCCTCCCCTGCCAGCCATCTTGTGCTCACATTGGGGCAACCATCTTTGACCACATGGGGGTGGCCATCATGTGTGTTGGAGTGATGGTTAATTTGCATATTACCACTTTGTTAGATAAGTAAGGTCACTGTGACTTTTTTTCTTATATAATTAAAAGGTCATGGCAATATATAGAATTTCTCCAAACTGTGAGAATTATCGTGGGGTATTTATAACTACCATACAATCAATAATTAAACATCATCCTCTTATATTCCACATGGTACAATTCTAACATAGAGAATTTGGCTGAGCTCTTAAGTTTATTAATGCGATGTCCAGTTTTGGCCTTCATGACATATGGCACCTCACTACATAGTTTCCCATTTGGTCTCGCTGGAACATTTTCTTCCTTTGATGGGACAGATTGAAGAGCATTGTCATAGATTATTTGCAAAAGAGTTAGTTTTAATTTTCAATCTCTTTAATCTGTGCTGGACTTGTTACTCACTTTGACCAATAGCATGTGGTAGAAGTGATGTTGTGTGAGTCAATGCCTAAGCCTCAAGAAATGTTGTAGAACTTGAGCTCTCAATTAGAAAGTTCCCAACAGAGGAACAAGCCCACATTTGCTTTTCAAAGGATGGGAGATCTTTGAAATGGAGGCCTCAGCCATACCAGCATCTCCAGATGAAGGTTCAGCCATGTAAGTGGGCTCAGTTGATTTTACATCGAGCAGATACAGACCAGTACTGCAGAGTTGACTTGTCCACTCATAGAATCATGAGCAAAGAAATATTTTTAAGCCAATAAGTTTTAGAATAGTTTTTCATATAGCAATAGACATTTAATGTGCTTGTTTTTCAGTATACCACAGTTTGGTTTTCCTTATACCTCTCTAGCCATTATTTGTTAGATTTTGTTGATGCTGTCGATTTGTTCTTATTGCACTCTCTTTTTTTATGGGTTTTCTTCTCTGTTACTATTTTATAAACTTATTTTGTCATATGCCCTTAAATACCATCAAGATCAAGATGTTGCATGCTGACAACTATTACACACACACACACACACACACACACACACACACACACACACACACAGAGTACACCTTTCTATATTCATATAACCAAATGTCTACTTATTTCCACTTAGATATTTAACAGCCATCTAAACTTCAAATGTCCAGTGCCATACTCCTGGTTTTTCTCTCTAGTTCACTGAACAGTCATCTGAAATCACTTGTCAATATGGTATTTCTTCCCCAGAATGAGAGGAAGCATTTCCTTTCAAATCATCAGTTGCAGAATAAACAAAAAAGCAAGCACTCTGAGTAAAAAATTGTGAATATAAACTTTCCCTATTCTTTTTAATGAATGTAGGAAAACTGTGCTACAAAGAAAGAGCTAACCATGAATTTGATGGGTATTATAATTGGAATTTAAATTATTTTGTCAGTTATGTACACACATTCCAGATATTTTCCACTTTATCATCTTGGGAAAAACCATCTTCCTCCTTTGATTTAATGGTAAAACAGTGGTGTTCATTCACATAGCAGGATAAATTTTAGTTTCAAGGGAAAAAATGTGTAATAATTACAGTGCACATACTGTCTTTCTGGTATGCACCAAGAAGTACTGAGAACAGGAAATCGTATCATTTATCACTTTCTGGTGTGAAAGATTTTTCTCTCCCTTTGGCTGTTTCTTGTTTACAGTTAGTAGCAGCAGGTGGGGAAGCACAAGCAACTCGCTGCCTGCTTGGCTTCAAATTGATTTATATAATTCTCAGCAAAGCAGACAATATCTATGATGGATGTGCTGTTTAATTAGACTGTTGTAAAAGCTGTAATTACATCTACTAAGTGCACTTTTATGTCTGCATACATAAGCAACTTCAAGGAACGTTAAGTATACTCCACAAGGCATTGTCTGGGCTTCTGGAATTGGTTCTTGGGTATACATGTATGTCTTCTAAGTTTTTATTTTGTAATAAATAATGACTTCAGAATGAAATATCCAGAAAATAAAGACGATAAGGGAAATATAAACAAAGAGATCTTTAATATGAACTATGGTTTTTTTTAAACAAACATTATGGGTTCCAAAATTTAAATTCAGCCACTTAAAACATCCATTTTGGACATTGAAAACATACACACACACACACACACACACACACACACACACACACACACATCCCATCTGATATACCAATCTGTTGAAAAGCTTATATAGGCATTAGCAGTAAAATTGAAAGAACTAATGGTATTCACTATACTCAATTTAGACTAACATTTGTGTCATGTCATGTTCTTACCCTCTTTGTGATCCATTAGTAAAATGGCTTTGCCTTATTGCATAGAATAAAGGTGATTTATTTTAAAGTTGCTATTAGTCTTGGACTCATGCTGTATCTTCAGCTGTTAGAGAGCTATTGCATCCAATAGAAATACTTGAGGTTGATGAAAAACATTTGCTAAAAGGCAAAATAAAATTGACTTGAACAAATCAGAGATCCTATGTAAATAAGCTGCTGTGCTTCTATTCTTCTTTTTAAGTTTAGATTGCTTTACAGTCTATCAATACCACAAGTAGGCAAGCTGCATGTGCAATGTTACTAAGCAGGAGCTATTTATAAATAGAAATATTATTATTTTAAATATACTTTTATGGATTTTAGAGAGGAGGGAAAAGGGAGAGAGAGATAGAAATAACCACGATGAGAGAAGAATCATGGATTGGCTGCCTCCTGCATGCCCCCTACTTGGGATGGAGTCTACAACCCAGGCATGTGCCCTTGACCGGAATCAAACCTAGGACCTTTCAGTTCGCAGGCTAACACTCTGTCCACTGAGCCAAACTGGCCAGGGCAAAATATTATTATTTAATAAGCCTAGATAATCTTACTTATTTGAAACAAGTCAACATACCTTAAACAAAACAAATTAATTCAAAACTAGGGGAAAAAACCTCCATCTGGAGACATAATTTACACTGAGTGGCCAGATTATTATGATTCCTGAATGCATAATAACCTGGAAACTCTCTCTCTCTCTCTCTCTCTCTCTCTCTCTCTCTCTCTCTCTCTTATATATATTAGAGATGCATGGGTGGGGTCTGGCCAGCCTGGCCAATGGGAGGGGACATGGGCAGTTGGCCAGCCTGCCTGCTGGTCAAACTCCTGGTCGAGAGGACAATTTGCATATTAGCCTTTTATTATATAGGGTATACACAGAGTAGCTAGATTATTAAGCATTCAGAGATCATAACAAACTGGCCCCTCAGTGTATATTCTCCATGTTATTGTTTCTATTAACTCTTTTAATATTGTCCTTTGCCCCTATCATCAAACTTCCCTCCTTAACCACTGCACCCTCTTTTCCATTAGGGTTCTTAAAACCTCTAATCAAGAAGTTTTAAAGCCAATATTTTTGGCAATTTTATATGCTTAATGGAAAAGTTTTGTATTGCCAGGAGATCAACCTGATTTACTTTGTTTTGCATCAATATAAATAATTGTTGAAGTTATAAAACCTGATAGCAGCCCCCTTAGCAAATATTTTATAAATGGTTCTTGTTATTAACCACAAAATAGAGATGTTATTATAAGATGTATAATTCTCAGAATTACATTCATATCTTTGCTTCTTTTGTAATTTGTTTCTTTAATAGCTTCATACTACTTTAGATGACATTTTTGGTATTTTTTGAGTACCTTCTATGAGCCAGACACTGTGTTCTATATGGTGAGAAGAGATCAATTAAAAAAATCAGAAAAAATCTGTTCTTAATGAATTTGTTACCAAAATGAATGATAGGTTTGTTGAGACCTGAGGATGAGATAAAAGAGTTGAGGTGCCATTTCTCTCAAGCTATAATAAGGATCATATATTGCCCTAACTGGTTTGGCTCAGTGGATAGAGCATCGGCCTGCGGACTGAAAGGTCCCAGGTTTGATTCCGGTCAAGGGCATGTACCTTGGTTGCAGGCATATCCCTAATAGGGGGTGTGCAAGAGGCAGTTGATCAATGTTTGTTTCTCTCTCATCGATGTGTCTAACTCTATCCCACTCCCTTACTCTCTGTAAAAAAATCAATAATAAATATATATATATATTCTTTTTTTTTAAAGAATCATATTGCTTAGCATAGGGCCTGCCACATAGTAAGTGTTCATTAAGAATTCACTGTTATTGTGTACTCTTTGTTCCTTTTGCATATAGCATTATGAATTGTTTATTTAAAGATGATATTCTATAATTACTAGATTTAGTTTTCATAATTCCTGCAAAACTATATTGTTATATTTCTTTTTCTCCTTTCATAGTCTGATATCCAAAGGAGTGATAGAAATGTTATCTCTCCCTACCTCTAGTTTGCCTGCATTTCTTCTATTTAATCTGCCATCCATCCCAGAACAAACCTCCACAAACTGAGAAATTTTTGTCAGGGATGACAGTTTGTGTAGAAAGAATTACACGTATTTAGTCATAGCTTAGATTATTCCACTCCACTATTATCACTAACATTATGTATATTCTTTGATTCTAAACAATAGCTAGGTAAATTGAAGTGTGACATAGAAATAAATAGGATCCCAATGATGTTTTGTGAACTCAGTTACAATCTTCATATACTTGGGCTATAGACATGGTGTTTATTGTAAGTTTTAACACAACATGACTATGGCTTATTTCTTGAAGTAGGAAGACAATCTCTTAGTTTTAGCTAGTAACCATCAGTAAGTCAGAAGATCGTGCATTCAGTATTGGTTTTGACTTTATGAGCCTGGGTGAGAACTGGCCAATGTTAAGTAAGATGGAGGGCTTTCCCAGTGGGCTTGAGTGACTGTGGTCTTCAGAGACATCTCAGGAGCCCAGTTTATCTAATTTCTATGTTCTCCTGCTCAAAACTACAGCTCATCCTATATGATAAAGAGGCAATATGCAAATTGACCCTCAGCCCTTGCACAAGATGGCAGCCCCCATGTGGTCAAAGATGGCCGGCAGGGGAGGGTAGTTGTGGGTAATTGGGCCTGCAGGGGAGGGCAGGAAGGGTGACTGGGGCTGCAGGGGAGGGCAGTTGGAGGTGACCAGACCATCAGAGGAGGGTATTTAGGGGTGATCAGGCCAGTAAGGGAGGGCAGTTTGAGACAACTGAGCTGGCAGGAGGGGGTAGTTGTAGGTGATCAGGTGGGCAGGGGAGTGGTTAAGAGGTGATCAGACTGGCAGGCAGGCAAGCAGTTGGGAGCCAACAGTCCCAGATTGTGAAAGGGATTTCTGACTGCAGTTTTAGGCCCGATCCCTGTTGGCTTGAGCCTAAACTGGCAACCGGACATCCCCCAAGGGATCCCATATTGGAGAGGGTACAGAATGGGCTGAGGGACACCCCCCACAGCCAGTGCATGAATTTCATGCTCTGGGCCTCTAGTCTATAATAATAAAAGTGTAATATGCTAATTAGACCAGACATTCTTCTGGACAACCTTCCAGACAAAGCCAGGGCTGTGAGGGAAGCCCAGGTCCTGGGTGCTTGCCAGATGCTGGAATGAAGCCTGGGTCCAGGGTCCCTGCTGGTGGGTGGAGGGAAGCCCAGGTCTCGGGTGCTAGAGGGAAGCCAGTGCTGGCAGCCAGAGAGAAGTAGGCATACTCTTGCATGAATTTTGTGCATCAGACCTCTAGTTAGTACATAAGAGAGATACAGAAGACTTTGAAGTATGATTTACATTGTGCTAAATCTCTGTGGAATTTGCAAGATTACTGATACTTCTGAGAGCCTTGGACTTAAACATGGGAAGTAGTCTGTCTTCTTGATATATTATTAAAAAAATAGAGAAAAGAAATCAAAAAAATATTTAATGTAAAACATCTGATAACATTCAAATGAGCTTTGACAGGACATCTATGCGAGAAAGATTTTTTTTCCTATTAAAACACCTATTTCAGGATATATTCATAGTAGAAATCTACCCATCTCTCACAAACCACCAAAAATAGCATTGAAAAGTTAAACACATTATTTCTCATGTTGAAAGATGATCCAGCCATTCATGAGAATTGTAGATAGATTAGCAGATGCCAGTATCATAAGAGATTTATCTCTTTAAATAGTCAGAGTTTAAAGTAGGTAGAAAAAATAGGGAAGTGTCTACATATGTCAGATACTTATGTCCTAGGAACTCTGCTAACTGCAATAATAAATTTGTCATTCATGGAGGTATATGAGTAACTTTTGCTCAGCATTAAGTGAGTTATTTTAGGGATCAACATCTATTTTCTTATATTAAGCATATAAAAATACAATAGGAATTCTTAATCTATGTTTAATAATATAGATTCAAGATTGGCCAGCATTTTTATTAAAAAGTTGATAGCCATATCCATGTGTTCTCACTTAAAATCTTCTCTAACTCAAAACCCATTTGTGGCAATTGCCATGTGAAGTAACGTTTCTAAAGGCTTACAGAGCAGAAAGCAAGAATCTATAATTCAACTTTTCACCATGACTACACATACAATCACTCTGAATTTCAGGATGACTTATATGTATTCTCAGAATAAAAATAGTATCACAGAAGTATTAGAAATATTTGAATTTCAAATAAAATTCCTCCAATTACTTGGAATTATTTGGGTATTTCTTTTTGAGATGAATAATTTTCACATAACTCAAACTTTGGTTAATCTTGCATTTGTATATTAAAATAGCAGAACATTTTGAAATATTTTTAAAAAAAACTTTTTAAACTCTTCTCCAAGAAATAGTTTTATACATTAGGGGTAGGCAGTATAATAAAGAGAATTAAAAAAAAACTTAGTTTTTTTTAAAGCAATTTAGTAATTGTTCCCATCAGAAAGTGTGAGGCTTGCATTTATTACTGCTGTCATAGTAACCCATTTTACAAGCACAGGAGAGTTTACATACATATCATCTAACAAAATCTTTTATCAATCAGAGAGACAAGTATTTTGGTAATCGTGACAGGAAAACTCTTCACCTGTGGCTGATTATGAATCCCTGTGACATTCTGAACACTTTATTTTAATGAGCCTTTTGTGTCCCTTTTGCTCTCCTTCCGTATTGATTGACAGTGATCTACAGCTCATAAAGCAGAAGCTCCGATAGAATGATGAGGAGCTGTTCTCTTTCCTTTTCCAACACATTGTCTTTCATCTCTTTCTCTAGTCTCTGCTCATTGTTCATCTTTGGGATCATCAGTCACCATACAGTATAGTTTACAAATACAAGCGTGACAGAAGAGAATAAAAAAGTCAATCCAACATGTGGATTTTATCAAATACATGCCAGGCTGCTGCTTGAAACTTCTTTTAATGTTCCAGTCAGAGCTATATCAGGAATCAGATAATAGTTTTTCTTTAAAAAGTGAAGAACGGCCCCCAACCACACACACACATACCTCTTTGATGACCTACTCTACTGTGCAGTCTGTTCAAGGCCTTGGTCTACTTTTGTTGGACAGATACCGATCAGATTCTGGGAAGCAATGCAAAGAGAGCCAATGGCACCTGGATTTCTCTTTGTTAGAGGGAGCACACACATGGGCTACAAAGAAAACTCATATAAATACCTGGATCTCTGGAAAATACAATTTAAAGCCAGTTACTGTGTTTGAAATGAAACATAGAGTAACTTCATTGTGGAGTATTATATTTCTGAGAACTTCAAGATTTTTGCCCATAGAGCTGAATTATGAGATAATTGCACCAATAAACTTGCACTATTTTCTAAATGTCTTCATTTTTGTGATTAATCTATTTCTATCTTAAAAATAGATTTAATTTTGATTGAAATTAAATTTAATTGGAGATGCATTTTATCTATGTCTTTATATATATATTATATATATAATTTTTTGCTAAAAACTAGGCAGTATAATTTAAAAAATAGAAATAATGCCACACATTTTTTCAGCATAGTTGTGCAAAACAAATCAGGTAATAAATATATTAACGTGACATTTCCCAAGGTATGGCATATTATGAATTCTCAATAGTAGTTATTGTTATTATGATTTTATTATTATACTATTACTAAAAATCCTAGGACATTATAAATTTACTAAAGTATAATGAAATTGTAAAAATAATGCATGCAAAAGTAAATGCACATTTAATCTAATATAATGTTATATGCCCATTGCATATCAATTAAAAAGTAAAAAAATATATATATATACACACACACACACACACACACACACACACACACACTGGTTTTTTTTAATTCAGACTTACACTTAATGATATGGTTCCATTAACAGGGGTGGAATAAATCAGTATTTTAAGTTCACTAGTAATGTCTGATTGGATTTGGCAGGTATTGCCTTAGATATAGGACTGGAGTAATTTAGAATGTGAGAAGGGTCTTGTTGCCCCAGTTTTGAAGGGAATATTATTAACAGCTGTATACAATAGGAGGAAAACTATTTTAGAAGAGAAAAAGAAAAGCTGGATTGAAAACCATTTCTTCCTGGTAAATTTGTGAAATAATCTATTTTAGATTATTATTTGTGAACAAATATAGAGAAAAAAAACATAACCATGATGGATTAACCAGTCTCAATGACCACTAACTCACTAATTAATTCAGTCATACAATAAAAAGTTCGTTTAAATGGTTCCAGTGCAACAGGCATTGGGAGTTAGAAAGCAGATACAAGAATCACTAAGGCAAAGTAATGTATCTTATGATTCTATTTCATTTTTGGTCATTAATAAAACTTGAAAAGCATGGTTCAAACTATGGTAGGCCATGGGTAGGCCTATTGTACTGAAATCTCATATGAGCTCTGTAGCAGGACAATATGTGCAACAAAGAAAGTTATTCTGAAACCATCGTGCAGCAAAAGTTATGTATCTGCAACCATATGAGACCTTCAAACTTTTGACATTCCTCTGTCAAGAAGGCACAGGGCGCCTCAACCATTTGCTCTACCTCTATGCCTGGTCTTCCATGCATCCTTTGCTTTGCTTGTCAGTATAAATAAAAAGGAGGTGTAGCCTCCAATCATTAAACTTGGCCAGGTTTCCATAGCCCTCATGCTTCCTGATTTTAGCAAAGTTTTCAATAAAGTACAATCATATTTTTACTTAACATAAAACAGGGAAAATATTTCCTATATGATTGTATAGTGGATCTGTAGCTTAGTGAGCAGATCTCTCCAAAGGGAATAGAATGATGTTTGTAATCAACTTGGACAGACATCCATCAGAGAGGCGGAAATGAAACATCCCCCATGGGCAAGGAGAGGAAGGCTACTGTGCTCTTATTTGTAGGTGAAGATACTAAGGGTGAGAGGGAGATGTAACAGCTCCTCCAAACACAATTTTATAGACAACTTTATCTGAAGCACTTATCAAATGTTCATTATTGCATGAAATTGTCATGGTAAACTTCAGTATCCACAGGATCCAGAATATAATAACAGTAAGAGAAACTAAAATATTTTAGTCTATAAAAACAAAACAGATCACAAATTAGACCATGGCTTTGTTGTTGATGTTTCTGATATATATATATATATATATATATATATATATATATATATATATATTTTTTTAATAAAACTTGTTTTTACTCATAACTCATGCATATTTTCTTAAATTTCTCTTCATTTTAAAATGTTTTACAGCAGTCCTTACTTTATCTCTCATATCTTCAAAAATTTATTCTGATTTTATCTGACACTTTATTTCTCTGGCGTCTTTAGGTGAGAGGTTGTAAAACATGTTATAGACAGTGAAATGGAGAAAAAAGGTGCAGTTATTAAAAAAGAAAGAAAAATAAAAATGAAGAGAAAGTTCATGGAAAACAATTTAAGTTTTCCATTTAAATTGTCTGGTAATAATTTGAGACTAAATTTAGAGGACAAGAAAAAAGTGTTTAAAACTTATCTACAGGGGCAAGATTTAAATGTTAAGACTCTTGCTCTCCATTTTATTTTATTTTGTTTTGTTTCACATTATAGGAGAGATTTTATTTAGAAAGTTACAAAGATAGTAGAAGTAAGCCATCTGGGAAACAAGTTACAGAAGCCAAAGGAGGGCCCTTGGAGCTTAGCAGAGAGAAAGGCGAAGAAGATAATGTGCCTGCAGGGAAGAGGGGGATGGAAATGTATGGGCTTGCGCCCAAGAGGGAGGGCTCCTTGATCTTTAGGTTCAAATAAAAATCCACCATTGGGAGGCAAGTGAACATATATCACTCTTCATCCAAGAAAGGACAATTGAAAATGTATTACTACCCATGTAGGGAACATTTTCATTTAGACATAAGAGCATCTCAAAATGTATAGCTAACTTTTAATGGTTTTCATATATTAAGGGTTACAAAATTGTAATGTTTTGAGAAGCTGGGTAATAGAATCCAACAAGATTATTACTACAATATATTTGTGATCTCTAATGTCAAGTGAATCCCTCTGCTACCCTACAGTATCTCTCGATTTCCCTGATTAGCACTCTTTCACAATGGTTATTTTAAATATCCTACACTTTTTTAAAACACCAGCTCTCCACAGAAAATAACCTTCCATCCCAGCTTCATAGATAATATCAGATAGCATCTGTCTGACTTTTCTATCATCAAATTGGCTAAAAACAAAATTTCATAGACAAATTTATCTAAAGCACTTATCAAATGTTATTAACTTGCAGCAAAGGAGACAGAATTGCAGGAGGGTATGAAAAGAAAAGGGTTCCATTTCTGAGAGATTAGGAAACATTTCACTTATATAAGCAGTTAGTTTTTAAAGTAAGAACATTTTTCAGTTTTATTCCACAAATTTAAACGTGTGTGTGTGTGTGTGTGTGTGTGTGTGTGTGTATGTGAATACTATGTGTCCATAATAGTTCTTGTAGAGTGTCAGCATTAAGATATTACAAAATGATATCTCTATCTTCTACTTGAAGAAAAACAATACATAGAAAGAGAAAATATTAAGACTGCATATGTATATGAAGTTAGAATTACGAAGTTTTATATTCCAGCATAGCAGAGGATAAAACCAGCTAATAGAAAAGCATGAAATGAAATCAGATTACCAAACAGTAAGCCTCCATTAAAGATTTATTTAGGCTGAAAAGATGAAGGATCCAGAGTTTGCTTACTTGTTATACTATATAATAAAAACCTAATATGCTAAGTGTCTGCTCATCTGGTCAGCTGTTCAACCAATCAAAGTGTAATATGCTAATGATATGCTAAGGCGGCTCAACTGCTTGCTATAATGTGCACTGACGGCCAGGGGGCAGACACTCTGACCAGTAGGTTAGCTTGCTGCTGAAGTCCAGCTGATCAAGACTGAGCAAGATGGGCTAGACAAGACCTGGAACCCTCCCTCCCCAGATGGCCAATCTCTCATGTTTATCTCCTGCCTGACTGTGCACTGGTGAGGTCTCGCACCCTGGCCTGTGCCCTCTCACAATCTGGGACCCCTCAGGGATATTGGAGAGCTGATTTTGACCCAGTCCCAAAGACCAGGCTGAGGTACCCCACTGGTGCATGAATTTGTGCACAGGACCTCGTGTCTACAATAAAACTTTTCTTGTGGCCCTAGCCCAATTTGGCTCAGTGGATAGAGTGTTAGCCTGTGAACTGAAAAGTCCCAGGTTTGATTCCAGTCAAGGGTACATGTCCAGATGGTGGACTTGATCCTCAGTGGCGGACTTGCAGGAGGCAGCTAATCCATAATTCTCTCTCATCATGGATGTTTCTATCTTTCTCTTTCTCCCTTCCTCTCTGAAATCAGTAAAAATATATATTTTAAAAAGAACAAAGCAAAAAACTTTTCTGTGACAAACTTGTAAATTAATGTGGCTTCAATATTCTGTCCACTTGGTGATTAAGAGCGGTAGAAATCAGTTTCTCTCTTCCTTTTAAAAACAAATCCTTCTTCCCTTAATGATTATCCTTGAGCTCTCCTGAATCTTCTGCTGCTTCGTATAATAAATTATAATAATCAGTATTTACAAATATGCAAATGAACTTTTCTGAATCAGATAATCTCCTTACCTAGACTTTGTGATCCCTCACTGGCTTCCCTCCTTGAAATCATAGCCAGTTATTGAAGTTCTCTCTCTACCCTTACAACTACTCTCTCTTTTTCCAAAATCAATACATGTACATATCTACACATATATAGATATAGATTATATGCATATAATTTCAGCCAGTTTATTACTTGAAGGCTATTAGCATTGGCCATGTTCAATTATGTCAAGCCTTTCTTCCAAGAATACCTAAAATCTTAAAATGACTGTTAATTCCTCAATATTTCTGCAAGTGATTTAGGTTGATAATATAAACTTGTATTTATCATACCTTCTTTTCTCACCCAAGTGCTTCCTCTCCATTCTCCTCTCTCTCTGTTGTGTTTTCTCTTTTTTATGCCTTTATGAGAAGCTTTACTTTTCTCACAAAGCAAGAGACTGACTCCACTTGCTCCCATGTCTTCTTCCTTTTCTACCAAAGAGGTACTTCCCTTCTAGATGTAATTCTAGATCAAAGGCCCTAGGGAAGTATCTTAATTTGATAGTCTTGGTTCAGATATCAGTTATTATAATTTGTGGAGTCAGAATACAATGACTGTCAATCCTTCATTAGCACCATAATATAAGAAAGGATCATATTTTGATTTCCAGGAAAATAAAAAGTACTACTTGAGGCAGATCCCCAGTATAATGCCTGACAAGATTTCTGTCTCCACACTTCTAGATCTCATACTAACTCCAATTTCTCTCTTGTCCTCTAGAATGTGTTTGCCTGAGACATAAAGAGTGATTAAGTACCTCATCTATTTTCTCTGGTGGCCAACTATACTCACCTCAATTTTAACACTTTTTGCATTACATTTTTAAATTTTATCTGTATACTCTATTTAATTGCAAGCTTTGATGATGAGGGAACAAACATTCCCATATTGCCCATTGCTATGGCATAGTGCTTAGCATGTATAATTGCTTAGTATTTGTTTAATAGGTAAATGAGTGAATAATCTCTGTCTTGTTATGACTTCGTTAAATATATACTGTTCATGCTCAGCTCTAATCCCTTTCCCCTGATCTCAATTCTCTAATCTTACTTAGATGATTTTATGCATATTAGAGCCTTAATTATCAGCTATTCAGATTCACAAGTTCATGTCACTAAACTTATTTTTTTATATTTGTTCATTACCAATATTTTCTTTGAGTCCCATCTCATATAACGGATTTCTTAGTTGCACCTCAAATATATCGCAGCCATCTGAATTCATGATCTTCCCACCCATTAACTTCCTGAATGTTGACCTTAAGCTGCTTACTTTCTGGTACTTCTCATTACATGTAATGGCATCACCAACTATGAATTTAAACAAGCCATAAATCTAGGGTCCATTCATAGTCACTTACTTGTCTTCCTACAAAGCCATCCTTATCAATTTACATCCAAAATATTATCTTCATATGCTCTGCCTGCACTTGGATATCACATGACCAGGACTGTTGCAATAGTTTACTCTCAATGACATGCCATCTTCTCAGACTATAAGATTCTGTCCTCAGAGCATCAGGATTAAACTTCTTCTAAATGTAAATCTGGTCATATCCTTCTTCTTAATCAAATTGATATGTTTGTGGTGATGTTTTCAAATATGTCCACAAATTATTTGATATTCTTTCTTTTTAGAGGTGGAGCCAAACTCTCTCCTCTCAAATGTGGGATGGACTTAGTGAATCACCTCTAAGAATAAAGTTAAAGTACAAATGATGATATGCAACTTTGGAGACAAGGTCATAAAAGTCACCACACCCTCCTATTAGCTCTCTTGAGTTCCTTGATGGAGTGGATCCCTTGATGGAGTGGGGGACTTAGCTGCGCTGTTATGAAGATACACAGGCAGCTATACTGGTAGAAAGGTCCGTGTCCAAGGAAGTGAGCCTCCTGTCAACTATCCTGTGAGTGAACCACCTTGAAAGCCATTTCCTCTAGTTCTGATCAAACCTGTTGACCACAGCCCTTGCTGATATCTAGTCTGCAACACAGCAGAGACCTGCACTCATAATCACCAGATAAACTGCTCCCAAGCACCTCATCAACACAGATATGTAAAAATAAAGTGTTTCGTAGGCCAGCAAATTTTGCTATGAAGCAGCTGGTAACAATGTCAATATCCTAATAATTAAGCTTCTTAACATCATCCACTAGAATCACAACAGTCTGGTCACTGTACCTTTTTATCCACTTTATGTGCTATGACATCTGACCCTTGCACACTCCAGGCACAGTGGCCTTCTCTTATTTTTTAAAATATATTTTTATTGATTTCAGAGATGAAAGGAGAGGGAGAGAGAGAGAGAACATCAATGAGGAGAGAGAAGCATTGATCACCTGCCTCCTACACGCCCCCTCCCATCAGGGATTGAGCCCATAGCCTGAGCATGTTCCCTGACTGGGAATGGAACCTTGACCTCCTGGTTCATAGGTAAATGCTCAACCACTGAGCCTCACCAACTGGGCCACAGTGGCCTTCTTTTAATACTGAGTATTTTCTGTAACTCCTGCTATTGTAGCACAGGACTGTTTTCACATTCTATACTCTTTTGAAATATGTTTTTATTGTTTTATTACCATAGTAACACCTCATCTTCTAAAACTCAGCTCAAGTCTTTCCACAGCTTTTTGGACTTCACTATTATTCCTCTTACTGTATCTTGTCTCTTATGTTGCTTTCATATTGTGGATTTTTGAGTGCTTGCATTTTATTGTTATTAATACTACTGGTAATGTGCATGAGTTTGTATCATTGTATTCTGAGTTTCTACAATAGTTCTGGGCACTGAAAATAAGTCAGTATATGACTAATATCAAGGTGAAACACTATAGAAGCAAACTATTTGATCCTGCATTTCAGTTACATGGTGCAAGTAGATTGGTTCTTTTAGAAATGTATTAATTTTAGACTTCAAATGTTATTATCCTTCAAAAGAGCTAAAAAATGAAGAAGAAAAGGACAATTGAAAATCCACATTTAAAAACTGAGATAACAAGTTTGATTAATGTGAATACTTAAATTGATAGGTTAGTGTACTCAGCAGATGGCACAGTTATTTCAACATTTTAAGACATATCCATAGTATAAAGTATTTCTTCATGAATCTGTAGATAGCTCACAAAAACCACTGTTCTTTCAGAAACTCTCGCTTACACATTTCAAAGTGATGGGAGTAACATTGCCAGTAGAGCTCCCATTAATGTCAATGAGAATCACTGGCAATTCCCAAGTAATACTTGGAAAACATCTTCATTGTTGCCTGGGGGCTATTGCTAATGCTGAGCACAAAAAAGATGCAGCTCTTAAAGAGACAATTGCTTTTATACTGCAGAGCCTGTATCTTCATTGATGCTAAACAGAGATGGCAACACAAGAATGCGTTATTCTTTTTACTTATCTGAAAGGCAATATTACTGTTTTTCTCAACTGTGTCCTCATTTTAAATAATCAGAATAAATTGTTCTCAAAATAATGCTCTAATATGATTAAATGGAGATGACACTTTTTTCAAGTACATACATTGCAAAACACTATAGAATCACTCTGACATTTCTCTTTTGGTAAGTAAATAAATAACTATGGACTAAAATTGACTTAATATAATTGCAATTTAAAATTATAGAAATTATTTTTTTATCTAAACATTAGATTACAAAAATTAGAAGACCAAAAGAAAAAGGATATTTTTGTGTGCTTCCTAGAACTCTGTTCTTTAGCAATGATATTTAAAAAGGTAAAATATCTAAATATTCTATCATCTAACTAGCCTGGGCTTCACAGGTGAGCCTTCCTGTCCTCCTGTTAAATGTAAATACGTTCACAAATCATTAATATCAAACAAGAGCACCCTATAATCATATCGGAACACAGACAGGATCATGAACATTGTCCAGAACACAAAGACGATCAGCAATCTCCATGCAGAACCCTGATTTTTCAGATTACATATTCTAGGTTTTTGAGGGTATATGCATAAAATATTGAAATGAGAAATAAGGAATTGAAAGTGAATGTTTAAGAGAACTGTAAATAGCATGAGTGACTATTACATTTTGCTCTGCCACTCCTTGCATAATTGTTTACTGGTAGGAAACGAGGATTTTAAAAATAAGCAGACTTGCCTTTTCTAAATGATTAAATAGAATCAAAAGGGATAAGGTAGGACTGGCTCTAGTTAATAGAAATCAATGAAAATCCTTGGCAATTAAAAATGGTGTTGGTCTCTTTATTTGTTAAAAATATTTTATTTATATCTATGAGTTTTGTGTATTTGTTTTTCTTGTTTCTTCAATTGTTACTTTCAGTTTTAGATGAGTGAAATCATATGGTTCTTGATTTTGTTTCTGTCTGACCTATTTTACTTAGCATATTCTCAAGGTCCCTCCATGTATAAATAGCAGTATTTCATCATTCTTATGGCTGAGTAGTATTGCATTATATAAATATATATACATATATATAAATATATAAATACAAATATTTTTATCACATCTCCTTTATCCAGTCCTCTGTCAAGGGACACTTCAGTTGTTCCCATGCCTTGGCCACCATAAATAATGCTGTAGTGAAGATATAGGTGCATATATCTTTATGAATGTATATTTTCAAATATTTTGGGTAGAAAAGGAATTTCTGGGTCATATGATAACTTTATTTTTATTTTATTTTTTTGAAGAAAACCCATATTGTTTTTCATAGTGGCTGTATCAGGAAGCCAGAAGGAAGCAAGGAGGGAAGAAAAGGAAGGAAGGAAGGAAGGAAGGAAGGAAGGAAGGAAGGAAGGAAGGAAGGAAGGAAGGAAGGAGAAGGAAGGGAGGGAGGGAGGGAGGGAGGGAGAAGGAAGGGAGGGAGGGAGGGAGGGAGGGAGGAGGGAAGAAAGAAGGGAGGGAGGGAGGGAGGGAGGGAGGAAGGAAGGAAGGAAGGAAGGGGCATCTATGTATTGCTGGTTTTCAAATCTTTATCTCATCCCAGATTTCTCTGCTGAGCTTGGGACCCATTTATATTCAAGTTGCACTTAGACATATCCTCCTCACAATGCCTTAGATAATTTACTTACCGTGTCCAAAACTAAATTCCTCCTTGTATTTAAATCTGCTTCTCTCTTTCTACCTCAGAGTAGATTTTCACATCATCTTTCTGTCTTGACATATAACTTTTTAAAAGTTTTTGTTTTATTTTTATTATTTCAAAGAGGAAGGGAGAGGGAGAGAGAGATAGAAACATCAATGATGAGAGTCATTGGTCGGCTGCCTCCTGCACGCCCTCTACTGGGGATGGAACCCAGGCATGTGCTATGACTTCCTGGTTCATAGGTTGATATTCAACCATTGAGCCACACCGGCTGGGCTTGACATATAGCTTTTGACATGATCCTTTATTCCTCTGTACTCCCATGGAAACACTCATCTTACCTAGCATTTCTTCATCTTAACATCTATCAATCCTCTCTCTCCGATCTCCACTGTCCCTACACAAGCATAAGTATTTCTCAACTCTATTACGTCAGCTGCCTCTTAATTACCTGCATCCTTCCAATATTCCATTATGAATGCTAGCCCCAAAGAGATGTTTTAAAAATGCAAACCTCATCATGTCTTTTCTAAGCTTAATATCACTCAGTTGTTTTGCATTGTCTGTAGAATAATGTGTAAACACCATAATGTGGTTTACAAGACATTTCAGGAGATAATTTTTGCTTAATTTTTTCAGGCTTAACTGCAGCTACTGCTTCCATATATTACTACATTCTAACGTGGTTAATTATATTATTCATTATAGATTTCTGATATTGGAAGCAAGTATCTCTCTTGGCCTTTTGTCGATAATTAAGTTTGGATAGACCCCCTTTACTCCTTTTCTGGTAATTGAGTAAGAAATAAAATCGTTATTTTAAGAAACATGTCTGCAGATTCTTTTATCAGAGATGAGATTACAGGAAAAGAATAAACTCAGATTTTTTTTTATTTGACTTAAAGACCCATGTATCAGAATTCACATTTTTTTCTGTTCTGAAGGAATGCCAAAGTTCATAAAATACAGAGTAAATAAATAAAATAATTAGCCAAAGATGCACTAGCCAGGAACATATCTATGCTGCAACAAAGAACACCCCTCTATATAAAAAAGTGATAGATTGCATTTATTAAAGGATTATGGCTTGTTTTGGATTTTTTGCAAGGGTTAAATCAGAGGTTTTCTCTTAACTGAGTATTCTAAGGAAGTAGGGGTAATTCTGTATTGAGTACCTTATTTCTTTTTAACTAGGAGAGGGAAGTAGTCCTGCTCTCTCCAACTGGGGATGGAGCCCACAACCCAGGCATGTTCCCTGACTGGGAATCAAACCGTGACCTCTTAGTTCAGTGATGGACAACCTTTTGAGCTTGGTGTGTCAAAATTTGCCAAAAAACCGAGCATAATTCGAGTGGTGTATCACTTCAAGAAAAAGACCATAATTTTGCGATATTTATAGTTTAAATAACAAAAATGTATAATTGTAATATATAACTGTATTTAATAAACCAAAAACTAATTATTTAATTTACCTGATTACTGGCTTCTTTGTTCATCTGTCAGTCGGTTTCTTTTGTTGGTCTTGATATTATTTAACTTGTGTGGGGTGCCATGAACTAAGATAAGTGAGGGAGAGGGAGAATTCTTTAACCTGCCTATTAGTGACTTTTTATTGCTGAATTTCATTGGCTAAACCTTCAATTGAAGGTTGATATTTTGTACACTTCAAGCCCAAGCAAGCACTACTAATTTCATCTGTCAATCTGTTCCTTTTGTTGGTTTTTTATATTATTTAATCCTGAGAATAAGGTCTGACAGAGGTACGTGGAGGGAAAAATTGTGAGTAAAGCCATTGCTATATTTTTCAGGGTGCTAAAAGTGTCTGGTAATTGGTTCTAGGCACTCCAAATTTCCTCTTGATTCTCCAAGAGGCACCTTTCCAGATTCTCAAGCTTTGACCTCAAATCGACAAACACCTGAGCCCAGATGCTGTATTGAAATTCTGCAAGTTGCATCTCCAAATCATCAATTTGCATCCATTGGAAACCATTTAATTCCAAACTACTATAGACTACTTCATCAGGATACTTAATTACTTTTATGGTCTGTTCTAGGCTTCTAAATTGATTAAATCTATCACTGAACTGGTCAAGTAATGAGTCTAAAACATGCTGGTACTTTATTTGCAAAGGTTCCATTTCATTTTGTAAAGCTGCACTAGCATTCTCAAAATACTTTGTTACTCGAGGAAAATACAAGTTTTAGTTTCTACATCTCGCTTGAAAATTTTAAGTTTACTTTCAAAAGCTCTGTGCCGGAGTTCTGTTATTTTGATCTACGGATCTCCGGCACAGAATGTCTACCCTATACTACAGCAAATGTTTCATCCTCAGCTACTGTATCTGGCCGTGCAGTAGCCAAGGATGAAATGTCCTTCTCAGCATGCAGCCCCATACTTCTCTGTATGGCCACCTGTCATCGAAAATGGCTACGCGTGTCAGTGCTGACACACGTGTCATAGGTTCGCCATCATGGTCCTAGTTCATAGGTCAATATTCAACCACTGAGCATTGCTAGTTGGGCTGATTAGTCACTTTTGTGGTTTTCCCAGTTTCTTGTTTTTATCTGTGCTCAGTGAATGATATAGGGGGGGTCTTTGTGCATCCTAGTCACAGAGGGACTTGCTGTAATATGATCTGTAAAAGTGTGTGTGTGCAAAAGGAGACTGCCATGATCTAACTCTTGGTGTCATGCCTATACCCAAAAGAAAGCCATTAGGGCTGCTTTTTTCTTTCTCATATAGAGAGACTTGGAGCCCACATTGAACAATAAAAAAATGAAGGAGAGATAATAGGCACTCCATCAGTCTCTTCTGTGTCAAATGGATGAGAGTGATTGCACTAAGAAATAAGTGGTAGAGAAGGATGGGAAAGGAGAGGTACTTTGGGAATGTGATTTTATTGTTCACATAATCTTTGTGAAAGTAGTCCTATGATTAGTATTTGCTTGCGTACATTGCTGATTCCCATGGTGTAGAAGATGTTATGAGAGCAATAATTTCTCTTGGGATTCTGCTGTCTGTTGGGTTCTGTGACTATAGAGGCCATAGTTATAGAGTGGTAATGGTAAAGAATGGGGTGTATTGTGGAGATCCTGGATTGGTTTTGATTATCCATGGATATATTGATTAAGTTAATGTCTGATTTCATGAACATATCCATGAGGGTTTTTGTTTTTTTTTTTTTTTGTACATGTTCTTTTTTAACTTGAACCATCTTCTTTCTACTTTTTTTCAGCTAAAATTTACTTATACAGGGTAGAGAAAAAGTAGGTTTATAGTTGTGAGTTATAAATTATTGTATTATTTTCCATACAAACAACTGTAAATATACTTTTTCCATACCCTGTATTTTAGGCTACTTTTTGAAATTCTCTTTTTCTGGTAATCATTCTCTTGATCCTCATGATTACTTTCTATGTCCTTCAGAAGGTCCTAACTTTTGCTCATTAGAGTCTTGTCATGATTTAATGTAACTATTTTTTAATTATCATTATTGCTAGAATATGTGATAATTGAAGGTAAGAAAGACATTTGTCTTGTTCAGAGTAATATGTCCTGCAATAAGCATAATTCCTTGTTCGTAATAAGTACTCACTAAACAGTTGTCAAATGAAATTATTGATAAAATGTGTGTGATATGGGCTAGCATATATATATATATGGGCTATTGATTTTCTCTTTTCATATATATATATATATATATATATATATATATATATGGAACTATTGATTTTCTCTTTTCATGCATTCTTCAGTATATCAATAACATTCATTTTTTATTTATTTCAATAATTTTTAAAAAGGTATACCATGTACCAAACATTTTCCAGGCACTGGATATGATGGTGGACTATAACCCAAACAGGGCCTTGGTGCCTCAGTGTTCTTCTTATAGCTACAGAAGAGCAAAGGATCAATATCATGTAATAAACACTTTTCTGGGAGAAAGTTGAGGTTGTTATGGAAACACATAAGAAATGTATTAAAGTCAACTCGTTTGTGAAAAACATATATATATATATATATATATATATATATATCCATATATATATGGATATATATATAAATTAGCACAAGCAAAGGGATGTTTTCTATGAAGACAAACATGAAATGATAAGACAATCTCTTTGAAATGCAAAAACAGGAATGGCAATACTGATGTCAGTATAGCAATGGCTAATAGCTTAGGCTCTCAAACGAGACTGCAAAGCTTAGATTTATGGAGGCACTATTTGCTAACTGCACTGCCTTGAGAAAGTTATTTAACTTTTCTGTGCCCTAGTTTTCCGATTTTTAGAATGATGTTAATTGTAATACCAATCTCTTAACATTGATGGAAAGATCAAATAGTGAATCCTTTTGAACCACTTAGATAGTACCTGGTACAGGATTCATTTATAATGGTTGTTGATTTTTGTAGGATTGTGCTATTTGAGAGTGTTTGATATGTAATGAAAATCTGGGTAACTCAAAATGTCATGAACTCTGATTCGTAGTTTTACTTCGCATGCTTAATTAATACCAATTAGCTTCTTTAATTGGTTTTCAGTTCATTGTCCTAAGGGGACACTCTAATTTAAACCGTAGTCATGCATACCCATGAACTTTTAGCTTTTGCTTCTAACAACTGTTGCCTAATTATGCCTTTTACTTGTTGTTGTTTTGTTTTTTAAGTTTCTAAGGGAAACAATAAGATTTGCTAGTCCACTTTTCTTCACAGGCCACAAACACCAGAGTCCCGTGGCTCTCCTTTAGTACAGATGTGCCACTGCATCTCAGTCATCTTTGTTTATGAAGGAACCATAGACAGATAAATATAATTTATCACAGTAAGATGATACAAATAAGAGAATAACACAAGATGAACAAGATAGACAAATATACCAATTCTAACCTTTTATTATACACTAAAGGCTCATTGCAGGAAAATTCTTACAAGAATAGGCCTTCTTCAGGCCAGAGCAAAGAGAGAAGGGATTCACTTCTTTCTCCACTGCCTCACTCCTTTCCTTCTCCAGTGCCTCGCTCCCTTCTCCTCCACTTTGTTCCCTTCTGCAGTGCTTGGCTTCTATACTGTCTTCAGTTTTCACTCCTGGCCTGCATATGTAAATTAACCACCATCTTTGTTGGATTAATTTGCATACCTGATCCTGATTGGCTGATGGGTGTAGCAGATGGATAGTCAATTTGCATGTTTCTCTTTTATTAGTGTAGACTAGAGGCCTGATACACAAAATTCATGCAAGAGGCTCTGCCCTCACAGCCCCTTGCAGCCCCGGCCAGCCCCTCACAGCCCCGGCTTTGTCTGGAAGATTCTTCTCAGTCTAATTAGCATATTAGCTCTTTATTGTATAAGATTTCCTCCAAAAGAAAGCTAAAATGCAATTATCAATACTGATTAAGAAAAATGAGTCAGTTGTAAAACAATTTTAATTCTCTACATAGTATTAAAAGTATATTTTTAAATGTATCCCTGAGCTAAAAACAAAAACAAAAAATGTAAAGCAAGTCACTATATTCCAAAAACTGAATGAAATCTGGAATCTTTATCTGTAAGTGAACTCAGAAGCCTGTGACTCTCTCTTGAAGCACTTTTCCAGTCTTTAGTGACTCAGAGCTTCTGCTTTGATGTCTATGAAGTGTGTGGGGACAAGGAAGTTCCTAGAGTTATCTTGGAGATAACTACCATCAAAACTCAGCCGACTGGGCAGCGCAGCTGTAGGTGCTAGAAGAAATTATATCTCACTTGAAAAACGATAAAAGCTTTACATTAATTTGAGCCTCATAAATTTGGGATGTACCTGGGTGGTCCTCCAAACTGCAAGTAGATACATATCTATTTTAAAGTGAGTGTCCCAGAGTCAGCAGTGCTTGTGAACATCAAACACAAATGCCTCTGAAGGAAAACATCCAAGCACCTGTCAGCAATGGCAATTTGAATAATCCAATGATTCAGATAGCTCAGCGATTCCTGAAATTTATTTTACATATCTTTACAAATACTTACCTTTCTGTTTATATTTATATCCATATTTTATAACATTTGTTTAAGAGCAAAGTTTTGTTTATCCAAGTTCAGTGTTCACTGTTCCTGCTGTTATAGGAAATATTCATAATCTAGAGTTCTATATTTGATTTCTCTCTCTCAAACTTCATTGACTAAATTCATATATATATATATATATATATATATATATATATTCAATTTTAGGGAAAGCAGAAAGGTTGTAAAATGCCTGAATTATTAGATACCAAATCATGTCCTTCTGTTTCATAAACATAAAAAGTACATATATAATAGGGTTTTTATTCTTGATTTTTAATATTTTCCCCCTAAAATCTTCTTCCTTTACTTCCTTTGCTCTTTATACTTAGTGTTTCTGAATAAAGTCTGACTTTTTTCATTTGTAAGAAACCTTATATTTTTTCCTATATGTTCCAAAAGAAACTTTTATCTCTACAATTCAAATATTTTTCAGATTAATTCTAGGGTATTAGCTTCTCATTCATATTTTTAAGTTGGATGATTAAAAGTATTGGAGGAGGAGGAGGAGGAAGAGGAGGAAGGAAGAAGGAGGAAGGAGGAGGAGGGAGGGAGAGGAGGGAGGAGGAGAAGGAGAAGGAAGAGGAGGAGGAGGAGGAGGAGGTTAGAGGAGGAAGGAGGAGGAGGAGGAAGGAGGAGAAGGAGATAGGTTCCCACTAAGGATAACTATTTTCGACATGATTGAAAGCTTTCAATGCTTTAGCTTTTATTGGATTGAAGTGGACTACAGACCTGAGCTTAAGGCCTTCAACAACAGATCAACATTTGTGTATGTAAAATACAAATAAAATTCAAGTCAGAAGAGAATGAATGCCAAACTGCAGATATTAGTTTAAAATCTGTCCTTTTTTTCTTCAGTAAATCACTAAAATGTAGGTTGGAAAACTAGCTTCTTATAAAGAAAGATTTTGCATGTAGTTATTTCCCTTTTATGTGTGAGATTTCTTTCTTCATAACTAGTACACAACATAATGCACTTTCCTTCTGTTCATTAATATCAGTTCCTTTAGAAACAGTTTGTCACAGTGAAATAATTGCAAATAAGTGTATTTTCCCCTTATCTTCATCATAAAACATTGCAGCTCAGTGAACTGTTATCTGTCTCAGTGAAGAATAGTTTGTTTGCATCTTTCCTTAATCTTCTTAAAACAAGAAAATGAGTTTGCTAATGTCAGAGCTGAGTTTGCTATGTATTTACCCAATGCTGTGCTTAATACATAATCTTTTCCTCATTAATTGTTCAGCAAACATAAGGTGGCATGCAGATGAGGTCAAATGTAAGTAGATCTTATCAATTCTATGGTGAATCACTTTAACACTTGGAACTTTTCCTTTGAGAAAAACATTGACATTTACTCTCATGCACAAATGAAGTTCATAAATCATTCACTTCTAGATTGAACTGTCATCTGGCATGACTTAAATCAGTCTAAACGATGTCCATTAAAGTAATTTTTATGGTTAGTGAACTTGATCTGATGGGTTTTCCCAAGGATCTACCATGACTTTATATCAATAGTCTTAAAACGTTTTATCTTGTCTCATAGCTCTTTCTTTTTGCTTTTACAGGCACCTCATAGACTAACACAGTGGTTGGCAAAACTGCGGCTTGTGAGCCACATGAGGCTCACGAGCTGCGGTTTGCCGCTCTGTTGACTAATGAGTTTGCCGACCACTGGACAACATAAGAACTCCTTGTTCACTTTTTGCACACTGTTTTTCCATCTGACTTTGTTCTATTATGACAAGGTCCATTAATAGAATTATGTTAATGGTGTGAATGGGAAAGAGTGCCTGCCAACTTAGAAAGGATAACTGGATTTTTGTTTTATTTCCCTCTCTCCACAGTTACCAAGAATTTAGTCTTTATGCATCTGTGTCCCATCCATTTGATTTATGTGTCTTATATTCTACCTTTATATAATAAAACTGCCCCTAAGTTGTGGAGCAAATCACAAATATTAAGTGGCAGTATTACTTCATATGGGTATGTAGATGAGAGGAGGGGAAAGAAAGAATACATTTATGGTAACAATTGGTTTTATTACAAGTCCTGCAACTTAATTTTTTTAAAAAGCATTAAACTCTCCTAGATCAAAATTACCACATCGTGGAAATGGAGAGTGTAGTCTTTAAAAATAAAATATAATAAATTAAAAATAATAAAGCAATGAACCTTAATACTATTATTAAACACATATAAAATATGTTTCTATTATAGTTTTTAGGATAATCATGAGCAACAAAAGTGGTGTAGATTTGTACAGCAATTTTCAGAATATTTGGTCTCAGAATGTATTTGAACTCTTACAAGATTTAGAGGAACTAAAAGAAATCTGCACACTATTGTCCTTAACAGCACTAGAAATTAAAACAGAAAATGTTTAAAATATTTACATATTAATTTATTTAATAATAAAACTAAATATATTACATGGTAACATAACACATTTTAATCATAATTATATTTTTCAAAAAAGAAGAGCAGAATTGTGTTTCATTTATTAAATCTCTTTAATATTTGACTTAATGGAAGAGAGCTGGATTCTTATATTTGCTTCTACATTCAATTTATTGTGATATCACCTATCATGTAGATTCTGAAAATACTACTGCACACACTTGAAAAAGACATATATCATCTTAGTATTATTAGGACAATAGTTTTATCATTATAAATTCCTTAAAGGAGTGGGGCCTCAAGGGACTCCTAAAGTACTCTCTTTACACTACGGTTTGAGACTGCTGAAATAGTCATTAAGAAATTGGGCTTTAAAGTTAAATAGGTTAGCCCTTGGTTGTCTTCATTATTTGCTAGTTATTTGTCTTGAGGCAAAAATACTTAACCCTTGTGAGCCTCAAATATCTCATCTACAAAATGGGCTTACTAATTGTAACTACCTGATAAAATTCTTTTGAGATATGAAAATATAATATTTATCAAATGTAAATCACTAATACTGAAACTAAAACCCTCAATAGTTGCTTGCTCTTATTATAGAATTCAAATACCTCTTAAAATAGACCTTTAAAGTCAAATTAAAATGAAAATTAGATTATTTTTATTTTCATTTTGTTGTTTTTCCTCACATGACCAGTCCATTTAGGAAACTGTTGTTTTAAATTATTGTGTTTTTTTTTTATCTTATAAAACCATATAACCTAATGATACATAGGGTTCTCTTTATAGCCAGCAAGTTTCCATGTGTTTATAAACCAAAGCTCCTTTCCTTTAAAAAAAAAAAAAACAGCTAAAAATTTAAGAATAAGATTAAACAAAAGAAGGCATTATGAGTAAAGCAACTGAATAAGCAATGACTTCCTTCAAAACATTGATCTAATAATCTTAACAGCTTTTCTTACCATGTATTTCTAAAATCTATGTATTTTTAAAAATATTTTCATTGATTTCAGAGAGGAAGATAGAGGGAGAGATATAGAAACATCAGTGATGAGAGAGAATCACTGATCAGGGGCACATGCCCCAAACAGGAATCAAATTCATGACCTTTCAATTCACAGGCCAATGCTCTATCCACTGAGCAAAACCAGCTAGGGTTATGTATTTTTATTTTTAAAAATTGTCTCTCAACAAACTAAATAGCAATGCTGGGATTACATAGGTTTGAAATATTTATTGCTAGAAACATTATAAAAGTGTGTAGAAATAATCCAGTGATTTAGAAGGTATTCACTTAGTTTATTCCTTAAGCAGGAGTAAAATAATATCTGTAATTGCAAAGGTTAGGCATGAAGGCATTATATTTATTACTATAATTAAGCAAAATTTACAAAAGAGCCAAGCTGATTTATGTGCCCAAGATTCATAATGTTTATAGTATAGAATATTTTTTAGGAAAAGAATTAATTTTTTTACATGTTGACTTCACATTATGACTCATTATATGTTTAATTTAAATAAATACATTTACATACTTTAAATGTTTATTTGATATTCTTATTGATTTATTTTGCCATATATAAATGACATTTTGACAGTAGCTTTCTTTTGTGGTAAGAGCAGTAACACAAAAACTATTTTAAGAATTTTTGTGCATAATACAGTATTAACTATTGGCACAATGTTATACAGCAGGTCTCTAGAAATTATTCATCAATACAATGGAAATTTATATTTATTGTGTAGCAAATTCTCATTTTGCCCTCCCTTAAGCTCATGGCAGTTACCATTCAACTCAGTATGTGTATGACTAATATATATACCTCATGTAAGTGAAATAACCCATTCATTGTTTTTTGTAAATTATTACATGTGCGTTTCAAGTACATCTGAAATCATGTTCATACACAAGTGGTCTCAGCAATCAAAAACCCTACTCTATTCAGTTTATTCCTCCTATATCTTCTCTCATAACTTTCATGTGAATGTTCTTCTTTAACATGTTCTGTCACTGTATTCCATCCTCACCTCACCATTTACCCCCATTTGAATGATCCATTTCTGGAGTTCTGAATGATTCATCTCTGGAGTTCTAAATGTTATGGCCGTTACTTTATGAAATAAATCAGTATTTCCCAAATGCAAATATGTGAATTGTCTATAACAGAAATAATTTAAAGAAATCTGAAGATATTGAGTTCTAGCTACTAAGCCCAGATGGTCTGACTTAGTTGGTCTAGAATAAGTTTGGCCAGTTTGCATTTTAAAAAACCTTTCCAAGTGATTATGGTGAATATTGAATTTTATTTCAATATAATATCTTGAAATGGAGGTTGTAATGAAGAAGGAGGGGATTTTGTTTCATTCTTATAATAAACTATAGGCTCAGTGCATTAAATTTGTGCATGGGGGATGGGGGGTTGTCCCTCAGCCCAGTCTGCACCCTCTCCAATCTGGGACCCCTCGAGTTATGTCCGACTGCCCATTTAGGCCCAATACAGGATCGGGCCTATACGAGCAGTCAGACATCCCTCTCACAATCCAACTCCTCGCCTTCCTGCCTTCCTGCCTTCCTGATTGCCCCTAACTGCTTCTGCTTGCCAGCCTGATTACCCCCTGCCAGCCTGATTGATGCCTAACTGCTCTCCTGCCAGCCTGTTTATCCCTAACTGCCCTCCCCTGCAGGCCTGGTCGCCCCCAACTTTCCTCCTCTGCCAGCCTGGTCACCCCTAACTGCCCTCCCCTGCAGGTTTGATTGTCACCAACTGCCCTCTCTTGCAGGCCTGGTCCCTCCCAATTGCCCTCCCCTGCTGGCTATGTTGTGGTGGCCATCTTGTGTCCACATGGGGGCAGGATCTTTGACCACATGGGGGCAGCCATCTTGTGTGTTGGAGTGATGGTTAACCTGCATATTACTCTTTTATTAGATAAGATAGAGGCCTGGTGGATGGGTGAGGGCCCTCCTGCTCTCAGTGGCTTCAGCCATCTTGGTTGGGTTTATTTGCATATTCACTCCTGATTGGCTGGTTGGCATGACTGGTGGGTGTGGCTTGTTGGTGTAGTGGAGGTGTGGTCAATTTTCATATTACTCTTTAATTAGAGAGGATAAAGCATACAGTAGTGCCACCTTACACACATATCCACAGGTATACATTCCAAGACCTCTAGTGGATGCCTAAACATTAGATCATACTGAACCTTATATATACCTATGATAAAGTTTAATATATACATACATTAGGCACAATAAGAGACTGACAACAATCTTACCTAATAATAAACAAACATGTAAATTGACCATACCTCTGCTACTCCACCAGCCAATCAGGAGTGATATGCAAATTAACCCAGCCAAGATGGTGGGTGAATTTGCATATGCAGGCGGGGTAGGCAGAGCTAGGACCCAACTCCTGGTCAGTTGGGGGCCTGAGGAAGCAGGGAAGGCAGTGCTAGGCCCCATCTGCAAAGTCCTGTACCATCGGTGGCCCGGGGAGTCAGGGTGGTCAGTGCCAGGCCCTGCCTGGTGGGTCTGGATCTATCAGAGGTCTGGAGAGGTGGGGCAAGCAGCCCCAGGCACCACCCACAAAGTCCTGTTTCATTGGGGGCCCAGGGAGGTATGGAGGGCAGTGCCAGACCCCAACCAAGGGATCCCGGTACATTGGGGACTTGGAGAGGTGAAGTGGGCATCCCAAGGCTCCTCCCACAAAATCCTGTTTCATTGGGGCCTGGGGAATCAAGCAGGCAGCGTGAAGCTTTTTAGGCTGCTGTATGGCATCAGGGAAGGTTCACATTTCCTGCTGTTTCTAGCAACACAATTGTCTATTTATTGTGCCTGAATTCTTCTGCTCCCTTACAAGGACACTAAATTCCCATGGGAATTACTTGTGGAGTGTGTGTGTGTGTATAAAATATTCCAAACAACAAGTCTACCCCCTTCAGAAATTAGTGTTCCGATCCTGTTCAATTTCCATAGATTCTGATTTTGCTGATTTGGAGAGTATCCAGCCCACAGTAAATTTTAAGTGTCTCTAAATGATTCTAACCTGTGGGTTAGAAGCCACTGCTTAGGTTTATGCAAACACAAAAGCCAAATGTCCAGATAAAATACAGAAGTCTCAACTGTACAGCTCAGTAAATGTTTACCTATGTCTACACCCAGGTAGTCACCATACAGAATGTTCTGTTGAATCTTTCTCCTTTAGCAGTAAAGGCAGAACCAGCTAAATATCTTGGAGAAAGGAAAAAGAGAAAACAAAGGAGAATGTGTGGAAATATGTAATAATACCTCAAAAGAGTACCTCCCAATAGTTTTATCAGAGTATAGGCTCTTACTCAACTGTGTTATATTTACAGGCAAACAGACATCCCCTGAGGGGTCCCAGATTGGAGAGGGTGCAGGCCCAGCTGAGGGACCACCTGGCCTCCACTGTCCATAAATTTTGTGCACCAGGCTACTAGTAACTAATAATAATAAATTAGCACAATTTTAGAACAATATGTTGTAATGAAAGTGATTGAGTATGGTCTCTTTTTCTCTCTCATAACCAAGACTGCTACTAAGTGACCAATGGCCAGGTAGAATGCACAACATGGATAAGCTAGATAGACTGAGGATGATTCACATCCTGAGCAAAATGAATTGGGACAACGTAAGATTTCATCACAATATTCAGAATAGCACATAATTTAAAGCTTATGGTTTTTTTATTTCCATAATTTTTTATTTAATATTTTTGGACTATGATTGACCATACATAAACTGAAACCTCAGAAAAGGAAACACAGATAAGGGGTACTACTGTATATTTTTTTCCTGAACCATTGTTTGCATTTTTATAGTAGACTAGAGGCCTGGTGCAAAAAATCCGTGCATGGGGGGGGGGGGTGTCCTTCAGCCCAGCCTGCACCCTCTCCAACCTGGGACCCCTCGAGAGATGTCTGACTGCCTGTTGGGATCCAGCCTAAATGGGCAGTCAGACATCCCTCTCACAATCCAGGACTGCTAGCTCCAAACTGCTCGCCTGCCTGCCTGATTGCCCCTACCCACTCCCGTGCCAGCCTGATCAATACCTAACTGCTCCCCTGTCATCTCAATTGCCCCTAACTGCCCTATCCTGCCAGTCCCGTCACCCCTAACTACCCTCCCCTGCAGGCCTGGTCCCTCCCAACTGCCCTTCCCTGCAGGCCTGATTATTCCCAACTTCCCTCCCCTACCCAAATCAATGAGCCTGAATAAGACTCTTTAGGATTCCCATGACATCAGATTCCCATGACATTATGTTAGGATCTTGAAGTGTATCCTATCTAATAAAATAGTAATATGCAAGTTTGACTGTACCTTCACCACACCCACAAGCCATGCCCACCAGCCATGCCCAACAGCCAATCAGGAGCAGATTATGCAAATAAACCCCAACCAAGATGGCTGTTGCCACTGAGAGCAGGAAGAAGGCTTGGGTTTCCATGACAACAGAGGAAGCCAAGCTTTCCGCCTGCCATTGCCAGCCTAGGCCTCCACTCAATGCTACAAAGTTTCAATTATAAAAGCTAAAGAAATAGCAGCAGCCACTGAGCTGGAGAGAACAGAGGCTTGAGTTTCCCTGGCAACAGAAGAAGCCAAACTTTCAGCCTGCATTGTTGCTGGCCTAGGCCTCCACTCTAGGCTACAAAGTTTCAAATAGAAATGGCTGCCGCCATTGAGCGAGCAGAAGGCTTGATTCCACTCCAGGCTACAAAGTTTCAATTGTAGACATAGATTAATCCCAATACTAGGGCCTACACTTGGGTTGCTGGGGGGTGTGGCTGGCCTGCAAACCTCCACAGGACCCTCACCCAGGCCACCCCTCACCCCAAGGGAACCCCACCCTGATCTGGGACACTCTTCAGGGCAAACCAGCTGGCCCCCACCCATGCACCAAGCCTCAATCTTATCTAATTAAAGAGTACTTTGCAGATTGACCATCACTCCAACACACAAGAGGGCTGCCCCCATGTGGTCAAAGATCCTGCTCCCATGTGGACACAAGATGGCCAACAGGGAAGGGTAGTTGAGGGGGACCAGGCCTGCAGGGGAGGCCAGTAGGGGTGACCAGGCCAGCAGAGTAGGGAAGTTGGGGGCAAACAGCTGGCAGGGGAGCAGTTAGACATCAATTAAGCTGGCAGGGTAGTGGTTAGCAGGTGATCAGGCTAATAGGCAGAAGCGGTTAGGGGCAATCAGGGAGGCAGGCAGGTGAGCAGTTTGGAGCCAGCAGTCCTGGATTTGTGAGAAGGATGTCCGATTGCCCGTTTAGGCCCGATCTTCCCTGGATCAGGCTTAAACGGGCAGTCAGACATCCCTCAAGGGGTTCCAGATTGGAGAGGGTGCAGGCTGGGCTAAGGGACATTCCTCATCCCGCATGCATGAATTTCGTGCACTGGGCATCTAGTTGTCATATAAAACAAAAGAATAAAATTGCATTGTTAGAAATGACTCACAAAGAGAATAAATCAAATATAGACCATTGATATTTGCCCATTATTAATCAGCCTCCTTGATAACAAGCAATTGAGAGTTGTATCAGTTCTATGGTTAAGATTGTGTTATGATTTAATTTAAGTAAAATAGAGATGAAAATGATTGGAAAATTCTGTTTATTGAGAAACAGTTTTATAGTAAAAAAATTCAGGTCAGCAGACATATAAAGCATGTGCAGAATGTGGCACTGGTAATCTTAGGCAACAAAGAAAAAATTAAGATATGGTTCATGAGGTTACTGACATACTGGTAGTATCATCAGGATCAACTAGAAAATATGACTTGAGAAATTATTACTTAACTAGAAGCCTGGTGAATGAAAATTCATGCACAGGGGGTTCCCTCAGCCTGGCATGCCCCCTCTCACAGACTGAGAGCCCTCAGGGGATCTCCTACTGACAGCTTAGGCCAGCTCTCTATGGGGAGCAGGCCTAAGCTGCAGTCTGGCCTCCCTCTGTGGGAGGTAACCAGGCTGATCAGGGGAAGGCACCACCCCCATCACCCTGTCACTGCTGCTGCCACTGCCAGCTCCTGAGGCTGCCAGCCCTCACAGCCACCAAGAGTTTTTATCAACATGGACTCCAGTCCCTTCACCACGAAAAAATGAGAACTTTCTTTAGGCATTTTCAAGATGTCTCTTTCATAGAATATGACATTTCTACTTTTTTTTATCCTCACCTGAGGATATGTTTCCATTCATTTTTAAAGAGCGTGGAAGAGAGGGGAAAGTCAGAGAGAAACATCAATGTGAAAGGGACACATCGATGGGTTGCCTCTTGCATGAGCCCTGAGGGGCCCAAGCCACGGAGGAACCTGCAACCTAGGTACATTCCCTTGACCGGAATCAAACCAGAACCCCGTGGTCCACAGGAAGAGCTCTATCCATTGAACCAAACTGGCTAGGGAAGGATATAACATTCCTTACCCCTTTCAGCAGCAGACCTTCATTTTTTCCTCCAGATGTGAGATGGAAAAACCCTAGGTCACCTTCTTGGATTCTTATTACCCAGGTTACCAAGAATGCTGTGAGTGGTATACCACGAGCTTAGCCAATGAGCAGTCAGAAAAGATGTATCTTGTGCAGTTCATGCGCAGAGGTGGGACTTCGGCACATCGCGGCCAGGGGCTGCCAGGCCCTCTCCTCTCTAGCCTCTCCTCTCTGGCCCTTGCAGTCATTGTGGCTTTGTCCAGAAGATGTCCACTCTAATTAACATAACAGTATAGATAAAACAGAGAACAGAAAAAGGTCTTAATTACTTTCTATCAAAGGAAGCAACAGTCTGGCCTGAAGGTCTGGACTGCCATTCAAGTAACATGTCAGACAATTCATTTAACACCTTTCAGCAGAAAGTTTCTACTTTAAATAAGAATGATATCATACTTCATATTAGTTATTTGAAAATGTAAAAAAATCTCCTAGCCAGAGCATCGCTCTTAGTAGACATATACAAGTGCTATATCTCTTCTTTCCTTTACTGCCTAAGAGAGGCATCATTTGAAGGGGGAAAAGACAATAAATTTGAAATCAGAATGTCTGCCCTGCAGTCTCTGTTTGGCTATATTTGCTGTCTATGTTCTTGGACAATCAATAGATACTCTTTATTCTTCAGTTTCTGTTGAATAGACTTCATGACAAATGCTCTAACCACCACTTATGTTTGATCTTAAAAAGCCTAAAATACCACCCAGATATACTATTATCACTAAATGGAAAGTTGAAGAGGGAAAACAAGCTATTTCAATGTCAAAAGAAACAAAAGCAACCTGTATTTTAGTCTAAATGATCCAGACTCACTGCCCATGTTGATTGCACTTACCAGGAATGAAATGCTCTGTACTTCCACTTCACATTGCTGGCGTGAGTGCAGCCATCCATGTTGAATGTGAAGAAAGAGCACAAAGTGTGAGAATACAGCAGAATCTTTGGAGTATACAAATTTATGTGTTTGCATGTGCAAGCTCTGAATGGGGCTCCTATTCTTTTGTGAAGTTTTTAGATTTAATTAATAGGGATCATAACAGTGAGCATTTGCCATGCATTAGAGTTATAATGTGAATGCCTTTGTTTTTACTCACATTGGATTATGAATTTCAATATTTCAAGTCCTAGCAATTATATATTTAGAATACCTAAGAAGAGTTTTATTTTTAATGCTATTGAATAGGAAATGTCTGCTGTTTATTCTACCCCCTCCCCGCCAGACAGGTGCTACACAAAAGATACAGGGGATTTAGATACTTTCAATAATGTAAGCTACAGGTAGAGAGTATGATGATATATAAAACATGAAATTCCAATCTGAAAGCATGGTGAATGACATAATGCACAATCAGTTTTGATTGATTACCATTCCTTGTCTTTAACTCTTCCCTCTCATTGATTCCTTTATTTAATTAAAACTCCATTGTGGAAACTTTAGGAAACACAAGGATGAATGATGAAATGTGATCTCTGCTATTAAGAACTTCAGAATGGAATCAGGGAAATAAATATGTACCCACCAAAAAAGCACTCTGAATAAAGAAGTAGAGGGCACTCTCATAGGTACACAGATATCATAGATTTTCAGAAAAGGGATGGAGATAGCAGGTTTTTGAGTACAGAAGAAAAGCTTTCAGAGGAAGAGATATTTAAGCTCTCCCTTGAAGAACGGATGACTATTGACAGGAGAGAAATACCTTTAATGTCTGGATCATCAGATAAAAGCCATTCTGATGCATAGAGCTCAAGCAGAGGAGTGAAGCATGTGACAGAAACGTTACACTGATTTCTTCCCACAGGTAGGTCCGTGATACAGGGTGAAGCATAATTTATGATACATATTCCGTTATAAACTAGAGACTGAAAACATCAATAAAAAATTGTAAGGCTGTGTTTTAACAGTTGTGATTTGGGGTGGATGTTGAGTTACTTCAGTCTTGGACAGCAAATGCATTTAGGACCAGGAGTCCTGTCTCTTTTCATGGCACTTCCATATGACTAAGAATTGTGACCCTGTCTATAAGGTTTTCAAGTATCCTGAGATGTTTAAAACCAAAATACTTACACAGCATAAGATACTTTGAAATCAAGCAAATTTTTGGAATTTAAATGAGTGTGGTTCCTATTGAATGATTAAAAATAATATGTGGTTAAGGCCTAGAAATGGGGCGGGGGCAGCGTGGAGAGGGTCAATGAGGGGAGGGAAAGGGGACATCTGTAATACTTTCAACAATAAAAATAAATAAATAAAAACAGGTCACAAGAAACATATTTGCTACTCAGCCCGTTTATCCTAGGAATTGCACAACATGGGCCGCTTTTAATAACTCTTTTCATCGTGATGACTTCCTCCCGCTCAAGCAGCAGCAACGTACAAACCATTTGGTCTATAAATATAATATGTCAAGATGGAAATGTATAAAATAAAAAGTAAAATACAATAATTAAAAAAATAAATAATATGCTGACTACTCTTAAAGGGAGGATGGCATTGGATTATATCCAGGATAGCCAACATGGCTCTTAGACTTTGAGATGCACAGTGGAGAGCTGCATGAAAAAGCTGGCCTCTGACATGGCTCTGGAACAAGTCCCAGGAGTGAGTGCTCCACTGAGTAGGGAATAGATAATTGCTACCCTACTCCGCCTCATCCCAGCATATTCAGCATCTGATGCAGACCTTCAGGATGTCTCCCCTGTCATGCCTACATTCATGTCAGGCTAGTCATGGCTGGGAAGAACTTGACACTGGTACCTCAAGCCTTCCCTTGCATTCAGATTGACTGAGGATTTGCCTTCAAATCTCAAAAGCTTTTGTGTAGTTTACAGAAGTAAGGGCATAATCTTCTACCTACATAAAGGCCCCAGATAGCAAGGGAAGGCAGGAAAAGGAGGGTTAGAAATTATACAACAAACCAATAAAAAACAGAGAGGGGATGGAGACCAAGATGGCTCCTGATTTTTCTCCTCCCATGACCCACTGAAAATATAGCTATACCCAGAGCAAGTATCTCTGAGAAAAATCCAGAAACTCATTGAGTGACTCCTACAAATTGGATAACTGAGAAAACTCCCACCAAACACTCATCAAAATGGGTGTTCTCACTATCAACCTCACCCTAAGTGTATAGTGCCATACAATCTGGAGGGAGCCCTCCACTCCCAGCCTATTCCTAAGGAGCAGAATTCGGATCATACCTCTAATGCCCTGACTTTCAGCAAAGGAGAGGTAAATAGCAGGCCCTCTGGAGTTGTGACTGAGGCACCAAATGTACTGATATTTCAAAGACAGCCTTGGCCAGTATTAAAATGGTGGGTGATTTATTTTTTAATTCCAATATACTAACTTCAATGTACTTTAATTAACTGAAGTTATATGAAAGTACAGTCAATTTTAGCCTGGCCTGAGTGGCTCAGTGGTTGAGCATTGACCTATGATCCAGGAGGTCATGGTTCAACTCTGGGTCAGGGCACATGCCCGGGTTGTGCGCTTGATCCCCAGTAGGGGATCTAAAGGAAGCAGGCAACCCATGATTCTCTCTCATCATTGATGTTTCCCTCTCTCCTTTTTCCTTCCTCTCTGAAATCAATAAAAATATATTAAGAACAAAAATAAAACTTTATGAGTCAGCAGGATTTAGCCACTGGAAATGATGAATGACTAATTTGTATTTAATGAAGTAGAAGGATGGATTAATTATGAGCATTGATATTATTTCTTGTTTGCATCTTCTCATAAGCATCAAACCTCAAACAACAGTTTTTTTCTTAGGATTTCAGCTTTTGCCATTTTAAGTAAGAACATGTTAGTATGGATGTGATCTACATTTGTACTTATATAGTTAGTAAAATTTTATACAACTTTAGAATTATATTAATATTAAACAGTATAAGATTTAAGTCATTAGTTTTGTATCTGCAAATTCAGCGTTGATTCTAATATGCATATCTCAATCATTATATTTAGAATCTTTATTTTCTGATGTAATACTTTAAGAAGCTTCTTTAAATATCCTAGAATTTAGGCCCAACATAAGTCAAAGGAAGCAAATGTTAGTACATAAAAGGTCTATTAAAATATTTAGAATATGAACTAAGAATTTTTATGTTGACTGTGGTTTCACACTTTCAAAACATTGAAAGTCTGGTTATTGTTACATATCAGATATCCTTTTCTACATATCTTTTTTGATAGTCATTTACTCAAAATTACAGATTTCATGACTCACTTCTCTTTTTCTATATCAGAAGGTTACTAAGAGAGCAAATTATTTGATTTGATGCAGTTGAATTTGTGAGAGAAATAAATCGGAAAGCATAGCAGTAATAATCACTTTGACCTTGAACAGGAGGTCAATTTTCACAGGTCAAGTTATCCATTATTAGAAAACTCACTGTTATATAATCTAATTTTTCTGTAGTTTTGATGTATATAAAGCAGTGGCCTTAAATCCACTTTCTTTCCTTAGTACAGCAGGAGAATTGGGTGCTGAAATGATTGTCTGCTATGTTTTATTTAAGCAAGGGACAAAATCAATCAAGGAGGTTCAATATAAACCACAAAGAGGAGAGAATTAATGCAATATACATTTCATGTATCATAGAAATGTACACTTGAAACAAATGATCTTACTAAACAGTCTAACCTCAGTGAGTTTAATAAAATTTGAAAAAATAAAAATCAGATTTAAAAATGGGAGAATTAAAAGGAAAAAGAAGTTGCCCTACATCAAGTCCATGCCACAAGTGTGAATATCATGAGTGGTAGCTTGAATCCTTCTTGTTTGCCCTCTTCTTTTCACTTAGGTTATTTTTCATTACAGAGATTCCCAGAGGGTTAATTTTCTCTCTACCCATTTTTTTAAAGCTCCACAAAGACAGCTTGTAATTCACATTGATTTTAGGAAAAGGGTGTTGTGGTTCATTCACAGAATAAAAATCAAGTCTATGTGTGTTAGCTGCACATGGTCTAAAAAAAGGTTTTTATGAGGTTTCCTCTTACTATTTTAGCTTTTCAGAAAGTTTATTCCATCATATAATAACATTTAGGACAGTCTGGAGATTATTTTATTTTCAAATTATTTTAATTTAAAAATTCTTACTTATATGTGGTGCATTGCTATATCTATAGAGCTTTATAATGAAAGTTTCCCTGCAACATATTACAGTGTCCCAAACTGCACCTGTTTTGTTTTCCTAACAACTCAGTCCATAGTTTGTATTAGACACATATGCTAAAAAACAAACAAACTACTTTTGTACATCATCTGATTTTGTATACACATTAATACTTTCTTGACACTGTATTGGAAACCTATATCTTATTTTGCTAAATTAATTTGATGAAGACCCACTATATTACCCATTCGAATAACTTTTGCTTGTGGCCTATTAAAGATATATGCCTTACTTGAACCCATTCTATATTAGTAGTTAATTACTTAGCTACAATGGCTTTCTGCTATCATTTTATTCATTTATTATATTTCCATTGGTTATAGCCCCAGTACTAGGCACTTATAAATATATGGATCCTGTTCTCAAAGAACTGAGTATTAGACTCAAGTGTAAAACTTTTTCACATTATGTTGTTAAGGGATTAAAAAATGTGAAACTTATAGTTCTAGAAAAGTAATAAAAATTACAAATTCCACTTGTGAAAAGGGAACATTGAACTAGGGGATATCTTTGATCTGTAAGAGTGAGTAGACCTAATAAGGACAAGTAGCCGTACAAGTGTGTACAGGCACACAGATTGAAACAGAACAGTTCATTTAAGGATTTGCAACAGTTTCTCTGTGTATGAATCCGAGTAAAGGAATGGAGAATAAGTCAGTATAAGCATGAAAAATATATGTAGGAGTGAGATCATAATCCTATCTAATAAAAGAGTAATATGCAAATTTGACAGCACCTTCGCTATACCTACAAGCCACGCCCACAGCCACGCCCACCAGCCAATCAGGAGCAGATTATGCAAATAAAACCCAACCAAGATGGCTGCCACCACTGAGAGCAGGAGGAAGGCTTGGGTTTCCACGGCAACAGAGGAAGCCAAGCTTTCTGCCTGCCATTGCCCGCCTAGGCCTCCACTCAATGCTACAAAGTTTCAATTATAGAAGATACAGAATTGGCAGCTGCCACTGAGCTGGTGAGAACAGAGGCTTGGGTATCCCTGGCAATGGAGTAAGACAAGCTTTCCACCTGCCATTGCCAGCCTAGGCCTCCACTCTAGGCTACAAAGTTTCAAACAGAAATGGCTCCCGCCACAGAGCAAGCAGAAGGCTTGGCTTCACTCCAGGCTACAAAGTTTCAATTGTAGACATAGATTAATCCCAGATACCAGGGCCTCCACTTGGGTCACTGGGGGCGTGGCCAGCCTACAGATCTCCACAGGCCCCTCACACAGGCTGCCTCTCACCCCAAGGGAACCCCCACCCTGATCTGGGACACCCTTCAGGGCAAACCAGCTGGCCCCCACTCATACACCAAGCCTCTATCCTATCTAATAAAAGAGTAATTTGCTGATTGACCATCACTCCAACACACAAGAGGGCTGCCCCCCATGTGGTCAAAGATCCTGCCCCCATGTGAACACAAGATGGCCACCACAAGATGGCCAGCAGGGGAGGGCTGTTGGGAGTTCCAGGCCCTGCAAGGGAGGGCAGTTGTGGGTGATCAGGCCAGCAGGGGAGGACAATTGGGAGGGACCAGGACTGCAAGAGAGGACAGATGGGGGCAATCAAGCCTGCAGGGGAGGGCAGTTAGGGGTGACCAGGCCAGCAGAAGAAGGAAGTTGGGGGCAAACAGGTGGCAGGGGAGCAATTAGACATCAATTAGGCTGTCAGGATAGTGATTTGGGGGTGATCAGGCTGGCCAGCAGATGCAGTTAGGGGCAATCAGGGAGGCAGGCAGGTGAGCAGTTTGGAGCCAGCAGTCCTGGATTGTGAGAAGGATGTCTGACTGCCCGTTTAGGCCCAATACTACCAGGCTTGGACCTAAATGGGTAGTCGGACATCCCTTGAGGGGTCCCAGATTGGATAGGTGCAGGCTGGGCTGAGGGACACTCCTCCCCCTCCTGTGCACAAATTTCATGCACCAGGCTTCTAGTTTACTATATTTTTCTATCTTATTTGTCCTGAAGTGTTTCTCTCCTAGGTGTCTATTCTTCTTAAGATTTTTTTATGTTGATGTTTTGTTGACTGATAACACAAATGCCATACTCAAGTAAGCTTCTTAAATTATCTTCTCTGATAATTTAACTAGAGGTAGAAACCCAGTGCACGAAATTTGTGCATGGGATGGGAGGGTGTCCCTCAACCAAGCCTGTGCCCTCTCACAATCCAGGAGCCCTCAGGGGTGGGAGGCACACCAGTGATCAGAAGAAGGTGATGCCCTGTCACACCTCTGCTGCTGCCACTGCCAGTAGCACAAACATCGTCTGGCCCCGGGCAGCTGGGAATCCGCCATCTGAGACTTGTCTGTGCCTCAGGCAGCCCTCGGTGGTTGGAGGGCTGAGGGGACTGGGTGATTTCAGAGGCAGGTGCCCCAGTGGGACTGAGGGGACTGGGCACCGCCATCTTGTGGCTGTGGTTGATGCCATCTTTGAGGGCATGACAGTCAGTTAGCATATTCCCTCCTTATTGCCTGTGGGTGCCAACATCTTTGCAATGGTGTGAGGGTCAACTAGTATATTCTCTCTTTTATTAGTTAGGATGTTCTACCTCTATTCCTTATCCATCATTTCTTACAGATCGAACACTGTGTTAGAGCCCATCACTGGTTAAAACACATGAAAATCTCTTAAATGTAAAGTTGACATAGCAAAGAATATTTATAAAATAAAATGTTGATGTATTTTAAAAGTTCTCATTTAGAGTTGCATCAGATTTAAAAGTTTCAAAGGATTGCCCTATATATTTTCAGGTCAGAATTTGAGTAGCAGTAAAGGTTCTCCTGATGGATCAGCTAATTTTATATTTGATGAAAGCCCAGTTATAAGTACATGTTAATCATCTAATCATTCTAGCTCTGCTTTTTCTCCAGAGGAAGTTGCTACAGGAAGTCAATGAATTTATAACTTGAGCCTGAAGATACATGATGTAGACACAGAACGTGGGTCAGATGAGTCACACGGGTCACATGTGATAGGCAAAATTGTCAAAATGGTATGTACCATTTATACTAGCCACACTGCATTAATCCAGTTTCCTTGGGAGTTTATACAAATAGCATAGACCATAGAACTGTGTTGCCATCCCAGAACTATGAAGGAATACTCCTTAGTCTAATTAAGAGATAGATAAATGTGAATGTATTCACCAGAACAAACCAAGTTATGCTGTAGTAACAAGCAATCCCCACATCTCAGTGCTTTCAAATGGCAAGTATTCTTTTTTGCCCAGTGCAAGTTGCTCAAGTATCATTGATATCATGTTCATTTGAAGGCCTGTGCTAATGTAGTAGCCACTATATTAAATGTTACCAGTTTCCCTGTCAGATAGAAGAGACTTCTGAAGAATGTCATGCTAGAAAGCAAATCCTCTGCTCACATCCACACAATGTCTATTTGTAACTCAAAAACAAAAATTGTGACTCTACCCACACAAAAGTGGGTCATGAAGTGCAGTTCTTTCGTGATTTGCACTGACTACCTCACAATGTATGGGAATAGGCTATGTTGCCTTAATATTTTTCTCATGAATATATAAGACTAAGTTTTCTGATAAGTCCAATCAGTGTTATGCTCTTTTCTCATGAACATTATGTAGCAGATGACCTAGCAAATACAATCAAGTTAATCATGACAAGTCCATGGCAAAGACCATTAAATAGTTTCTTAGATTTATCTGAGGTAAATAATTTCTGTTTGATATTATATGACAAATATCTTTAGGAAAACAAAGTTTTTGGTAAAAAAAAAATTAAATATACTGATTAAAGTATAATTAAATGTAATAAAGAAAAAAATAAAAATATCTTGCTCTGGCTGGTGTGGCTCAGTTGGATGTTGATTAGTTCTGTACACAGAAGGATTGCTGATTTGATTATTGGTCAGGGCACATGCCCAGCTTGCAGGCTTGATCCCTAGTAGGGGGCACGCAGGAGGCAGCCTATCAGTGTTTTGCTCACACATCGATGTTTCTGTCTCTTTCCTTCTCCTTTCCTCTCTCTCTAAGAATCAATAAAAAAGTTTTAAAAATATAAATAAGCATATCCTACATAATTTTTCTTTTTACATGTTAATAAAATACTTAATATTTTTAATATTCCATTGAATATATGCATCATAACTTACCAAATTCTTATTTTGAAGCTTTTATGTTTTATATTTTCAACGTCCCTAGAAATCATTAAAATGGACATGTAAGTGCAAAGTATTTTTCCTGATTTTTCAGGTTATTGTATAAGAAAATACATGTAAATGAGATTACTGAGATTAGTCTTTGTCAGATTGAGTAACTGTTGAATTTTTATTCAAAAATATTTATTTTATGTGCCAATCTCTCTCACACACATACACACAAACCACACACATACCATACACACCACACACACATATACATATACACACAAACACACACCAATACAATATCGAGTGTTAAGAACTTCAGTGCAACAAAAATAATTATTAAAAAATAGATAAAATTATTTCAGACTACCAAAAGTGCCATGAACATGGCTCATTAAAAAATATGATAGAGAAACCAAGATGGCGGCATAGGCAAAATACCTATCTTACCGTCATACACAGCAATTTTAAAACTACAACTTAACAAAAGAACAAACACCTTCCAGAATCACCAAAAAGCTGGCCGAGAGAAAATTCCACAAATAAAAGTGAAGATAAGACACTGTGACTTGGAGGAGCGGCGGCGGACAGCGTTGAAGATTTGCGAGGAGAGAGATTTGGAGCACATGCCAGCGGATAGGGTGGGCGGCTGAAGACCGGCCAGTTTTCTCGAACTGGGAGACAAAGACGTCCCACTGGACTGATTCTCCAGCTCTGGGCGAAGTCCAGGGAACCCACTATCATACAGGGTAAAAACTAGACAGTGGGAGGGCACACCAAAGCTCAGGTGCTGCAGGGGTCTCCCAGCTTGTGGAGAAGGGAGCTTGCACATGAACTTGGGAATAGCGCAGCTGCGTGACCGCGTAGAGAGCACTCTGCAATTTGCTCTTTCATTTGGGAAACCATCAGACTGCTTTGTTTTACGACCCTGGGTGAGGCGTTGGGTGTGCAGAGTCATTTGGGGAGAGTCTGAATTCCTTGGCAGCCGGTGGAGCTTGGCAGCGGCTCTCTCTCAGAGGTGCTGGCAGCCATTGCCCCGGGCACAGAGTTTCTGGGGCTGCATAGGGTGGAGCTAACGCTGTCTGCTTGGCCCGGAGACTCCGCCCATCCAACCTGAGCACAGCTGAACGTCACAGACAATTGACTTGGAGGTCAACCCCTCCAAGTGCTAACAAAGATTAACCTGAGCTTAACTTCAACAAGACTGTGCAACCCATATCCACCTCAGATAACTGGGGAGGCTGACCCACTGTCCCTTGTAGGAAGTCTACCAGACAAAGCTAATTGACCAACTCAGGGAAGCAGCCACCATGCAGAGACATGGAAAGAAATCAGATGTGAAAGAAATGGAGGAAAAAAAAACAATTGGACATGGAATTCAAAACCATGGTTATAGGGCTTCTCAAGAGGCTCCAACAAAAGGTCGAGGCCTATAAGGAAATAAGCAAGACCTACAAGGAAATGAACGAGACCCTCAAGGATATGAACAAGACCTGCAAGGAAATGATCAAGACCAATGTGGAAATGATCAAGACCAACGTGGAAATGAATGACTCCTACAAGGAAATGAAGGAGACTCACAAGGATATAAAGGAGACTCCCAAGGATATGAAAAAGGACCAACCAGAAATTAAGCATATACTGACTGAAATAAAAAATATTATACAATGACCTAAAAGTGCTTTGGAGCACCCCAAGAACCAAGTTAAAGATTTGAAATACAAAGAGGTAAAATCCACTCAGCTGAAAAAGCAAGAAACCAAAAGAATCCAAAAAATTGAAGATAGTGTAAGGGACCTCTGGGACAACCTCAAGCATACCAACATCCGAATTATAGGGGTGCCAGAAAAAGAGAGAGAGCAAGACAATGGAAACCTATTTGAAGAAATAGTGACTGAAAACTTCTCACACCTGGTGAAAGAAATAGACTTAGGAGTCCAGGAAGCGCACCAAACCCCAATATATAGGAACCCTAAGAGGACCACACCAAGGCACATCATAATTAAAATGCCAAGAGCAAAAGACAAAGAGAGAATATTAAAAGCAGCAAGAGAAAAACAGTTAGTTACCTATAAGGGAGCACCCATACGATTGCCAGCGGATTTCTCAACAAAAACGATGCAGGTCAGGCAGGAGTGGCAAGAAATATTCAAAGTGATGAATAGCAAGAATCTACAATCAAGATTACTCTATCCAGCAAAGCTATCATGCAGAATTGAGGCTCAGATAAAGTGCTTCGCAGATAAGAAAAAGCTAAAGGAGTTCATCACCACCAAACCAATATTACATGAAATGCTGAAAGATACTCTTTAAGAAGAGGAAGAAGAAAAAGATAAAAGTGTAAATTATGAACAACAAATACACATCTATCAACAAAGGAATCTAAAAATCAAGTGAATTAATAAGCTGATGGACAGGATAAACTGGTGAATGTAACAGAATCACGGACATAAAGAGGGAATGGACTGACAACTCTTGGGGAGAAAGGGGTTGTGGAAAGTGCAGCAAGAGACTGGACAAAAATTTGCAACTATGCGAGAGGACAGTGGAGGGGGGTGAGGGTGGAGGGTGGGATGGGTACCAGGTGGAGGGGAACTATAGGGGGGGAGGGAACAATATAATTAATAAACTGAACAATAAAGATGAAAAAAATGAAAATGACCAAAAAAAATTTAAAAAAATAAAAAAATAAAAAATATGATAGAGACTGGGGGCTTCTTTAGGATATAGGAGCAGGAACCTCTCTAAGGAAGGGTTATGTTCATTTAAACTGATGCTAACCTGGAGGTGGAAATAGCCACTAAAGTGAAAGTTTAGTGAAAGATCAGTTTCCTCTGCAGGAGCAAATATACTAGTACTTATTCTTACTTATTTGACATTGTAGATCCTCTAGATGAAGTATGTGCATGATTTGGTTCACACTTGAAATATAAATAGTCTTGAGGACAAGTATAAGTGGAATGTCAGTCATTAACATCGGGTATAAACTGGTGTATCAAGTCCTAAAGGAAAGGATGGCCAAACTGGGAATCTGATCATACAGCATAAGGTTGGAATGTGCGATAACGTGCCTAGAAAAAAATCAGATGAAGATTCGTAGGCTCGTGGAAAAGGATTTGAACCATGAGAAAGCGTGATTATACTAGTAAAGGCAAATGAGTAAACAATGATCATCAATTCTGCTTTACATTTCATCCAACTAGAGCCTTGTCATATAGCTTGCTTCCTTTATTTTTTGTCAGATTACCTTTTTGTACTTTTCTCATCAACTCTCCCTCTCATTTTATTGGTATTACATTTTCCTTTTTGGTAAAATTGGACTAAAAACTCATTATTACCACTCTGCTTGGTTATTAAATTGTTTTTCCAATAATTCCTAAACATTCACCAAAGCAATTATCCCCAGCTAAATAAGCAGTGATACTCTAAAATTTAATACAGGATTCATTTAAGTGGCTTTAATGGTTTCTATATCTCTTATGTACATATTATTTTACATTGTGTAAAGGCTTGATTTATCCTAAAAATGTTTTCTGTCTTCATCTATACAATTTCATGAACTAAAAATATTACGATAACATTAAGTCAATATTTATTTTTTTTAGAGAAGTCACCCATTATTTTTCCAGAGAGTGCATATTTATCAGACTTCAAAAACTCATATACAAGGGTATCACACATAGTAGCACTACCTTTGCATTAATGTAGTATGTTCTACATTCCTAGAGAAGTGAGTTTGGGGGTCTGAGTGGACTAAGACCATATACAAATCTCCTGTGTGTGTTGCAGAAACAGTGCTTACATTGTCAAAATTGGCATATATTAAATTACTCTTAAAGTGATTAAGAAATGCTCTAAAACTAGAGTAAAATGATTTTTTAGAAATAATTTTTATTTCAAAAGGGCTATGTGTATCAATTAAGTAATTTTATATTTCTCTATTCACTACCTAATATATTTAAAAATAAATTGAAAAATATTTGGTGGAAGTCAATGTATAAATTACAGACTGCTAGCTTAGAGAAGGACCCTTGTGAATCAGGTATCATCTATACTTTTAAGCTATCATTTCCTCAAAACAGCTCAAACTCAACATCTAAAGTGAATTCAGGTTCCCTACACAAAATAAGGCTATATAAACTTCCATTAATCCTCCAAATGTCTAAAATGTAAGAAATTAACATTAGATATTAAACTATTACAATGTATGTGGATTTGTTCCACTTAACAAATCAAATGTTTAGAGCCATAGCTGATATATGTGATTTACTAATTGCAATATATGAATTGTTTTCTGGCTTTTATATCCCAAAGCATCTCCTATGCCCCTATAAAAAAATAATTTGAAAAATATAACTTTATTTACAATAGTATTTGCCAATACCATAAAGAGTTGAACTCAGTTAAAATTAATGCCATAATTCATAATGAGAAAGATATCTTTAAACAATCATGAAGGACAAAGTATTCTTATTTAAGAGCTTTAAGAAATCAATTCCCCTACTGAGAAAAGTTTCAGAAACACCCTTTGATGTTTTGATAGTAAACAGGTATATTCATGTTAAACATAAAAAAATGAAAAGTATAATTTACTGTAAGGAGAATTAAAGTTTTGAGTTTTTAAATTTTAGACAATATATCCTGGAAAGTTTTTTTTTAACCAAAGTAAGTATTTATTTCCATGAGGTTATTTGCAATTTATTAACTCCAGAAATTTTTGAACTATCATGGGAATGATTCTTTGCACAGTTATTGGAACAACACCAATTTGTAAATACCAAAAAATGCCTCAGAGTAAACTGTCAAGAATATATTCTATTGATAACTCTCCCTTAAGGACCCCATTGTATGTAGAGATTTCAATTTTACAAGAGTTTATTTTTCTGGATGTGTCCCATAGGAGTTGATGATGTAGGTGTTTGAATTGTAAGGATGAAACGCTGCTCTTTTGTTTTATTTTCCCTAGAAAATGAAAAGCCACCTTTGTAATTATGAGTATTCTCTAATGAGTAAATAAGGGTTTTTTCTCTTGAGCTTATTTTTGCCAAAGCCTAACTACTATTCAGAGAGGGTTCTTGAGAAGGTTAGTTTTTATTTCTCTTAGAAGGGAATCAAGAAACACTAGGCCTGCAATGACCTAAATAACTCTGAGGCCCTAAGATATCTAATTCAATCTGCTCTCAGCAATACAGCCCTGCATCGTCTCCCAGAGACCTCATTATTTCATATTAGGTCCTTCAGCACATTAGCTCAGACTGAGTTAGGAGCCAGGGAGAATAGACCTACATTTATTCTGATTAAAAAATATATCATTTACTTGATTAGGTCATGCTCTTATTCACCATGCCTTCTCCCTGCTCACCTGGACAAACACACTTGTGATTCACATCTCAGCATAAATGTTTCTTTCTTCTCTCACAGCATTTCTAGGCCTTGAAATTGGGTTATTGCGTGCCCAGTTTTTGTTCATATAGAACCCTATAATTATCATACTGGCTTACACTTTTCTGTTTCTCTGTCTGTAGCTTCCATAAAACTATAAACTCAAATTAGCTGCTGGACATTCAGCATTAAGCACTGCCTGCTATTATAGGAATCAATATGTGTTGAAGTAATAATAACTTGAAGGATTTATAGTAATTGTATTAATTTAAGAAATGGAATAAATGAATTATCTGTATTGCTAAAGTGCATGTCACATTATATTACACCAACTTATTTGTCTTACCCCACAATATGTGATATTCCCAGAACCCAGCATGTGATTGTCTTCTCTAAGAGCTATTGAATGTATATATCATGGAACAAATTAATAATGTTGCCTTGGCAAATTAAAAAAAAATACTTATGCTCTTTTTGTACTCTTTATTGCTTATTTGTGTGTAAGCATTGAAGGATTTTTGTTTGTTTTCCTCAGCTCTTATTTTTCTCTCTCATCCTCCTTCCTATCTAATAAAAGAGTAACATGCAAATGTGACCATACATTGGCTCCTGATTGGCTATGCTACCAGCCAATCAGGAAATGGGGGGGGGGGGTGAGAGTGGGAGGCAAGGCCACAGATTACCTGGATGCCAGTAAACACTTCCCTTCACGACCTCTTCGCTTCATGCCTATGGAGAACACTTCGCTTCACGCTGGCGCAGGCGGGAACAAAGCGCTTCACACCAGCGCTAGCTGGAAACGCTTCACTTCACGCTGGCAGTGACGGGGAAGGAAGCAGGGACAATGCCTCTGCGCAGGGTGTTTTCAAGGGCCTAGCGAGCCAGTGGGAGAGGCTCAGTCCTTGAGGCGTCCGTGGTGCGGGGAGGGCTGGGCCAGAAAGCCACCATACTTTCAAAGAAAGTTGCTTCCCACTTAAATATCCTCTGATGAGTATCTTTAAAAAAAGAAATAAATATTCAGCCATTGTCACACCTTGAAAAGTTAAGGTAATTCCTTAATATCTCCTAATATCCACCGTACGTTCAAATGTCTTTGTTTCAAAGATGCCTTTTACTGTTGGTTTGTCCTCTCTGGAGGCTCCCCAAGGTCTTATTTCAGCCCTGATATTGGGCTGCTTCTCCCGACCATAAGTTCCCAAAGCACTTCCAGCCAGAGCTAAAGGGGGCTTCTTCTGTTTTTAAGGCATCGCTATATCCAGTGCCTGCCATGCCTCTGTGAAAGCACTACTCCTTAGGGTGCTGGGAGCTGAAGCAGAGAGGCTGTGAGGCCCAGCTTACCTAGGATGCTGGCCCCCTATCATTCCCTCCCAATTATCCTGGCCCAGCCTTCCCTATGCATATTTGCTCATGGAGAGTGTGAGGTGGTCGTGGCATCTGGATGGGAGGCCAGTGGGGGGCGTGGCCTCAGCACGAGGGACAAGAGGCCTACACCCTCCCCCAACCCAGAGGGGCTTGACAGAGGACCTCAGGCCATGCCCCCCACCCAGCAGGGCTTGACAGGGAACCTCAAGGTGTGCTTCCTGCCCTGGTGCTGGGATAGGGTTCCTCAGGCTGCTCCCTCCACCCCAGCTCCAGGCTGGGGGACCTCAGGCCATACCCTCTGCCCCAGAACCAGGCCAGGGGTCCTGAGGCTGTGCCCCTCCTGTCTGGCTGGGCTTGACAGGGGACCTCAGGCTGTGCCCCCCACCCAGCGGGGCTTCACAGGGGACCTGAGCATGTGCCTTTGTGCCAGTGAGGATTGACGGGGGACCTGAGGCTGTTCCTCCCTCCTGGTGCTGGGCCGGGGATGTGAGGCTTGCTCCTCTGCCTCGTGGGGCTTGATAGGGGACCTCAGGCCATGCCCCCTACCCAGCAGGACTTGACAGGGGACCTCAGGTCATGTCTCCCACCTGGTGGGACTTGATGGGGGACCTCAGACCATGCCCCCCCATCCTGGTGCTGGGCCAGGGGACCTGAGGACACACCCTGCCCTGGGTGGCTTGACAAGAGTGGGACTGACGGGGTCTGGATCTACCCCAATGAGTGGGGGGAGGGCGGCTGGGTCTGGGTCTCACATGATTTTGAGGCACATGCGAGTGAGTGGGGACTTGACTCTGGGCCCCGTGGTGTGCCCCAGACTCTGACAGGAGGAAGGTTTTCAAATGCAATTTACTAATTTTCTTTAGTCTCTGATACTTCTATTATAGAGAAAGAGCAAATAGTAATATTAAATTATATCCTCTAATTAATACCCTTTTAATGTGCATGAATTTCATGCACCGGGCCACTATCTTATAAAGATAACCAAAACATTGATTGAAAATCATTTAACTTTCAATATTTTAAATGAGTACTCTATAATGATCCTATTTTTTTTTTAAAAAAAGAAATAACCTTGAAATATCTACATAGTGTTGTTATTTCTCTGTTTTTCTTGAATAATTCCTCTTGGTGAATTGATTTGACAATGTGCTTCTAAGAAACTCGATCTTCTTTTGCTTTCTCAGTTTCCGGTTCTGTGTGGTCACTTTCTTCTATGAGGTATAAATTAGAACTCTGGGTTTCAGGTGCTGAAGAGGATATGTTTATGCAAAGATGAATGAAGTTGGTACATTTGTATGGAGAATATAAATCAGGCCCTTAAACAGATGAACAAAGCTGTGAGAATCAAGTTTGAACATGGAAGGTTATCTAAGGCCAGAGAAGCAATGCTAGGAGAGACATTTAAAACAATAGCTTTGGAAAATTCCTCCAATATTTCTCATTTCTTTTAAAAATATCTCCTGCACTTGGAGCTTTAAACTAAATATTCTGTATACAGATATTTATCATACTACTTGAAAATTCCTGAAAGACAAGAATGGCTTATAGAAAGGAAGTGAGCCTTCCACATCCCCCTTCTCTTGTCTTTGGATTATTTTGATACCACACTGAACAACAACAACAACAAAATCACTTGCATTTTTTAATAGTGACCAATTGTCTTTTACCAAATTTGTATTTCAATTCTCGAATATCTTGGCACTAAACAACATAAATTCAACCACTTTGTTTATTCAGAAGAAGAGTCAACATACGAGGAGAGTGGTCCAAATATGAATTGCCACATGTCTTTCTTCTATGCTCATTTTTACCACAGGCACAGTTGAGCAGTAGAAGTAGAGACCATTTGGTAGAAAACACCTAACATATTTACTATTTGCTATAGCCTTTACTATATCAAGTTGAAGTAAGATCATAAAAACTCTCTATTGAATGTGGCCTTTTAATTTTCTTTTTTCCTTCATCTATTAATATGAAGAAAATAATAAAATTAGGAGAAGAATTGAGTGAGGTTGGTATATACCCATAATTTATAGCAGATTATGGGTAATGCTCCATTTATAAATCTTCATTATGAGAGACCAAACTGCATATTTAAGTAATATAAATTTGTATGAAGGATACTGACTGCATCACTAACAGTTTTCAAAAAAGAAATGATTTTCTGCTCCCTTAAGCAATTTATAGTCTGTGAGTTTATTTGGTTACATATGGACCATTAACAGTTGACAACTGTCTAATAAGATCAGGTAAAATGATTCATTAAAGTCATGTTTTTAAAAAGTCTGATAAACTCTCTTGTTTCCTACAGTTGGTTACTGACTAACCATTTTGGCAAAAATTATTTTAGCTTCATGGATTCACAGAGTAGGCAAATACTCATGTGATATGAGTTTAGTCATACTAGAGAAATTTTTAGCATCCAGGGTAAAAATAATTATAATTTAGATTGATTTGGTGTGTGTGTGTGTGTGTGTGTGTGTGTGTGTGTGTGTGTGTGTGTGTTTGCGCGTGCGCTCACGAGCAAGCAGAAGGGAGCTATGCACACGATTTTGTTAACTTTGAATTACAGGATTTTGATTGCAACATTTAGTTTATTACCATCTAGTTCAGTTACTTTTATTTAAGAATGACTTATTGATTCTTCAACACATTAATTACTCTTCGATGGGCATTTTTATATGAGATCAGCATTTATTACATAGTGTGTGGTGAAACTGGTCTGTAGTCCTTCCTTAGGATTAATGATGATAATTAACTCATATTATTGAGAAAACTTCCTGTAAACAACTCTATTTTGCAAGCTTTTTTGAGGTGTTCCCACATATTTTAATCCTATTACTATACCCTTTTCCTAACTACATGCTCTTTTAAATTAGGACCTTACTTTTTGACTTCATTTAACCTTAATTATTTTCTTAGGGACTAGGGATTCAATGTATGAATTTTTAGAGGCCACAAACATTCATTCTAAAAACAGCTCCATATAAAAGTTTGTTTCATTCAATTTGTTCTGCAGAATTGGAATTATCTGCTTCACTTGCTAAAAGACTTACTTAGTTTTGCTCTTTTGCTGAAATCTTTATTGAGGGTTTGCTATTTGGCTTATTTAACAAATGTTCTTATGTCAAGCTTTAAAGTTTGGATGGGTTTATAAAAATAAAAAGAATACCTGGGATGTTTATACACAAGAATAAGTTTTGTTGGAAGTGTTTAATAAAAGCTGTTACCCAGCTGCAGAACTTTATGCTATTCCCTTGGTATACTATTAAATTACCTCCTGGAAGCGATGTCTTAAATTTATCCCCTGCAACATCTTTTAACCCCAAAATTACACTGGAAAATCTTACTGCATTCCAAGCTCTTATAAGCCAAAGCACAAAGGTTATACTGTACTATATTTCTGGGAAGAAATTTAGGATTGTTTCGTTCTTTAGTTTAAGAGTAAGTCTTTGTAGAACTGGAAATAATTGTGTCATGGAATATGCTCAAAACCAATTGAAATAATTGATCCAAGGAAGTATTAGAAAAGAGTTCTAGGTATGTATTTTTATGCAGACAAAATGTTTAGCAGTGAAATAGTGTGATAAGAAAACAAGTGGCTTTCAAGTGTTCTTGGTCACTAGGAAACACATTTTTATGTAATTGAGATTATAGAAGAAATTTTCTTCACATTTTGAAAGTCGCAATTGTATATGGCTTCCATGGAGGATTTCAAAGGTCTTTGATTGGATAAATGGCACTGTGATTCAAAAACAGTAGTCTATTCCATGAATATTTAACAAATTTTGTACAAATCATTTGACCTACATCATATTATAACCAAAAATAAATAAATAAATAAATAAATAAATAAATAAATAAATAAATAAATAAATAAAAAAGAAGTTATCTACTTTAGGGGGGTATAAATAAATCCAAATAAATAATATCTGAGGACATTGGGAGCTGTAATATGTACATTTATACAAATATTTGGTGTCATTCCTGTTTTCTCAATCAGAAAAAATAATATTGAAATTCTAGTGTCTGTCACAATTCATCTTAGAGCGCTGTTCTTTCCCTTCAACCTATTAAGTTGTTCTGATGTTTCTCTGGATCTCTCTCTCTCTCTCTCTCTCTCTCTCTCTCTCTCTCTCTCTCTCTCTCCTCCCTCCACCCTCCCCCGCTTCCTCTCTCTGAAAATCAATAAAAATATATCCTTGGGTGAGGATTAAAAATATTCCATGAAAGTTAATGATATGCTTGAGATTAAAATATTATACGTTTACTTTCTCATTTTTCCTTACCATGTTCTGTTCAGTAATAGGTAACTCATCAATAGAGGGTCTCTCTTAGGTACTATTGCCTTACTTTATTTAAGAAAGCTAAAAGGAACTCCATTTTTCATTTGCTTGCTTGTTTGTTTTCTGCAGGTTTTTATTTTTTAGTGTATCTAATTCTTCCTCCTCGCCCTCCAGATGTTTTGGGTTTATGGAAACTTTGTTTCACTCTCTAGGGAATGGTCTCTTCTTGCAACTATAGATAAAATACTAGCTCAGGTCAGGTTTTACCCACACTGCCTACCCCAGAGCCAAACTCTAGGCTTTTTTTCAGCCCTTAAATTCACTGGCAGTGTTTTACCTGCTGTTCATCTCCTTTCAGCCTAAGTCAGGATTATATTGATTCTTCACTCACTCAGCAGGTGGATTGTCTCACCTCAGTGGCAAGCATCTGAAAATAGTAATATATACTTCAAACCTTCCTATCACAGAGATGCACTGCATTCCTCTTTGCATGTTTTTTATGCTTTTTTTTTCTTCTCAGGGAAAAATTGACAAAACTAGAGAATTCTTCAGTCTTCAGTCTTCATTTTCTCCCAGTTCTTCTTCATTTCCTCTTGAATCTTACACATGTTGTTGAATTTATCTTTCATCCTTTTCAGTGTCCTTATGACCATTGCTGGGAATTCTTTTTCTGATAAATTGCTTACTTCCACTTCATTTACTTCCTTTTTTGGTGGTTCCTCCTTTTATTTCATATTGGGGCTATTTCTTTGTCCCCCATTTTTGCTCCTCTCAGGGTGTCTGGTTATTTGGCTCACACTCTACCATGTTAACCAAAAGGCAGAAAATACAACTCGACAAGACACAACACAGGGGTAACAAAACACAAATGCATTCATGACACTGATAACCCCAATAAAAGTGACCATCATAGAAAAGAGAATTAGGGGAGAGAAAAGAGTGCAAAGATGTTATTGAGAAAAGAAAAAAAGTTAAGAGAGAAAAGATAAAGAGAAGGAAAATATACATATATGGGAAGAAAACTCCACAAAACAAACAAATAAACCAAAAAATTCAAACAACAAACACCCAGAAAAAAAAAAGGCGGGGGGGGGGGGGGGGACTGAATTTGAAGAGGTAGAGCTTATTTCCAGAAAGTAAGTTAAAGGAATTGAATGCATAGGGAAATGTCCACAGTTCAGCATAGTGGATGTAGAGAGAGAATGAGTGGATAAGAAGAAAAGTAAAAACCCAAATAATCAATTAAAAATTTTTCCTTTCTTTATCTATCTATATGTTCATATATTTTTGGAAGAGGAAAATAGAGAGCAAATAGGCTTAAGATTTATGAGTGAAACTAATACAGCAATTATGAGAAGAAGAGAGCATGTAAGGAAGGGAAAAACAAAAGCATAAAAAATTGGCTAGCAAAGAAAGAGAAAAGAGAAGGGTGCATGGACTTGTAGCAGGGGATAGGGAATTGGATATATGAGTAAGCCAACAAAGACTACTATAATAATAATGTGTCAATAAAGCAGATAAAGCCCTATCTGGTTTGGCTCAGTAGATAGAGAATTGGCCTGTAGCTTCAAGGGTCCCAGGTTTGATTCCAGCCAAGGGCACATGCCTGGGTTGTAGGCTCGATACCCAGTAGGTGGCATGCAGGAGGCAGCCAATCAATGATTCTCTCTCATCATTGATGTTTCTATTCTATCTCTCCCTCTCCCTTTCTCTCTGAAATCAATAAATATATATATTAAAAACAGACAAGAATGATCAATTGTAAACAAGGGGTAAAAAAGAAAGGAGAGAGAAAAACTAATGTAGGAACAGAAGAGAAACAAGATGAATAAGGGAAAAGTGAGGAAGAAAATGTTGGCAAAAAATGAGACAAAGTGAAATGATCAAAAAAATAAAAATAGAATGGAGAACACTAATCCAAAAATAAATAAAGAAATGGTTTTAAAAAGTAAAGAAAAAAATTCCCCTTTCTTTCTTAAGTAAAAAATAAAAAAGTGGAGTAGTGAAGTGTCATTTACTTCAGCTGAGTTATAATGTCCCATTGGGGCTGGTTTAAATCCCCTCTCTACTCTTTTGTCTGCCACTTCTCAGTTTCCTGTTAGGTAGTCAGCACCATGGTGACATTCCCAGCAATCCACCGCTCCTCTGTGTCTGTCTCCACAGCCTTGATTTCAGGCAGGTGGGACTAATCTGCCCGCTTTGTTTGTCTGCCTGTTTTCAGTCCTATTTACACAAGGGTCTATTTCTGACACGGGCTTTAGGTGGATGTTTTGCTGCATTACTTTCGGGGATCAAATGGCCCCTCAACCCAGTCCCTGAGGGCTCCCTGTGGGTATTCAGATTCCTTGTTTCCCTGCAGAGTTCAAGGCTGAGTGCAGCTGTGCTATTTGCCTTGCAGATGCTGTTATGAAGAGCTGGTTCTTCAGGAGAAAAACGGCTGTTTAGGGTTGGAGGGACTGGAATGTCTCAGAGCTAGATTCCTGTTTGCCTCTCCCTGTCTTGCTCCCCAGCCTTCACAAAACTGCACTTCCACCTGCATCACAGACTCAGTGAGTGTTTGTAATTGAAAGATCCTATGTACTGGGTTTAGTGAGTAAAAGCATGGAAAACATAAAGGCAGAGCAACCATGCCCCTGCGAGTTTCTCTCCACCTTGCACTGAACGGCCAGTGCAGAACTTCGGGCTGCCTTTCTGGGTGCAGTCTCCCATGGCTGTGACTTTAGATCTAGATTCCCCAGCTGCCAGCAGCCCTGTGAACCCACTACAAAGTTGAGTGTTACAGGTCAAGGGATTCGGACTTGGTACAATGCAGTTTCCTTCTGACCCTCTCATCCCAGTAGTTGGGCGTCTCTCTCTCTTGCCCATAACCCTGATCCTACAGTTCTCCAGGAGTCCTCTGTCCTTTCCAGCCATAGATTGTCTCACCAGCTGTGTTTAATTCAATTCTGGGTGGATGTTATTTCATTCAGCTGTTCCTTTTATCTGATCCTGGAGAAGGCAGAGGACAAGTCTACCTATTCGACTGCCATTTTCTCCCCCTGGACAAACTTTTTTAAGAGCTCGTAGCTGGGGAGGTTGGAGTTTCAGTATTCATGGGTTCGTGGCTGAGAAGCAGGTCGCTGGCTGAGGTGGAGGTGAGGCTGGGCTCCTAGTCACAGTACCTCTCCCTTTCAAGATGATGCAGCCTTTCTAGGCAATCAGGAACTAAAATTTAAATTCTCAATGATAATAGAGGAAAAGACTCATTAGACATTTTTCAAGTGTGAGAATTTCTTTAAAACCACAAACTCTTCCATTTAATGTGATGACTTCTCACTTCTTAAAATGTACATTTTTCCCAGAAATAATATGGAACTAAGAACATGCTTTTCCTTCTCTTTATAATAAATTCACTTTGTAAATTAAAGATATAGACTTGTTAACACTTAATCCAAAATATTAGAAATTAAAGCCTGGAATGAAATATACTTGAAGGCAATCATTTTCAGCAGGTGAAATTTTACCTGCTGAAGGAATAAATATGACTGTTAAAGGTTTATATTTCTAAATAAAAAGAGAAATCCAAATTTGTATGGTAATTGCAGAATTGGCTCACTTTGGTGCTTTTTAGGGGTTAAAAATGGATAAAACTGTGGCAAGATGGCTCAGTTGATTGGAGTGTCCTCTAGTACACTAAAGGTTGCAAGTTCCATCAATCTCTGTTTGGGAGGCAGCTGATTAATCTCTCTCTCTCTCTCTCTCTCTCTCTCTCTCTCTCTCTCTCCCCCCCCCCCTCCCTCTCCCTCTCCCTCTCCCCCCCCCCTCTCTAAAAGTCAATAAAAAGAGGAGAAAAGCAAGATGGCAGCATAGGTAAACACCTAGGCTTTTGCCCCACACAATTACAATAATAGAACTGAAGGACGGAAAGGACACTGGCCTGAACCACAGGAAGGCTGGCTGACTGGAAGATCTGAAACTGGAGGGACAGAGAAGTGCACACGGATAATCAGAGTCTCTGCAAATCCCAAGTAAGGTGGAAACTCGAGTGTGAAAGAGGACAGGTGTCTGAGCCTGGCAGGGGTGCCCTGGCAGAAAGGAGACGGGGGCTCCAGGCTGCGCTGAACCCAGTTCGGTTTGCACTCAAAACCCAGGGAAATCAAGCCCTTACGGGGAGAACCTGGATTGCGGGATAAATCCCAGGGGAAGAGCCAGAGGCGGACCTCTGTAGGCGTGCACTTGAGTGTGCACAGAGGGGACAAATAGATCGCTGGCTGCCTCTGTTTGGAGAGGGGAGCTCCGGCCAGAGGCAGAACTCTGGGGGCACACATGGGTGCTCATGGTGAGGGCGTTCTGTTGACTGTGAGGCTGGCGTCTGGCGGAAGGAAAAAGGAATTCCGATTGCACTGAACCCAGGTGCCAGGTGAAAATCTGAGAAACTGGATCCATTGGGGACTGCATGTTCTGGTGGCAGGCAGAGCTTGAGAGCACCTTTCTCACAGAGGTGCCTGCAGTGAATGCCTGAAGACGCTAGGACCCTGTGACCTCGTGGGCTGGAGCTGACTGGAAGCCAAGGCTGTTGGCTCCACCCTGAAACTCCGCCCCACCCAGAAACTCCGCCCCATCCAAACCGAGCACAGAGACTTTGGCAAGTTTGCAAGTCCAGATGCTGAAGTCTGTCTCCTAGAGTAGACACAGCTGATCCTCACAGTCATTTGGCCTGGAGGTCATATCCTCTCAGTGATACCAACAACAAACAAGACTTATCTGCAACAAGACTTATCTGCAACAAGAGTGTACACCTCAGGTAACAGGGGAGGTCAAGACACCTAGCACACAAAGCTACCCAACCAAATCAGGGAGCAGTGAAAATGAGGAGAGAAAGAAAAAGATTGAAAACGAAAGAAACAGAGGAAAGCAAACGACTGGATATAGAGTTCAAAACCACAGTGATAAGGTATTTCAAGAGACTCTTAGAAAAAGCCGATAAGCTCAGCAAGAACCTCGAAGATATGAACAAGACCCTCCAGGAGATGAGTGAGACACTCATGGATATGAAAAAGGACTAACTAGAAACTAAAAATACACTGACTGAAATAAAAAATATTTTACAGAAATCCAACAGCAGACTAGAGGAATGCAAGAATCAAGTCAAAGATTTGAAATACCAAGAGGTCAAAAACACTCAACCAAAAAAGAAAAAAGAATCCAAAAATTTGAGGATAGTGTAAGAAGCCTCTGGGACAACTTCAAAGGTACCAACATCAGAATTATGGGAGTGCTAGAAGAAGAGAGAGAGTAAGATACGGAAAACATATTTGAAGAAATAATGACTGAAAACTTCCCCCACCTGGTGAAAGAAATAGACTTACAAGTCTAGGAAGCACACAGAACCTCAAGAAAAAGGAATCCAAAGAAGACTACACCAAGACACATCACAATTAAAATGCCAAGAGCAAAGGACAAAGAGAGAATATTAAAAGCAGCAAGAGAAAAACAATTACCTACAAGGGAGCACCCATACATTTGTCAGCTGACTTCTCAACAGAAACTACTCAGGCCAGATGGGAGTGGCAAGAAATTTTCAAAGTGATGAACAACAAGAACCAACAACCAAGATTACTCTACCCAGCAAAGCTATCATTCAGCATTGAAGGTCAGATAAAGAGCTTCACAGATAAGAAGAAGCTAAAGAAGTTTATCAACACCAAACCAGTATTATATGAAATGCTGAAAGGTATTCTTTAAGAAGAAGAAAAAGGTGTCTGCTTCAAACTAGAGCATGGATGGAACTGGAGAACATTATGCTAAGTGAAATAAGCCAGTCAATGAAAGATAAGTATCACATGAACTCACTCATTTATGGAATACAATGAATACCATAAACTGATAAACAAACAGATCCAGAGACAGAAAAGCATTGACTGTCAAACCTCAGAGGGATGGTAGGGGGGGGCGGGAGTAAGGGGAAGAGATCAACCAAAGGACTTTTATGCATGCATATAAGCCTAATCAATGGATACAGACACCAGGGGGGTCAGGGCATAAGTGGTGATGGGGGAAGGAGGGGATAGGAAGGGGTAATGGGTGATGAGAACACATATGTAATACCTTAATCAATAAAGAAATTAACAATTTAAAAAAGTCAATAAAAACATATCCTCGGGTGAGGATTAAAAATGTTCCATGAAAATTAAAGATATGTTTGATATAAAAATATTATACTTTTACATTTTCTCACTTTTCCTTACCATGTTCTGTTTAGCTATAGATGACTCTTATCCGTGGTAATATAGCATCTTACTTTTGAACCCATCAGTGAGTCATAGTGAAAATAAGCATTTAAAAAGCACTCTCTTTTAATGGGAAAAAAATGAAAGGAAACAATTCATGTTCCTTTTGCTTGTAATTTGCTGTGTGTTATACTAGTATATGTATGTGGAATGCTCAGGTAAATCTGAAAGTAGAAACAATTTATAACCATTTACACCCATTTGCTAACACTAGGCTATATTATTTCAGACTGTTATGAATTTGCAGAGGGTCACCATCTGTCTCCTTATAATTTATGACAAGGGAGAAAGGAGAATATGCCTCAGGACTTCAGTAGTTTACTTCTCTCTGCATAGGTTTAAAGCATCCATCTTTCGCCTTTCACTGAGAGAATTTGTATGCTTGTGATCATCCCCACTTGCAGGTATTTACCACAAAAACCAATCTGTATGTTTACAGTCCATAATTCATTTTTACATGCAGTCTCTATTTGACATTTAGGAAATAATTTTACCTCCTTGTTATTTTTTTTTTATTTTCTGTAGTGTGGGTATGCTCATAATTCTGTATAAATCTGTATGATTACATAAAATTAATTGCAACTAGTTGGTATGACTAATATATTTTATAGTAATGGCTACTTTATAGAAGTTGCTTTATCATAAGTAAAAATTTAGGTCACTTAAATTGAAAATGACTGATAACTTTTAAAGACTTCCGTTTAATTTACTACTTTAGTACATAAATTGAAAATACAGAGACAGAAAATGAATGATTATTTTTATTTACTTATAAATTATTTATCACTCTTGATTATTTCCTTCATATTCTTCTGGTTTGTGAAGTACTTATGAAGTGAAAAATATCTCCTGGGAAATGGGCAAAGTGATGAGGTTCTTATGTCTATGCTAAAGAAGTGAGCTTTCCAAAGCTCAATAATTTTAGCTTAGCATTTAAGGATTATCTATATTTTATCCTTTATTTTTATATTTCTGTATAATTATATTACTGGAATAGTATAAGGACAATCACATTCTTGCCTATAAATAAGGATGTTTTACTTCCATCTTAGTGATCAGTTGCTTGGCAACTATATGGATGATGAAGTGTGTTAGATCTAATGGCTCTGTCTCTGAAAAATGTCAGGAATTAAATGGAGTAGGTTAGTTTTTCACAATATTTTATTATTTTATAGTTTCTGAAGGATTAGTAGGTAGTTTTATTTCCCAATAAATTTGTGTTTTCTTCAAACCCAAGTCGTCTCCCTTTCACTTCCATTATTTGAAAGTAACCAACTAATTATATTATTTTAATTGCACACCTAATCATTAAAAGTATAATCCTATATAATAAAAATATAATATGCAAATTGACTGAACAACAGAACTACTGGTCACTATGATGCACACTGACCACCAGGGGGCAGACAATGCAGGAGCTTTGGTCATTGCACTCCCATAGGGGTAGTGCTGCTCAGCCAGAAGCCTGGCTCATGGCTGGCAAGAGCAGCAGTGATGGCGGGAGCCTCTCTGCCTCCCAGGCAGCTGTAAGGAGCAACAAGCCCAGCTTCTGGCTGGTAAGCTCAGCAGCAGTGGCAGGAGCCTCTCCACCTCTGCTGCTGGTGGGCAGTAAGGAGCAAGGGCTCTTGGATTGTGAGAGCCCTGGACTGTGAGAGGGATGTCTTCCTGCCAGCTTAGGCCTTATCCCTAGGGGGTCCTGGGCTGTGAGAGGGCACAGGCTGAGCTGAGGGACACTTACCCTCTAGTGCATGAATATTGTGCACCAGGTCTCTAGTGATAAGTAAGCAAGGTTTCTACTTCTACCGAAAGGGTCTAAAATTCACCTGAACAAGTATACAATGGAAAGAAGTTAAAAGAAATAAAAATCAAGTTATTTTAAAAAGGATAATTATGATAGATTTAATGGATATTTATTGTATATAGATGGATAAGAGACATTGTAGACCTTTCTGGATAGAGAAAATACAGCTTTCATCAATGCCTCTTAGATGTATAAGAATAAATAAAAAATGACCTTTGTAAAAACATTACCATTTTTTTATACACACATATATAACAGTTTTCTCTATAACTTTGATTATGATGCTAAAATTTATAAACTGTTCAATAAACAAATTTCAATGCTGGTCAATACATTAATATATATGTGCTATGAAATATGTATTCAAAAGCATGCGTAAGAGCCCGGCCAGGAGTGGCTAAGTGGTTGAGTGACAACCTATGAACCAGGAGTTCTGGTTGCATTCCTGGTCAGGGCACATGCCCAGGTTGCTGGCTCAACACCAGTAGGGGGTGTGTAGGAGGCAGCCAATCAATGATTCTCTCTCATTGATATTTCTCTCTCCTTCCCTCTCTGAAATCAATAAAAATATATTTTAAAAGAGAAACTAAAGAATGCATAAGATATTATTAATTTGAAAACATTTTAGGAAATATGCATTCTCTGAAAAATATATACATGTATTTGTTCACCTAAATGTTATTGACATGTATGTTAATATATGGAATATTACATTAAAAAACAAAAGTCTTAGGTACATTTAAAGTCTTAATGAATGTGATTTTCTGTCAGAGCAATTTTGTAACTAAAATTACAGAACATTTTAGTATTTTCAAATGTAACTTCTTAATATATTTTCTTCCTACTACTTCTGATGCCATATATGAAGCCAAGATCAAAATCTATACAGGTATAAATATAACTGTACTCAAAATGAATTTTAAGGCATATATTAAAATATTTATTACTCAATAGTGATGAAGTCTGTGAATAAGCTTCACCTAAGAAATATATTCTGAGGCATATAGTATAGTTTTTTGTTTGTTTGTTTGTTTGTTTAAGTAGAACATTACAAAAGCAACTGTACCATGAATAAGTTTACACCAGATCTCCTATCTACCTTGGATTTAACAGGACCATTAACTTCATTGCAAATTTTAAGTAGGTGGTATGTATCTAAGATAAACATTTTAAAATGCATGAGTCCATTGAGATTCTGTATGTAAATATTGTGTTCAAGGAGCTGGAAAAGTAAATACAGTTTTTTGCTTTGCATTTGAAACAAGCCAGGTGGTACATCTAAGCCTTTTGCTCTGCAAGACTATGGGGGTTCTGCTCCCACCTCCCATGTGGCATGTGAGGTCTGCATGACAGCCTCATGGTTTCTGCCCAGAGATCAGCCCTGATCTTCAGATTCCTTCTCACTCAGAGCTTTATGAAAAATTCTAAACCCTGTACTCTTTATTGAGGATCCCTACTTATCAGATGTAATTTTGCTACATTTTAAGCAGTGGTGTGCTGAAGAGGAGGGGGAGGCATCAAAGAGCCCTGGTTTGTAGTGTTGGCTTATTTCTGTGGTGTAAATTCTCCAACAATGGCAGATTTCAAGCCACTAATGTGCAGTCCCTATGTTATAAAGAAATGAAAATTAATGGCTCTTGTGGACCAAGCTGCGCCAACATGTCACTTAAAACACATTAGGTCTCTCTCTGCTTTTTTATAGACGCTGAAACTATTATTTTGTAGATTTTTACTATTTTTCTACTTTACAAAACACATAAAATCACATATACACACATGAGAATACATCAACCTGTGTATGTGTCCATACATATGTATGGTATGTATGAATGTAAATAAGCAAATCTATGCAGATTGCTAGTTAGCTAGATAGATAGATGCTTTTCTTCATTTCTCTCCTCCTCAATAGTGATGTCTCAGAAAAAGGCTGCTGAAAAGCCTTGTTCCCCTAGTAATAATGACATCCAAGTAGGGCCTTAATTAAGCTACAGTGGATGGTGGTATGAGCAAGAAAGAAGCCTTTGTTACTACAAGCAACTAATCTTTGGGGATTATATGGTTACATAACAAACCTAATCTCCAGGATGAATACAAATATGTCATCAACTCAATTTTAACCACTTGTTTTAGGATAATTATATAATTCTAGGAAAATATGGCACAATATATAAGTAAAAATAAGTATAATGTACTTATATTACACACATATAGGTAGTTTTATCTCTTGCTTGAAGGCAGCAGCCTGAGGAAAGATTTGAGCTTAGCCTTTGCCCAAGAACCAGGCACTTAAAGCAGTTCACACTATGCCAGATGGTCACGATGACCTGGTAAACTGTCCCAGGGAAGAATGGCAGCCTGATGATGACAGAGATTTGGGTTATAATTTCCTCCTGAGAGAGAAGTAATCTTCCCAAAATTGGTCCCCGCAGTGCCCTTGCAGTGTGGTTCCTCATATTGTGAACTACACCTTGCTCCTTGTTCAGAATTATATACAACAGGGACAGCATATCAGATTTTTTTAAGCAGGTAAGGAATTATTCTGATAAAGGCTTTGTAATGCAATCCTAGCTCAAGTACAGTTTTATTGACAAACCAGATAGCATTGATTTTCTTCATAAAGCATCTCTGATTATGAGATCTTTATTTAAGTTACCATAATTCCTTTTGCAACAAGAGGCCTAATGCATAAAGCAGACTTAGACAAGCCTTAAAAGGATTACCCTACTGAATGTCATCACTCCTGACCACTTTCTTCTATAAAAACCTGGAGCTGGTCTTCCATCACCTGTCTACCTAGCCCACTGTGACTTTAGAATGACTGGGGTTAGGGTGGGTATTGAAGACCTTGATAAATTTCAAAAGAAATTATGAAGACTTCCTCAAATGTTTCGAAACTCCTGTCCGAAAAATGATATTATACCTACAGGCGTATTGAATTAGGCTCTTCTTTCGGCTTCCTCTATTTAACTTCTCAGGTGTCCAGGTTCCATATTTGCACTTTAGTATGGCTGATTTTCAGTGAGTCATTTTGTGTGTGTGTGTGTGTCTGTGTGTGTGTGTGTGTAGTGGAATTTTATTTGCTTTTATTTAAAAAATACTTATTTTAATTTACTTCTTATTTGACAGATTTTTTTAAGAGATAGAATTAACATATAACATTGTGTAAGTGTAAAGTTTATGGCATGATGATTTTATATATGAATATGTTGTGAAATTACTAGTACTCTCTTGGCTACATTCAAATATTCAGTGCAGTATTTTAGCTACAGTCATCAGATTGTTCACTACATCCCCACAACTTATTTTACTTAAACTCCAAGTTTTGAGCTCTTTGACCTACCCTTTCCCTTCCTTGCAGCTGCCTGTCTTTTTCCTATTTCTGTAAGTTCAGTGTTTTAGATTCCACATCTGTGTGAGATCATATATTGTCTGTCTTTCTCTAATCCACTGAGCATAATGCCTTTAGGTTTCATCCACATTGTCACAAATGACAGTTTTCTTTTTTATGGCTGAATGATACTCAGTTGCATATATATATATATATATATATATATATATATATATATATAACATCTTCTTTGTATATAGATGAACACAAAGGTTGTTTTCATGTCTTGACTATCCTATCTAATAAAGAGTAATATGCAAATTGACTGTACCTCCTATCAAGCCACACACACCAGCCAATCAGGAGTGATATGCAAATTAACACCCGATCAAGATGGCTGATGCCCGAGGCCGGAAAAAAGCCTCACCAAGAGGCTTTTTGCAGCCTTGGGAGGCCGGGGTGGATCCAGCCAGCCAGCAAGATCTGCCCCTTGGCAGGAGAATCTCACTGGGTTCGCTGGTGGGCTGGGGGGCCAGGGTGGAGTCAGGCAGCCAGCCAGTGACATCGGCCCCATGGTGATCGCTGGCTGGGGTCCCCTGCCCAAGGATGAAAGCCTCGGCCAGAGGCTTTCGGCCTTGGGCCAGGAGTGAGCTATCAGTAGGGCATCTCCTGAGGGCTCCCAGTATGTGAGAGGATGCAGGTTGGGCTGAGGGACCACCTACCCCCAGTGCACGATTTTCATGCACCGGGCTCCTAGTTATAAATAATGCTGCAATAAACATGAGATGCAAATATTACAAGTTTGTGATTTCCTTTCTTTTAGAGATATATCCAGAAGCAGGATTTGGGGGTGTTATGGTAGTTCTATTTTTAATTTTTTTAGAGACTGCCATACTGTTTTCCATAGTGGCTGTACCATTTACATTCTCACAAACAGCAAATGTGTAGTGCTCCTTTTTCTCCACATCTTTGCTAGCATGTGTTGAATCTTATCTTTTTTATAAAAGCCATTCCAGCAGGTATATCTGTAGTTTTATTTGCATTTTTCTAATGATTAGTGATGTTGAACACTTTTCATATACTTATTGACCATTTGAATTTTTTTTTAAATGTTTATTCAGGTCCTTGGTCTATATTTTTTAATCCTCATCCAAAGATATGTCTCATTGATTTTTGAGAGAGAGAGACAGACAGAGAGAGAGAGAGAGAGAGAGAGAGAGAGAGAGAGAAACATCAAACAGTTGCCTTCTGTATATGCCTTGAACAGGAATCTAACCTGTTACCTTAGTAAGTGCCCCAGCCAGGAATCAAACCCATAACCTTAGGATGTATGGGACAACACTCTCAGTTCATGGGATGATGCTCAACAAACTGAACCCCACCTATTTATACTTTAGTCAACTTTTTTAATGTTTCTACCCAAAGCTCTGTTTTTATAAAATCCTAAAGATCTTCATTATATGTTTGTGTTTTTGTTATTGGGTTCTACAAATTCCATATAAATGTTGGATATTAACCCCTTATCAGATACATGTTTTCCAATAATTTTCTCCCATTCAGTAGTTGGCTTTTCATTTTATTGATTATTTCTCTTGCTGTGCAGAAGCTTTGAAGTTTAAGATCATCCCACTTATTTATTTTTGCTTTTGTTGCTTAACCTGGGTAACTAATTTTCTAAGGGGCTCACTTAAATGGCTGTAAAAGTAAGGGGGGCAGTAAAACATATCTGGGGATCTTTATTCAATTATGAAAATATTAAAAACCTTCCCAAATTTGAAATGCCATCACTATACCTAGAGTTTACTAGGTATAGGTGAAGTATTAAATCAAGTTTAAATGTAAACCTCCTAGATAATTTTGGTCCATTTATTATTAAACCACTCTATTTCTTTTCCTAGATACTTTGGGAATCACTATTGTTCTAGTTCAGTAGTTCCAAATCTGGTAACATTAAAATCTCATAAGAAGTTTAAAAAAAAAAGCCGTTTGTGCTCACCCTGATCTACTGAATTTGAATTTCTGAAGTTGAGCCTGGAATTGTAAAAGCTATAACTAACTTTGAAATATATTCACTACTTTAGATTATTCTCTGCCCCAGGAACAGAACTACTGCTGGATATAATCTCATAGTTTGTCTTCTCAAACTAGAGTGTAGGGAGGTCTGTAATTCACCACTATGGTGGGAATCATTTCTAATTAGGTCTGTCTGATACCGGTAGTAGCTGGATGATTTTTCCTTGACAAATCCTGAGTCATGATATAATAGGTTGTCAATGAACTTCCCATGCCTCCACAGATATAATAGGATGTCTACACTTTATCTGAACATATAACTGGGTCAAAAATATGGGCCATTCCCAAGTCTGTAAGTCAGTCCTGAATGCTGAACATCATAATCATGGGGAGACTTTAGAGTATCCAAAGCAAATTTATTAATATTTAGACCTAAATTTTAATATAATTCTCTTTACATACAAGCTTTCCATAAAATTTATCTTACCCAATATTCTCTATAGATATCTGTGTCCATGAGATTTCAATGAGCTCATAAAGAATAGTGCACCTCATATGTGGTAATATTCAATACTCATCATCAAGCACTACTAGTCACCTATTTCTCTACATCATTTTTTAAAGCTCCATTAACTTATGATGCTACTCTTTAAGTGACCCTTCATTTAGTTTCATTCTCTGACCATATCTCAGATCCCACCTCTGTATCTAACTAATTCATCTTTAAATCTTATTTTTCTGCCTCTGGCATGGGATCAGGGATCTCAAATTTTTCAAAACCAAGAAACTGGAGCTACTTTTCATCACTAATGTTTAAGCTAGAGTTAGTGTTTTTCTCTTGGTTAATCAATCATGTCATGAAAAGCTGTAAAACAGTCTTTGTTAACCTACTAAAAAGTCACTGTTGTGTATTCTTATAGTTACAAGACTTTGCTGAGTATATTTCAGAGGGGAAAAATTAAAATGTTCTAATTTCTTGGTCTCCTTATCTAACACGGAACTATATTTTTTGTTCTTTAAACATAAGACTTACATATAGCCATGGAGTAAATTATATTCTTTATTTTTAAAAAAAGTAGAACCCCTTTTATTCAACTACCAGTAACATAACTTCAGCATCCTGGAATGTTCCTCTCTCGTGTTAAAGAAGGTATCTAAGTAAGGTGTGCAGGCCATTGCCTTATGAGGTGGGTGCTATTTAACTTATAAAATATCTTAAGGCAGTTGTATAACTTATTTAATATTATTTTAGGAACTAAGATTCATAAATACAGATACTTGGCTTATTTAATATAATCAGTCTTTATCCACAGAAATATTATTAAGAACTTTCCATAAGTCAAGAAATTCTTACTATAAAAACATCATTAGTGTACTAAGTAGAATTCCAGATATTTTGTTAATGAATAAACTGAATTGCTGAACTTCTTTTTCTTTCACTTTGAGCATTGTCTGCTTTCTGTCTCCACTTAACAAAATGATTCGAAAGTACTACATGTCAAATGTTTTAACTCTTTCCTCTGTGTTATATTTCCTGTTGTTGTTATAGAAAATGAGCATAAACGTAGTCACTTAAAGAAACAAAGTTATTGTTTTTAAATTCTGTAAATCAGAAGTCTGACATGAATTTCACCAGGAAAAAAAATCAAAGTTTTATCATGGATGGTAAATTTGAAGACACAAAATAAAACTATTTTAAGTAAAATCAAAGAGGAAAAAATCTGAAAAACAAAACACAAAGTTGATTGTGAGACAAAATAAGACAGTCTACTCTGGAAGTAACTGGAGTTCCAGGAGAGAAGAAAAGTTGAAGAGAATATAGAGAATTATATTTGAAAAACTAGCCCTGGCCATTTTGGCTCAGTGAAGAAAGCATCAGCCTGAAGACTGAAGGGTCCCAGGTTTGATTCCAGTCAAGGTCACATGCCCAGGTTGCGACCTCGATCTCCAGTGGGCAGTGAGGGGTGGGAGGGTCATGAAGGAGGCAACTCATCAAAGATTCTTATCATTGATGTTTCTTTTTTAAAAAATATATTTTATTGATTTTTTTACAGAGTGGAAGGGAGAGGGATAGAAAGTCAGAAACATCGATGAGAGAGAAACATCGATCAGCTGCCTCTTGCACGCCCCCTACTGGGGATGTGCCCGCAACCAAGGTACATCCCCTTGACCGGAATCAAACCTGGGACCCTTCAGTCCGCAGTCAGATGCTCTATCCATTGAGCCAAACCGGTCTCGGCTTCATCATTGATGTTTCTATCTCTCTCCCTTCTTCCTTCCTCTCTGAAATCAAGAAAAATATATTTAACATATCTAAAAAACTAGAGGCTGAAAATGTCTAATTTTGGTGAATATTATAAATATACAGATTCATGAAAATGAGTAAACCCCAAACAAAAGAAACATTAAAAGACACAAACATGCATGTGCGCGGGTGTGCACACACACACAAACACACACAAACACACAGACAGACAGACTTATCATAATCAAGTTGCTAAAAATCAGTAAATATGTAAATCTTATATACAGTCAGAAAAAAAAGACACTGCATAGAAAAGAAAATAAGAACAGCAAAATTGTCTTCAGAAAAAAATATAAAAGCCAGAAAACAATAGAACAAGTGAAAGGAAAAACAACTAAAAATGTTCCATTTATAATTCCATAGCAAGAAAAGTATATCCTAATTCGAGACTTTGTCCACAACAATCAGAACAGACTTTATTATTAATAGACGCTAAGTGCTAGGTTGCTGTATTAATATCTAGCAAAATAGACAATAACCTATTATTACCAAAAGTAGTTGTTGCATGATAATTAAACTTTTACAATGAAACTTAGTTTTTGCCATGAGTAAGCAGAATAATGACATGATCATTTCATTGGAAAAAGCTAAAAGATGAGCAGGATTAGAGAATGAGATCCAAAGTAAATGAATGAGTGTGTTGACTTTGGTATTTTGAGACATCCAAGTGGAGATATTATGCATAGAGTTGTATATATGAGCCCAAAGTGTATTTTTTATTTTTTAAAAATATATATCCTTATTGATTTCAGAGAGGGAGAGAGAGATGGAAACATCAATGATGAGAGAGAACCATTGATTGGCTGCCTACTGCATGCCCCCTACTGGGGATCAAGCCCACAGCTTGGGCATGTGCCCTTGACTGGAATCGAACCTGGGATCCTTCAGTCTGCAGGACAACGCTCTATCCAGTGAGTCAAACCAGCTAAGGCATGAGTCTGAAATTTAGAAGAAAATTCTGGGCTGGAGAGTTTACATGTAGTCCTCATATAGATGGCATGTACCGGCTTGAAATCAGCACAAGAGTGTAAACAAATACTGAGATTTGGGTACTTCCGTGAAAAGAAATTAGGTGAAAGTGGTTGGTGTAGCAAATGAGAGTTAAATTGAAATAGCCAAGTAAGTAACAGAAAATCAGACTATGGTGCCTTGACAACAAATTGAGAAAAGTACTTCTAGGAGGACTGGATGATCATTTATTCTTTGCTGCTGACTGGCCACATAAAGTGAGATCTGAGAATTAACCATTGGATTTAACAATTTAATCACTTGCAGCATTCACATGGTTATAGTGGAGTGGTAAGAGTTGGGTTAAAATGGCTATAAAAGAATGAAGGAGAGTGCTTAGAGACAAAGCATAATCATCACTTTCAAGAATTTTCAAGATTTTTTTAAGAGTATTCATAGTATGGTTGTACTTATTGGGAGAAAAACAGGCAAGAGAAAAAAATGAATAATGAGAGAATTGTTGGGATAGACTCCTTGTGTGGGAGAAAACAAATAAGGCATAAATGGAGTAATTGTCTTTAGATAATCCATACATTTTATCTCACTAGAAGGCAAAACAACGGAATTTATAGTACAATTTGCTGGCATGTGGATAAATGTGGTGGTAAGTATCCATAGTGGTTCTCTTCTTTACTGCTTATGTCTTATAGTAAAGGAGAAAAAAATCATCAGCTGACAGTAAAGATGGGGAGAAATGTTTGAAATTTAAGGACAGAGGAAGGTGGTGTGAAATCCTCGTGTAGAGAATGATGATTGCTGGACCCAACATCAACGCTCAATTTATATTCATGGTCATGAATTTCAAGTGGGGCTAAGCATTGTCATCTTGCATTTGTCAAGTCACATTCAGCTGGGCAGGTGAAGATCTGAAGTAAAGGGTGAAATTTAATCAAGGTTGCAGTTACTCCAAGTTCACATCCAAAATTTATAAAACAAAGACGACTCAGTGACTCTGACATTTCCCTTTCTGACTCAGTTTTCTAGCTCACTTATTTGAGCATGAGATAAATAGAAACATACTTGGGAGTAGCAAGTGCCTTCAATATGGTAAGACAGAAATATCTTAAAAGCAATAGAAAAGTATTTCATTGAAAGCTAAACTTCATACTTTCAGTAATTCAAAAGTTCACTGAGCTGAAAGTAACAGAAATTGAATTATTATTGACAATTGAGAAAATAATATAGTATTGCAGAAGTAGTGTTATATATATTTTTGGTTATATATGTATTTTTTTTCTGTTGGAGTATTTGAAACAAATAGAAATTTACCCTCAAGAGTTTATTATGCTGCACTGTAATTTTATTAAGCAGATGATCAGTCATAAAATATAGCTATAAGATATATTCTACAAAGTCAGAATACACTGGACTGTATTGTCAATTACTATCCTGTAGTCAAAATAATTTATTGTTTATTGAAGTGATGAGGAATTACATAAAAAAGTTATTGAAATGGATAACACAAATCTGTAACTTCCTTCTTTTTCCTTTCTATCTAATCTGATTAATTATGCTTAAATAGTTATGCTTCATATGCTTAGGAAATATGCATTCTTTTTCCTATTAGGCTTATATTAAAAACAAAATCCTCTATTCTAAACTAGCATTATGATCCTCTTAAGCTTGTTTACGATGCTTCCAATCTAGCAGCCTTGTGTCCTCTTTCAAAGACATAGAAACAGTGGGTAGTTACAACTATCCAACTCTTTTGCACAGTAGGTATTGTTACCATAGCAACAGTGGACAACAGAGAACAGCAGCATACTAGTAAGTTCCCTGCACTTTGATAAATGCCCCTCTTTTATCTCTGGCTATACTCATGGCCTATAAGAATTTAAAATCAAAAGGATCCTAAAATCTGCAATGCCCATATAATAGTATAAGAAAATGCCATTGTATTCTTCCTCAAATTTTTATATTTTTATTACAATAGTGCTTTCAGTAAGATGAGTCATCTCTCTACAATACCAGTGATTTGTATAAAACAAAACAAAACAAAAACAACAACACACACAAAAACAAAAACAGGAGTGGGTCACAGGAAGCAGTATATACTGAGCAAATACCTCACTATTTTATGTTTAAGTTTTATGAGTATATATATGTGGGCACAGGTCTCTTTCACTGAAATTTATAAGGATTGAGTCAAGGATCTGACTCCATCAATTATTTTCTTTTTCCTTTCAGACTCACTTTTAATGAGATTTCCACCTCATGAAAATGGAACCACATCACAAGTGCGCAGTATCATTGTTCCTGATTAGCCATGAAGTCATTAGCTTGCATTTATAAAAGCAAGCAGTTAGTAATTAAAATAGAATAAATGAATCATTGGGATAACTCAAAATAGGTGTTTATTAAACATTGTATAGAGAAAACTTCAATATGAAAGATTATCACTCTCCCTTGGGCTTCATTTTAAATGATTCTCAGGGATCATTTTTAAAGGATCTAATTTAAAATTGTCTCATAACTCTTCTCTTTATCCTTCACATTTCCTTTAGTTTTTTGCTTATCAGGCTACTTTTTTTTTTTTTTTTGTCTACCTCTAATTTTGACCAACACCTTTTTTTTTCTTTCTGGAATGATGAATGTGGGCTTTGGTGTAACAGACCTTGATCCTTGTTTCTCAAAAAAACAGTGCACAAGCCTAGCATGACTTTGATTCTATTTGTTCTTTCACTCCTGTCTGTGCAAACTGCCTGACACATATTTTTTTAAACTGTGATTGCCCTCTATCTTTCTTGTTCTAAATCAGGCAGAAACTGCACTGTTCATAGAGACTTTTTTTCAACAGTTTTGTTATGACAATAGTTCATATACAGTATAATTCATTCACTTAATATGTATAATTCAGTGGTTTTTAACATTATCACAAAATATGTGCAACCATCACCACAGTCACTTTTAGAATATTTTTATCATCTCAAAAAAATCCTGTACTATCGTGTAACTATCACTACCCTCACCCTTTAGCAACCACTAATCTACTTCCTGTCACTATAGATTTCCCTATTCTGGACTTTTATACAAATAGAATCATGCAACATATGATTTTTTTTGTGACTGCATCTTTCACATTGTACAATATACTAGTAGTCTAGAGGTTTATCTATGTTCCAGCGTGTGTGGGTAATTCATTCTTTTTATGGCCAAATAATACTCAACTGTATAGCTATACCACATTTTGTTCATCTTTTCATCTGTTGATGAATATTTGGGTTGTTTCCACCTTTTTGCTATTATGAATTGCACCGTTATTAACATTCCTATACAAGTTTCAGTGTATACGTGTATTTGTGTACAAACCTAGGAGTAAAATTGCTGGATGTAGATAGGTTAGTTGACCCTCTCCATAATAGTACTGCTTTGGGATCTATTTTGTGTGGCTTTGTGACCTGCAGGGGCCTTGAACTGACACTAGCCCCTCCCTGGAGCTCATGCTCTTGATAACAGTCTCTCCTTCCACCTAAAGCCTTCCATGTGGATCCCTGCAAGCCCAGCTCCTTTTTATTTGAGTGGACCAATCTAGTCTTAGCCTGGGAACCCCCACAGCATTCCACCTGCAGATCCTAATAAAGGGTTGTGCCCAGGTCTTCTAGTGCTCTCTTTACTTTGCCCTGACATCTCTGAGTGGCCCTTGAGACACGTATTATACACCTCCATGATTTATGAGAAATAAACTTTTTTATTTCATTTCCCTTGTCATTTTTGTTAAACCATGGCTCATCATCCAGCATCCCAGCGCTCTCCTCAACAAATGTGGACTTAACTAAGTCACCACACTGGGTCATATGTAACTTGATGTCTAAGCATTTGAGGAACTGACAGATTATTTTTCTCTCACACAGTTCTGATGGTAATCTGGACTGTGGTTACTAATTATATGGATTAAATTTATACTTAGAATTTTATAGTGAAAATTTATTAGTTTTTAGAATCAGAAAACTGTTGACCTAATTGTTGTTGAAAGAGAATAATACAGAGTAAAACTTGCCAACATGAATTCTTCCTGACTCTTCAAAGCAGTTATTCCCCAGTCAGAGTTTTCACTGGGAATGGAGTAAGCACAAGCGATCTCGAGCTACTCCTTTGCTGGCTGCATGCTTTAGGTCAGAGCAGAATCATCTTGCAGACTAATTGCCTCTGGTTAGATGAAATTAGGTCAAGGCCCTGAGGACCCCTCCCCCAACTATTCTTGTTCTAAAATTTGCTGAGCCCTCCCTTTTCCCCCAGAAGTGAATGATGTTCATTTTTGACCTTATTTTTTAGTTTTAATACATGTATATGAAATTTTATTTAATGTACATAAAAGGGATGTTTCAGAATTAATGCAGATAGCAAAAATATCTTAAATATTTTATATGAACTTTTGAATTAACATCTCCAGTATAAAAATTAAAACAGAAAATAGGTTTACAAGACCAGAAAATAGGTGGGTAAATAGTAATATCTTTTTTTTTAATCCTTACCCAATGATATGTATTTTTTAATTGATTTTTGAGAGAGAGAAAAAAGACATTAATCAGTTGCCTCCCATATGAACCCTGACCAGAGACTGACCTCCAACCTAGGCATGTGCCCTGACCAGGAATTAAATCCACAACTTTTTGGTGTATCAGACGGTGCTACAACCAACTAAGCCACCTTCCAGGGTGATAATTAGTAATGTCTTTGAGTTGATACTAAAGAATAAGCACGGATTAACTAAAAATGCAATAGATATGGGTTAAAATATTTCAAAGTCAATCTTTTTTATTTTCATCAAAGAAGGTTTGAGACTTAAATTTTTAAAATTTTCAGATAAAATTATTATTGCAGATAAAATAACTCAGAAGCTTATCTTTCAGTGTTATATTGGAAACCTCATCTCTATAACATCTATTAACCCAATATTATAACATTTGTGCATATGTGTGATATCAATATGCATATATCTTTTCATTATTTCACATTTAATTAAAACACTTTATTAAAGTCAAATCTATCAAATATTTGATTGTCTTCATTTATGATCATATTTCATGATGTGGGGAGTTAGCAATTTTCAATGAGAAAATGTAAATTTACAATATGTAAATTAAGGATTATATTTTACCTGAGGGATTTCTCGCCAAAATTTTATCAGTATAATTTAATGAATGGAATGTTATAGGATTCAGGTTATTTTAAGATTTTTATTTTACCTATATATATAAAAGGCTAAGTGACCAACTGTATGTTTGACTGATCAGCCAGTACATATGACACACACTGGCAATTTAAAAATAAACATTGACTTGTGCATGCACAATACATATAAAACTCATGCTGGTGCCAATCACATGCATGTATTTCAATATGTCATTGTCGATTGTGAATTCGGTTGATACTTCTATTATAGAGAAAGGATGAATAGTGATATTAAAATATTTCTTCTAATTAATTTCCTTTCGCTGTGCATGAATCCATTCATTGGACCACTAGTATGTTTCTAAAAATGCATATAAAAGCTCATTTGAAAATATATAATTATATCCTACCCTTTCAAAAGAGTTGATGGGTAAAATAATGAGTAAGTCACCTGAGATATTTCTTGTTTTTACTAATATATTAATACTTCAAAAGAGATCACATGCCTGAGTTGTGGGCTTGATCCCTACTAGGGGGTGTGTAGGAGGCAGACAATCAATGATTCTCTTTCATCATTGATATATTTTTTCTCTCTCTCCCTTCCTTTCTGAAATCAATAAAAATATTACTTTAAAAAATAAGTAAACAGGTGAGACTACATCAAACTAAAAATTATCTGCACCAAAAAAAATGAAAAAATTGAATGAGAGAAATTGAATTCTCAGCCAATTGAATGAGAGAAAATATCTTAAGATTATATATCTGATAATGGATTAATATTCAAACTATATAAATAACTCATTCTACTCAATAGCAAAAAGAGAAAATAATTTAATTAACACATAGACAGATGAACTGAAGAGACTTTTTTGCAAAGAAGGCAAAACAAATATCATTATGTAAATGAAAAGATGCTCAAAATCACCAATTATCAGGGAAATGTAAATAAAATATGAACTATTACCTCACACGTATTAAAATGGCTATCTTATCTAATAAAAAAGTAATATGCAACTTGACCATACCTCTATTATACCCACACGCCATGCCCATCAGCCAATCAGGAACAAACATGCAAATAAACCCCAACCAAGATGGCTGTGGCCACTGAGAGCAGGAAGGAAGCTTGGGTTTCCCTGCCAATGAAGGAAGCCAAGCTTTCTGCCAGCCCTTGATGGCCTAGGCCTCCATTCAATGCCACAAAGTTTCAGTTATTGAAGATACATAAATCCCAAAAGAAAGGGCAGCAGCCACAAAGTTGGAGAGAGCAGAAGCTAGGGTTGTCCCCAGCGATGGTGGAAGCCAAGCTTCTACAGCCATTGCTGGCCTTGGCCTCCACTCCAGGCTACAAAGTTTCAATTACAGAAGGTAAATAAATCCCAACAGAAATGGCTGCCACCACGGAGCTAGCAGAAGGTTTGGTTCTGCTCCAGACTACAATGTTTCAATGTTTCAATTGTAGAAGATAAATAAATCCAAGATACCAGGGCCTCCACTTGGGTTGCCAGGGGGCATGGCCGGCCTGCAAACCATCACCAGCCCCTCGCCCAGGCAGCCCTACACCCCAAGGAAACCCCCAGTCTGATCCGGGACACCCTTCATGATAAACCAGCTGGCCCCATCCATGCACTAGGCCTCTATCCTATCTAATAAAAGAGTAATATGCAGACTAACCATCACTCCAACATACAAGATGGCTGCCCCCATGTGGAAACAAGATGGCCACCACAAGATGGCTAGCAGGGGAGGGCAGTTGGGAGGGACCAGGCCTACAAGGGAGGGCTGTTGAGGGCAATCAGGCCTCTAGGGATGGGCAGTAAGGGGTGACCACACCGGCAAAGGAGGGAATTTGGGGGTGACCAGGCCTGCAGGGAAGAACAATTGGGGGGGGACCCAGGGCTGCAGGGGATAGCAGTTGGGGGGAACTAGGCCTGCAGAGAAGGGTTGTTGAGGGGAACCAGGCCTACATGGGAAGGCAGTTGGGAGGGACCAGGCCTGCAACGGAGGGCACTTGGGGCAACGAAGTCTGCAGGAGAGGGCAGTTAGGGGTAACTATGCCAGCAGAGTAGGGAAGTTGGAGGCAAACAGGCTGACAAGGGAGCAGTTAGATATAAATCAGGCTGGCAGGGGAGTGCTTAGGGGGTGATCAGGCTGGCATGCAGAGGCAGTTGGGGCAATCAGGAAGGCAGGCAAGCAAGCAGAAGGGAGCCAACAGTCCTGGACTGTGAGAGGGATCCCAGATTGGAGAGGGTGCAGGCTAGGCTGAGGGACACCGCCCTATACATGAATTTTGTGCACCAGGCCTTTAATTATTTAATAAATAAAAAATCAATTGAGTGATTTTGAATAGAATTATTTTATAGTCCTACAGCATAATAAATCAATTTTGGCAAATATAAAAATATTTTTAAATTACACACTTTAAATTATTTTAGAACCTACTCTTACACTCTCAGAAATCTTCATATTTGGATGATAAATTATACTGTCACTCTATCTGTACATTAAATACTGTGTAGTCAGTCCTCTGTATCCATAGGTTGAATCTGTAGATTCAATCAGCTGTGAATCAAAAATACTTGGGGGAAAAAAATTCTAGAAAATTTAAAAAACCAAAGCAAATTTGCCACACACCAGTCACTACACTGAATCAACATGAACAAAGTGATGTGTAGGTTTACCTTGTTGTAATCTCTATGCAAATACAGGTTATATACAAATACTGTACCATCTATAAAAATAAAAGCATAATATGCTAATTAGACTGAATGACCTTCAGGACTAAGTTGAGGCTGTGAGAAAAGCCCAAGTCCCAGGTACCAGAGGGAAGTTGGTGCTGGAAGCTGGGAGAAGGAAGGCCTACTCTTGCATGGATTTTGTGCATCAAGCCTCTAGTTTTATGTAAGGGATTTGAGCATCCACAGATTTTGGAATCAATTGTAGTCCTGGAAATAATTTCCCATGATACTGAGGGATGACTGTATTTAACTTAAGGATGGGAAAATTTAAAGCTGAAATAATGACAATAAGACATGATAAAGACCCCAATATTAACATAAAAATGATACAGGTTTATTTTAATGTTATTATATTGTTTGAGCACGGCTATTGGTAAATATATTATTAGTGATTAGAGTAGAATATATATATTTAAAAACAACTAATTCAGAGTAAACAGAACTATGTGCTTGAGTAGTCCAGAGTGGTGGGTCACCTAAACATAAACAGCCAGAAACCTGTAAAAACTCTCCCTGGATTTGACAAGCAGGCTAACTCCAAGTTAAAAGTAAACATTTAAGTGTGTAGTGTTTTTTTTCTTTAAGACATTTTTATATAATTTTAGGCATCTTGTTTTTCTCTTTCAATAATACATTGAGGACGTTCATTATACTCAACTAATTTAGTTTAATCCATTTTCTTAGCATTAGATTATACTCAGTGGTGTGGAAGTGCCATGTATATTTGCATATGGCCAGCATTTAGCTGCTATAGTGAACAATCATCCTATCTAATAAAAGTGAAACATGCATATTACCATACCTTTGCTACCAGCCAATCAGGAGCAGGGGTGAGGCAGCGCTGCTGGCTGTGGCATGTGCGGCACTGGAGGTCAACTGCGAGGGCCCGAGCCTCAAACAGAGGCAGGAGGGTGAACACACCTGCTGGGGGTCCCCTGCCCTAGACCCGAGCCTTGGATCCATGGCCAGAGGCTTGGGGCCTTGGCCGGGGTGGAGCAGGGCAATCACAGCTAACTGGGGGTCCCTCCCCAGGGCCGGAGGCTTTAGGCCTTGGCAGGGGTGGAGCTGGAGATCAGAGGAGATAGATGTGAACTGTAGAGGAAACACCTTTTCTGACCGCTCATTGGCTAAGCTCCCTGTACACCACTGGTAATATTCTTAGTAACTTGGGTATAAGAATCCAAAAAAGTAAGCTAGGGTTCTTCCACTACACTCCTAGAGATAAAAACAAAGGTCTGCTGCTGGAGGACTAAGAAATATCATATCCTTTCCCTAGGCAGTTTGGCTCAGTGGATAATGCCTAGGTTTGCAAACCGCATGGTTCAGGTTATATGCTGATCAAGGGCGTGTACCTAGGTTGCAGGCTCCTCCCTGGCTAGGGCCCAGGTCAGGGCTCATGCAGGAGGTAACCAATCAAAGTGTTCCTCTCACTTTGCTGTTTCTCTCTGTCTTTCCCTTTCTCTTCCACACTCTCTAAAAATCAATGGAAACATATCCTCAGGTGAGGATAAAAAAAGAAAAATAAGAAATGTTATATCCTATGAAAGACACATCTTGAAAATGCCTAAAGAAAGTTGTCAGTTTTTCATGGTGAAGGGACCAGAGTCTGGGTTGATGAAAACACCTTGGTGGCTGCGGTGACTGGCAGTGGCTGCAACAGTGGGCTGACGGGGCTGGCGCCTTTCCCTGATCAGCCCAGTCACCTCCCACAAAGGGAGGCCAGACTGTGGCTTAGGCCCACTCCCCATGGGGAACAGGCCTAAGCCATCAGTAGGACATCCCCTGAGGGCTCCCGTATGTAAGAGAGGGCAGGCTGGGCTGAAGGGACCCCTCTCCCCGTCAGGGCCGCTAGTTTATAATAAAAGCTTCATATGCAAATTGTCCCCTTGGGTGGTCATTCAACCCAGAGTTTGATCTGAAAACCAGGAGTTCAACAGCTTGCTAGAACATGTACTGACCACTAGGAGGAGGACCAGAACATTGCAGGCATTGGCGACACTGTGACCTCTTACCGGTTACCTGGAGGCAGGGATGATGGGGATGGAAGTGTGGTGAGAATGTGGGGTGTCGCCAAGCTCACTCTCACTCCCCCTGGTATTCTCCCCCAGGATGCCACCCGGCTTCCATGCGGTGCCACTGGGTTGCCCAGAGACCCACACTGTGCCCTGGCCATGGGGTCTGACTACACTCACCACATCTCCGCATGGGGACTCGGGTGCCGTGACTCAGGCAGAGGGGCACACAGGGGCCCGTGGGCCTGGGTGCTGCCCAAGGCCCAGAGGTCAGCTGGGACTTGCCATTCCATGCTAGACACTTGTGCTCAATTGCTGGCCAGGCCTAGGGACCACACCCATACACGAATTTCATGCACTGGGCCTCTAGTGCTACAATATATATGCATTAACCTGTGCACTTATGTACTTGTGTTTTTATTTCTATGAGATGGAATCTAAGAATTAAATGACTGGATTGAAGGGTATATCCCTTTTCTATGTTATTTTAATAGAATTTTCCAGATTACTTTTTAAAACCATAAAGCACAGTCACGTTACCATTTTGCAACATATAAAAGCACTTTTGTCTCCAAACCCATTAGCAATTGGAGTTCCTTAAACTTTTCCTGTATAAAGAACAATGATATTTCATTTTATTTTAGTTTAAGTGTCTTTACTTATAGTGAGTATGATATTACTTCATATATAAAAATGTGTAGGCACTCTGATTTTATATTTTACTGTCTAGTCACATAGTTGGCACAATTTTCTATTATATACTTCAGTGTTTTTTTATGCAAAAGATGTGGTAGAAACAGATTTTAGTACTTTGTCATCTTCATTACAAATACAAGTTTCACAATACATCATTTTCTGTTCACTTTGTTTATGTTATATAATATTATCTTTTCCTGAAATATTTATAGATTTTTATTCTAGCCTCCTAAATTATGCAAGCAGTCCTCTAGATTTTATTTAAATTTTTATATTTTTTATTTTGTTGTGTGATTGATATGAAATTTATGTAGTATATTGTATTACAAAAGTTCATAGACAACCACAAAAACTATCATGATTTATTAAATAATCAATCCATTTCCTTGTGATTGAATTCCTGTTTTCTCATAAGTTGATTCTTGTATATAGGGATTGATCACTGAAGTATTTTTCCCACACCACTGATTGATGAGTACTTATTCATAAAAAATATATTTCAATATGACTGTGCTGTCTGTTTTTATTCTTGTCTATTTCTGGGCATTTATCTTTCAAAGAACTTTTGAATAATATCTAATTGGAAGATAAACTCTATTAGGATTTCAACTGAAATTGAATTAAATCTACATATGAATTTTAGAATAATTGACATTTCCATGTGGTATAAGACCCCTTGGTGCAAAAATATGGAATGTCTTTCTATTTATTTGTCATGTAAGTATTCAGTGGAATTTTACATTTTTAAAAAGTAAGTCATAAGCCTTTTTTATTAAATGTAATACTAAATGCTTAATTGTTTTAGTCATTTTATAGGTAGAATACAATTTCCTGATCCTACTGGGATTAGGGCCAAAACAGGAAGTCAGACATCCCTCTCACAATCCAGGACTGCTGGCTCCCAACTGCTCACCTGCCTGCCTTTCTGATTGCCCCTAACCACTTCTGCCTGCCAGCCTGATCAACCCCTAACCACTCCCCTGCCAGCCTAATTGATGTCTAACTGCTTCCCTGACAGCCTATTTGCCTCTAACTTCCCTCCTCTACAAGACTGGTCACCCATAACTGCCCTCCCCTGCAGGCTTGATTGCCCCCAAGTGCCCTTCCTTGCAGGCCTGGTCACTCCCAACTGCCCTCCCCTGCTGGCCTGATCACCCACAACTGCCCTAACTTGCAGGCTTGGTCCCTCCTAACTACTCTCCCCTGCTGGCCATCTGATGGTGGCCACCTTGTGTCCATATGTGGGCAGGACCTTTGACCACATGGGGGCAGCCCTCTGGTGTGTTGGAGTGATGGTCAATCTGCAAATTACTCTTTTATTAGATAGGATAGAGGCCTGGTGCTTGGGTTGGGGCCAGCTGGTTTGCCCTGAAGGGTATCCTGGATCAGGGTGAGGGTTCCCTTGGGGCATGGGGAGGCCTGGGCAAGGGACCTGTGGTAGCTTGCAGGTTGGCCACGCCCCCCAGAAACCCAAGTGAAGGCCCTGGTATATGGGATTTATTTATCTTCTACAATTGAAACTTTGTAGTCTTGAGCAAAGGCCAAGGCATGCTATGGCTTCTGAAAGCTTGGCTTCCTCCATCACCCGGGGCAACCCAAGCCTCCTATTTTCTCCAGCTTGGTGGCTGCCACCATTTTTGTTGGGATTTATTTATCTTCGATAATTGAAACTTTGTAGCATTGAGTGGAGGCCTGGGCTAGGGTGTGTGGAAAGCTTGGCTTCCTCTATCACCAGGGAAACCCAAGCCTCCCTCTTGCTCTCTCCGTGGCTGCAGCCATCTCAGTTTGAAATTTGCATACTTGCTCCTGATTGGCTGGTGGGTGTAGCAGAGGTATGGTTAATTTGCATATTACTCTTTTATTAGATAGGACTAGAGGCCCAGTGCATGAATTCTGCATGGAAGAGCTGACAATCAGGGCCAATTGGGGCCTGCCAGCCAAGGGAAGGGACAGGGAAGGAATGGGGGGAGGGATTGTGGGACGTTGGCCACCAGCCCTGAGGAGGGAGCCAGCCATTGGTCTCCCTGGGAAAGGGACTATGTTCACCACCACCCACCCCCAGTTCCTCATCCCATCCTGGGGCCTGAAGGCCCTGGTTGGGTCGGGAGAGGAGGTGATGGTTGCAGGGCACAGAAGGATTGGACGCCAGACACTGGCACCACAGTTGGTGCCTCACTGCCACATAGTTCCCTGCCTCCCCCACTCCTCCTTTCCTCACTTCCGCGATGCTACCATGGTAGGTGGGCAGCGGGCGGGCAGCGGGCCGATTGGGGCCTGCTGGCCGGGGGGAGAGACAGGAATAGGGACTGCAGGAGGGTGGCCGGTTGTGGGGAGGGACCTCCGGCAGTTGGCTGGCTATGGGAGTAGGCTGGCTGCAGGAGGTTGGCTATGGGAGCGCATTGACTATAAGGGGGAAGCTTCTGTGTTGAGTGTCTGCCCCTCGGTGGTCAATGCATGTCATAGTGACAGTCATTTTGGTCATTCAGTCATAAAGATCACTTAGGCTTTTATATATATAGATTTTTAAAAATATATTTTTATTGATTTCAGAGAGAAAGGGAGAGGGAGAGAGAGATAGAAACATCAATGATGAGAATCATTGATCAGCTGCTTCCTGCACACCCCACACCAGGAATTGAGCCCACAACCTGGGCTTGTGCCCTGACCAGGAATCAAACCTTGATTTCTGGTTCATAGGTTGATGTTAAACTACTGAGTCGTGCTGTCCAGGCTATTTTGCTTTTTGATAGAAGTTTATATCAGAGTCTGCTTGAAATACGTAGACTGATATACAATTAAGGCAGAAATTTCACTAGGTTGTAGTCCACTGCTTTAGAATTTGGGAAACTGGCAGAAAATGAATGACGGGTATTAATTAGTGTAAACCTGTTTTTATAAACTCTTCACCACAGTGACTTGTGCTACCTTGATATTATTAACTTCTGGAACCTGCTATCACAATTAGGGCAAGAAGATAATGATTGTCTCAAAGCAGTGGGAGGAAGACATGGCAGCAGATAATCTCTCACATTTGCCCTTGACTCCCTGGGCTCAGGCTGTGGCCATCTATCTCTCCACTATACATGCTAGTTCATACAACTTTTGATCTCCCCTTATGAGTCTCACAGGGTTTGCTTATTTTGTTTCCTATATAGTTCCTGGAATATTTACTTTCTTCTGCACTGATTTTTGGAAGCAAACACTAATTCTCTATCTTGCCAAGAATGAGAATCAAATTAGAATTACTCTTAACTCTAAGAAATTCACTTTTAATACATGCCAAAAATAATAATCTGCCTTTCAATAGAACTCTCATTTGAAAGAGAATTTTGTCTTTGCAGCTCTGTGGCTTGAACAACTAAATTGGATACCTAAAAGCAGTTGGTATTCACAGCACAAGGTCTCAACCTTGTAATCTGTACATAAAGCATTCAAGGTATTGAAATTATGACATGAGATTTCCATTGCTAAAAATTCTATAAAACAATTTCTTTAAGTCCTTTTTTAAATGATGAATGGATATGGGTATGTAGTCAAAAGGTAATATTTTATTGTGATAGGAATAAATGTAATTTAAAACTGTTTTAGTATATATAAATGATCTCTATACTACTCTTTAAAGGTTCAATAAACAGATTTTATGCTCTAAATATAACATGTGAAGGGTAAGGTGATTTCTGGATTGCAGTTGCCTAGGGAAGGTAAGGCGAAGTGCTTTCAACCCTTACAGCTGAACCTTATCAAAGCTCTACATCTTAATAGAAGAATTTTTCCTATTGGTTCTCTGAAACCTTTGAGATGATGACCTTTTTTTCTTTTTTGAGAGGCATCCCTACATTTCTTCCATATAAAGCATAAGTGTTTTTTTTAATGTGCTTACTCTATTTGAAGAATTAAATGATGTGACCAAAAATTTGGCAAAATACTAACCACTGTAACAAAAATAAAGTATTTTCTTGGCTCAACACTGTTCCAAATGAGAATCCCAGCATCTGATAAACTTTTGTGAATCTAGATAAGAAGGCCCTATCTTAATCATAGAAATCTTCCTATCTAGTAAGTTTCCCAGAAGAAAATGACTTTGTTGTTCTTTTTAACAATTATATAGTTAAAAGAAGATACAAAAATTGACAGAGCAGTCCTGGCATATTGTAGTTCATGCAAAATTTTCCCTGTAGTTTTCTAGATGCTAACTTATACGATTATTTCTTTTTTTTTCTTTTAATATATTTTTATTGATTTCAGAGAGAAAGGGAGAGAGCTAGAAACAACAATAATGAGAGAGAATCATTGACCAGCTGCCTCCTGCATGCCCGCTACTGGGGATCGGGCCTGTACCTTGAGCATGTGCCCTTGACCAGAATCAAACCCAGAACTCTTCAGTCGATAGGCTGACACTCTACCCACTGAGCCAAACCAGCTAGGGCTATACGATTATTTCTTATAAATGCACAAAAGCTTTCTGAGAATGGCATAAGACATATGGCAACCCAAATATTTATAAGTTTATAAACTAGGAAAATTCTAATAATTTGAGGTATAGTATTAAAACTAATAATTTTAAATATAAGCTAGTCTTGAACAAAGAAAAACTATATTAATTTATACAATAGACTTCAAAGGTTTCAAAGCAACACTAAAAATTCTTGTCATAAAAGATATTATCTAAAGAAACAAAAAGTTGAAAAGAATATTTCATCTAAAATTTCAAAGGTTCTGTCTCCTAATCTTGTCCATTTATCACTTTTGCTAATAAACTGGTCAGAATTCTGAGATGCTAGGCATATGGTACCTAAGGAACTCATCATTCTTTTGAACAGAGGTTTATTTCTCTTTCAATGCAGTCAATGCAAAAATGATTTAAAAAAAAAAGAGCATTATCTGCACCTCAGCTCATTGGTACCAATGCCAGAGAAGTTTATTCAAAGGTCACAAAGTAAAGGAAAGAATATTAAATTGAGTGGCCAAATTAGAATTTTTAACAGTTGGAAAATTGTAGGATATATAGTACAATATATCAAACAAACTGGAAAAAAGAAGTATTCTATTTGTAATATTCAGTAAAATTAATGTTTCATTCAAAATATTGAATTTGGTCTCTTAAAGTTTTTATTGCACTCTTCTGCTAACAGTAAAAAAAAAAAACAACAACGTTAGACAAAATAAGAAAAATGAGTTTGAAGTTCATAAGGGTCAAAGAAATGAATACAGAAACTGGAAGAGCTATGGTCTTTAAAAGAACATAGCCATGCTGGGAGAACCACCTTTTAGCTGGCTCTTCTCTAGAAGGGATTTCTCAGCTTTTGTATGGCATGGGAGACAGAGATCTTATCCTACAGAAACTAACAGTTTTACTGGGCTAAGAAGTCAGAATTGAGCATTTGGGTATGCCAGATTAGAGGCTCATTGGGAAAAGCAGAGAATCTATGGTCCAAGGAACTTCTCAAAATCTCTCCAATCTCTGCACAAATCATGAATGACATACCCAGACATACCCACTGCATCTGGCAATAGAGTACAAATAGCTCACAGAACTGTAGGATCAAAAAGGCTATAAGCTCTCTGTAGAAAATGCTGATGCTGCCCAGCAAAGAGACACAGTTTGAATTTGGGAGGAAATTAGTGAAAAACCTTTAGATTTCCACTGGAGTCATGTAAGAACCATTTTTCGGGTGTAAGGAACGCCTAAGAGCTAACATAAAATAACAACATTTAAAACCAGTCCTCCACAACATAGATTTTGTTTCCTGATAAGAAATAGTCAACACTTTTCAGAGAAAAATAACAAGAGTACTTAGTTTCTATGAGTACTATAGCTCAATGTACGTGATATAATTAAAAAATATTAAACATGAAGAAATCAAAAGAGTTGAACCCAGAATCTAAAGAAAAATTATTACATAGACATAGACCCATAAATGACCAAGATGTTTGAATTGGGAGCCAAGGGTCTTAAAACAATTATGATAAAAATATTAAAGATTCTATAGAAAAATAATAAATTAACATAAGGATGTTAAAGATAGGTGGAAAATCTTAAAAAAAAAAAAAAACACAAAAAAACCCCCACACATATAAACATACCAAAACTAAGAAAAATTAAACATCCGAATTTATAAAATTCATTGAGTTAATAAAAAAGCATCATGAAATTTAAGCTTGATATAAATAATCTGAAGAGGGAAAGGATTGACAAAAAAAAAAAAAAAAAGAATGGAGCCGTGGTGAGATGACACATCCCCTATGAAATGAATGCACGTTGATTTAATAGAGATAATGGAATAACAGCTTTCAGGGCGAGGGGAATAAAAACACATGACAAAGTAGAACAAACAAACAGGACTAGAGCTAGAATTCTACATTTGAAGAAAATAGCTTCTAATGATGAAGGAAGACTTTTGCTACTATTCCCTGAAATGGCCTATCTGGAACCAAATTACCCTCCTTCATTCAAAACCCAGAAAACCAATATGATTGTCTGACCATTGTGCTGTATACCAATACAAAATAAACGTGTGAAAATAAACTGCATAAAAAAAATCTAGAGAACCAGATAATATGTATGAAACAATATTTTCTAGATATTCTTAATAGGTAGAGCCGTACTATGATCCCTGAGAGAGAGGAAATAAAATAGGTAAGCCCTGGATGGTGCTCACTTACAATAAGAAGGGGTTTCTAGGCCACAGTACAGGAGTGAGAAACAAACAGAGCCTGCTGATTCTGCTGATTTGGGAAAAAAGAGATTGGAGTTTGGGCAGATCAAGGTGGCTAGAGTTTACAGGGAAGACAACTAGAGAGAAAGTAGAGGAAGTGCTCCCATGATCTACAGAGGGGTTCCTCTAAGTCTTTGGCCCAGTTTTACTATGTGTATGAGTAAAAGGACACTACCAAAGAGCCATAAAGAACTACCAGTAAATAGTAATCCTAATATGTAATTAGTGCACTTTACAAAATATCAGCAACAGATTGAAATTGAAACAAAACAAAATATTAAAATGAAAAACTAGATTTTTCACAACATATTTAAAAACTGCTTTTCATAATGAAGAAAAGTATAATATTACTTATTTTTAAGGCCCTACTGTGTGCTAGATACTATGCATTTTCCTATTGAAATAGATGAGGGAGAGGCTGGTATTCAGAAAAAAAGAGATATTTATTTGACAAAAGCATTGCTTTTATTCTATCTCTTTGGAAACAAAGCATGGAACAGGAACAACTTTGACACTATACAGAATAACTATATATTTATATATATACCATATACCATAATAACCATATATATATGGTTGCTATGATGTGTGCTGACCACCAGGGGGCAGCGAGAACAAGGAAAGGTCCCTGCCAGCAGCTGGCAACTGGGGAAGGAAGGTCCCAGCCTGCAGCTGAAGTTCCCAAACAGCCCTGATTGCTGGCCAGGCCTAGGATCCCTACCCTTGCACAAATTTCATGCACCAGGCCTCTGTTACATAATAATAAAGGGAGCAATCCAATAAGAGGATATAGCCCTTTTAAACATTTATACACCCAAAATAGGAACACCTACCTATGTAAAGCAAACTTTGATGGCCATAAAAAGAGAGATGAACAGTAATAGAGTCATAGTAGGGGATTTTGACATCAATGAATAGATCTTCCAAACACAAAATCAACAAGGAAACAGTGGCCTTAAATGACACAGTAAACCATATGGATTTAATCAATATTTTCAGAACTTTTCAACTTAAAGCAGCAGAATATACATTTTTTTTTCAAATACACATGAAACATTTTCCAGGATAGGCCACTTGTTATACCACAAAGCAAGTACCAACAAATTTTAAAAGATTGAAATTATATCAAGCATAGTCTCCAACCCCAATGCTATAAAACCAGAAATCAATTACAAAAATCCCACTGGAAAAAACACACAAATACAGGGAGACAAAATAACATGCTACTAAACAATGAATGGGAAGAATAAAATCAAGGAAGAAATAATAAGAAACCTTGAGAAATAAAAATAAAACAAACATAAAGACACATTTGTAATACTTGAATCAATAAAGGGGGGGGAATCAAACAAATTTTAAAAAATCTATGGGGGTACAGCAAAAATAGTGCTAAGAGGTAAATTCATAGCATTATAGGCCTATCTCAACAAAGAATAAAAATCTCAAAAAAATAATTTAATCTTACACCTGAAGGAATTAGGAAAGGAACAACCAAGTGAAAGTCAGTAGGAAAAAAGAAATAAAGATCAGATCAGAAATAAACAAAATAGAATCTAAAAAAATACAAAAGATCAATGTAATCAATAGCATATTTAAAAGATAAAAAAAAACCAAGACTGGTTTGGCTCAGTGGATAGAGCATCGGACTGGGGACCTATGGGTCCCGGGTTCGATTCCAGCAAGGGCATGTACCTTGGCTGCGGGCACATCCCCAGTGGGGGGCGTGCAAGAGGCAGCTGATGGATGTCTCTCTCTCATCGATGTTTCTGACTTTCTATCCCTCTCCCTTCCGCTCTGTAAAAAATTCAATAAAATATATTTAAAAAATAAATAAATAAAATAAATAAATAAATAAATAAATAAAAGATAAAAACAAGATTGATAAACCTTTAGCCAGACTCATCAAGAAAAAAAGAGAGAAACCAAATATATAAAATCATAAATGAAAGAAAAAGTAACAACTGACATCACAGCTATATAAAAGTTTATAAGAAAATATTATGAACAATATATGCCAACAAATTGGAAAATCTGGAAGAAATGGATGAATGCCTAGAATCATGCACTATCCCAAAACTGAATAAAAAAATAATTAGAACATCTGAACAGATTATAATTAATAAAATTGAAGCAATAAAAATGCTCTAATAAACAAAAGTCATGGAACTTCAAAAGTTATGAAGTTAAATGCATATGCACTGGTGAATTTTATCAAACATTGAAAGAACTAATACCTATCCTTCTGAATCGACTCCAAAAAAATCAGGAGGAGGGAATATGCCCAAGCTCTTTTTATAAGGCCAGCATTATTCTAATTCCAAAACTAGATACAGATACTACAAATAAGTAAAATTATAGACCAATATCCCTGATGAAAATAGATTTTAAAATCCTCAACAAAAGAATAGCAAACAAATTCAGCAATACATTAAAGAGAGCATACATCATGATCAAGTGGGATTTATTCCTGGGATGTAAGTTTGGTACAATATGTGCAAATCAACTAACAATGAAATACTACATAAACAAAATGATGGATAAAAATCATATCATATTAATAGATGAAGGAAAAGCATTTGACAAAATCCAGCACCCATCTATAATAATAAAACTGTAATATGCTAATTAGACTGGATGACCTTCCAGATGAAGCCAGGGTTGCAAGGGAAGCCCGGGTTCCGGGAGCCAGAGGGAAGCTGGTGCCAACAGCAGGTGGGAGAAGAAGGCCAACTCTTGCACAAATTTTGTGCACTGAGCCTCTAGTATCCTATCTAATAAAAGAGTAATATGCAAATGTGACCATATCTTGGCTCCTGACTGGCTATGCTACCAGCCAATCAGGAGCAGGGGGCAGGGCCAAGCAGCACGAGCGCCCAGCCCTGGGGGCAGAGGCAGTGAGCTCCCACCCTTGGGGGCTGAGATGAGGTGGTGGCAGCATGGCACTCCAGCCAGAGCAGAGAAGACTGAAGGCTCTGGCTGGAGTGAAGCCTCCAGCCAGCCAAAGCAAAAATGGAAGGCAACAGACAGAGGGAAGGCCTGGGTCCCAGGTTCCAGAGGAAACTGGTCCTGGCAGCCAGGGGAAGGAAAGCCTATTGCATGAATCTTCATGCAACAGGCCTCTAGTATATATATAATTGATACTATACAAATAAATACATTAGCTAAAACCTGGAAAGGTGTCTAGGTCTAATATTTAAATTGAATTTCTTCCATTTTCTTTGAATTAAAACATTTCAAAAAATATTTCCCTAATGACCCAGAACTATCTTTGTTACTTTAAGTCAGTCAGAGAAAGATAAATATCACATGGTCTCAATCATTTGTGGAATATAATGAACAACATAAACTGATTAACAAAAAACAGATCCAGAGACAGAGAAGCATCAGTCAGATGCTCAAACCTTAGAAAGAAGGTAAGGGAGGGTGGGGGTAAAAGAAAGAGATCAACCGAAGGACTTGTATGCATGCGTATAAGCCTAACCATTGGACACAGACACCAGGGAGGTTAGGGCAGAGGTGGAGGGGGTAGTCGGGCAATGGGGGAATAAGGACACATGTAATACCTTAATCAATAAGGAAAAAAAATAGGAAACAAAAATACTATTTCATGAAGTATAATTCACTGTCCAAACTCCTGGTAATGTACTATAGTGTTTTCATTTTACAGAACTTCATATGTATGAAATCTCGGGATATTTAGATAAAAACAAAAAAAATACATTAAATTTATTTTCAGAATAGAGACAAACTGTTTTAAAATGACTGTATAGGACTCAGACATTTTAACATGTAGTCGTATTTATCATATAACAAATACGAAAGAATGTTTTTGACAGAGTTCAATTGCCCTCTTAAAGATGTAATATGTAAGTGGGTTTGATATACTCATTATGTATGCAGAGTCATTTCTGTAATGATAAATAGTTATAGTGCTATATATGTTTAAAATTTTCTTACTGAAATGGTTTCTTCTTTGAGGTTGCCCAAAGTTGGATGATTTGTTCTCAAAAAGGCTTTCTGACAAGAGATAAAATATATTATCCTTTGTTGTGTTTTTCATACTTAAGTGCAATTGTTCTTTGGTTACTTTTATTTTTTTAAAAAAGCTGTGAGGCTCTGTACTATGATGTTCCTTTAAAAATGGAAGAGTTTGTATGATAAAAATGCAGATTTTTCTAAGTGCATTTGTACCTTTCATATCTGGTTAAATGATGTCAGCCCATTAGCAAAGCTAGAGTACATTTCCACCACCCTTTAAAAGCAAATTTAGATTAGTGTTATTTTTTTTTTACCTTACAGCTCTATTTAAGAAGAATATTTGAAAAAGTGGTAAATTATTTTTGTGGAATACTGATTTGGTGTATGGTTACTTAAACTTGTTTCACTATCATCATATGTGCACCTGCCTATAAATGAATACACATAGATGCCCACACATACTAGTATACTTAAATTCACTCCACTATTTACGCATTTATACTAGGTAAAAGCTCTTGCCTGGGAAGTATTAACCCACTCACTGTATTCACCAGACCTTGCTCCTTCAGGTGACCACTTGTTCTGATTAATAGCAAACACACTTTCTCAGCAGCACTTCAAAACATAAGAAGTGGAAAATTGGGTCTATGAAAGGTTTGCCTCAAAACAAGAAAAGTTCTATTGGGACGGTATCCACAAATTACCTGAAAGATGGGGGAAATGTGTAGCTAGCGATGGACTTTACTTTGAATAAAGCACTTTTGACATTTCTCTTGAAATTATCGTGTTTTCTTTGATTACAAAATCCGGCATTGTTAACTAGTCCACCTAGTGTGCTTTGGTTCCTCTGACATCAAGATACCTTGCACATGTCTTGGTATGCCACACTCTGAGGACAGAGTCATTCTGTGTGACTGAGAAGGAACCCTGACATCTGCACAGGAAAGTTGGGGAATATCTCTGCTTTCATTTCTTTCTCCTGTTGTGCTGTATCTCTCTTTTCTTAAAGCGTTAAGATAGAATTCCTTATGGCATCTTGTGAGTTTTTTCTTTAAACACTTATGAATCCTTTTAATTATCTGGTCATGTATCGTTGCTACCTAAAGTTTCATACAAAATATGGTTGAAAAGATTGAGCTTCTGGACTCTACTGAGCTTACGGAGCAGGTTGTATAGATTGGATTATGTCTGCTAATAATTGGATTATGCTTGCTGATATACTGCTCATTGATCTGATGATATCCAAATGTATATCCAGAATACAAATCAGTCCTTTTTGTGTGTGAGATACCTTACCTAACACCTACACCCGGATGTCCTACAAGATGAATGTCACACTCAATATGTCTAAAACTGAAATCTCAAAACTTTTCCTTGATTATACACTCCCGTAACCTGTTTCTAGGGTGTTCTCTAAAAATAAATTCTAAGGACTGACATCTTCCATAAGTACACAGAAAGATTCACCCGCTTTCTAATACTCCATCCCCTCTCTAGGTCTTGGTACCACCTCACTTTAAGTGCTCAGACACTGAAGAGCTTGATTACTTTGTCTGGTGAGACTATAGCTCAGCTGATTGCTTTCAAGCAAACCCCAGGTCACAAGAACAAAGGACATTTTCTATGTGGAGAGGACTGATGGCTCTTTTTAGAAGACCGACAACACTAGAGCAATGATTACTATCCATCTGAGACAAAGGAACATGATTACTTACACAGCATTCATAACATAAAGCCCTTCCTTGCCTGTGAGGGAATTGTTTCACATACTAGAACTGGGTAAATAACCTTTGGACTGTGGATAAAGCATCCTTGTAAAAAAAGCAGATAAGACTACTAGATTGAAAATTAAAAGCATTGTTTAGAATTAATGTCTTTATGCTAAATTATATGCATCTGTAGAGATTCTTTTTTTCCCCTATTTACCTAATTATTTCCCTTTCTTTTCTCATAAATATCCCTTGCCTGCTACCCCTAATCTGAACACTACTTGGGTTTCTGCCTGAATCACTATTTCCTGAATAGCTAGCTATTCTTTGGATCTCAAATGAATGCTCTCTCTTCGCACTTTGGCTTTTTATAGTCAGGTTAATGCTGTTCTTAATATACAGAAGCATTTGGATTATGCATAAAATTTTCACATATATAACATAACATGGCCCTAGATATGGTTCATATTCAAATGTTACAAATGCTGCAGACCTTGATTTATAATAAAATATAAAACATTTAAAACAAATAGTGACAATCTCAATGATAACAGGTATAATCTACCATGTTTAAATGCAAAAGGTAGTTAATGGATATGAACTGAATACAGTAGATGACAATACATGTAAAAGTAAAGAAGTTATTAAACATTTTGCATCTGTGTAATCTTATTTATCTCCATATTACCCAGCAATTGGAAAAAGCTTGTGTTAAATGTGGTCTTCCAGTTGTAATTTCCAGCTTTCTACATTTGATGTGCTCTTCCTCCTCCTACTCATCAAGATTAGCTACTTTCTCTTCCATCATGTTTTCTACTCCAATTTTTTCAGTTATCTTTATAACTTTATAATAGAATCAATGTATTTTAATTAATAAAAATAACAATTTAGTTTAAAATGTATGGTCATCTTTAGAGCAGGAACATTATTTTAGAAAGGCCTACATTTCATCTGGGTTCTGTTTAACCAAGCAGTTAAGTTCTCATCCTCTAAGTTAGCTGAAGATGTAAAAAATAAAAACTGAAATTTTAGTCTTTGGCTTGAATGCTAGCACCTACAGGCTTTTCCCATATTCTTTGTATTAGTTTATTTTTAAAAATATAATATAAAAATACAACATAATTTTGGAATAAAATTGGAAAATGAGATATTCCACTAAAATCTGAAATTCCTGCCCAAGGGATGTTAAAATTGAATTTGCTCTGTAACTGTAATTCAAAAACTATCAAAGACATGAAATAATTTGATAAAAGCAAAATAATATTTACATAATAATGGTCTACTGTATTCTGAACTTAAAATTGTTACTGTGTCTCCACTGCTTTAACATTTTTCATTCGTATTCAAAGCATTCTTAAATATATATTTAAATTAAGAAAACAATAAATGAGAAAACAACTAAAATAAAATTATAATTGTCATTAAAAATAATAAGTACCTCAGCACAATTATTATAATATAGGAGTGAGCATAGTGATTAAAATCTCAGACTTTGGAAGGAGAGAGACTGATTTAAAGCCTTCCTTTTACTAGCTGTAAGGTGTTGAGTGTGTTTTTATTCTCTACACCCTTTTCTCTTCATCTACAAAATAGAATAATAATAATAAATTCAATATAATAATGAATTATAGATTCGTTGGGAAAAACAAAGCACATAATATGTATTGTTGTAATTATTTGCCATTATTATTGTAATCAAGCATATTAAAATAGAGCTATTTCTTTTCTAATAGATCTCCACCCCTTTAAAAATGAGTTAATATAATACTTCAACCTTTTATTCAGCTCCAAAAATAGATAGTAATAGAATAACAATCATCAGTGAAATGAGTAAAAAGCCAAGTCAAAAGCATGGTAACTTCTTGTAAGCTCTCTGATCTAATTTTCCACTGAGTGCCAGACTCATGTTGGCACTTAATAAATGTTTGATTAAAGGATCAGACTCTTTTGCATTTCAAACATTTATTTCTAGAACTCTGTGTTCTTTCATTTCAGCTTTAGACACTTACTTCTACTCACTGCATACCTATTAAGTTTCAAAAATGAAAAACATTGTCAGTCGGTATTTCATAAATGGTATTATCAAAACGCTTTAAAGGAAATCCAAATATAGAAAGAGAGAATTTCAACACATGAAAAAGCCAGGCAGGCCACATGGATGAAGTTAAAGTATAGAGGACATTCCCAACCAGTTTTTCCTGTGAAATCAAGATTTCAGAATAGAAATATGCCTTCACTAGGCAGATTAATACTTATAAATTCTAGGTTGTCATTAAGGATTATATATCAGGTTGTATTGTATTATGGTCCTGTGCTACTCAAGCTGATTGTATTTCAAAGGAAAATACATAATTCCCTCCTTTTAGCTGAGTTTACAACAGTAAATCTTACACCTAAGGGAAATTCTAGTAAGAATTATTAGAGCTGAACCAGGTTATGCCAACGTCATTTGTTTTCAATTTACTTTTGGTAACTTCAAAATGAGAGCCTTCTCTAATTTCTTCATTAAAGTGCCTGCTATTTTACTGGTTATTTTGTGTTAGGATAAGGTTCTACCTATGTAGCTAATAGTTATGTATGAAGCTGACTTTCCAAGGCTTTGATAGGTTCTGTATTTTCTGTAACTTAATGCTGAAATCCCTCTACAAATGGCTGACAATCTTTTTTTTCTTTTTTTTTAACATTTAGAATGATGAATAAGCCACCTTTGATTTCTAGCCCAGCTGGTGTGGCTCAGTTGGTTGAGCGCTGTCCCGTGCACCAAGATGTCACAGTGATTCCCCGTCATGGCAAATGCCCAGCTTATTGGCTTGATTCCCAGTAAGGGATCAAGGAGGCAACCGATGGATGCTTTCTCTCTCATAGATGTTTCTATCTCTTTTTCCCATTTTTCTTCCTCTCTCTCAAAAATCAATAAAAACTATATTGAAATTTTAGTTAAATGGGACTCTGGAGTGTTTAAAATGGTCTGTTGAATTAACCTCAACCCACTAGAAACCTGATTTTACACAAGTTAGGTAATTTTTATTTCTTTAAGCCTTTGTAATAATTAGATATAATGCATTTTAATCCTTTTTAGTTTAACAGGCCAGAAGCTCACCCACTCCATATTGAGTAACTTTTTAAAAAATGAAAACGTGGCAATTATTTTTAATTGCCAGGTTCAGGGTAAAGCAATTTAAAATTACTAGAGTTTCCATTTCCCCCCCAGCACTTTAATTTGGAATGTGGTCAAGTAGTTCTTTACTATGGCAATCTAAATTACATTAAGCCAATTTGCAAATGGAACCTTTTAAGAATCATAGATGAGGAAAAAGCCATTAAAATAAATAAAATGGATATAGGAGAGTATTACAGTATAACTGTTCTACTGGGAGAAAGGCTATAGTCACATTTTTTAAAACATATTAAAAAATCTATGCAAACTCTAATCCATACTGGCAAAACCATACTGTGAAAATCATATTCATTTTATAGGTACTATAATAAAATCTTTGCCAACCTAACACACATAGAAAGGGAAGCAGGTTGGATCATTAAAGATATTTCATTACTTGTAAAACAATTTATGTAATTGTAGTTATTTGATATGAAAAGACAAAAATAATTACAACTGCTTTAAAAGTTCTTAGATAACTGATTAGCAATAGGGATGCTTGTCAATTTCTGAGGAAAACATGGGTTAAACTAGAGCCCAAGAATGGATTGACCATAGAGTAAATTTATGATTAATTTGAGAACTAATTTCTTATCAATATAACATAAACAAAATGTGGTTAAAAATTAGATGTCTTTGTCACCAGAATTATACTTGTATAGCCTAAAAGATGAATTTTAATTTCTTCTAATTAATTTCATATTATTTTTAAAAAATATATTTTAATGTTTAAAGTATTATAAATAGTAGTACATATGTCTCCTTTTTTCCCCCCTATTGACCTCACCTGGCCTCCCCCAGTGTATTCCCTCACCTGCCCCTGCCCCCCGCCCCAGTGTCTTGTATCCATTGGTTATGCTTATATGCATGCATACAAGTCCTTTGGTTGATCTCTTACAGCCCCCAACCCCCACACATCCCTGTCTTCCCACTGTAGTTTGACAGTCTGTTCAATGCTTCTTTGCCTCTGTATGTATTTTTCTTCCCATTTGTTTTCTTTAAAAAATCTTACATCTGCATACTAGAGATAAACATATAAGAACAAAAAATGTGTGAGTCTCAGTTTCAATGTCAAATAGTTCCTTATGTGTACATGTCAGCAATAATATCTGGATGGTGGACAAACAGTGGCAATGCAGGTCCCACTTTCTCTGGTTTGGTACTGGACAACCTGCAGTGATGGACAACTGCTGACTGCTAGCATGGCAAGGTGTCATCAGCATCTTCCATCTCTGGACTGTCTTCGTGGTTGGAACAGACCTATCAGTTCCTCTCTATTGCAGGAATCCATATGGTCTTGGACTTGTTTTCTGAAAATATACAAACATATTCTTGACCAAAAGTTATAAAGAAATCTTTTTCTGTAAATTAGACTTGGAATTTTTTTTTTTGCCCAGATGATTTTCCTTTGTCCTATTTTGACACCATATGTGCTTTTCATAGGTGTCCTGCTGTTAGCATTACAAATGGAAATGAATTTTCTGAAGTAAGAATTTTCTAGATGTAATTTACTTTACAGGATATTTTTCCTTACACAATATTACCCAACTACTCCCCTTTTTTGATTAATTGAGGCTTTTGGAAATTTTATATTGCAGTCTTGATAACTTTAAATTTTAATTTTTGCCCCAAAATATGACTGCTTTAGGTTCTTTGCATGTTAGGCAACTTCACGATGAGATGAACTACTAATAGAAATTTTAGTTAATATTTTAGGAACAGCTTTTTGTCAGGTACACTTAAATTTTCTTGAGTATTCCCTTATTTCAATTGGCCAATTTAAATTAATCTAAAAACTTGATTACTATTTTACTGTCAAATTTAATACTCAAACAATAATCTTAGTTTACCCTGTAAATATTAACAGAAAAAAATATTTGCATTCTTGAGTAGACCTTGAGCATTCCTGGTGCTAGCCTGGGTATAGATATATGGCAGCTGTTGCTGGCCAAGTCTCTGTCTCCAACTTGAGTCCCAATCTGAGTTGAGCTTGGGAGGCAAAGCGGCCATGGGGGTAGGAGACCACCCTCAGAAGGGGTGAGAGTTCAGGCCCCTACAAGGTTTGTGGGTGAGGGTCTGTGCTCCACCTCTGTTGACCTTCAAGTTATCACCTGATGGCCCCTCTGTGATTGTGCCTGTCTTAGGTTGTTCTTTCTCTGAGGAATCTTACCCATCTCTGGCTAACCAGCCATCCTTGGGGGCCAAACAGGATGATGTGAGATTCAGTTCTGTCTCCTTGGTAGTCTTTGCCCCCATGGCCTTCACAACCAGCACCTGTCTTGGCATCCCCTCACCTGCTGGTGAGGTCCTGGTATTGATCACATATCTTGGGAGACTCAGGTTTCTTCTCCAGGGAGGGCCCAGCTCACACCATTGAGTAAGAGACAGATCCATGCCAAGACCGGTTTAGCTCAGTGGATAGAGCGTCGGACTGTGGACTGAGGGTCCCGGGTACGATTCCAGCAAGAGCATGTACCTTGGCTGCGGGCACATCCCCAGTAGGGGGCGTGCAAGAGGCAGCTGATCGATGTCTCTCTCTCATCGATGTTTCTGACTTTCTATCCCTCTCCCTTCTGCTCTGTTTTATCACATGATCTTTCATGTGATATCACATGATCATTTTCTATCCCTCTCCCTTCTGCTCTGACAGGTGTGAGAGGGTACTGCATTATTGTTTTGATTTGCATTTCTCTGATGATTAGTGACTTTGAGCATGTTTTCATATGTCTCTTGGCCTGCCTTCTGTCTTCTTTTGAAAAGTGTCTGTTTAGATCTGTTGGCAATTTTTTTTATTGAGTTGTTTATCTTCTTTTTGTTAAGTTGTATAAGTTCCCTATAAATGTTGGAGATTAAACCCTTATTGTTGATGTCATTGGCAAATGACATCAATAAAAAAAATCAATAATATATATATATATTAAAAAAAAAAGAGGGACAGATCCATGGTGCCAGCCACCCAGAGGCTTCAACCACAGCTTGAACTGAAAGCTTAGGCAACAGCTTTGTGCACTTGGATTTTGTGAAGAGGGTTCCTCTTGGTAAAAAGGACAAGAGGGGCCAATATAGAATGCTTGAGTGCCTTCCCAGTGCCTTAATTCCTTCTTAAAAGGATTAATTCCTTTCCTGTCTTTTTTTAAATTGCTTCTAAACATTCAAAGAATTAGTTTGTAAGTTTCTTTGGGATAATTGTATAATATGCTGTTGTAAAATATCAAAAATTATAATGACATTGTAGAATAATACCATGTAAGGATATTCTTTGCTCTAGGCCATGTCAATTCAATTTCAAACTAGCTGCCAATTTTTTAAATAAATTTATATAAACTTTATCAGGGTCGTAAAAACACAAATTACTTACCTTAGTTCAATTAGGTCAAATATATTGACTTTCCCCCTTACTCCCACCACTCCCCACTTACCCTGAGGTTTGACATTCTGATGGATGTTTCTCAGTCTCTGGATCTGTATTGATTCATCCATGTATGCCATTCATTATATTCCACAAATGAGTGAGATCATGTGATATTTATCTTCCTCTGCCTGGCTAATTTCACTTAGCATAATGCTCTTTAGCTCCATCTATGTTGTTGCAAATGGTAGGAGCTCCTTCTTTTTTTACCTCAGCATAGTATTCCATTGTGTATATGTACCAATGTTTTTTAATCCACTCACCTGCTGATGGGCACTTAGGCTGTTTCCAAATCTTAGCTATGATAAATTGTGCTGCTATGAACATAGGGGTGCATATATCTTTTCTAATTCATGTTTCTAGTTTCTTGGGATATATTCCTAGGAGTGGGATCACTGGGTCAAATGGGAGTTCCATTTTTAGTTTTTTAAGGAAGCTCCATACTGTTCTTCACAGTGGCTGTCCAGTCTGCATTCCCACCCACAGGGGAAAAGATTTCCTTTTTCTCCACATCCTCGCCAACATTTGTCATTGGTTGATTTGTTGATGTTAGCCTATCTGACAGGTGTGAGAGGGTACTGCATTGTTGTTTTGATTTGCATTTCTCTGATGATTAGTGACTTTGAGCATGTTTTCATATGTCTCTTGGCCTGCCTTCTGTCTTCTTTTGAAAAGTGTCTGTTTAGATCTGTTGGCAATTTTTTTATTGAGTTGTTTATCTTCTTTTTGTTAAGCTGTATAAGTTCCCTATAAATGTTGGAGATTAAACCCTTATTGTTGATGTCATTGGCAAATATATTCTCCCATGCAGTGGGGTTTCTTGTTGTTTTATTGATTGTCTCCTTTGCTGCGCAAAAGCTTTTTATTTTGATGTAGTCCCATTTGTTTATTTTCTCTTTAGTTTCCATTGCCCAAGAAGCAGTATCATTGAAAAAGTATCTTCGACATATGTCTGGGATTTTGCTACCTGTGGATTCCTCTAGTATTTTTATGTTTTCCTGCCTTATGTTTAAGTCCTTTATCCATTTTGAGTTTATTTTTGTGAATGGTGTAAGTTGGTGATCTCTATTCAGTTTTTTTCATGTCTCTGTCCAATTTTCCCATCACCATTTGTTGAAGAGACTGTCTTGACTCCATTGTATGTTCTTGCCTCCTTTGTCAAATATTAATTGGGCATAGTGGTTTGGGTCAATTTCTGGGTTCTCTATTCTATTCCATTGATCTATATATCTGTTCTTGTGCCAGTACCAGGCTGTTTTAAGAACAGTGGCTTTGTAATACATTTTGATATCTGGTATTGAGATCCCACCTACTTTGTTCTTTTTTAGGATTGCTGCAACTATTCAGGGTCTTTTTTTATTCCAGATGAATTTTTGGAATGATCTATATTTCTGTGAAATATGACATTGGTCTTTTAATGGGGAGTGCCTTGAATTTATAGATTGCTTTAAGCAGTATGGACATTTTGGTGATGTTTATTCTACCAATCCATGAACATGGTATGTTCTTCCATCTATTTATGTCTTCCTCTATCTCTTTTTCCAGTGTCTTGTAGTTTTCCACATATAGGTCTTTTACCTCCTTAGTTAAGTATATTCCTAGGTATCTTAATTTTTTTATGTGATGGTAAATGGGATCGCTTTTTTTAATTACTCTCTCTGTAAGTTCATTATTGGTGAGTAGAAATGCCATAGATTTCTTCGTGTTAATTTTGTATCCTGCTACATTGCCTAATTTGTTTATTAAGTCTAATAATTCTTTGATGGAGTCTTTGGGGTTTTCTAAGTACAGTATCATGTCATCTGTGAATAAGGACAGTTTTACTTTTTCTTTTCCAATTTGGATGCCTTTTATTTTATTTTTTCTTATCTGATGGCAATGGCTAGTACTTCCAGTACTATGTCAAACAGGAGTGGTGAGAGTGGGCATCCCTGTCTTGTACCTGTTCTTAGGGGAAATGGTTTTAGTTTTTGTCCATTGAGTATGATATTGCCTGTAGGTTTGTCATATATGGCTTTTATTATGTTGAGGTATGATCCTTCTATTCCCACCTTGCTGAGAGTTTTTATCAAGAAAGGGTGTTAGATTTTGTCAAATGCTTTTTCTGCATCAATTGATATATCTATGTGGTTTTTATCTCTCAATTTGTTTATGTGATGTATCATGTTTATTGATTTCCAAATATTGCACCATCCTTGCATCCCTGGGATAAATCCTACTTGGTCATGGTATATGATTTTTCTGATGTACTGCTGGATTCGATTTGCTAGAATTTTGTTGAGGATTTTGTCATCTATGTTCATGAGGGATATTGGCCTGTAATTCTCTTTCATTATGTTGTCTTTATCTGGTTTCGGTATTAGGGTGATGCTGGCTTCATAGAAGGAGCTTGGAAGTGTTCCTTCCTCTTGGATTTTTTGGAATAGTCTGAGGAGGATAGGTTTTAGTTCTTCCTTGAATGTTTGCTAAAACTCCCCTGTGAGGCCATCTGGCCTCAGGCTTTTATTTGCTGGAAGCTTCTTGATGACTGCTTCAATTTCTTCCATAGTTATTGGCCTATTGAGATGTTTAGAATCTTCCTGATTGAGTTTTGAAGGGTTATATTTTTCCAGGAAAATGTCCGTTTCCTCCAGGTTGTCCAGTTTGTTGGAGTAGAGTTGTTCATAGTATTTTTGAACAATCCTTTGTATTTCTGTGGAGTCTGTTGTTATTTCACCTCTTTCATTTCTGATTTTGTTTGTGTCTTTTCTCTTTGCCTCTTGGTGAACCTAGCTAGAGGTTCATCAATCTTATTTATCTTTCAAAGAACCAGCTCTTGGTTTTGTTGATCTTTTGTATTGTTTTTCTGGTCTCTATGTCACTCATTTCTGCTCTGATCTTTATTATTTTCTTCCTTCTGCTTCCTGTGGGCTTTTCTTGTTGCACTTTTTATAATTCTTCGAGTTGTTGGGTTAGATGACTTATTGCTATTTTTTCTTGTTTTTTTGAGGTAGGCCTGTAGAGCTATAAAATTCCCTCTCAGGACTGCTTTCATTGTGTCCCATAGGATTTGCAATGTTGTGTTTTTATTATCATTAGTCTCCCTTATGTTTTTAATTGCTTCTTTGATCTCATTGATAACCCAATCATTGTTTAGTAGCATGCTATTCAGATTCCAAGTGTTTGAATTTTTTGGAGTGTTTTTATTGTAGTTTATATCTAGTATTATACCTTTGTGGTCTGAGAAAATGCTTGATATGATTTCAATCTTTTTGAATTGGGGAAACTTTGTTTGTGTCCCAATATGTGGTCTATTTTTTAAAATGTCCCATGTGCATTTGAGAAGAATGTATATTCTGTGGCTTTGGGGTGAAGTGCTCTGAAGTTGTCAATTAGGTCCATCTGATCTAGTGTGTCATTTAGGATTGATTGATTTTTTGTCTAGAAGATTTATCCAGTGATGTCAGTGGTGTATTAAGGTCTCCTACTGTGATTGTATTGTTGTCGATCTCTCCTTTGATATCTTTCAGGAGATTTTTTATGTATTTGGGTGCACTTGCATTGGGTGCATATATGTTCACCAGAGTTATATCTTCTTGTTGAATTATTCCCTTTAGTATTATGTAGTGGCCTTCCTTATTTCTAATTATGACCTTTACTTTGAGGTCTATTTTATTAGATATAAGTATTGCAACCCCAGCTTTTTCCTCATTTCCATTTGCCTGAAAAATATTTTTCCATCCCTTCACTCTCAGTCTGTGTGAATCCTTTGCTCTGAGGTGGGTCTCTTGTAGACAGGAAATATATGGGTCATGTTTTTTATCCATTCAGCTACCCTAGGTCTTTTTGTTTGTTTGTTTGTTTGTTTTTGTCTTCCCATGTTTCCCTGCAGTGTTTTAATTGTAGATCCCATTGCTTTGCTACCCAGGTTCTTTTGTGGATGATGCTACTTGTGTAATCTCTTGGTTCTCCTGGGCTTGTAAATCTAGTGTAGCTCCCTACTTGAGCTATTTGGGCTCTCTTGATGTGGGCCTGCAAGCTTGAGAGGCACAACTGAGGTGTCTAGAATTCTGCCACTGTAGCAGGGAGTGACCCGATTTTTGCTGTCTTGCACCCTTAGTTGAAGTCACACATGTTCAGCAGGGACTACCAGTGGCACCATGGAACGGTCTGCTGGGGTGATGGAGCTCAGGGGACCTGTTCTCTGGAATGGCGTGACTGTAGTGCCCAGAGTTCTGCAGTTGCGGGGTGGGCAGACCCAGCTTTTGCTGTTACACCTGTGGTGGATAAGCATTTACTCCCAGTGGCAATTCACAGGAGCACCTAAGGTAAGTTTGACAGCACACTGAAGGACTCTAAGGGCTCTGCAGTGTAGTTGCGTAGTTGAGGCACCTGTGGGCCAATATCCCAGATGAGAGAATTCAGAGTTTCTACTGCTGGGCGGGAGTGTGTCTCCGCTTGTTCAAGATCACATCCCAGGAGAGTTTTCAGTGGTTTCCTCTAGCACCCTGTGGGTAGATGAGCTTAGGGTGCCTGCCTGTTGGAACCTGGTATCTTGGAGGTGGGCTTATGGTGAAGAGTTCTGATGCACTCTGAGGGGTCCCGGCATGCTGATTGAGGTGTGGGAGGGAATAAGGGTAGTTATCCAGGAAGAGGAAGTTCAGAATTTTTACTGAGGGGCGACGCACCCTTAACTATGCAGAATACCACCCTAGGGAGCTCTCAACAGCTCCCAAGCGCTGCCTAAGGGGTGGGGTGCCTAGCTGTCTGCAGGGCTGGGTACTCGTGATTCTGGAGCGGGGTGCCCTGGCTTCCAGCGGGGCAGATACACACGAATCTTGAGTGGTGTGCACGGGGCGTCCAGAACCAGCCAAGCAAGGGACCAGAGTGAAGCGCATTGGTCTGATTTCACGCTGACCCCGGAGCTCTGCTGCTGGAGAGGGGAAGGTTGCGCTCAACACTGCTCAGCAACTTACCCTTGGAAGTGAAGGTCCCAAGATTCATGGATCTGCAGCTGAAGTAGCGGGACTTTGGTTGGAGTGGTCACTGGGTCGCGGGGTAGTTCCAGGGCCTGTCTGGTTGGTGGTGTCGATGAGTTCTCCAAAGAAAGGGCCTTTCTCCCCTTCAAGAAGGTGTGAGCTCCGCGCTGTGATTCCACAGACCGGGGACTGTCCGCTGCGGTGATAGACTCTCCTTGTCAAGGAGACCCTGTCTGCCACTCCCTGCTCCTGCGAGGATCAACTTTCCCTCACTACTCATACACACACCAAGTGCATCCACTCACTCTCCTTTCATACCCCCACTCGCTCACTTCCTCTCCCTCACCTCCGTCCTGCCAGCCACCATCTTCCTAATTCAAAGATGAAATTTTTAAGGGAAGTTTTAAGAAGGATATATTTATCGAGCAGAACATTAGATTAGATATACCTTGTATAGTGTAAGAGACATAAATGGAGACTCAGAAGCCAGAAATTCAACTTCCTTCCTCCTAGTAGTTTGATATCTAGTATTTTCTTTCGTAGAAAATTATAAATTAATAAATGTGCTCATTTTATCTGTATTAAAAACCAGATCTGAAATTGGCATCAAATATTAGAAAATATCCCTATTTCTTATTATTGGTACATATTTCCCCATTAAGTATTTTAAAAATTTATTTAATGACATGTCTGGAAAGACTGAAAGAACCATTTTATAATAAACTAGAAGCATGATGCATGAAATTCATCTTAAGGGGCTCGGCCCTCGCAGCCCCTGGTCGCCCTCAGAGCCCTGGCTTTGTCTGGAAGGTCATCTAGATGATGGTTCTGCTGTGTGGGATAACTAGTATATTAGCTCTTTATTATATAAGATGGTTTTCTTAAATATTGCTATGAAAGATGTCTGAAATTTTGCTGCCTATGGTTTCTTCTAAAGTTTTCATGGTTTAATTACTTATATTTAGTCTTTTATTCATTTTGAGTTTATTCTTGCATATGGTGTGGGTTGGTGGTCTAGTTTCATATTTTTGCATGTACCTGTCCAATTTTTCCAACACCATTTATTGAAGAGAATGTCTTTATTCCATTGTATAATCTTGCCTCCTTTGTTAAACAAATATTGAGTGTGATGGCTTGGGTTGATTTCTGGGTTCTCTGTTCTGTTCCATAGATCTATATGCCTGTTCTTGTGCCAGTATCAGGCTATTTTGAGTACAGTGGCGTTGCACTGAATGTGTGTGTGTGTGTGTGTGTGTGTGTGTGTGTGTGTGTGTGTAAGAAAGATTATATGACTAGAGATTTTAAATAAGAATGTAGGGATGGAATAGAGATAGACTTTTAGGTTTAAAAACACACACACAGAATAAAAATAAAACCCCTTCAACTATGGCAGTAACATGTGAAGAATAGGAGTAATATTACAAGACTAGGGGCATGGTGCACGAAATTTGTGCACTGGGGGTGGGTGGTCCCTCAACCCAAGCTTCCCCCTCTCACATACTGGGAGCCCTCAGGGGATGTGCAACTGATGGCTCATCCCCAGCCTGCCCAAGGACTAAAGTCTCTAGTGAGGCGTTAGACCTTGGGCACCCAGCAATCGCTCTGCTCAGCTCTGCCCTGGCTGCCTGCAACCACCCAGCTGGGGACTGGGCGCTCACTGCCACTCCCACTCACAGCACCCCGGGGGCTGGGCACTCATTGCCACTGCTGTTTCATCTCCACCCCTGGGGCCTGGCACACATGCCACTTGGCCCCACCCCTGCTCCTGATTGGCTGATAGCATAGCCAATCAGGAGTGAAGGTATGGTCAAATTTGCATGTTTCTCTTTTATTATGTAGGATATTAATTAAGTGAAAAGATTGGTAGTCAGTTTGATGTGATAAGGTTGGAGTGATGAAGAAACTCGGGAAACTCTTAGATTGTTAGAGAAACACTTTTTTTTGAGGTAGACACCCACAGACAAAGGGAAGAGGTGCCATTTTTGCAGAAAAAGGGAGAATAAACAAGTCATGCATTTGGACATGGACTTTTTGAATTTGAGATGTGTATTGGACATTTCAGGGAAGATGTAATGGAAAAGGTTATATATATCACTCTGAAGCTTACTTAGGAAAGAAATTTCATTTAGAGATGAGGATTTGTGTGTTATTATTTTTACCTGAGATCTAAGTAAAAAAATCTAGATGGTAATTCCAAGGTTGGTTTGTAGAATACAGAAGTCAAAGAAATTTTAAAAACAAAACAAACAAAGCCCTATCATTAAATAATGTTTCTAAGACACAGTCATCAATTAGGAAAGAGTATCAAGTGAAAGTTCTGCTATTGAAACCAGATATGAGAAATATTTGAACATTTCAAAATTTGGCAGTGGAAGGTGTTTGGTTTATGATTTTACTTTGAGAATAGGAAGCCAAGTTGCTTAGTGGAACATCTATGTTGACTCCTCTTTCAGAAATGCTACCCATGAAAAGAAAGATCAAGATAGAACCATAATATCTCTGAAGAAATATGAATGAATGGAACACTTTATCAGAACATCAGATTTTAGGATATTTGTAGCTATAGGAGAAGGAGTTACTGTACAAGCATAAATTAAAATGCAGGAAAAGAAAAAAAAGGAGATAGTTCTAGTCTTCATCATATTTAGAAAGATAATAAGGAATGAGTGGAGTAATTAGGAGAAAAGGAAAACTTTCCTTTTAGACTATCAAAGGAATACAGATATAATTATTTATAGTTTAGCTTCATCTGGTACCTATTAATCAACTCTTTTGTTTTCCATCAGGAGAGCTGCAATCTGCATGTGTTTCTTTGAGTTCTCATGTTTCTTTGAGTTTCTAATGTTAAATGTGTCTATTTAGAGGGAGATGCCAAAACAAAAATCATACCCCTCCTCAAAGCATGATGTAAGAATAAAACCAGAGGCAGGTCAGGAAGCCCCAAGTAATTGATACAACAAAGAGGAAAATGAAGTGGAAACTGAGAATGCTTAAATATAACTCTTTTCTTATGGACACTTAATCACAGCAGGTAAATGGGTAGGTGATCAGAGCTGTTAAATTAAGGGTGTCACTAATAAATATTAAAGAAATGAATAAATTTTAAAAATTACTTGCTCAGTGAAGTGAAATTATCTATTCAATCATCTGTCCATCTGACTAATTTATAAGAACAAAAGAGAAGTCTTTTCACCTTATATCCCCAGTACGTAATATATTAAGTGACTAAGATAGCATGCTTGGGGCCATTTAGTGTGTAGATGCATAAGCCTACCATCTATGTTACTTAAAATTGCACTGACTCATTAAGAGAGCTTGGGTTTTGTTCTGCCTACTCTGTTTATAATTTAGAAGAATGAAAAACATGGGTTAGAACATTACTTATGTAGTTATCCAATATTGCACCACACACACACACACACACACACACACACACACACACACCATATCTCCCCTCTGATATCACTTTTCCAAAACTCTTTTTTTAAAATAAGTTTTTATTGATTTTAGAGATAGAGAAAGGGAGAACGACAGAGAGATAGAAATATTGATGAGAGAGAAACATCAATTAGCTGCCTCCTTAAAGCCCCCTCCTTACTGGAGATGAGCTCGTAGATAATGTGTCCTGACCAGAAATTGAACCAGGAATCTTTTGCTTCCTGGGTTGAGCGACACTGGGTGGGCTAAACTCTTAATCAAATATTAATGAATTGGAGTACACCAAATAAGAATGAAGCAACAATCAAAATGCAGTTATGTAATTTGTGCCATGTATAATTTGCAACAACCCACTGCTAAAAAGTAATAGAAGTAAAAACTAATTAGAACTAAACATTAGTTGCCATGATAAACATCTTTTTAACCTTGGCTGCTTCCCTCATAGTGAGTGAAAGAAATAAAATGGATTTCCTATGGTGGGAAAATTCTCATAAATTTACAAATGAGTAGACTATTGCTTAAGTTAGGAAATGTTTTTGTTATTGTTGTCTTAATATATTTTTATTGATTTTAGAGAGGTAAGGAGAGAGAGATAGAGATAGAAACATCAATGATAAGAGAATCATGGATCAGCTGCCTCTTGCATGTCCCATACTAGGGATCGAGCTCACAGCCTGGGCCTGTGTCCTGACTGGGAATCGAACTGGGACTTTCTGGTTCATATTTCAATACTCTACCCATGAGCCATGCCTGGAAATGTTTTCTTATAAATAAAAAAGAAATCTTCCAACACCCTTTTTAAGTTCTAATAGGAAAGACGATATTAGCTACAAAGTTTATATTTAGATATATAATATCCACTGAATTTTAAAAATCTAAATTATGTAAATAAAAAATTAGCTCATAATATAAATTAAGAAAATGGCACATTCCATTTGGGTATGGAGGGTAATTTACTATTCATTATAAAATTCATTTTTATAATTTAACTGGAAATGTACTGAATCTATAAATCAGGGGAGAGGTGATACCTTAACAATATTGAGTCTTCCAAATTATGAACATTTAATATGTATCCAATCTTTAGGCCTCCCTATTTTTCATCATCAGTGTTTTGAAGTTTCCAATACAAAAACTCAGACGTATATCTATAATATGTAGAAATTGTTTTATATATTGACCTTTGTGTTGCAATGTTGCTACTATATTCACTAGTTCTAGTAGATTTATGTGTATTCCTCATTTTCCTTCAGCCTGAAGAATTCCCTATCTTATTTGCTTGGATTTCTTGTGTGCTGCTACTTATTCATTCAGCTTTTATTTATCTGAAAAGTCTTTGTTTTACTCTAATTTTTCATGAATTCTTTTCACTGAATAGCAAATTCTGTATCAACAGATTCTTTTCCCCCATCATTTAAAAATATCAATTTTTTTCTAACATTATTTATGATGATAAATTAATTATTATTTTTATTGTCTTCTACTTAAATTTGATTCTTTTTTATCTGGAAGTTTTTAAAGAATTTGCTCTTTATCTTTGTTTTCATAATTTTTATTAGCATGAGCATGCCCCTCATTCGAGGGCTTCAGTCTTATTTTTAGACACATATTTCCCCTTCCCCCAAGTGCCTCCATTCAATACTTGACCTGCTCTGTGATATATAGTCAGTCACCTTTTGGTGGAAAGGGGGTGGGGAGTTGGGAGACAGAACTCCAATATTTCCAGCATTGAATTGAATGGCCTTTGGCATCTCAAATAGACATATTCCAAGATCCCTAAGTAAATTCAATGAAGAATTCTGTCCCCTTTCCTCAATCTCCTCCGAAAGACCTCCTCTCTGTTAAATTATACCATAAAGCTTAGTTGACTTCACAACCCAGAGAGCATAGTGTCTGTGCTTTCTCAGTGAGAGACCACCCAGCTTGAGCTACATCTCCCTGTGTCACGACATGAAAGTGACCCGAAGCAGGAAACCTAGATATCATGTGGTTTGTTCTCTAGCTTTTCTTCTCACAAAAATTACAATAGTGTGCTGCTTGTTTTTTAAAACCTTAATGGGTATCTCATATGCTTTGTTCATCTTTATAATTGTTTTTGTCAGGAGGGCAACTCTGGCAGTACTCTATTTTGGCAAAAAATTCAAGGTTCATTCTGAGATATATGTATTTTTTACAGTTTTATTGACTTTAGCTCTATGTTTTTTGTACATGTCCTTTATTAGACAGAATATGTTTTCTTTTAATTTCTAGTTTTATCATAGATGGATCATAGTAAGCAAGGCAGTTAATAATAAATGGACAGAAGACCTGAACTGATACTTTATATGACCAATATTCTCAAGAGAAGTTGCATAACATGGTTCATCACAGATTCCAAGTTAAAACCACAAAGATATATAATTCATACAATTTCATACCACTGAAATGGCTAAATTTAAAATGACTTACAGGACGAGACCGGTTTGGCTCAGTGGATAGAGCGTCGGACTGGGGACTGAAGGGTCCCGGGTTCAATTCCGGCAAGGGCATGTACCTTGGCTGCGGGCACATCCCGAGTAGGGGGCGTGCAAGAGGCAGCTGATCGATGTCTCTCTCATCAATGTTTCTGACTTTCTATCCCTCTCCCTTCCGCTCTGTAAAAAATCAATAAAATATATTTAAAAAATAAAAAATAAAATAAAATAAAATGACTTCCAGCATGAACTATTGTCAAGAAACTAGATAAACTAAATTGTCATACACGTTGACGGGAGTATGAAATAGTACCACCACTTTGAAAAACTATTGAACAATTTCTTATAAATTAACTTTCTTTACTTGTGTTCTGATGTAGCAATTTCATCACTAGGAATTAAAACATATGTCTATAAAAAGAATTGCACAATAATTTATTTAGTAATTACATTCATACGAGCTGAAAACTTTAAATAATACAGTTGTCTAATGGATGAATTTTTATACAAATTGTAGTAGATCCATACCGTCCTATATAATAAAAGCCTAGGTGGTGTCACACCCTCATGCAACATCTTTACAAGATGGCCGCCACAAGATGGCTGCATGCACAGCAGATGCGGGGCCTGTCAGCTGCTCCACGCAGTGAGGCCTGGGGCTCCCGTGGCTCTGCGCAGTGCAGAGAAGGCCAGTCCCGGCGTCTCCACTGCTTTGTGTGGAGGAGGCCAGTCCCAGCAGAAGAGGCATGTTGCATCGGGGGAGGGCAGTTGTGGGTGATCAGGCCAGCAGGGGAGGGCTGTCCTGAGTGATCAGACCAGCAGGGGAGGCCAGTTGGGGGCCATCAGGACAGCAGGGAAAGCAGTTGAGGGTGACCAGGCAGGCAGGGGAGAGCAGTTAGGGGCAATCAGGCTGGCAGGGTAGCAGTTAGGCCTCAATCAGGCCAGCAGGAAAATAGCTAGGGGGAGATCAGGCAGTCAGACAAGCAAGTGGTTAGGAGCCAGCAGTCTCAGATTGAAGAGGGTTGCAGGCCAGGTTGAGTGACAATCCCCCCCAATTCACAAAAATTACTCACTGATACAAAACAATATGGATAAAACTCCAAATTATTTTGTTGACAGAAAGAAGTCAGAAACAAGGAGTGTGTTAGAGTACTTTCATGTGATCTCTATGTGATTCTTTTTTGTTTAAATTTTATTGGTTAAGATATTACAAATAGTAGTACATATGTCTCTCCCCCCCACCCCACCCCACTGACCTCCGTCTGCCTACCCTATCCCCCAGGCACTTGCCCTCATTTCCCCAACCCCAGTGTCTTGTGTTTGATGGTGGTGCTTATATGCATGCATACAAGTCCTTCAGTTAATCTCTTACTCCCCCCACCCTCCCCTACCTTCCCACTATAGTTTGACAATTTGTTCAATGCTTCTTTGCCTCTGTCTGTTTTTGTTCAACAGTTTGTAATGTTCTTTAGTATCCATAAATGAGAGCATGTGGTATTTATCTTTCACTGACTGGCTTATTTCACTTAGCATAATGCTCCCCAGATCCATCCATGCTGTTGCAAATGGTAAGAATTCCTTCTTTTTTATAGAAGCTAGTAGTACTCCATTGTCTAGATATACCACAGTTTTTTAATCCGCTCATCTGCTGATGGACATTTAGGGTATTTCCAATTCTTAGCTATTGTAAATTGTGCTGCTATGAAAATAGGGGTGTATATATCCTTTCTGATTGGTGTTTCTGTTTTCTTGGGATATATTCCTAGAAGTGGTATTACTGGGTCAAATGGCAGTTATATTTTAAATTTTTTTTTTAGGAAACGCCATACTGTTTTCCACAGTGGCTTCCCCATTCTGTATTCCCACCTGCAGCAAAGAAGGGTTTCTTTTTCTCCACACCTCTCCAGCACTTGTAATTTGTTGATTTGTTGATGATAGCCATTCTGACAGGTGTGATATGGTATCTCATTATTGTTTTGATTTTTATTTATCAGATGATTTGTAAGTGACTTTGAGCATGTTTTCATATGCCTGTTGTCTTTCTGAATGTCCTCTTTCATAAAGTGTCTATTTAGATCCTTTACCCATTTTTTTATTGGGTTGTTTATTTTCCTTTTGTTAAGTTGTATGAGTTCCTTGTAAATGTTGGAAATTAAACCCTTATTGGTGATAACATTGGCAAATATGTTCTCCCATGCAATGGGCTTTCTTGTTGTTTTGTTGATGGTTTCTTTTGCTGTGCAGAAGCTTTTTATTTTGATGTAGTCCCATTTGTTTATTTTCTCTTTAGTTTCCATTGCTCTAGGAGCTGTATTGGTAAAGATATTGCTATGACAACTGTCTGCTATTTTGTTGCCTATGGCTTTTTCTAAGATTTTTATGATTTTGCACCTTTGTTTAAGCCCTTTATCCATTTATTTTTGTGTATGGTGTAAATAGGTTGTCTAGTTTCATTTTTTTTTTTTGCAAATATCTGTCTAGTTTTCCCAACACCATTTATTGAAGAGACTGTCTTGTCATCATTGTATGTTCTTGCCTCCTCTGTCAAATATTAATTGAGCACACTGGCTTGTGTCAATCTGTGGGTTCTCTGTCCTGTTCCACTGGTCTATATGTCTGTTCTTGTGCCAGTACCAGACAGTTTTGAGAACAGTGGCTTTATAGTATAGCTTGATAACTGGTATTGTGATCCCTTCAACATTGTTCTTCTTTCTCAAGATTGCTGCAGCTATTCAGGGTCTTTATTATTATACTAGAAGCCCTGAACACTAATCTGTGCACCAGTAATTTGCCAGTAGCTTGGTGCCACCCTCCAGTAGCTCTTCACCTGCTGCCCTGCCCTCCTATAGCTCCCCCTAACCCACCCCTCATAGCTTGCTGCTCTGCTCCCTCCTGTAGCTCTCCACTTTCTGCTTGTAGCTAGCTGCCCCATCCTGCAGCTGATCTGTGATCCAGTCATTACGTGGTCAGTCGTTACACTTGAGGGCATAATGACCATTTGCATATTACATTTTACTAGAGGCCCAGTGCACAAAATTTGTGCACGGGAGGTGGGGGATGTTCTTCAGCCAACCCTGCACCCTCTCCAATCTGTGAACCCTTGAGGGATGTCCAACTGCACATTTAGAACTGATCCCGGTAGGGCCTAAATGGGCAGTCGGACATGCTTCTCACAATCCAGGACTGCTGGCTCCAAACTGCTCTCCTGCCTGCCTCCCTGATTGTCCCTAACTGCTTCTGCCTGCCAGCCTGATCTCCCCCTAACCACTACCCTGCCAGCTGAATTGATGTCTAACTGCTCCCCTGCCAGTCTGTTTGCCCCCAACTTCCCTCCTCTGCCAACTTCATCACCCCTAACTGCCCTAACCTGCAGGCTTGATCGCTCCCAACTGCCCTCCCTTGTAGGCCTGGTCCCTACCAACTGCCCACCCTGCTGGCCTGGTCTCCCAAACCTGCCTTCCCTTGCAGGCCTGGAACCTCCTAACAGCCCTCCCCTGTTGTCCATCTTGTGGTGGCCATCTTATGTCCACATGGAGACAAGATCTTTGACCACATGGGGGCAGCCCTCTTGTGTGTTGGAATGGTGGTCAATCTGCAAATTACTCTTTTATTAGATAGGATAGAGGCCTGGTGCATGGGTGAGGGTCAGCTGGTTTGCCATGAAGGGTGTCCCAGATCAGGGTGGAGGTTCCCTTGGGGTGTGGGGCAGCCTGGGCAAGGAGCTTGTGGTGGTTTGCAGGTTGGCCATGCCCCCCAGCGACCCAAGCAGAGGCCCTGGGATCTGGGATTAATTTATCTTCTACAATTGAAACTTTGTAGCCTGGAGTGGAGCCAAGCCTTCTGCTCGATCCATGGCGACAGCCATTTCTCTTTGGTTTTATTTAAATTCTATAATTGAAACTTTGTATCCTAAAGTGGAAGCCTAGCTGCTAGGGCTGCAGAAGCTTGGCTTCCTTCATCACCCAGGCAACCCTAGCCTCTGCTCTCTCCAGCTCCATGGCTCCCGCCATTTCTGTTGGGATATATCTTCTATAATTGAAACTTTGTAGCATTGAGTGGAGGCCTAGGCCAGCAAGGACAGGCAGAAAGCTTGGCTTCCTCCATTGCCGGGCATATCCAAGCCTCCCTCCTGCTCTCAGTGACCACAGCCATCTTGGTTGGGGTTTATTTGCTCCTGATTAGCATGTGGGCATGGCTTGATCAGAGGTACAGTCAATTTGCATATTTTATTATAGGATTATGTAGAATGAGAGTCTTTTTTATGTAAAATCTAGGAGCAGCCCAGCTGGAGTGGCTCAGTCATTGAGTGTCAACCCATGAAACCAGGAGGTCATGGTTCAATTCCCAGTGAGGGTACATGCCCAGTTGCAAGTGTGATCCCCAGTGAGGGGCGGGGGAGCAGGGGCATGCAGAAGGCAGCCAATCAGTTATTTTGTCTCAGCATTGATGTTTCTATCTCTCTCTCTCTCTCCCTTCCTCTCTGAAACCAATAAAATATATATTTTTTAAAATCTAGAAGCAGATTTAACCAAACTATCATGGTGGAAGTCAGAATACTGACCCTTCTATAAGGGGCAGATATTGCTAGAAAGAAGCACTAAGAAACTCTCCGGCATGGGAGAAATAGTCTTCTTAGATTTTCATTATGATATTGATGGTATCAGTTTTGCTACTTGTCAGTTTGGGTCAAATTTATTCAGGTAAAACAAACTTTGTTTTATATATCGTATGAATTGAGTTATTTGTAATAAGGTGGCTTGATGCCAGATTGTTACAAAGCCATATAGTGAAATACAGAAAATGAAAGTCACAAGTAAATGTTGAAACAGAATACACAATGAATAGTGAATGATATGGAAATTCCTTAAAGTAGCAAAATAAAATGGAAAATGCAGGGCAATAGGAGATATATTGAACTTTATAGCCTGCTTTTTGCATATAAATAAATAATATATATAAAACATTATATTATTATTAGAGAAACATCACAGTAGAAAACAATTGGAATTGTAGAGTACAATAACTTATTAAATGTCCAGGCCATTTTTAATCTAGAAAGCAAAGACAGGCTGTAAACTTGTCTAACTCCCTTATTTGTTCAGAAGCCTTAGGAAATGAAATAAGGGCTAGCAATAGTTGAATTATGTTCGAAGTATTCAATTTTTTTGTGCACAAACCTTAGGAGCATTGAGATTTATATATTGTGCTTTCTGTGTTACAGCGATAAACAAAGGTTGAAGTCATTGAATGATAAGCTCTTCATTATTCAGTCACTGGAAATAAAGAAGAACCCATTTCAATTTCTGTGTACCAATAGAAATATATCTTTTAAAAATGTCTCTTCAAACAAGTTTCACTAAATAGCTCACATTTTACTACTTTAATTAAATTATGTATAAATTATATTAGAACATAAATGTCATTAGACTCTTACTATTTGCCCACCAGTATTAAAGTAGATTATAAAAATAAGCAGCTCTCAAAAACTCAAGGTCACCAGGAAGATGTAATTTTTTTATTGCTTCCCACTACCTGATAAACCTCCTTTTAATGTAATTTTAAAATGAAACAATATTAACAATTTCCTTAACATTTTTAAATATCTGTGCTAGACTATCTCCTGGTTGCACCAATGTAATCTGGTTCAGAAGAAAATATTCCTATGAATATAAATAGCTTCATTTAAAAATCTATAAACTTATAAATCTAGAATTATAATTAGAGAATAAGACTGCATTGCTGTAGTCTAAAGTGAACCTTGTGTTGATTTTAAGTCAGGAATGAGTAACTGTAAAATTATATCTTAATTTTTGTAACCATAACAATCAGTCAAATTGATGCAAACTGCATGCTATTTACCAATTTGTAAACGTGGGTCAACAAGATCTTAATGACAAAAAGGATGTGCTAACCTGCTTCAAATGGCCAATAGTTTCAGCAAACTGAAAACCATCAAGTTACCATTATTCTGAAGTTTCATTTTGTTCAACCATGAAACATTCAATGTATCAGCATTCAAGCTGAACCTAAACCCTAAACAATGTATCTGCAATTAAAAAGGACAAGTCTCATTCAACATTATTTTACTAAATATCTCTCCTCAGAAGACTGTTGTAAAATATTTCGTATTTTTTTCTGCAGCCTGTTTGTATTTTAATTTATTGCATAGTTTGTTGTTTTCTATGGAAGAGCTTTTGAGTTGTTTTGATTACATCAGTTGATGAGTAGTTAATGACTGGATCTCAGTGATAAATGTCTGTGAATTTGCTGCTATCATTTTTACCAGTTAATTGTAACCTCTTTAGTAGCTTATTCACCTTTTTTCCCATGCAACTTTCATTCTACCAATATATTCTACCATCAGGAAAGTAAATTATACTATAATCCTAAAAAAAGTGCGAAGTGTTACTGAAAAATCAAGTTGGAGTAAGAAGCAATTTTTTTTGTATTAAGTTATTTTGATCCCTAAGTATGATACTGTATTTCAGAGACCTCATAAGTCTCCCAGCCTAATTAGCATATTACCCTTTTATTAGTATAGATTATTATTTTATTCTCTCTGCAATTTGGTTAAGGAAATTTCTAGTGGCATATCCTCAAATATACTGATTCTTTTCTCAGCCATAACAGTCGACTGATGATCAATAAGAAGTATTTTACATGTGTTTTTCTGTTTTTGATTTGTGTTCTGCACCTGTAGCACTTTCATGTAACTTAGGCTACAGTGGGACATATGTCTGTAATACATAATATAAAGTTGACAATCACATTTGATGCAGAAACATAGAGATGTTGGAAACATAGTATTAAAAACCTAGTTTTAAAATATGCACTTCTATTTTGTGATATTTTTAAATCAGGTTTTCAAGTTTTATATATTTAAGCAACAATAATGTCCAAGGAACATGACATTTGAAAGTAGGAGATTAAATGTCAAACAAGCAAAAATATCCCACAGAGCTACAATATTTGACAGTTGTGAAAACTCTACTAAAGACATTTCAGTTTTATTTATTATGTAAAGCTACCAAAGTTTATACACATCTTGAAGCTCCAAAGTGACTATTAGCAAATGACTGTTCAGCTTGACATATGTGAATGTAGTTACACTAGTGTGTAAGGTTTGACAAATCTTATTTATATAAAGAAAATTAATATAAAAATACACTCAGTAAAGAAACTGTGAAAACCCTGGGCAGAAAAACTTTCTCTTCAGGGGACAATCCCCTATTAATATCATATTAAATAAACTGTCTGTTAAGCAAATAGTCTCCTCTTCTCTATATTGAGAATGGGGGTGAATTAATGAAAAGTAAATTTATCAAATTTTCTTTTTAGTTAAGTATAAAAAATAAAAAAAAAACCCACAGCCTAGTCCTTGAATTTGCTCTATAAGAGTTCCCCTGAAGAGGATAAATCCAGGGTCAGGAGTACAGAAAGCTTCTCCTAAGGATACTGTCCATCCCTTCATGTGGCTACTGTACTACAGGCTCTTCAGATATGACTATTAATTTCAGTTATTGAAGCATTCATAAGTTAACTTTCTTTACTTTTGTTCATTCAAGAAGCTCCCTCCAATTCACTGCAATTTGTCCCATTTTTCCATCTGGACAAATCCCACTCCTTTTCAAAACTCAACTCATGTACCATCTCCTCTAAAATACCCCTTCTTCTAATGACTTCATTGTAAGATAATAACTCCTCTCCTATGTTTTATGTTATAAAATATATGCCAAGCTATTGACTACCTCTATATAAAAAAAACTGTCCACATTTAAGAGCACATGAAGGAACAATTGTGTATCCATATGCAAAAGAATAAAGTCAGACTTTTCATACTCATTTCACAAGTGAACTCAAAGAGGATCAGAGACCTAAATGTAAGAGCTAACCTATGAACCTCTTAGAAGAAAACAAAGGAGTACATATTTTTAAGTTTGAATTAGCCAATGGTTTCTTAGACAGACATGACACAGATGTATATGCAAAAAAAGGAAAAATAGATGCATTAATCTTCATCAAAATTAAAAACTGTGCTGTCAATTATACTATCAGGAAAGTGAAAAAAATCACTCAGAGCCAGAAAAAAATGTGTAAATCATATGTTTGATAAAGCTCTAGAATACAGAATTATTTCAACTCAACAATAAAAAGATAACATAACCCAACTGCAAAATGGACAAAGGATTTGAATTGACATTTCTCCAAAGAATATATACTGCAAATGTCCAGTAAGCACCTAAAAGTATGCTCAAGATTTGAATTAGTTTCTCAGTGCTGCTATAACAAATTTGCCACAAATTTAATGGCTTTAAACAACACAAATTTGTTATGGCTCTGGAGGTAAGAAATCCTAAATGGCTATCACTGAGCTGTGATGCTTCTGGAGACTCTAGTGTACAATCCAATTTCTTGATTTCTCCAGCTTCCAAAGGCCACCTGCATTTCTTGCTGCATGGCTAGTTCCTCAGTCTTCAAAGCAAGCAGTATAGCATCTTCAAATCCCTCTTATTTGTCTGACTTTCCACCTCCTTCCTTCATACTTAAGACTCAAGTAGGCCCATTCAACTAATCAGCGTAACTTTCTTATTTTAGGTTCAACTTTAAAATCTATATGCAACCTTCATTCCCCTTTGCATGTAGCATAACATAATCATAGGTTCTAAGAATTAGGATATGGACATCTCTTTTTTGTTAGGGACGAGAAGTGGTGACATTACTTTGCCTACCACACACCAGTAGTGTGTAGGGACATGCAAACCAAAACACAATGAGATATCATTTTACACTTGCTAGGATGCTATAATTCGAGAGGTAGACAATAACAAGTGTTAACAATTGTGGAGAAATTGGAACTCTCATATATGACTAATAAAAATGTATAATGATGCAGTCACATTAGGAAAAGAGTTTGGCAGCTTCTCAAATAGTTAAACATAGATTTACTATAACAACCAATATTGTACTCGTAGACATTCACTTAAGAGAACAGAAAAGATGTGTTTACAGGAAATCCTGAATACAAATGTTCATAGAATCATTTTTTTTAATACATGAAAAGTGGAAACAACTGAAATGCCCATTCACTGCTGAATGGAACAACAGAATAGGATCTATCCATACATTGCAATATTCTTTAAATATAAAAATAAACGAAGTACTGATACGTGCTCTGGTTGTGACATGGATGAACATTGAAAACATGGGCAGAAGAAGTTAGACACAAAATGCCACATGTTGTGAGATTCCATTTGTACACAATTCTGGAATATGCTTATCTATAGTTTAAAGGTGGGCTTGTGGTTGCCAGAGGCTGGAAGCACAGGGAAGTGGAAGATGGCTGCTAATGGGTACCGAGTGTCTTTGGGAGATGACATTTTCTGAAGTTAGATAATGGTAATGATTACACAACTCTGTGAATTTACTAAAAACCACTGAATTTTACACATAAATAATACATTTCATGGTATGTGAATTTTCTCTTTTAAAAAAGTAATTATGACCGATGTGCCAAGCCCTGGGCTAAGATGTTAAATACTTTTTATATACTTTTAAATCTCACAACTTCCCTCTGATGTGATTATTATTATTATCATTGGTACACAGGAATCCTAAGTGAGGTAAAGATAAGTGACTTTCCCAAGGACAAATAGCAAATTGGCAGCAGAAGAAAGAAGGGAGCCAGGCATCTGGCTCTGTGGCCCAGTTTGTGTGCTGCTGGGCTGTACAATTTTATAACACATGCAGGTCAGTTGTTCTTACCAAATAGATTTTGGGTTTCTTGTTGCCAAGCGTTTGATGAATCTTGGTGAGCTCCAGTGACCAAATACGTAGCATGGCCTCTGAAAGAGGGAGGATGTGATATGACTGGATGCCTGGGTTGGTTACCAGGTGTATATGACTTTGAGAAGTTGACCATGTCTCTAAAATCATATTTTGAATTTTTAAAACAGGGGAAGCAATAGTAACTAGCTGAGAGACCATTGTGAGTATTAAATGAAGTATTACAATGTAAAGCAATTGTTATAATATTTGGCTTTTTTTTTTCTTTTAGAAAATAATTATTTTGTGTCTACTTTTAGTGCTAGCTATTAAATGCTGGAGATACAGCATTAATTAAAACAGGTAAAATACTTGCTGCCATGTACTTGTATTCTGGTGAGAGGCATATAGAATAAAATCAATAAACTATTTAAAATGCTACCATATATTAGATTATAAGTTCTATAGAGAACTAAAATAGAGCAGGCTATGACAGTGATGCAAAATGCATATGTGGCAAGGCTGCAAAACAAATGAGAAGACATATGAACAAAGGCTTGAAGGAGATGAAAAATACATATATCTGGGAGGAGGGCATTCTGTGTAGATGGAACAGACAGTGTGTAGCTTCAAGGAGGTAGCACATCTGGCATATTTGAAAATGCCAAGGCTGCCATGACTGGAGTTGAGTGAGCAAGAGGGAGACTAGTTAGAGTTGAGGCCAGATAGGTAATAGGGAGGTTGGTACTTGCAGGCCCGAGCAGACCTATAGACCAAACCTTTCAGACCAATTAAGCATTTTTTTATTGTATTTTGAGTTCAGTGGGGAGCATTGTAGGATTTTCAGCAAAGGAGTAACATGACTGCTATAATATGAATAAGGCTGCTGGGAGAAGGTAGATTAAGGATATAAGTAAAGAGGCAGTTAGGACACCATTGCCAATAATCCAGGTGAGAGATATGTGTCTCAAACAGAAGGGTATCTGGGTAGGAGTGAGGCATGGTTTAATGTCTAATTATTTTCACATCAGAGCCAAGAGGATTGGCCTATATTTTAAATGACTGATGTGAGAAATAGGAAAAGAATCAAGAGGACTCCAGTGTTTTTAGGCTGCAACTGGAAAGGATGGGGTTATCTAAGTGTATTGAAACACTGAGGATGAAACCAGTTAGAGAGATGAAAAGTTCATTTTAAAAAATATTGACTAAATTTAAAATTTTAGACACCCGAAGGCCAATATTAAAGCGTATGCCAATTATTAGAACTATCTGTTGGGTATTTCATGAACATTAGGTAAGTAAGTACATATTTCTTTCATTCATATAATCATTTGGATTAGTAATATAAAAAGAGAGTAGTCACTTTACTTGAAGACAAAGAGCCAGATCATTTAATGCTGCTGAAAATACTTTATTGTTTTTTTTCTCCTACAAATAGTTTAGTACTGCATATAAGAAATTCTGCAGCCCAGCTGGAGTGGTTCAATGGTTAAGTGTTGACCTATAAACCAGGAGGTCATAGTTCGATTCCAAGTCAGGGCACATGTCTGGGTTGTGGGCTTGATTCCAAGGCAGCCAATCTACTACTCTCTCTCATCATTAATGTTTGTATCTCCCTTTTCATCTCACTTCCTCTCTGAAATCAATAAAAATATTTTTTGAAAGTTGATTCTGTAGAAAATGGATAAAAAAGATTACCATCTTTCCCCTCAAGGTCATATGCATTCCTAGACCTTTATCTTAGCACAAATCATTTTGAAAATCAAGAATATAGTCAAGATTACTTCAGTTTAAATAATGGGACTTGAAAGTTACTTAAAATTGCTAATTTGGCAGAACCAGAACTGTGAAAGATAAAAAAATTAATTATTATCATTGTTTCAGCTTCTAATAATATATGGCAGTACCAGGGAATTATTCCAGTAAGAGGTCGTTCTTCCCTTGTTCAGGAAAATGATAAATTTTAATTTAGCTATCACAAAATGTACAAATTAACATAAGATGACATTGCTAGAAACTCCTCTACACCTTAATCACTTCCGTATTATTTATAAACTATACTGCAAAGAAAGAGAAATGAGAAACTGGAAACTGTAAAGCTATTGTGCGTTACAGAAGACTAGTAGAAAGAATTTGGTGTGAGAGGTATTTTATCCATTCAACAAATATTGATGAATACCTACTTAGTACCAAATAACATTTTGGAAAAATTGCAATTAAAGAATACAAAGGAGTTGGCCTGACTAAGCTGACATATAGATAGAATTATTTTATCTTTGTTGTGGTTGTATCAGTGACAGCTATAAATTATTTGTTGAGCCAATTTCCTCCAATAATTAACCAACTCCATGGAAAAAATTTGGTTTTGATCTATTTAACTTTTCTTATAATCAAAGAGCTGAAAGAGAATTTAAAGGTTCTTTGGGGATTAACCTCTTTGTCCATTAAAATTAGCATTTAAACCCAATGCAATTCCAAAGTAATTAACACAACCACAAACATTTACTCAAGAGCTCCTTCAGGATACTAAATGTGATTGATGTACTTGACTTATCTCTTAATATCTTAAACCATGGTTCTGAGAATCTGGTTAACAATTAGTTGACACAGTGAAATTTTATGAATACATTAATGTTCCACTTACTAATTTCAACTTCACATAGGCAACTGGAGAGAAATCTAACATTTGTAATTCTTTGGGTCTTAATGATACACTCTGTTCTTAACTCCAGTTCTATGTCTAGTTCACCTTGGACACACATTTTTGTGTGTGACTGCCTTGGACCACAAAATTACTTCTTATTATGGTAAATTCATTGATATTTTTAAAACAATGTCTTTATTCTACTTTAAACCAGCCCCTTCCCCAACAGCACTTTTTTATTTCTTATTAAACAACTTAACCTCTCGCTTTTTCTGGCACCCCTATAATTTGGATGTTGGTATGCTTGAGGTTGTCCCAGAGGCCCCTTACACTATCTTCAATTTTTTGGATTCTTTTGGTTTCTTGCTTTTTCAGCTGAGTGGATTTTACCTCTTTGTATTTCAAATCTTTAACTTGGTTCTTGGGGTGCTCCAGAGCACTTTTAGGTCTTTGTATAATATTTTTTGTTTCAGTCAGTGTATGCTTAATTTCTGGTTGGTCCTTTTTCATATCCTTGAGAGTCTCCTTTATATCCTTGAGGGTCTCTTTCATTTCCTTGTAGGACTCATTCATTTCCACGTTGGTCTTGATCATTTCTTTGCAGCTCTCGTTTATATCCTTGAGGGTCTTGTTCATTTTCTTGTAGGACTCATTCATTTCCTTTGTGGTCTTGCTTATTTCCTTATAGGCCTCGATCTTTTGTTGGAGCCTCTTGAAAAACCCTATAACCGTGGTTCTGAATTCCATGTCCAGTCGTTTTTTTTCCTCCATTTCTTTCACATCTGATTTCTTTCCATGTTGCTGCATGGTGGCTGCTTCCCTGAGCTGGTCAATTAGCTTTGTGTGGTAGACTTCTTACTAGGGACAGTGGCTCAGCCTCCCCAGTTACCTGAGGTGGATATGGGCTGCACAGTCTTGAAAACCTATTTGAAGAAATAGTGACTGAAAACTTCCCACACCTGGTGAAATAAATTGACTTAGGAGTCCAAGAAGTGCACCGAACCCCAATATATAGGAACCCTAAGAGGACCACACCAAGGCACATCATAATTAAAATCCAAGAGCAAAAGACAAGGAGAGAATATTAAAAGCAGCAAGAGAGAAACAGTTAGTTACCTATAAGGGAGCACCCATACGATTGTCAGCGGATTTCTCAACAGAAACGATGCAGGCCAGACGGGAGTGGCAAGAAATACTCAAAGTGATGAACAGCAAGAATCTACAACCAAGATTATCTATCCAGCAAAGCTATCATTCAGAATTGAAGGTCAGATGAAATGCTTCGCAGATAAGAAAAAGCTAAAGGAGTTCATCATCACCAAACCAACATTATATGAAATGCTGAATGATATTCTTTAAGAAGAGGAAGAAGAAAAAGGTAAAGATGAAAACTATGAACAACATATACACATCTATCAACAAATGAACATAAAAATCAAGTGAATTGATAGGCTGTTGAACAGGATAGACTGGTGAATATAACAGAGACATGGCATAGAGAGGGAATGGACTGACAATTCTTGGGGAGAAAAGGGTTGTGGGAAGTGCAGCAAGAGACTGGACAAAAATCTTGCAACAATGGGAGAGGACAGTGGGGAGGGGGAGGTGAGGGTGGAGGGTGGGATCAGTACAGGGTGGAGGGGAGCTATAGGGGGATAAAAAGGGGAAACAATGTAATTAATAAACTGAATAATAAAGATAAAAAATAAATAAATAAACAACTTAAGAAGCAAAATATGCAATCATTTCATTTTCTGCACAACTTCACCAACACTTGTTATCTCTTATCTTCTTGATAATAGCCATAACATCTGTGAAGTGATACCTCTCCCATTTTACCCATTTATAACTAACAGTATTCATTTATACTGTGATCAAGCTCACTTTTTCTTATATGGCCTTTATCATGTTGCTTCAGCTTCAAACCCACTGCCTTCAAAGACAGATCTGTGCTTTGTTACTTAGCCTTCAAGAATGGTGACCAACACCATTATTCTTAGTAAGATCTTCATAATCTTCCTACTGTCCAATTTAAACCATCCACTTAAGTCAGAGTGCTCTCACTACTAGCTTTTGAGTTTATCACTGTATTCACTGTATTCTCAGAGGCTAACCCAGGGTCTGGAATATACTGGGTTTATTACATTGAGTCAATGTGTTTCTCAAATGCCCTACTTAGATAGCTTCTCAATATCCTTACCTTTGGAATCCAATCCTTATATTTCCTACCTGACTCTAATACTCAGACTTTAAAGGACACAAATTTTCAGCTTTTCTCTGACTTATTTCCATACTGTAATACGTGGTTATCTCTTCTTTCTCTACAATTATTTTTGCATTTAGAATATTGTCCTAGGAGCATTAGCTATTTCTACAATTATAACCTTCCTAAAAAGGACACTCTTATTTGTTGATGCATTCACTATAATATCTAGCAGAGTGCTAAGCATATAATAAATAATAAATACAGTATTCAATTATTTCTTGATAGACAAATTTATATACTAAGTATTTTAGCAATTATGTATTGTCACTTTTCTATGACATATTTGCTAGACTATGAATATACAATGAAAATAATAGACATTTTATAGTCTCTTAAGCACTTCGCAGTGAGAAAACAAAACCAATTTTGATACGAAGAAAACAACACAGTTTGCAATGGGAATATGAAAGAATGAAGAATGACAAAAAGGGGGAGTGATAGTGGGGTAATATCATGTAAGGAAAAATATTCTGTAAGTAAAATACATCTAGAAAATTCTTACTCCCGAAAAGTAACTTCCATTTGTAATACCAACAGCAGGACACCAATGAAAACCACATCTGCTGTCAAAATAAGCCAAAGGAAAATCATTTAGGCAAAAATAATAAGAATCCCAAGTCTAATTTGCACAGAGGATCCCTTTGTTAACTTTCGGTCAAGAATGTGTTTGTGTGTCTTCAGAGAACAACTTCAAGACCATGTGGGGAACTGCAACAGTGAGGAACTGACTGATGGGTCTGTCCCAGTCACGAGGATGGTCCAGAGATGGAGGACACTGACGACATCTTGCCATGCTAGCAGTTAGCAGCTGTGCGTGGCTGCAGGTGGCCCAGGACCAAACCAGAGAGGATGGAACTTGCATTGCCATGATGTGTCCACCAGCTGGATACCATTGCTGACATGTACACATAAAGAACTATTTGACATTGAAACTGGGACTCAGAACAGTTGGACATTGAAACTAAGACTCAAACATTCTTTGTTCTTATACGTTTATTTCTAGTATGCAGATGCAAGATATTTTCGAAGAAAAGAAGCAGGGGAGAGTGATTGATATAGAGGCAGGGAGGCATTGAACAGGCTGTCAAGCTACAGGGGGAAGGCTGGGGAGGGTGGGGGGGCGGGTGCTGGGGGAGATCAACCAAAGGACTTGTATGCATGCATATGAGCATAACCAATGAATGAAAGACACTGGCGTGGGGGTGGGGGCAGGTGGGGACATGTGCTGGGGGGTAGGGGAGGCTGGGGGGAGGATGATGGGGGGAAAAAGGAAAACATATGTACTACTATTAAATCTAAGTTATACAGCAAAAAATAAATAAAAAATATTAATTTTTAAAAAAGAAAGAAGAATGAAATTTCCAGAAAAAAAGATGCTGCATGTATAAAATATGAAGAAAGGAATACAAAGATTATATACATATACATATATATATATATATATATATATATATATATATAGCCAGTCTCCCAAACTAAAATGTAAATTCTGTGAGAGAAAAGATAATCTCCAATTAGCTCTCCATTGTAGACTTTCTGAGTAGCATATTGCCTTGTATGTAATATCACTAAAGAAATAATTACTGCACAATGACTATAAGAGGTTTATGATGACTTAGTTAATTGTCGTTTACATCTGTAGGTCTGTATTTGGAAGATGCTATGAGTGCTGAGGCATAGACAGTGGGAAAGATAAAAAATATGAAATGGGTTCTACATAAAGATTTGAATCTATTCTGAAGGCAAAGAAGACCCACAGAAAGAAAGAAAGCAACAGAAGCATTCTGGAATGATCACTCTGGCATTGATATAAGAATTAATTAGAAGATATATGATAGGGTATTGAAAAAGAACTTGGAGGTCATTGCTTCTGTAATTCATGACTTAGGCAAACTGGAGATACGAATATGGATTCCAGAAATCTTCAAGTAGCAGGATTATGAATTAATGGAGTAATGCTGGAGAATATCCTAGCGCACTTATAAATCATCCTATCTAATAAAAGAGTAATATGCAAATGGACCATCACTCCAACACACAATATGGCTATTCCTGTGTGGTCAAAGATGGCTACCCCCATGTGAACACAAGATGGCCACCACAAGATGGCCAGCAGGGGAGGGCAGTTGTGGGCAATCAGGTCAGCAGAGGACGGCAGTTGGGAGAAACAAGGCATGCAAGGGAGGGCAGTTAGGGGCGATTAGGCCAGCAGGGGAGGACATTTAGGGGTGACCAGGCCTGCAGGGGAAAACAATTGGGGAGACCAGACTGGCAGGGGAGGGCAGTTGGGGGCTACCAGGCTGGTAAGGGGGGGGCAGTTAGAGGTGACCTGGACAGCAGGGGAGGACAGTTAGGGGCAAGCAGACTGGCAGGGGAGGGCAGTTGGGGCCTCAATCAGGCTGGCAGGGGAGGGTTACGGGGTGATCAGGGTCTGAGGCAGAAGCAGTTAGGGGCAATCAGGCAGGCAGGCAGGTGAGCAGTTGGGAGCCAGCAGTCCTGAATTGTAAGAGGATTAGGCCTAAACAGGCAGTCAGACTTCCCTCGAGGGGTCCTAGATTGGAGAGGGTGAGGTTGGGTTGTGGGACACTCTTCCCCAGCCCTGTGCATGAATTTTGTCACCGGCCATCTAGTTGATTATTTGCCTAGTTATATATCACCTAGAAATGCTTAGCTATGTAAGAGCAAAGGTACTAGGATATTGTTGCTAAGCAACATTTTATAAAAATTGCAATTAAAGAATACAAAGGAGTTGGCCTGACTAAACTGACATCTGGCAGGCAGTAATTTTAGATAATGAGGTTGTCAATGAATAACAGTTTAGGTGGGTAAATGTGGTAAATGCACACTGTGAAATATTATACAACAGTGATAAGTAACAAACTAAATATTTATAAATCATAACAATGATGGATCATAAAATATAGTAACTAGTTTAAAAAATAAGCTGGAATATTTAAAAATATTACATTTACAGAAAAACCATGCAGGCACACAGAACAACATACCATTCTAAATAAACAAACAAAATATATAAATAAGTAAAAGAAAAGTGCCTTATTTTAGGAGGAAAATTCTCTACCATTTTTATTAGTACTGCACCAAATTTATAAATTTCCGGTAATAGATTTAAAATGATGCTTAGTTTTCTTACTCAAATACAATAAATACGTGCTCAAAGGTGATTTTTTTCCTTCCTTTATATTCTTTAATTAAACTTTAAAATTTATAAAAATTTCACTCCAATTTTCATATCTTTACATTCAATATTATTTTGTATTGGTGTCAGGTTTTATATTAGTTACAGAATAGTGGTTAGACAATCATATATTTTATTTTATTTTATTTTATTTTGATTTTTTAATCTTTATTGTTCAGTTTATTAATTACATTGTTTCCCCTTTTAATCCCCCTATATCTCCCCTGCACCCTGTACCTATCCCACCCTCCATCCTCACCTCCCCCTCCCCACTGTCCTCTCCCATTGTTGCAAGATTTTTGTCCAGTCTCTTGCTGTACTTTCCACAACCCTTTTCTCCCCAAGAATTGTCAGTCCATTCCCTCTCTATGTCCATGTTTCTGTTATACTCACCAGTTTATCCTGTTCATCAGCCTATCAATTCACTTGATTTTTATGTTCATTTGTTGATAGGTATTTATTTATTTTATGTTCAAGATGTGTATTTATTGTTCATAATTTATATTTTTACCTTTTTCTTCTTCCTCTTCTTAAATAATCTTTCAGCATTTCATATAATATTGGTTTGGTGATGATGAACTCCTTTAGCTTTTTCTTATCTGCGAAGCACTTTATCTGATCTTCAATTCTGAATGATAGCTTTGCTGGATAGAGTAATCTTGGTTGTAGATTCCTGCTATTCATTATTTTGAATATTTCTTTCCACTCCTGTCTGGCCTGCATCATTTCAGTTGAGAAATCCGCTGACAATCGAATGTGTGCTCCCCTGTAGGTAACCAACCTCCAGGCCAATAGGCTGTGAAGGGAGACTGTGTTCAGGTTGGATGGGCAGAGTCTCTGAGCTGCACAGGCAGCCTCAGTGTCAGCTATGTCCTATGCGGCGCTCATGTGTGTGGGTCTCTGTTGGATGGGGATGGCTGCAGGCATCTCCAAGAAAAAGCCGCTAGTCTCTTCCCCTTGCCAGACAACTCTGCCTCTCCCCAAATGAGTCTGCACACCCAAAGTCTCGCCCAGGGTTGTAAAACAGGTGGTTTCCAGGACCAGGAGACAAGTTTCCCAGGAGCAAGTCGTGCGTCTGTGCTGTCCCACAGTTTACTTGCTCACAAACTTTTTTTCCTAGCTACTTGGCTTTTCTGCAGACTAGGAGACCTCTGCCGTGCCTGGATTCCAGGGTGCATCCCCCGGACCTCGGACCTCGCCTGGCACTGGGGAATCCTTGTAGTGGGATGTCTCCACCCTCCCCGTTGGAGAAATCCAGCCAGGGTTGCTGCTCCAGCCCTACAGCCCGCATGCGACCAGGACGGCTCCTAACGTGTTTCCGCTTGTATCTTCAAGGCTGCGCTCCCTCCGCTCTTCTGAGTCTCAGTGTCCCACCTTTACTTTTATTTGTGGAGTTTTCACTCAGCCAGCTTTCTGGTGATTCTGGGTGATGTTTGTTTTGTTGTTATGTTGTAGTTTTTGAATTGTTGCACGGGGCAGAACAATAGGTGTTTACCTATGCTGCCATCTTGGTTCTCCCTTCTAAAGGTGATTTTTTAAAGACAACAAAAATTAGGAGGCATTGTGTAATGGTCTTTCAGGGATGGTGTATTTATTGAATAAACCTCTTTCTGCCTTTATGGTGAGAACTACCATATAATGGGTAGCTAATCATGCACTCATATACATTTACCAACTCATTAATTGGAATGCCTGATGAAGAAAGTTGATTCTAAAACCTGTCCACTTTAGTAAAAGGAAAATTAGTAAAACTTACCTGTGCCTCCTTTGTTTCTGTCCTTTGATCCTCTTGTAAGTCTTATTCCAAAAGTCACCACTGGGAAAATTCCAGTTGCACACACTAAAAGACTTTCAGACGTTTTGTCCAACCCAGTAAATGATCACATTTTAACATTCAGAGCATTACATACTAACTATGTAAAGAAAAATGTGATAATCAAGACAATTGGGTCTTACTTTGAAATATTTGGGGGGTTTTTAGCTTTAATTTATGTCTAGAGACCTTTTCCCCAATTGTTAACATTTCCGTAAATGAAACTGCTGATGCAGATCTACTTTCTCTCCTTCCATTCTATCAATATCTCAAAGATAAAAGAGGTAATCACTCAGGCTAAGTGGCTTCTTTTGTGATTATGCTCCATTCCCTGTCTCTATTGATTATTGATTGTGTCACCACTTTGAAGGTGACACTTTTTAGTCTTCCTCCAAAGATGCGTATATCCTCCTGATCACCCTTGAACTATTGCATTCTTGGCAGGATGCTGTAGAGAAGGAATAAAGCTGAAGTGTTACAGACTCTGGTCTTTATGCAACTATTCCGGACTTCCTAATCCAAGTATTAATGAGCATCCATTTCCTGAGTTATGCTTTGTTTCTAATTCATTCTAAAAAGTTAATAGAGGAGAGGAACCAAGATGGCTGCATAGGTAAACACCTATCTTGCTGCCCCACACAACAATTTCAAAACTGCAATTTAACAACACAACAAACATCATCCAGAATCATCAGAAAGCTGGCTGAGGGGATATTCCACAAATAAAAGTAAAGATAGGACACTGTGACTCAGAGGAGTGGCGGAGGGCAGCGTTGAAGATATGTACAGAGTCAGAGGTTTGGAGCCGTGTGCACGCACAAGCAGATAGGGCAGGCGGCTGCAAACTTGGCTGGTTTTCTCAAATGGGGAGGGAGATAAAGGTGTCCCACTGAACTAATTCCCCAGTACCGGGCGAGGTACAGGAAACCCACAATCATACTGGGTGAAACTGGTCGGTAAGAAAGCATGCTGAAACTCGGGGGCTGCAGAGGTCTGTGAGCTTGTGGAGAGGGCGCACAAACATAGGAACAGAGAAGTGCGCGAGCATGCAGAGAGGAATAGTGACTTGCTCTCTCATTCAGGAAACCACCAGACTGCATTGTTATACAACCCTGGGTGAGACTTTGGGTGTGCAAACTCATTTGGGGAGAGGCTGAATTGTCCAGGAGCAGGTAGAGCTTGGCAGCAGCTTCCTCTCAGAGGTGCTTGCAGCCATTACCACCCAGCACAGAGACCCAGGTGCCGCATAGGGCAGAGCTGATGGGAAATGAAGTCTGCCTGCTCAGCCCGGAGACTCCGCCCACCCAACCTAAGCACACCTGATCCTCACAGCAAATTAGCCTGGAGGTCAAACCCTCCTAGTGCTACCAACAATAATCTAGGCTTAACTTCAACAAGACTATGTAACCCATAAAGGGCTGCAGCAAGAGTATCCACCTCAGGTAACTGGGGAGGCTGAGCCACTGTCCCTTAGAGAATATCTACCACACAAAACTAGTTGACCAACTCAGGAAAGCAGCCACAATGCAGAGAAATGGAAAGAAATCAGATGTGAAAGAAATGGAGGGGGAAAAAAGACGACTGGACAGAGAGTTCAAAACCACGGTTCTAAGATTTTTCAAGAAGCTCCAAGAAAAGGCCATTGAACTTAATGAAATCTTCAAAGATATGAATGAGACCTTTGAGGATATGAAAAAGGACCAACTAGAAATTAAGCATACTCTGATTGAAATAAAAAATATTATACAAAGACCTAAAAGCAGTCTAGAGGACCATAAGAACCACGTCAAAGATTTGAAATACAAAGAGGCAAAATCCACTCAGCCAGAAAAGCAAGAAGCCAAAAGAATCCAAAAAATTGAAGATAGTATAAGGGGCCTCTGGGAAAACCTCAAGCATACCAACATTTGAATTATAGGAGTGCCAGAAAAAGAGAGAGAGCAAGGTAATGAAAACCTACTTGAAGAAATAGTGACCAAAAACTTCCCACACCTGGTGAAAGAAACTGACTTAAAAGCCCAAGAAGTGCACAGAACCCCAAACTATAGGAATCTAAAGAGAACTACACCAAGACACATCATAATTAAAATTCCAAGAGCAAAAGACAAGGAGAGAATATTAAAAGCAGCAAGAGAAAAACAGTTAGTGACCTATAAGGGATCACCCATATGATTGTCAGAGGATTTCTCAACAGAAACGATGCAGGCCAGATGGGAGTGGCAAGAAATATTCAAAGTGACGAATAGCAAGAATCTACAACCAAAATTACTCTATCCAGCAAAGCTATCATTCAGAACTGAAAGTCAGGTAAAGTGCTTCTCAGATAAGAAAAAGCTAAAGGAATTCATCACTGCCAAACCAATATTATATGAAATGCTGAAAGATATTCTTTAAGAAGAGGAAGAAGAAAAAGGTAAAAATAAAAATTATGAACAACAAATACACATCTATCAACAAATGAATCTAAAAATCAAGTGAATTAAAAATTTGATGAACAGGATAAACTGATGAATATAACAGCATCATGGGCATAGAGAGGAAATGGACTGACAATTCTTGGAGAGAAAAGGGGTGTGGGAAGTGCAGCAAGAGACTGGACAAAAATTATGCACCTATGGGAGAAGACAGTGGGGGGGAAGAGGTGGGGGGAGGGGGGATGTGTACTGGGTAGAGGGGAGCTACAGGAGGAAAAGAAGGGGAACAATGTAATTAATAAACTGAACATTAAATATTAAAATATTAAAAAATAAAATAAACACAAAACCAGTAAAAAAGTCAATAAACTATTTTTTAAATCAAAGTTAATAGAGATTTGCTTTTAAAGAATAATAGAATTTTCAAATAATTTTACTGACAATTTTATGTTTTTGTTGTAGATCATTTTAAAGGAAAAATTCAAAATTATGCTCTCCTTTGTAAAAATACTATCATTTTTAATTTCTTTTAAAAATTACAGATAATTCTTTATGTTTTATTGAGAGGAATTGAGAGAGAGAAATAGAAATATCTTTGTCTCCTGCAATGCTCCCTACTTGGGACCAAGCCTGCAACCTGGGCATATGCCAATAAGGAGACAGAAAGAAGCTAGGTAGACAGGAATGGGGGGATTATGGAGGAGAGGAATTAATCCCAGAACCCAACTAAGCCACCCCAACTGGGCGGGGAAGGAAGGGTGCTCCCAAGGCATGAACTTTAAAATGTCTAGGATAGATATGTAATACCTTAATCAATAAAGAAATTTTATTGATTGATTGATTGATTAAGGTATTACATATGTTGTCTTATCCTTCCCGTTACCCCCCTTCTCCCGTTCATACCCCCACCCTCCTGTCCATGGATTAGGCTTGTATGCATGCACACAAGTTCTTCAGTTGTTCCCCACCCCCCACTCCCAACGAAAGAAAAGGAGAAATCGCCAGAAAAGCAGCTAAGTGAAACAGATGCATGCAATATTCACAATAAAGGTCATCGAATTCATAAACTGTATGGAAGAGAAAATCAATACCTCACATAAGAATGAAGAAGAAATGGATGAAAAAAATCAACATGTAAGAATGAAGAAGAAATGAAGAGTGATATAGCTGCAATGAAAAACACTATGGAAAGTTTCAACAGTGGACTAGAGGAAGTGGAAAACTGAATTAGTGAATTAGAAGACAGGAAAGCAAAACTGAATTGCAACTGGAGAAAAAAATTAAGACAGAAGGGGAGCTTAAGAGAGCTATGGGACAACATGAAATGAAGCAACATGTGAATAATAGGGGTTCAAGAACAACAGGAAGAGAAACAAGGGTTAGAAGTCCTAGTTGAGGAAATTTTTTAAAAATGTATGGATATTGCTAAGACATTAGGCATGCAGATAACTAATCATAAGGATGTTGCTAATGAAAAATTCTATGAAAAGACCAATTAGGAGCTAGCAAGTTTGTCTCTATCCCCTAAATCATCAGCTATCTTTCACCCTTTCTCTTTTCCCATCACACAGTGGGTTCCTGACATTTATTCCTGTGGTTGGAGATCACATACCTCTCCCCACGTGGCTTAGGGCCATGTGGTCCTCCACACATAGACTAACAAACTTTAGTTAGCTTGGCTGTTAAACTATTTCTGACTGTAACATGGAAAGGAAGTTTTAGACACTAGCCTACTCCTAGAAGCCCAGCTGCACCTTTTCCAGGACTGGCTTCTTTCAGTAAACTTTAGTTCCACTATTTTTTGTCTGCAACTTCAATTTTTCAGACATAAACACCCCACATTTTTATTTCACCTGGATCTGGAATTGAACCAGTGACCTCTTGGTTCATGGGTTGATGCTCAACCACTGAGCCACAATGGCTGGCCAGAGAGGTCTTTAAATATGAAGTTCTCGGGGTTCAAGTTCTCTAAGAGGTAAGATGCAGTCAATGGGACTCTTGAGCTGAGTTTTAGTAATGCCTTTTCTAGCTCTCAAATATTCCACTTACTTAAACTGTCTTAATATCAGCTTTCTTGTATGTAAAGTGATAATAATACAACCTACCTCTGTATTAGTCAGTTTTCTCCAGAAAATGGAAGCAATGGAATACATAGAGAAATATACTGAAAGAGAATTATTATGAGGGATTAGTTCATATGATTATGGAGTATGAGCAATCCCTGATTTTCCAAATGCAAGCTGGAACCCCAAGGTAGCCATTGATGTAGTTCCAGTACAAGCCTGAAGAACTAAGAACCAAGGAAGCCAATAGATAAGCTCTAGTCCTAGTCCAAAGGCCTAAGAACTGGGGTATGAGAGTGTAAGTTCCAGTCTGAGTCCAAAGGCTCCAATGGCCAACGGCGTAAGATAGATATCTCAGCTCAAGCAGAGGTATCTGCTTTTTTCCTCTCTTCAGGCTCTCAAGAGTTGAATGATCCCTATCTGCTTTGGTAAAGATGATCTTTTTTACTTAGTCTATCAATTCAAATGCTAATATATTCCAGAAAAACCCTCTCAGACACATAGAAATAACTTTTACTGGCTACATCCCTTTGCCCATTCAAGTAGATATATAAAATTAACTATCACAACCTTATAGAAACTGTTGTATAGATTAGCAATCATAAATAGAAGGTGATTGGCCACTAAAGGCAATTAATAACTTTGAGGTATGGTTATAATTCTTTAAAGTTGTGTATTACACATTCATGTAGAGTGTTTGTTACATGCCATTGAGTTGACTCTGACTCCTGGCAACCCTAAGATGATGTTCAAGTGTCTATGCTCAACAGCCCTGTTCAGTTCCTATAGACTCACGCCTATGGCTTATTTTATGGAGTCAATCCATCTCCTATTTGGTGTTCTTCTGTTCCTGCTATCTTCTATTTTTCCCAGCATTGTTATCTTTTCCAAATAGCACTGCCATCTCATGATGTGCTCAAAGTAGAACAGCTTCAGTTTTGTCATTTTTGCCTCCAAATATATTTTAGGCATAATTTTCTCTAGTACATATTTGTTCATCTTTTACAGAGCACCTCTTCAATACCACATTTCAAACTAATCACTTATTTTTCTTCTCAGCCTTCACTACTGTCCAACTTTTGCAGCCATTCATAGTAATTGGAAATACGAGGGCATGGATGTTCTTAGCCTTGGTCTCTAATGACAGATCTTTGCGATAGGTGATCTTTCATAATTCCTCCATTGCTGTCCTTTTGAGTCTCAATCTTCTCTTAATTTATTGGTTGATTACTCCATTTAAACTGGTGACTAAGCAAATTTAAGCAAATCTTCAACAATTTCAATGTGTTTTTTTCTCTAATCTTTTATTTTTTTGCATTATTATTTTTTTTGCAGTATAAGTTAGATTTAATAGTAGTACATATGTTTTCCTTTTCACCCCATTGTCCTCCCCCAGCTTCCCCTACCCCCCAGCACATGTCCCCACCTGCCTCCCTCTCGCCCCAGTGTTCTTGAAACCATTGGTTATGCTCATATGCATGCATACAAGTCCTTCGGTTGATCTCCCCGAGCATCTGCCCTTCACCCTCCCCAGCCTTCCCCCTGTAGCTTGACAGCCTGTTCAATGCCTCCCTGCCTTTATATCAGTCGCTCTCCCCTGTTTCTTTTCTTCAAAAATATCTTGCATCTGATACTAGAAATAAATGCATAAGAACAAAAAATGTTTGAGTCTCAGTTTCAATGTCCAACTGTTCTGAGTCTCAGGTTCAATGTCAAATAGTTCTTTATGTGTACATGTCAGCAATAGTATCCGGATGGTGGCAATGTAAGTTCCATCCTTTCTGGTTTGGTCCTGAGCCCCCTGCAGCCATGCACAGCTGCCGACTGCTAGCATGGCAAGGTGTCAGCAGTGTCCCCATCTATGGACTTTCCTCTTGGCTAGAACAGACCCCTCAGTTCCTCACTGTTGCAGGAACCCACGTGGTCTTGGAGTTGATCTCTGAAAACACACAAACACATCCTCGACCAAAAGTTAAAAAAGGAATCTTCTTTGCAAATTAGACTTGGGATTCTTTTTAATTTTGCCCAAATGATTTTCCATTGGCTTATTTTGACACCATGTGTGTTTTTCATGGGTGTCCTCCTGTTGGCATTACAAATGGAAGTTACTTTTCTGGAGTAAGAATTTTCTAGATGTATTTTACTTATAGGATATTTTTCCTTACATGAGATTACCCCAATATCACTCCCCTTTTTTTGATTAATGGGGGCTTTTGGAAATTTTAGATTGCAGTCTTGGTAATTTTAATTTTGTACACAAATATGACTGCTTTAGGTTCTTTAGATGTTAGGCAATTTTACAGTGAGATGAACTACTAATAGAAATTTGAGTTAATGTTTTAGGAATAGCTTTTTGTCCAGTACACTTAAATTTTCTTGAGTATTCACTTATTTCACTTGGCCAATTTAAATTAATATGAAAACTTGCTTACTATTTTACTGTTAATTTTAATACTCAAGCAAAAATCTTAGTTTACCCTGTAAATATTAGAGGAAAGGATTATTTGCATTCTTGAGTAGGCCCTGAGCATTCCTGGTACTAGACTGAATTTAGATATAGAGTAGATGTTGCTGGCCGAGTCTCTGTCTATAACCTTGGTCCCGATCTGAGCTGTGCATGGGAGGTGAAGCAGCCATGGGGGCAGGAGACCTCCCTCAGAAGGGGTGAGAGTTCAGGCCTCTGCAAGGTTTGTGGGTGAGGATCTGTGCCCCATCTCTCTGTTGACCTTTTAGTTCTCTCCTGTTGGCCCCTCTGCAACTGTGCCTGTATTAGTTTGTTCCTTCCATGAGAAATCTTACCCTTCTCTGGCTAACCAGCCATCCTCTGGGGTCAAACAGGGTGATGTGAAGTTCAGTTCTGTCTCCTTTGCAGTCTATGTCCCCATGGCCTTCAAGCCCAGAACCTGCCTTGGGGTCCCCTTGCCTGGGGGAAGGGTCCCAGTACTGATCACATATCTCAGGGGACCCAGGTTTCTTCTCCGGACAGGACCCAACTCACACCATTGGGCGAGAGACAGATCCATGGTGCCAGCGACCCAGAGGTTTCAACCACAGCTTGAACTGAAAGCTCAGGCAACAGCTATGTGTATTTGGATTGTAGGAAGAGGGTCCCTCTTGGCAGAAAGGGCAAGAGGGGCCAATATAGAATGCTCGAGTGCCTTCCCAGTGCCTTAATTCCTTCTGAAAAGGATTAATTTCTTTCCTATCCTTTTTTAAATTGCTGCCAAACATTCAAAGAATTAGTTTGTAAGTTTCTCTGGGATAATTGTACAATATGCTGCTGTCAGATATCAAAAAATTATAATGACATTGTAGAATAATATCATGTAAGGGTATTATGGTGTCACAGGAGGCTAAGGAGGGCCTAGCCTAAGGACTCATGTCCATAGGAGATGACAAGCTCTAGGCCATGTCAATTCAATCTCAAACTAGCTGCCAATTTTTTTATAACATTATATAAACTTTGTCAGGGATGTAAAAACATGAATTATTTACCTTAGTTCTAGAGGTCAAATATATTGACTTTCCCCCTTGCTCCCAACACCTGCCATTTACCATGAGGTTTGACATTCTGATGGACTTTTCTCGGTCTCTGGATCCGTTCTTGTTCATCAGTCTATGGTATGCATTATATTCCATAAATGAGTGAGATTGTGTGATATTTATCTTTCTCTGCCTGGCTAATTTCACTTAGCATAATGCTCTTCAGCTCCATCCATGTTGTTGCAAATGGTAGGAGCTCCTTCTTTTTTACGTCAGCGTAGTATTCCATTGTGTAGATGTACCAATTTTTTTATCTTTATTGTTCAGTTTATTAATTACATTGTTTCCCCTTTTTTATCCCCCCATATCTCCCCTCCACCCTATACCTATCCCACCCTCCACCCTCCCCTCCCCCTCCCCACTGTCCTCTCCCATTGTTGCAAGATTTTTGTCCAGTCTCTTGCTGCACTTCCCACAACCCTTTTCTCCCCAAGAATTGTCAGTCCATTCCCTCTCTATGTCCATGTTTCTGTTATATTCACCAGTTTATCCTGTTCATCAGCCTATCAATTCACTTGATTTTTATGTTCATTTGTTGATAGATGTGTATTTGTTGTTCATAATTTACATTTTTACCTTTTTCTTCTTCCTCTTCTAAAAGAATGTCTTTCAGCATTTCATATAATATTGGTTTGGCAGTGATGAACTCCTTTAGCTTTTTCTTATCTGCGAAGCACTTTATCTGACCTTCAATTCTGAATGATAGCTTTGCTGGGTAGAGTAATCTTGGTTGTAGATTCTTGCTACTCATCACTTTGAATATTTCTTGCCACTCCTGTCTGGCCTGCATTGTTTCTGTTGAGAAATCCGCTGACAATCAAATGGGTGCTCCCCTGTAGGTAACCAACTGTTTTTCTCTTGCTGCTTTTAATATTCTCTCCTTGTCTTTTGCTCTTGGCATTTTAATTATGATATGTCTTGGTGTGGTCCTCTTTAGATTCCTATATTTTGGGGTTCTGTGTACTTCTTGGGCTTTTAAGTCAGTTTCTTTCACTGGATGGGGGAAGTTTTCAGTCACTATTTCTTCAAGTAGGTTTTCATTAACTTGCTCTCTCTCTTTTTCTGGCACCCCAAAAACTCGGATGTTGGCATGCTTGAGGTTGTCCCAGAGGCCCCTTACACTATCTTCAATTATCTGAATTCTTTTTGTTTCTTGCTTTTCCAGCCGAGTGGATTTTGCTTCTTTGTATTTCAAATCTTTGACTTGGTTCTTGTGGCCCTCTGGACTGCTTTTAGGACTTTGTGTAATATTTTTTATTTCAGTCAGTGTATGCTTGATTTCTAGTTGGTCCTTTTTCATATCTGTGAGGGTCTGGTTCATATCCTCAGAGGTCTTGTTCATTTCCTTGTAAGTCTCATTCATTTCCTGGTTGGTCTTGTTTATTTGTTCGTAATTCTCATTAATTCCATCGGCCTTTTCTAGGAGCCTCTTGAAAAGCCTTATAACCGTGGTTTTGAACTCTAAGTCTTATAGTCTTTTCTCCTCCATTTCTTTCACACCTGATTTCTTTCCATATCTCTGCATGGTGACTGCTTTATGTGGTAGATGTCCTCTAAGGGTCAGTGGCACAGCCTCCCCAGTTACTTGAGGTGGGTACTCTTACTGCAATCCTTTATGGGTTGTACAGTATTTTTTAGTTTAAACCCAGCTTGTTGTTGTTAGCCCTAGGAGTGTTTGACCTCCAGGCCAATTGGCTGTGAAGGGAGACTGTGTTCAGGTTGGATGGGCGGAGTCTCTGCGCTGCGCAGGCAGCCTCAGTGTCAGCTATGTCCTATAACGGTGTTCGTGCGCGCGCTCGTGGGTCTCTGTTGGATGGGGATGTTTGCAGACACCTCCAAGAGAAAGCCGCTAGTCTCTTCCCCATGCCAGACAACTCTGCCTCTCCCCAAATGGTTCTGCACCCCCAAAGTCTAGCCCAGGGTTGTAAAATAGATGACTTCCGGGACCTGGAGACAAGTTTCCAGGGGGCAAGTCGCGGGTTTGTGCGACACTCGTGCGAAAACTTCTTTTCCCCGCCTCCGAGGTTTCTCGCAGACTAGGAGCCTCTGCCGCGCCCCGCTTCCAGGGTGCGTCCCCCAGACCTCAGACCTCACCTGGCACTGGGGAATCTGTTCAGGGGGACGTCTCCACGTACCCCAGATCTCGGACCTCGCCTGGCGCTGGGAAATCCGTGTAGTGGGACGTCTCCGCCCTCCCTGTTGGAGAAATCGGGCCGGGGTTGCTGCTCCAGCCCCAGCCCGGGCGTGCAACCAGGACGGCTCCTAACCTGTTTCCATCTTCAAGGCTGCGCTCCCGCTGCTCCTCTGAGTCTCAGCGTCCCACCTTCACTCTCATTTGTGGAGTTTTCACTCAGCCAGCTTTCTGGCGATTCTGGGTGATATCTGTTCTGCTGTTATGTTTTAGTTCTTAAGTCGTTGCGTGGGGCAGAACAATAGGTGTTTACCTATGCCGCCATCTTAGTTCCTCCTACCAATGTTTTTTAATCCACTCACCTGCTGATGGGCACTTACGCTGTTTCCAAATCTTAGCTATGGTAAATTGTGCTGCTATGAACATAGAGGTGCATATATCCTTCTAATTCGTGTTTCTAGTTTCTTGGGATATATTCCTAGAAGTGGGATCACTGGGTCAAATGGGAGCTCCATTTTTAGTGTTTTGAGGAATCTCCATACTGTTCCCCACAGTGGCTGCACCAGTCTACAATCTCACCAGCAGTGCACTAGAGTTCCTTTTTCTCTGCATCCTCGCCAGCACTTGTCATTTGTTCATTTGTTGATGTAAGCCATTCTGACCAGTGTGAGATGGTACCACATTGTCATTTTGATTTGCATCTCTCAGATAATTAGTGACTTTGAGCAGGTTTTCATATGTTTCTGTGCCTTCCTTTTGTCTTTTTTCGAAAAGATTCTATTTAGGTCTGTTGCCCATTTTTTTATTGGATCATTTGTCCTCCTTTTATTGAGTTGTGTGAGTTGCCTGTAGATGCTTGAGATTAAACCTTTATCACTGATAACATTTGCAAATATGTTCTCCCATACAGTGGGTTTTCTTGTTGTTTTGTTGATGGTTTCTTTAGCTGTGCAAAAGCTTTTTATTTTGATGTAATCCCATTTGTTTATTTTCTCTTTAGCTTCCATTGCCCTAGGAGCAGTATCACTGAAGAAGTTCTTTTGGCATATGTCTGAGATTTTTCTTCCTGTGGATTCCTCTAGTATTTTTATGGTTTCCCATCTTATGTTTAAGTCCTGTATCCATTTTGAGTTTAATGTTGTGTATGGTGTAAGTTGGTGGTCTAGTTTCATTTTTTTTGCATATATTTGTCCAATTTTCTCAGTATCATTTATTGAAGAGACTATCTTGACTCCATTTTATGTTCATGCCTCCTTTGTCAAATATTAATTGAGCATAGTGGTTTGGGTTCATATCTGGATTCTATATTCTATTTCATTAATCTATATGTCTGTTCTTGTGCCAGTACCAGGCTGTTTTGAGAACAGTAGCTTTGTAATACAGCTTGAAATCTGGTATTGAAATCCCACTGACTTTGTGGTTCTTTATCAGGATTGCTGTGGCTATTTGGGTCTTTTTTTATTCCAGATGAATTTTTGGAGAGTTCTTTCTAGGTCTGTGAAATATGCCATTGGTATTTTAATGGGGAGTGCATTAAATTTATAGATTGCTTTGGGTAGTATGGACATTTTAATTATGTTGATTTTCCCAATCCATGAGCATGGTTTGTTCTTCTACCTGTTTACATCTTCCTCTGTCTCGTTTTTTAGTCTCCTGTAGTTTTCCACGAATAGGTCCTTTACCTCCTCAGTTAAGTTTATTCCTAGGTATCTTAATTTTTTTTATGTGATGGTAAATGGGATTACTTTTTTAGTCTCCCTTTCTCTAAGTTCACTTTTGATGTATAGTAATGCCATAGATTTCTTGGCATTAATTTTATAGCCTGCTATGTTGCTGAACTCATTTATTAAGTCTATTAGTTTTTTTATGGAGTCTTTTGGGTTTTTTATGTACAATATCATGTCATCTGTAAATAAAGATAGCTTTACTTCTTCTTTTCCAATTTGGATGCCTTTTATTTCTTCTTCTTGTCTAATTGCAATGGCTAATACTTTCAGTATTATGTCAAACAGGAGTGGTGAGAGTAGGCATCCCTGTCTTGTTCATGTTCTTAGGGGAAATGGTTGTAGTTTTTGCCCATTGAATATGGTGTTTGCTGTGGGTTTATCATATATGGTTTTTATTATTTTGAGGTATGTTCCTTCTATTCCTACCTTGTTGAGAGTTTTTGTCAAGAAAGGGTGTTGGATTTTGTCAAATGCTTTTTTTTTTTGCATCAATTGATATGACTATGTGATTTTTATCTCTCAATTTGTTTATGTGATATATCACATTTATTGATTTGTGGATATTGTACCACCCTTGCATTCCTGGGATAAATCCTAATTGGTCCTGGTGTATGATCTTTCTGATGTACTGCCGGATCCAATTTGCTAGAATTTTGTTGAGGATTTTGGCATCTATATTCATGAGGGACATTGGCCTGTAATTATCTTTCAATATGTTGTCTTTATCTGGTTTTGTTATTAGGGTGATGCTGACTTCATAGAAGGAGCTAGGCAATGTTCCTTCCTCTTGGATTTTTTGGAATAGTCTGAGGAGGATAGGTTTTAGTTCTTCCTTGAATGTTTGGTAAAACTCTCCTGTGAAGCCTTCTGGCCCTGGGCTTTTGTTTGCTGGAAGCTTTTTGATGACTGCTTCAATTTCTTCCATAATTATTGGTCTATTGAGCTGTTCAGATTCTTCCTGATTGAGTTTTGGGAGGTTATATTTTTCTAGGAATATATCCATTTTCTCCAGGTTGTCCAGTTTGTTGTAGTAGAGTTGTTTATAGTATTTTTTAACAATCCTTTGTATTTCGATGGGGACTGTTGTTATTTCACCTCTTTCATTTCTGATTTTATTTATTAGGGTCGTTTCTCTTTGCTTCTTGGTGAGCCTGGCTAGAGGTTCATCAATCTTGTTTATCCTTTCGAAGAACCAGCTCTTGGTTTTTTTGATCTTCTGTAATGTTTCTTTGGTCTCTATATCATTTATCTGTGCTCTGATCTTTACTATTTCCTTCCTTCTGCTTACACTGGGCTTTTCTTGTTGCTCTCTTTCTAACTCTTTGAGTTTTGGGTTAGATAATTTATTGCTGCTGTTTCTTGTTTTTAGCAGTAGGATTGTAGAGCTATGAACTTCCCTCTCAAAACTGCTTTTGTGTGTCCCATAGATTTTGGATTGTTATGCTATTGTTGTCATTTGTTTCCATGATGTTTTCTATTTCTTCCTTGATCTCTCTGGTAACCCAGTTATTGTTTATATAGCATGCTGTTTAGTCTCCATGTGTTTGATTTTTTTGTATTATTTTTATTGTAGTTGATTTCCAGCTTGATGCCACTGTGATCTGAGAATATGCTTGATACAATTTCTATCTTCTTGAATTTGGAGAGATTTTTGCCTATGACCCAACATATGGTCTATCTTTGAGAATGACCCATGGACACTTGAAAAGAATTTATATTCTGTGGCTTTGGGGTGAAATGATCTGAAGATGTCAATTAATTCCATCTGGTCTAGTGAGTCATTGAGGATTGATTTTTTTTAATGATTTTTTGTTTAGAGGATTTGTCCAATGGTGATAGTGGGGTATTAAAGTCTCCTACTATGATTGTATTGCTGTCTATCTCTCCCTTGATATCATCCAGGAGTTTTTTTTTTTTAATATATTTGGGTGCTCCTGTATTGGGTGTGTATATGTTTACCAGAGTTATTTCTTCTTGTTGGATTGCTCCCTTTAATATTATGAAGTGGCCTTCTTTACCCCTTGTTATGTCCTTCACTTTGAGATCTAATTTGTCAGATATAAGTATTGCTACCCCAGCTTTTTTTCCATTTCCATTCGCCTTAAGAACCTTTTTCCATCCTTTCACCCTCAGTCTGTGTGCTTCTTTTTTTGGAGGTGGGTTTCTTGTAGACAGCAGATACATGGGTCGTGTTTTCTTAGCTAGTCCATTACCCTATGTCTTTTGATTGGAGCATTTAATCCATTTACATTTAAACTTATTATTGATAGGTACGTATATATTGCCATTTTTGTTCTTTACCCCTGTGTTCCTTCTTCATTTCCTATTTCTTTTTACAGCAGACCTCTAGCATTTCTTGCCTTGCTAGTTTGGTGGTAATGAATTCTCTTAGACCTGTTTTGTCTGTGAAGCTCCTGATTTGACCTTCAATTTTAATTAATAGCCTTGCTGGGTATAGTATTCTAGGATTCAGACCCTTCCTTTGCATGACTTTGTAAATTTCATTCCATTGCCTTCTGGCCTGATCCATTTCTGTTGAGAAATCACTTGTTAGTCTAATGGGGGTTCCTTTGTAGGTGATTTTCTGTCTCTCTCTGGCAGCTTTTAAGATTCTTACTTTGTCATTGGTGTTTGCCAATTTAATTATAATGTGCCTTGGTGTAGGTCTTTTGGGGTTCATTCTGCTTGGGACTCTATGAGCTTCTTGGATTTGTGTGGGTTTTTTTATTCCTATATCAGGGAAGTTTTCTGTCATTATTACTTCCAACAGGTTTTCTATTTCTTACTCAGTTTTCTGTCCTTCTAGAAGCGTTATTATATGGAATTTGTTTTGTTTCTTGTTGTCCCAAAGTTTCCTTAGGCTCTCCTCCTGCTTTTTAATTTTTTTTCTAGAAGCTTCTCTACTTGGGTATTTTTTCTACCTTGTCTTCTAGCTCACTGATGCGGTCCTCTGCTTCTTCTAGTCTACTCTTGATACTTCTATTGAGTTCTTTACTTCAACGATGTCACTTTTCATTTCTTTTTGGCTCTTCTTCATTTCCTCTTGGTTCTTACTCATATTGTGAAATTTGTCTTTTATTCTTTTCAGCCACCTTATGACCATTTCTCTGAATTCTTTTTCTGACAGGTTGCTAACTTCCATTTCTTTTACCTCCTTTTCTGGTGAGGCTTTTTCCTTTTATATGTGGGCTGTTTCTTTGTATCCCTCTGTGTGTCTGGTTATGTAGTTCTCACTCTCCTTTCCATGCCAGAGTGCAGAGCTCCTTTGAATCTGTGTGTCTGCACCAACAGGGCACCGATGTTCTGGGGGTCTCAGCCATCCAGTGGGTACTGCAGCTGTATATTTTCAGGCCCTTCCCCTATAAGATGGTGTGGTCTGCCTCCAAGCCAGTGGCTTCACAAGAGAACCCAGCAGCACCAGGGCCACTCAGTCAGGGGACGCAAGTCCAGTAGTCCCTTATCTTCTCCCGAAGCACAGCTGTTCCCCAACTCGCCAACAAACACTCCCCACACAACCCTCAGCTGCTCCCTCCATCTGCCCTGGAACAAGATTCAGACCACATCCCTCTGTTCTGCTGCCATTTTTTCAACATTTTCAATGTTTTTATTGTCTGTTTTAAAGTTGAGTAACTTTAGGGCTTTTATATTGATATCTTTATCTTATCAGTATATGGCTCCTTTCCAAGCCTCTCTATGATATACAGAATAGTGAATAGAGATGAACTAGAGTACTATAAATAAAGGACAGAATATTAAAGCTTGTCTCACATGGATTTAAATCTTAGTTCTGACACACATCAGTAATTTAAAACTTCCAAAATTAATTACCTTTTCAGTAGTGTGTGTTGGTTAAAAAGAATTCATTCTAAGTCTCTATTAATATTTTCTTGAGGAAAATGTCAAAGTTCTAATTAAGATAACTAATATAGTATTGTTTTAAACTAATTCATCATCTATTAATTGATGACTAAAAGATTTTTACAACTTTTATCATCTCTTCTAAAAAGAGTAAGTCATTCTTATACCTCTTTTAATTTCTGGTCTTGGATACTCTCATAGGTCTTGTTCCTATAGACACTAACCACAAATAATCAACAAATGTTTAGTTATACATCATAAAATTATATTATACGTTCTCTTTCAAGGTTATCAAAAATGTATCTCTGTTCCTGGCTGTGATATGTTCAGCATCTCATCCTATTACTTGCAGGTGGGAAGTCAGTGACAGTAAACTGAGATATTGCTTTCAAGCTATTTTTAAAACTATTTGCAATTTTCTAAATATGGGTACCAAACTGTCCTGATTAGCAATAGGTTTGTGTCATAGAATAATCGTATGCCCAGAAATTTTTACCAAGTATTATGTCTGCTTCATGCAGCAATTAAGACTAGCAAAGGATGGTTGCCAACAAATGATTTCTGAGAAGGAAGAAGTCATGACTACTTCTGACAACATTTCAATAATAGCCATTGGGCACAAATTTAATAATTTTGTGAATGAATTTAATCTAATTTGGAGATTTCAGACTTATTCCTATTTTGCACATGAAAATAAAATATATATCATCGAGTTTAACATTTGAAGTAAAATTGTATGATCTTTTATAATACACATAAAAGGAGATCATGTGTGTGTGGTGAAAGACATGCAGCCTTTTGGAGCAGTTACTTACATATGCTTCTGCAAATTAGTATATATAAATGTACCTGGAGGAGGCAGTTGGGTTTAAGGGAGCTCCACACAGTCTCTGCTGTCATCTCTAAAGTTGCCTTTATACTGATGTCTTTATCTTGTCAGTATGTGGCTCCTTGCCAAACCTGTCTAAATGTGGTTTCATTTTTATTTGTACTTACCTACCCCAGTTTTTTCTAAACATAATCTTCAATCTAGCCAAATCCGCGGCTGAACAAAGCATGATATTCTGACTGGGTGCAGCATGTGTTAATATGTTTTGGTAGCCAAACACATTCAACATTGTGAGGACCTCAGGCAGTCTCTACACAGTATTGCATATTTACATCCAAAAACATTTCCCCACAGTTTTTTAGTAAATTCACTCAATGACTTTGTGTATGTTGATGCTCATTTTCGACTTCAAATATCAAAATGCTTGTTTAACTTCAGTTCAACTAACTCCTCAGGCTCAACAACCAATTAAAGCTCATCAAAACCCTACTTCCATTACTCACCTCCTGGCTTGGAATCTGTCAAGTCTCAGAACATTTAGTAAAATTACCCATGATAATTACAATGTTGATAGGGCAAAAAAAGATAAATTATTTTAAAGGACATTTTTTCTTATCTATCTAATGTATCCATTGGCTGATAATACATATGTTTGGGCATTTTAGAGCTTGTGTGTTACTTCCTGGTCCTAGGATTTAATAGCTATTGCAAATATGCAATATACATTTCTTTCACCCTTTATTTAAAGAGTGTCCATAGTAACTCTATGAAGGACAAACATTTCAGGATAAACAGATTGACAGATTTGACCTTTGACTCAGTATCAACATTCAAGTCTCAGTTGTCCTACCTATTAACAAGCTATTCATTAGCAAGCAATCTGTCACTAGACAGTTCCAGAGAGTTTAGCTGTCATAGTGATGATCTATGGAATGTTTACCCCAAAAGCTCACTGCTATGTGTCCTCTGGGAGACTTCCTTTGAAGGAAGGCCTCTGTAGCCCTGTGACCAGTACTCCTTTATGAGCTGTCACTGCCCTTGTAATCAACGGAATCTTTTCTTACTGGAAATAAGCTGGTAGTGATTCATGCCATCTCAGACTCAGCATGATTCACACATGTTCATTTTGGCCTCTAGGTTTCATGCTCATCCTGGAACTTTTTAATTAGTTTCCTCACATGTCCAAATAATTGTCTTCTGGATGGATTTCAACTACCTAAAGTTTTTTTTCTTGCCTGACTGAGAATAACTCAATGCAATCATGATTATATAACATACATGAATCATTTCTGATTGTTGCAAGCTTGCTCCAACCCTATAACATCTTTTTTTTACCATGCAAATCTAAACCAATTCTTCTCTGGAAAACACTTCCTTGATTTTGTTTATTCTCATTAATTTTAATAATTATCTGCAAACACATATAGTAATACTGATGCTAACATAGAATAAGTGTTAATATGTATCTCCTCAATGAATTTTTATATTTGATTTTATTTCCTTTAGTATTTAAAAGACATGCTGTATAGAAAATAATGAAACAAAAATAAGATTAAAGCAAGGAACAGGATTATGAAAAATAGTTATGTATTAGTTAATGTGGCCAGTTATTACCATTTCTATCATTCACTTTCTTGTGTGCTATTTATGGTCTTATGTGTGTTTATTAAATAGAATGAAGTAAAGGGAAGTCATTATCCAAATCCCTGTTTGCAATATTGGTATCAGCTTTCATTATTCAATTGGGAAAGATGTTAAATATTTTACTAAGTTGGTAAAATTGGAATTAAAATAAAAAGATCGTGGCCCAGGCCAGTATTCTCAGTAGTTGGAGCAGTGTCCCGAACACCAAGGGGTGGCAGGTTCAGTTCCCTGTCACGGCACATACCTAGGTTGAGAGTTCAATCCTTGTTTGGAGTGTGTGTGGGAGGAAGCCTATGGATGTTTCTCACATCTCTCTCTCTCTCCTTTTTTCTCTCTCTCTCTCTTTCTCTCTCTCTCTCTCCCTCTCTCCCCCTTCCCGTTCCTCTCTCTGAAATCAATTTAAAAAGTAACAGATTTTTTAAAAAGAGCTTGGTTTATTGGATATAATCTACTAAGGAATATAAGAAATAATTTGTTGAACAAGAAAGTCAGAGCTCTCTGTAGGACCTCCCTTCTCTTCAGGATATTGGTGCTTCTCAATTGCACACCCTTCATGCCTCAGGAAGGAATGAAGAATATGCAATTGAGAAACACAAAGTGAATTTAGACAAGCAAAACTCATATGAATGAGTAGATAAATATTTGGCTGGAGAATGTTGCTGAAACTGTCCCCAATGATATTAGAAGCTTATAAATCCAAAGAATAAGGAGGCAATAAAATTTGTCCATTCAAGTAGGATTCTCCTTTTTTGTTATCTAGCTGAAAACTGTTTACTAGAGTTCAGTTCAGTCTTGGCTCAATAATGTTCAGTAATAAATTTCACTCCTGTTTGTAGTCTCCATCATAACAATAGTAAAACACCTGCTCTCTACAGCCATTAGCAAAACCTCTAGTAAAGTAAATTTGAAGAAAAAAGGAGAGATGCTGTCCTCATCACATACACAATGTACTGACTGTCTTTGGTACCCTGAGTCTTTCTGCTTCTCAAATGACAAGCTTGTTTGTCATACAGGCTCCCTTTTGCTTTGAATATTACCTCCTCAGTCTTTGCAAAACTGCCTTCTTCATATCAATTGGTCTCTGTGCAATGTATCTGAAGTCCCCGCTCCATCAATCCTTGTCCAATTACTCAGTTTAATATTTTTGTTGCAGTTATTTGTATATATAATTAACTTATTTACTTTTTATTTGCAATTTTTTTCTAGGCTAGAATATAATACTGCAAGAGCAACAGTATTATCTATCTTTACACTACTTTACCTCCAGAGCCTGCATACTTTCAACCAGTGTTTAAGTTACCCTATGGCTTGCATATTCATGCTAGTGAAAAATAATTATCATGCATATAATTGAGATAAATTACTAGCTCTTATTTCACCTAAATTATTACAGATAATCTCCAATTTTATCCAACATACCAACATATCTCACAAAAAAATTGTTGTGATTTAAATTTCCTGAGGATTGATTATTTATGTATGCTGATGTGTTTTAAATTTATTGGGTATATCCTGTGTCATTAGATAACATTTACCTAGAAACCTTTTTATGAAGAGGAGCTATAGGTAGGTAAATAATTTCAGGAAAGTTATAATTGCTTGTGTGTGTGTGTGTGTGTGTGTGTGTGTGTGTGTGTGTTTTGTATGGAGTGGTATGTAGCATAATTCATTCAGTAAGTAATTAAATAATTGATGTATCTGAAGCTTAAAAATAACCCAATTGCCACTGCTTACATTGCTATTCTTGTAAACTTGTTATAGAAAGAACCTTTTTGGTTTGAAGTCACCATCTTCTGCATTTTAAAATAACCAACTGTCTGTTTTCTTTATTTCCACTTACCTCCAGTGTAGTCTTGCAACATAGCCAGAGTGATGCTTTAAAAATATGCCCGATGACAATATTCTCTGCTGAAACTCTACAGTGGCTTTACATCTTATTTATGGTGGAATTCTTGAAACTACCTACACAATCTGGCTCCCTGTTTTTCTGGATGATGTCATCTCCTAATGTCCTCACCTTCTCTCATTCCACTCTAGCAACACTGATCTTCTTACTATTTTCTACATCTTGCAGGCATTTCAACAATTTGTAATTGCTATTTCTACATCTGGATCTTTCACCTCTTTCTGTTCTTTATTCTAATGTTATCTCTTCCAAAAATTTCTTTATGAACACTTTCATTTAACTTACGAACATTTTAAAACATATACCAAACCAGAGCTAGCAGTATTTGAACCTCTATATACATATTAATGAGGTATAAAAATTATTATCTTCTAGCCCATCTTATTTCATTAATGTTATCTTCTATTTTTTGCTCTAGACTGCAGATTATTCTCAAGAATATGTCAGATATCATGTCATCTCATTCATAAGTATGCATGTATATAGTCATATTTATTCCATACTACCTAAACGTATATAGCTCACCTTAGGCAACACCCATTTCCTTTACTTGCTTTATTTTTCTCCATACCATTTAACATTATCTAATATTCTAATATCAATATATCAAATTAATTCCTTATTTGATTTATATTTTTGTCCAGTCTTTATTAGAATACAAGCTCCATGAGGAGTTTTAAATGTTTTATTCACTGATTGTTATGATAATAATGGCATATACAGGTGTTCAACAAACACTTGATGAATAAAATTTATTCTATAGTGCTCAAAATATATTATTTGGCTTGTGGTCACAAATATACATTGACCCTCATTGCTACATATAAAATGTCATATACTCCCAAACGATGAATCTAACACTTGAGGAATAAAATTATACACTGGTGGGGAATGGGGTTTACTTTGCATTATTCTTTCAAGGCAGTGAATCACATAGCATTTACTTCCTAGCATACTCAAAAAGTAAGCTTAAAATCTTTTCAAAACATTTGATAAAAACATTTGATATATAATTTTGAAAAAGGAACAATCAGTCACAGTCTAACGATACTGGCATGCACCTGCCTACAATTGCATTCATTAAACCCATAGAGGAATGCCTGCATGTGGAAACAGTGCTGCATTCACATCACAGGAAAAATAAAGAGATTTTTTGTTTTTTACGTATGTGCCCACTGGTATTAGCAATGAATACTAATAACATATCAGTACCCTGAAGTAACTAAATATATGCCAAAGTGTGCTTTCTGTTTCAATCATTTTAAACAATTTCAAAATACAAGTATTTTATAATTCATCTTTCATTCAGAGAGGTATTCTGCACAGTCTCCTCAAGGATTTATTTAAAATTGGCTTTTCTCTATTCTAATTTGTGCATAGCCTGGGGCTTATTGTGAATTTTCATGGTTGATTTTATTTTATATGAATGTCAAAATCATACACTTTCTGTTCAGTTCATTATTTCTGGCCTTATGATAACCTTTTGATTTTATTTTTGCTGCCCTTTTCTCAATATCTGCAATCCCAGTTTTATTGCAACAGAGCAATCATGGTAGTGATTTTGAAAAACTAAGGAAATTGAGACTCATTTTAGTTTTGACATAAGTAGTTTGAACTAAAGGTAGTTGAGTGCCCATATGATCACACATAAAAAATGAATATAGGAAATGACATAGTTCTGAAAGATTAGAGAATAGACAATATTGTCCCTGGCTTCTGTTTCTGCTCAGAATAGCGGCTAACTGCTGGGAATAGAGGCATCCTTGTCTCTCTTAATCACTAACTGTTTAATAGACAGCAGTGTTGGGACCGTGGGTCCCATGTTCCCAGAGTATAAGCTGGTATCAAATCTTTGAACATCTCATAAATATTTTTATATAATAGATGCGTTACCTTCAATCTTGGCCAAAGGATTTGTTGCTCTGGAAAGTAGCTACAATTATAGCTTTCACTCTTTCCATTTCCTACTATAAGGAATTAATAGAAGAGAGAAAAAACAGATAGTAATCTAAAAACAGCCATTTTAGAACAATTTTATTTTATTTTTTTGTTAATTCTCATCTCAAGATATTTTTCTATTGCTGAAAGAGAGAGAGAGAGAGAGAGAGAGAGAGAGAGAGAGAGAGAGAGAGAGAGAGAGAGAGAGAGAGAGAGAGAGAGAGAGAGAGAGAGAGAATTGGTTGCCTCCTGCACCCACCCCAACATGGGCCAAGATCGAACTCAGGGACATGCCCTTGACCAGGAAATGAACTTTCAGAGCATGATCCAACACTCGAACGAATGAACACACTGGCCAAGGCCATCTTAGTAAAATTTTTAAAGAGATCAATTAATTTGAAGAGCTCAAAAATAAGCTAATAGAATGAAATTTTACATTTAGATTGAAATATATATTTCATTGTGGTCCAAAACAATAGATTGTCAGCTTGGCCAGCATGGCTTGGTGTTTGTGCATCAACCTATGAACCAGGAGGTCATGGTTTGATTCCCAAGCAGGGCATATGCCCAAATTATGGGCTTGATTCTTAGTGTGGGGCATGCAGCAGGAAGCTGATTATTCTCTCTCATCATTGTTGTGTCTATCTCTCCCTCTCACTTCCTCTCTAAAATCAATAAAAATCTATTAGAAATGATAATAATAATAGTAATAATAATAATAATAATAATAATACTTTCTCCACATGATGCAAAAGTTGACTATCTCTACAGTCTTGGCTATTGCATAGAGGTAAAACTCTAAATAATGAGTGGAAAGGATGAAATTGTATCAAATGGAAAAAAATTAATATCCTATTAAATGATATTTCCAAATTTTATGACTCAAAAAATTGGTTTTAATTTACTATGTGTACTTTATATGTATGAATTCAAATAACAGAGCAAAGTAATAACTTGAAAATAACTCAACCAGTTGAGTCTAAAATCTATAAAGACCTGTAACAGGAACATTTTTTTATCCAAAGAATATTCAATTAAACAAATTTTAATTTATGAATTTACAAGTCTTTATTACACATCTAAAATAACCTTGTCACAGAGATAAGCAATAAGAATATAGTAAGTGAATAGAATAAAGTTCCTTTTCCCCACATTTTTCTAATCTGAGGAGAGCACTATCTATAAAATATTTTCAATAGTATGTGCCATGAGACTTACTAATATTGTACTTGTTATTACTGATATTGCATATTGTTTTCCATGACCCTTTAATTACTGTCCTTTAGTGCAATAATGTTTACATGATACAACTTGTTTGTTTAAATTTCAATACTGTAAGTAAAAAATTGTTATCATAATTATTTTTATTTTGTCAGAAATCTGTTCTTAGCATATGAAAAGTTGTGAGATTGTCTCCTTATCTATATATATCTATATATATCTACATAGGTATATATAGATATATATATAGATAGATATATCTATGTAGGTATATATAGATATATATATAGATAGATAGATATATCTATGTAGATATATATAGATATATATAAGCCTAAGTGACTGTTGGACCATTCAACCATTTGACCGGTAGCTATAATGCACACTGACCACCAAGGGGCAGACGTTCAACACACAAGCATGGAAACATGTAACAGGCTGATGAATCTCAAAGGGAAGTGGGGAGGAGGGAGGGTGGGAAGAGATTAACTAAAGATCTTATATGCAAACTAGAGGTCTGGTGCACAGATTCATGCACCAGTGGGGTCTGGTACAGGCCAGGCCAAAAGACGCCTAAATCCATGCACAGAGCCTCTAGCCATTTATAATTACTTACATATGTAGATTTGTGTCTGTTTTCTTATCTTCTTAGAATTTAGAGTGACCTTTTAAATTAAGATCTATATATTTCAGCAAAATTTAAAAATTATTCTTTCATTATATATCTCCATCAGTTTCTCTACTTCTAGGAATTCTTTTTTTTAATTCTTTATTGTTTAAAGTATTACATATAGTATTACATATATCTCATTTTTTCACCAATGACCTCCTCTTGGCCACCCCCACCCCCAGCACATGTCCTCACGCCCCTAGTGTCTCTGTCTACTGGTTATGCTTATATGTATGCATATCAGTCCTTTGTTTGATCTCTTATCCCCCTCATCCCCTCTCCTGCCTTCCCTCTGAAGTTTGACAATCTGTTCAATGCTTCTCTATCTCTGGATCTGCTTTTGTTCATCAGTTTATGTTGTTCATTATATTCCACAAATGAGTGTGATCATGTGATATTTATTTTTCTCTGACTGGCTTATTTCATTTAGCATAATACTCTCCATGTCCATCCATGCTGTTGAAAATGTTGAGTTCTTTCTTTTTATTTAGATAACAAGAGGCTCAGTGCACAAAATCATGCACAGGTAGGATCCGTGCCTACCTGCAAACAGAGCCACCTTCTACCCACTGGCCAGTCCCCAGTCCACCCACTGCCGACACCCATCCCGGTTCCCTGTGATTCCCCATTCACCATCTGGATCAGAGTCTGCTGGCTGGGGGTAGGGATTGAGAGGCTGAGAGGTATTAAATGCACCTCATAGCTACTGGTCTATCGGTCATTCTGGCCATGACAGTGTTATGGTTGCTGACCTTTTATTATTATATAGTATAGTTCTCCAGAATCTGTCCTTGAATGCACTATTTTTTATTCTTTATTTTAATGGCTTTCTCTTTTCTCTAGTCTATTACATATTTTTCCATTCACAATGTTTGCTTCTATGTTGTTATTTTTGTTTGAGATAGCCTTTGGGCTAAAACTTTGAAAGTTTGTTGCTATTTTTGTTAAAGTTTTTATTTTATTTTGAGTTTCAACAGCATCCTTCTTTGGTAATTTTCAACTTGTTTTTTTTTTTCATCTTCCTTACTGAATATCCTTACTCTTTACATAGACATTTTTCTTCAATCATCTTAAAATATCCGTAAAAGTCTAGTATTTGGCATATCTTTGGTCAGTGACAGAGTAGTTTCATAGGAATGAATTACTTTTTCTGATCTTGTGAACATAATCAAGAATTTAATAAATTATTACCTATCTTATAAGGTTTGTGTAGAAAGTCTTTATTTCAAGATTTCTCAATGCAGAAACTAGAGCCTTCTATCCACTGTTAGACATGGGAACAAATTAGTCCTCCAATGAAATTTCCCACATCTCATTTACAACAGCCTATGCCCATGGCTTCTAATTTCCAGTGGTTCCTTAACTATCATGTGGTGCCAGGATAATGGACTTTTTTGACCTTCAAGATACTGGAATAACTCAGCCTCTTCATATGTATCTTTGTGCTCCACATTATGGTCTTGATTTGTTGCCTTTGTAGGGAACATGTGAAGAATAAAGTATATAAGAGTTGAGCAGAACCTAAACCAAGATTACATCCTTTTTAAATGATGCCATTAACAGCTAGTTATTTCATGTTTCTTTTTTTTCCTCCTTTCTCCTCTTTCATCTGGTTGTGGGGTTAAGAACAATTAAGCACATAATGAGGTCTGTTGGAGAAGGTACATTCTCAAAGATTCAGTCTAAGAGTAAAGAGACAGTCGTGTGGGCTATCCCAAGTTAGGACCTGCAAGGACCTCATAGACCTCTTCCCATCCAGGTGATTCCCAGTCTGCTGAAAATTCCAAATAGTACTACACAGCATGTGAAAATGTTTGCAAAGAGAAAAATGCTACAATATCCTGCTTCAAGGCAGCTGGGTTTTTTCTTTACCTCCTAATGTTCATCTAGATTTTTCTTTACATCCATATCTTCATCTAGGTTTATGTGATTAGAAAAACCTCTGTTAATTTTAATATCTCTGAAATCAGAATGCATCTAATGGTCTCTTCCAGCCAGATAGCAATCTTGACATAATTATCTTTGCCCAAGCACAGACAAATGTTGGTTGTAGTTGTTCATCTCATCATCTCTCCATTTGAGGCAAAGTCATCTTTGGCACTATGCATACTTAATTGCTATTTAAAAATATATATATTCAAAGATGTTCACTGTGACTCAGCATGGAAACAAAAAGTTGTTGTGGGAGGAACTAAGATGGCGGCAAAGGCAAAACACCTATCTTGCCGTCATAATCAGCAATTTTAATACTACAACTTAACGAAAGAACAAACACCTTCCAGAATCACCAGAAAGCTCGCCGAGTGAAAATTCCACAAATAAAAGTGAAGATAAGACACTGTGACTCGGAGGAGCGGCGGCGAACAGCGTTGAAAGATTCACATGGAGAGAGGTTTGGAGTGCGCGCCGCGGAGTGGGCGGGCGGCTGAAAACCGGCCAGTTTTCTCCAACGGGGAGACAAAGGCGACCCACTGGACTGATTCTCCAGCTCTGGGCGAAGTCCAGAGAACCCACTATCACACGGGGTGAAAACTGGACAGTGGGAGGGCACGCCGAAGCTCGGGTGCTGCCGGGTCTGCCGGCTTGTGGAGAAGGCAGCTTCCGCGAGAACAGCTCGGCTGCGTGACGGCGCAGAGAGTGCACCGCGACTTGCCTCTCATTCGGAAAACCGTCAGACTGCTTTGTTTTATGACCCTGGGTGAGACATTGCGCATGCAGACTCATTTTGGGAAAGTCTGAATTCCCCGGCAACCAGCAGCCGGTGGAGCTCCGCAGCGGCTCTCAGAGGTGCTGGCGGCCATTGCCCCCGGCACAGAGTCCCTGCCTGGGGCCGCATAGGGCGGAGCTAATGCTGTCTGCTTGGCCCGGAGACTCCACCCACCCAACCTGAGCACAGCTGGGCTTCACAGACAATTGGCCTGGAGGTCAACCCTCCAAGTGCAAACAACGATTAACTGAGCTTAACTTCAGCAAGACTGTGCAGCCCATATCCACCTCAGGTAACTGGGGAGGCTGAGCCACTATCCCTAGTAGGAAGTCTACCACACAAAGCTAATTGACCAACTCAGGGAAGCAGCCACCATGCAGCAACATGGAAAGAAATCAGATGTGAAAGAAATGGAGGAAAAAAAATGACTGGACATGGAATTCAGAACCACGGTTATAGGGTTTTTCAAGAGGCTCCAACAAAAGATCGAGGCCTATAAGGAAATAAGCAAGACCACAAAGGAAATGAATGAGTCCTACAAGAAAATGAACAACACCCTCCAGGATATAAACGAGAGCTGCAAAGAAATGATCAAGACCAACGTGGAAATGAAAGAAACCCTCAAGGATATAAAGCAGACTCTCAAGAATATGAAAAAGGACCAACCAGAAATTAAGCATACACTGACTGAAACAAAAAATATTATACAAAGACCTGAAAGTGCCCTGGAGCACCCCAAGAACCAAGTTAAAGATTTGAAATACAAAGAGTAAAATCCACTCAGCTGAAAAAGCAAGAAACCAAAAGAATCCAAAAAATTGAAGATAGTGTAAGGGGCCTCTGGGACAACCTCAAGCATACCAACATCCGAATTATAGGGGTGCCAGAAAAAGCGAGAGGCCAAGACAATGAAAACCTATTTGAAGAAATAGTGACTGAAAACTTCCCACACCTGGTGAAAGAAATTGACTTAGGAGTCCAAGAAGTGCACCGAACCCCAATATATAGGAACCCTAAGAGGACCACACTGAGGCACATCATAATTAAAATGCCAAGAGCAAAAGACAAAGAGAGAATAATAAAAGCAGCAAGAGAGAAACAGTTGGTTACCTATAAGGGAGCACCCATACGATTGTCAGTGGATTTCTCAACAGAAACGATGCAGGCCAGACGGGAGTGGCAAGAAATATTCAAAGTGATGAACAGCAAGAATCTACAACCAAGATTACTCTATCCAGCAAAGATATCATTCAGAATTGAAGGTCAGATGAAGTGCTTCGCAGATAAGAAAAAGCTAAAGGAGTTCATCACCACCAAACCAACATTAAATGAAATGCTGAAAGATATTCTTTAAGAAGAGGAAGAAGAGAAAGGTAAAGATGAAAATTATGAACAACAAATACACATCTATCAACAAATGAACATAAAAATCAAGTGAATTGATAGGCTGTTGAACAGGATAGACTGGTGAGTATAATAGAGACATGGACATAGAGAGGGAATGGACTGACAATTCTTGGGGAGAAAAGGGTTGTGGGAAGTGCAGCAAGAGACTGGACAAAAATCTAGCAACAATGGGAGAGGACAGTGGGGAGGGGGAGGTGAGGGTGGAGGGTGGGATAGGTACAGGGTGTAGGGAAGCTATAGGGGGATAAAAAGGGGAAACAATGTAATTAATAAACTGAACAATAAAGATAAAAAAAATTTTTTTTTAAAGTTGTTGTGTATTCAGAGAACATCAGAGTTACAGGAAATAATTTGATATTTGTGGAAGAAATGCTCATTGTTGTAAGAATGGTCTCCAATCCATATTCCAAAGCAATCCCTTTCCTTAAATGGGATTAAAAGAAAGAAGACACTCAGAGCAGTTGTATTTTGTTACCAGATGATTTCAAAAAGATAGGCAACTACACACCATGTAATGTAAGTGAAGGGATTTATAGTAAAAGTGTTTAGGTAACTCTAAAGGAGCTTTTTCAATAAGTACAGTATAAAAATTGAAAATTTAAGAAGGAAAGATTGGGTCTAATGGCTTAGGTAGAATAAATCTCTTCATTAGTGGTTATTGTGTCAGAAGGGTCAATTGCCTATAGTAATAAGCAAGGCAGTCAAAGCTGAAGTCATCAATTTACATTTTTTCTCAGATTTTAAGATAATTGCTCCCAGTAGCTATTCTCAACTAAATTAAATAAAGATATAAACTTCAGTGTGTAATAATGACAATAAATAAAATATAAATCCAATATGTCTTATCTTCTGTTGCTGCAAGTCTATACTGCAGCCTGAAGTTATTATTTGTTATAACTTTTTGGTTATTATTTTTACAAACCTTTTTTGTGTTTTGATTCAACAGTAAGAATTTATGCAGGAATAAACAATTGCTTCATTTAGCTACAAAAAAAACTAAAGTGCTTTCATAACTACATAATAGTTGAAATGGGAATATAATCAAAATGAGAATGACATATATTGAACAGAATAAAAGCTCAAATGTAAATGAGTTTGTGCAACTTAAAATACTCTGCTTATAATGAGTTGTAAAAAGGAAGATAATCAAGGCTCAAGTAGAGTAGCTGCTCCTTATTTCAGGCAGATTGTGGAACTTCATAGTTTGTGCTTCTAATTATTGAGCAGCATAAACGTTCACATAGGTGTCTATTAATATTCATATACAATTAAATAATTTCCTTTGATTTTATATTAAATAAATAATTTGGATATTTGTTATTTAAAGTCTGAAAATGTATTGAGAGAAAAATACAATATTTGTCATAGCCACATATGGAGGAAATATGTGGTATTTTTTTAATGTTGAAAATCAAGTAATTGACAGTTGAAAGGCTTTAATCAAAGTATTATTTTAGTCAGTTAACACATAGGGACATGACATGCATTTTCTGTGAACTATAACCACTCAGATAAGATATAGACCAATTTTTAATGTTGGAAACTTTAAAAAATCATAACAGAAACTTGCGGGATGGAAGTTAATCCTACTCTTTAATATCAATGTTATAAAAGTCTTATGTATAATTATTATATTTTATTATGTTTTATATTGAATTGTAAAATACTTAAACTAGTATTTAGTTCATAATTTAGTAATATTTAATTAGCTAATCAGTTAACATGTAATATATGAAATTTTAATCTGAAAAAAGTTAAATTTTATTTCTTCAGAATAAGATGAAATACTGTAAAATGATGGCTAACAACTGAAAGTAATATTATAAATGTGAAACAAGTTCTTTTTGACACTGAATCATGCATTAAATATTTGGCGAAGGTTTGAGCAGTGGGGTGTAGATCTGAATAAAACATTTGAACCATCGTTTGAACCAACTTTCCAATACTCTGCCCTTGAACTTATTCCTGAGGGAAATCTTGTTGATGGGATTTGGCCTAGAGAAGAAAGAATGCCCTGGAATAATATTCTACAAAATAACTGAAGGAATTTCAAGTACAAAAATGAATGTTAAGGACACAATGTGTCCTAGACCGACATAACAGGATTCTACAATCTGAAGCACACCACAGATTAAAAAGGTTACTTTTCTGCACTCAAAAGGGGAGTATACTTGGTGTGGAAGAATATAAATTGAGTCAAGAAGAGTGATATTAGCAAGATGGCCAAATAAGCGTTTCCAGTACCTTTCCTCTCACAGAAACACTATTTAAACAACCATTAATGCAAAATATATATATATATATATATATATATATATATATATATACACATACATACATTTACAAGAGCTAAGGAAACCAGGTGAGAGATTACAGCACCTAGGTGGAACACAAAATTGAGAAACGATGTTTTGAAGACAGTGGGAAGGGAAGTTTTACTTCGCCCAGGTCACCACTTCCTCAAAACCAGGCACCTCACTGCAGAGAGAAAACGTCCTTGTGTGGGAGAGTGAAGTAAATGCCCAACTTTGCTTTGGACTCAAATGCCCAACTTTGCCAATGAACCCAGTGGTAGGCAGGCTCCCCTGGCTTCACGCTCTCTCTGCCTCAGTGCCAGATCAGCTCCCACAGACCCAGGCATCAGGCCCTCCCCAACATCAGGCACCCTCTGCAGCACAAAGTTTCAGCCTCACCCCATTACCAAAAGCTCAGTCTGTTTCCTGAAAAATAAATCCATGGATAAAATTAATTATACTTTCTGCATTACAATGTAGAACAGCATTGTTTATTGTTATACTAGAAGCCTGATGCATGAAATTCATGCACTCAAAGCGGGGTCCCTCAGCCCAGACTGCACCCTTTCTCAGTCTGGGAGCCCTCGGGGGTTGTCCGACTGATGGCTTTGGAGAGGGCCTAAGTCATCAGTCAGGCATCCTTAGTGTTTCCATGGAGGCAGGAGAGGCTCCCACCACCACTGCTCTCCCTGTGAGAGCACACTGACCACCAGGGAACAGCTCCTGAATTGAGCATCTGCCACCTGGTGGTCAGTGTATGTCATAGCAACCAGTTGTTCCACTGTTTGGTCGATTTGCATATTAGCCTTTTATTATATAGTATAATGTCTTATTATGGACCTCTAATTCAATTTTTTTTTAGCTAGTTAAAGGGAGAGGCAGAATTTTCACTTGAGCCTGAAGCTAAAATTGCCTTTAGGTTAAAAGTCTGCATACCACTGAGACACATCTTGGTGAGACTCATTCTGAACCTCCACACTGAAGGGGCAGGTGCAGGGTGGAGGCGATTAATGGGAGAAAAAAACTAAAACAAAGGGACATCTGTAATACTTTCAACTTTAAATAAAGGAAAATATCTTAGTTGAAAGAGTTTTATGTGAAATAATATAAGTAATTGCTCTACACTGTACTTGTAAGTATTGAGAACCATCTTATCTCTAGTGAAAGGAACCTTTTGTTATGTTACAATGACTAACTTTATCTCATAAGTTGTGTTTTAGTTTCAAGCCTGTACCCAGTATTCATGCAGCAAAGTCAGCTCTTTTGTTCAATATTTACCTGACATATATTTTATTTTATTTTCTCTTCTCTAAATCTTTCTAGATTTTTGTGTATTAGGTAGGAATAGCCCATGGACACTGACAATAGTCTAGTGAAGGCCTGGAAGTGGCAGGTGTAGGGTGGAGGAGATAAATGGGGGGCGGGGGAACAACTAAAATGAACATCTGTAATACTTTCAACAATAAGGATACATTTTAGATAAAGGAAAATATCTTAGTTGAAAAGAGTTTTATGTGAAATAAAATATGTAATTGCTCTATACTGTACTTTATATTCTCAACTCCTCTCAAAGTGGTATTAATTGGCCTTATGTTCACTTATTAATTGGCCCTATGTTCAATTAATGCAGTACTGACTTCTGCCATACTTTTCCAGCACTGACTGCCAGGGGGGCTGCAACTAGACCCTGCTCTTATCTCCAGGCCTCTGTCCTGTCCGTCAGTGCTGAGGTGGCTGCAGTGCAGCAGTCACTGACTAGAGGACTGACTTCCAGAGTTTGGTCAAGCCTTTGGTCATTTTGGATGTTACAGATCCTGGCTCTTTATATATATAGATGGCCTATGTTTTTTTCCTATCTCATTGCCATTCCTTGTTGAAAATGTATGAAAGTTATAATAATATCTATTAAGTAATAGTGTTGAAATCACTCTAAATTTAGTTTCTTGTGTATAATGATGGTGCAATTAGGGAGTACATTTCTATGTGCTTTGGACAAAAAAAAAAAAAGAATCATAGTAAGGTTTTTGAGTGTTGTAAAAAATAAACTTTATTGCCAAATATAAATATAAAGTTACATGTGGTATTGCCAAAACCAAAATAGCTTAACATTAGGAAATCAACACATCAACTACTGGTTGACATTTCTGTATTTGTTAGAGTGATGTATGCCACTGAATAAGCCCTGAGATCTCAAAAAAACAAACATTTACTGCTAGATCATTTGAGATTCCCAAGTGGGTCATGGGGTTCTCCTTTGCAGCTCTCCTGCAACTCCGAGATCCAGGCTGCATCTTTGCAGAAATGGCAGCACCTCAGACACTTCCCTAGGAACCCAAGGAGAGAGAAAGGGTATCCCAAAATCTCACCAGAGTAACTCTTAAATGGCAAGGACCCCATCACATGGTCCCAATCTAACCTAAGGGAAGCTGGGAAAAGTCTTCTATTTAAAGTTGAAAGAGGAAGCTGGAGGTCTGGGTTAGTGGGCCAGAAAGTGGCATTTCTTCTTGTACAATTACATTCCTAACAAATGAATGTCCCAACTTATTATGGAAATATTGTAATATACAATTGTTTGACTTTGTGATACTTAACATGAAGTTTTGAAGTGGTAAAGTATAGATCTTGGCAAAATATCTTCTATAGCTTAGAAACTAAAATTAGAGTGATTTCAACACTATTTTTTGAAAGGTATTATTAATTCTGACTTGTGAGTGTGGCAGAGTGTATAAACAGTGTCACTTCATAACTGAACATTTCAAGGCATTTAAAGTACTTATCGAGTATTTTTGTACTAACTATAAATTTCAGAGTTCCTAAAAGTCTATGCAATTATTCTTTGTACCCATCAGCAATTTGTATATATCAGATATTAAAGCCAGCCTCAGCATATTGCATTTTTATAGGTTTCTGGAGCTGAATTGTCCTCATTAAATTAATCTTCCTAAGCATTTTCACATTTGACTATCCTATGTAGATATACAGAAAGTTTCTTTGAATTTCAGACTTTTCACATTATTTACAACTATAATAGCCCTACTTTTCATGAAATTCTCTTTTTCTAAAATAAGATTTTTTCATGTTGTTTGATCTACCAAATAGCTTTTTGCTTAAAAAAAAATGTTTTTCATATAACAAAACATTATTCTTTTTCCATTATAGAAAATACAGACTAGGAGAAGAAAATGGTAAATACCTATGATCTCTCCGACCAAAATATTCAGTATTATTATTTTGTTTTTATCCTACCAATCATATATATATGTGTGTATAGATATTCACGTACACTTATTTTTGTTTTCTGCAGAAAATTGACCAAAAAATGCAATTTCAGAAGCCTTTTGTCTAAAGCTTACAGTTTAAGACAAAAAAAAATCCAGTGTAAAAGTAGGAAGAAAAATTAAGTCTAATATATTTAAAATCATTTTGTGTCTGTCTTCACTTTAAAGTGGAATTCCACTAGTCAATTAAGACAGTGCTTCTGGTCCTAGCTGATTTGGCTCAGCCTGTAGACCAAAGTGTCTAGGTTTTTATTCTGGTCAAGGGCATGCGCCTTGGTGGCAGACTCTTCCCCAGCCAGGGCCCTAGTTAGGGCTTATGCAGCAGTCAACCAGTTGATGTGTTCCTCTCACATCCATGTTTCTCTGTCTTTTTCTCTCTCTTCCACTCTCCTTAAAAATCAATGGAAAAATATCCCTGGGTGAGAATTAATAACAATAACAAAGAAAGACACCACTTATGAATAATATATAATTAATGGAAGCTTGAGCCTGCTATTTTTAATTAGATAGCCATAAAAGACCTCTGTAAGGATTTACCATCAAACGGAGATTTGAAAGACACAAGACAGTAAGCTCTGTGACTGTCTTGAGAAGGCATGGTCCAGGCCAAGAAAACAGCTAGAATAAATTCCAGAGTTAGGAACATGGAAGTAACACATGACTTGAAGGTATCTTCCTCCCATTAACCCAGACCTCCAGCTTCATTCCCATGTCATGGATTCTCTATTGCCCACATTTTTTTTTTCAATCCAGAAATCTGTCAGGCTTCTCCCACTCTTCAATATTTCATCAACTATAAACCTTGCTTTGTCTCTTATTATCTTTCAAACTGGTTTCTGTCTACTTTCACCTCCATTCTCTGAGTCCATATCATTAACTTTTTGTCTTGTTTACCATCATAGTCTCTTGATATGACTGTTCTCCAGCCGTGACCAGCATAGCTAGAGAGCAGACGAATCCTCAGTAGGGCCGACAGGGGATTGAGAAAAAGAAAGAGACATACACAGAGACAGTAGAGGAAGCTGTGACCAGGTGGGACTCTGTTCTCGGATGGAGAGACAGTGACCCAGAGCTAGTGCAGCACGTTTATTTTATACAGCATGATACCAGGAAGTTTTACCAGAGTTTAAGACAAAGGAAATTATGTGAAATCATGCTTAAAGATCAAGCTGCAATTCTTCATTCTTGTGGCTTCTTATAATTGTCAGACCTGACTGTACCTTGATAATTGTATCCGCCCCTGGGACCTAGCTGAACTCAGATAATTACACCCACCCCCTGGCACCTGAGCTAAAGATGAGAACTGACAACATCCTTTGGCGAGGTATGTTTCCAGGAGATGGCTTTGCTGATGCTACTGGATTCAGTCAATGACCCTTTGCTCAGGTGCTCCCTACATCTTGACAGATCTCCAAATTTCCAATCTCTTAGGTATTTCTCCATTATGTTACCACGAGGCTTCCAAATTTAATGGTTTGTAACACAGGTTTATTTCCTGCTTATATTTTCATCCTTCATAGGCCAGCTTTGTCTTTGTTTTGTGTCTTCTTCATTTGGACCCAAGAAAAATATGTATTTTATCAGGGACAGAGGAAAATTGAGATAGTATAAGCATATTATGGCTTTCATAGTTTCTGCTTAGAAGCAACACATTTACTGCTCTTCCCAAGTACAGTAGTAAAATCTGATGTAATTGTGCAATGTACCAAGTCTAGTACCTTGGTAGAGGAGAGGGTCAACAATTATGTTGAAAATAAAATTATCTACAAAGATTGACCCCATGAACTTTATTCAGAATGTTTCTAAATTGCAAATCTAATCATTTAGCTTCCCACCTCAAGAAACTTGCTTTTTCACTTATACCACTTTCAACTCTCTCTCCACATGGTTCTCTTTTCAACAAATATTTATGTAGTGTCAAATTGTTGCCTAGAAATAAAAATCAGAATGAAATAAAAATCAGTTTCAGAATGTTTATGATATTTTTTTATCTATTCTATGCCCATTTAATATTTAGCTATTAACATATTGGAGTGGGGGAGAAAGAATCAATTGAGCTTTTCTAAATAATTGGTTATGCTTAAGATAAGGTTAACTTGGTTTTGCAGCCTAGCATCGGTTAGATATGGAATTCAAATTAACTCATAAATATTAAAATAACAGGCTTAGGAGGGAGTATTATTTGATGCATAACCTATCTTTAAATATTAAGCTAATGCAAAAATTGCAGCTAAAGTTTTGCTAGTCTGTGTAAATTGTTCTCCCAATGCAACACCCATGAAACCCAGAACACATTATTGCAGGAGAGTAGCTTATCCATTTACATCTACCCTAATGCTATTGATCACTATTTCTTTTCTATATAAGGCACTACTTTTCTCAACTGTTAGTGTAGAATTTTCCAAAGTATCAGTCAAAGAATGACAAAACATTAATTCTATATGTTTGTTCTGATTGCTTTAATCTTTGGGAAATATATTTCAGAGCCTATTTACTTGTTTATCACAATGTATTTCATATAGTAACTGCCCTGTAAGCTCTTTTTTGGGGGAGGGAGGAAAATGAAAAAAAATGAATGAGTTAATTATCTACTTATTGGTTATGTAATTATTTGCTTAAACATGCATATTTTAAAGTTTATATAGCTAAAAATTTTAATGCATGCATTCATAGATACATATTTTTATAAAAGTTTTTCATTTCTTAGCCTCAAGGTTTTTGTTGTATTACTAGCAAATAAAGAATACATGATTGCATTTAGAAAGCTAATAATTTTGATTTGTTCATAACAGATGGCATCCTTTGAAAATTATTAAGGAAATTGTGAGAAGTATTTTCATTGCCAGGAATTTTCTTTTAATCACTTTTTATTAATAAATGGGAAAGTATTTGGCTGGTTTCTATTTGCAGAAAGATGAACATTTCACTGCACTGCATTTTGAGGTACTTTATGATTGCATACTAAGGTTTTTGAAAAATCTGGTGTTATTTTTTCATGCCATTTCTATTTGGGGTTATAAGTGTGTCTTGTAATATACAATGCTTTTGGAATTCCCTTCACTGTTTATCTTGACTTCTGGTGATGAATTTTCTATTGTGTTAGATATGAGTCCCATCTGTTTTTAAATATCAGCTCATCAGCTAGTTATTCATTTAAATCCCATTGAATATTGCTGGAAGCTGACCAGTGTGTTCACAGCATGACACTGAAACAGATCAAAATGACACATGTTGCAATAACTTTAGGATCTAATGTCCACAGGCAACATCTATAATTGTTCTTCACAGTAGCAGCATTTTCCATTCCTCTAGAGACAATTCTTAACATATGCACTTTAATTGGATTTAAGGAATGATATAATGCTGTATAAGACAGCAGTGCAGTTTGTGACACTGGGCCTCTACAATGCACATGCAGTTGTGTGGGCTAGTGCTTTGAGTATGACATGAACTGGTGTTTTATGAAGCAGTCTTTGTCTATTATTGACAAATAACATACAAGTAAAAAATATACCAATTAAAACAATCCATGATAAATTTAAAAATCTAAAATCCAATAAATAACAGAACCATTACAGTGCAATGTATCCCTCAGAAATTAGTTCTTCAAACAATATAGTAATTATATATTTTTAAAACTAAGGAAACATCAAAACTTTGATTTCAGCATTTGTATTTCTTACTTTCATATATTAGAAAATATATAATATATAATATATATATTTATATGCATATCCTATCTAAAGAAGAGAAAAATGCAAATTTGACTTACCTTCGCTATGGTACCAGCCAGTCAAGAGCAGGGGGTGGTGCCAAGGGTGGAGCCAGGTGGCGATGCAGGCCCCCTTGCAGGGTGATGCCGGAGCAGGCTGTAGGCCCAGGAGGGCGGAAGGCAGGGACAGGAAGCGATGGCACCGCCCCCCCAGTTGCGATGGCAGCGTGGAGGCCGGCCTACACCTGGGTCCAAAAGAAGCAATTTCTGTGGCCACCTTTCTGTTGCTAGCGGGGCTGGCAGGCGCCTACATCTCCCTGATCCTGAGGTTCTGGAGCCTGATCAAGTACTGGTTCCACTTCCCGCCCGGCATCCCCATGCAGATTGAGGAGGTATGTGCGCGCACACCAGTGGGAGGTCTGTGGGCGCCCACGGCCTTGGAGGGTACCGCGAGCCCAGGGGCCTTACTCACAACCGCCCCTGAGCACCAGCTGGTGAAGGTATAAACACGGGATACACACACTCCACCTCCAAAGAGCTTCTGACCCACTGCAGCAGGGACGGCCCTGGAGGGCACTGTGCCAGTCGGTCAAAAACACAAAAACCAGGTAATTCCATGCCATGAGGCACTTCAGGTCCTAAGTTCATAGACAGTGGAGGAGGGTGGGTGCCAGGCTGGGAGGGGGGTGGGAGTTTGTGTTCAGTGGGGACAGTTTCTGTTTTGCAAAATGAAAGTTACTGAGATGGAGGGTAGCGGTGGTTGCACCAATTTTGTGCACTGGGCCACTAGTGTATATGTATATTAGAGGCCCAGTGCATGAATTCCTGCATGGGTGGGGTCTGGCCAGCTTGGCCACAGGGAGAGGACATGAGCAGTTGGCTGGCCTGCCTGTTAGTCAAACTCCTGATCGAGGGGAAATTTGCATATTAGCCTTTTAGTATATAGAATATACACTGAGTGGCCAGATTATTATGATCTCTGAATGCATAATAATCTGGCCACTCAGTGTGTGTGTGTGTGTGTGTGTGTGTGTGTGTACACATATATTAACTGTCCAGTAAGTTCTTTTTGGAAAAAAAAAGAATGGGTGAATTATTTATTTATCTGTTAAGCAATTATTTGCTTACATATATTTATATATATTATAATTATTTGCATATATATATATATATATATATCTTTTAAGTCATTCACTTTAATCAGTCAATCCCATGATTATCATGCCAAAAGAAATTTTAGAAATTACATACTTACTGTAACTACTTTTAAAAAGAGATTATATATTTCTAAACTCTAATGCATTACAAAAAGTTCCTGCAAATTAGTGAATTGCATATTCTTTCTCAATTTCCTCTCTCTGTGCTTATACATTGCATATCTACTCTAAAACTACTTATTTAGTTTCTGTAATCTATGTTATCTTATTATTTATATATTGACTTCATTTTAAACCTGGCATGAATAAAGTCTGGATAATTTTTTTGGCTTTGTTATTTATTTTTTTCCAGCTTTATTTAAGTACCAGAGGCCTGGTGCAAGAAATTTGTGCATGGGTGGGGTACCCTAAGCCTTGCTGGCGATCAGGGCCAATCAGGTTCTCAGCCTCCCTGCCTCTCTACTTCCTCCTTCCCTAGCAGCCAAGTGCTACCACCACCCCTGGTTTCCCATCCCAGCCCAGGGCCCAGCCCAATAGGGTGATTGGGACCTGCCAGCCATGGGGAGGGACTAGGAGGTTGGCCAGAAGGCCTGGGTCAGGAAACTGGGGTCTATGGCCTGGAGGAAGCTCCTGCATTGAGTGTCTGCCCCCTGGTGGTCAGTGAGCATCATAGTGATTGGTTGTTCTGGTTGTTCCAGTCAGTCCATCGTAATGATCGCTTAGGCTTATATATATATAGAGTTAAATTTATTGCCAATTGTTGATGATTTCTTTTCTGACAATGCTTACAAATTAACTTATGTGATTCATTGTGGAATGAAATAATTTGACCCCTCTAAGGAACTTGTAAGCATCAGTCAATGGGTGGAGACATTTAAGGACAGAGTCTCCAAACTCATTTCATGTTAATTTATAAAACTGACCAAGAAAGCTTTAGTCATAGTAGAATGACTTTTGGAGCAAGTAATAATTTTTGTTCTCATTCACCACTTGAGATGGTCTTCAATCTTTAAATGCACAGAAGCATAGCATGGGAACTAGAGGAAACTATCAATCTAAAATTTACCACACAAACAGAAGTTGTCGGAGCTTTAAGTGTTATGAGTCAAAAAAAAAATCCCAGAACTCAGGATCTCAGCCCTGTTTGGCTCCTTTATATCTAATACTTTCTCTACCTGCCCAGACTCCATCACCTGGACAAAGGTGTATACCTAAAACTTCACCTTGCACACCAGAAAACTGGCTTCATTTTTCATTCCCTCTCCTAAACCCTACCTTCCTCTTGTTTCTAGTATGGGCTCTTCAAGGTGGCAAGCAGAAATCAACTTATCATATAAATTCATATGGCATGCAAGCCATATGACCATTCTAGAATACCCATTATCATAGCACCTACCCACCAGAAGACTTTATTCTCAAAAAAAATAAAACAGAGGGTGATTTGTAGTGCCTTGAATCCATGCTGTTTCATACTTTTGTTACTTTGCAAACATTGCTATTTTATATCATTTTTATCAAAGTCATGCCTTTTGTCATATAATTGCTCCATGGGAGGTAAAAGTGTTTCTGGAGAAAATATCAACGGTGATAGATAATGTAGCATCCTGGATGCAACTCAATGCCAGATATGTTTGTGAAACCTGGGGAAAACATGTTGCTTTAATACATTACTTTTTCCTATCGTTGGGGTTCTAGGCTTGATTTATCCCATTGGAAGTGTAAGGGTCTAAGTGAGAATGTTTTTTCTAGAAGTAGAAGGATAATCATTTCCTTCCCTCTTTTAGCAAGGGGACTTGATGCCAGAAACAAGACATGCACATTAAGAGCGAGACACAGGAAAACTTTCATAACTTTCTATAACCTCCATAAAACAACATGGGAAGAAATAAGTCATTCTCTGATAAAAGAGGGAGAAAGTGAATAGGCTTTTGGTGTCTGATCACTCCAGACAGGGTAGGGCTGCACATTGAACTTGGAAAGAAAATGTGTATGTTTCGGGATGGGGCGGTGCTGTAGTGATAACTGCTATTGCAGCCTGTAGGTGATTTCTTGTTCAGACAAGAGAAATATTCTATGTAACAATAGATACAACAGTAACTGGAAATATTACCTTTTTATGCTAATCCAGAATGCAAGCATCTGGCCCTCTCTTATTTGTCCAGCTGGATATAATCTTAACTTTTTAACCAGAGGAATGAAACGCAAGCACATATCATTCATCAGTCATTTCAGAAGAAATCGTTGGAGACCAAGTACCATCTTGTAATTTAAATATAGTGCTGGCATCCAAATTAGTCAGTTTTATATACGAGGCCTGGAGTTTTTAACTTAAGAGGTCAGATTTGTGCAAGAAGAAAGGAAAACTTTGTTTTAAAGCTGCATTCTCTTGGAGGACCCAGACACTGAATGTGATTTTTCTCCTGGGAGGCCCTTACCAAGATGTAGAAACTGCTTGTTTGGGGAGGGGGGGGAGGGTGTCAAATCTCTTTTTTTCTTCCAGAAAATGAGTAATGGCAAGCATTATGACAATTAGTAGGAAAATATTTGCCATCAATTGGACAATACATGAAAAGCAAGAATCTAAAAATACATTGAAGTTTATTTTAAATATTTTATTGATTTTTCACAGAGAGGAAGGGAGAGGGATAGACAGTCAGAAACATCAATGGGAGAGAAACATCGATCAGCTGCCTCTTACACCCCTCCAACTGGGGATGTGCCCGCAGCCAAGGTACATGCTCTTGACCTTTCAGTCCGCAGGCCCACGCTCTATCCACTGAGCCAAACCGGTTTGGCAATACATTGAAGTTTAAAGAGAAATATCTCATTATTTAAAATGTACATGGTTTGGGTAAAGCCTTCTTCAGATGAATCAGAATTATCATGTTTTACAAACAATTCTCATTAATAAATTTCCTTACTGAAGGAATTCAGCTTTTCAAGAAAACTATTAACTTAAAGAACACACAGCAACACAGAATATATGTATAAATGGGATATCATTTAGTTCTTTTATTACTCTACAAATTGTGCAAGAGCAGTTGAGCACATAGCTTCTCAAGCTTCTTCAATCTATCTTTTGTCTTCTAGTTCCTCTTGTAGTGCCAGATGCGTGGCATGAATGTTAAGTGTGACGTTTTGCCCATGCATGCTCTCTGGGAAAGAGCATCTTGTGGCAGCTCTACTTCTTTGACCAATGGTTAGATTTATTTGAGGGCCAAATTGTATTTGCTCAGTGTTCGTCATTGATGGAGCTAGAGCAGGAGGGAGCAGTGAGGCAAGATACCCTGACCCAGTCCAAGAACTAAGGGAATAAAGAAAGGAACTTTGAGATTATCAGCAACAGAGGTGATGCATTACCTCACATTAGAATCAACTTTTTCAAGTTTCCAGGGTAATTCTAATGAAAGGGCAATACCCAGAATCACGGCACTCATGTCCATATGGTAAAGCTAGATTGGGTCAGTGGAGGCGAAAAAGGGACATATGTAATACTTTCAACAGTAAAGGGTTGTTGTTTTTTTTTAATGCAAAAATAGGTCAAATGGACTTTATTGGAAAAGAATAGATGTGAGAAACAAAAAAGAATTAAATTTTTATGATATGTGTGTTTTCATTGAGAGTCAAGTGAACATGAAGAGCAGATTTTTTGTTGTTTTGGTCTGCCTGGAATGCATTCTCCCTTCTTATAACAGCATGGCAATTATACATTGGAGAAACATTTCTCCTCTAATTAGGCTATGATATGGTTCAATTATAAAAGATGGCATTCCCTCAAGGCAGACACCTGTTTAGAAAGAGTTCAATAAGGGACTCTAACTTTTAAAACTTCTTGGCTAAATGACAGGAAAAAAGAAACCATTTGGAGCTAATTAATTTAACAATGGCAGCCTGAAGAGTCTGTCCCTGAGCCCTGTCTGGGGATGGAGATCCTGTGTTTGCATGTGCTGTTCATTTAGGAAGGAATGTTGATCATCTTTCCTTATATACATGTATACAATTTATAGAAGTTATGAAATAACAGTGTTAGCACTTTTATTTTGGGATATAATTTGAATATATTAAATTCATCTATTTTAAATGCATACTTCGATGAGAGGAGGAGCTTACTCCATAGCAAACATCTGCCCGGAAGTTCTGGTCACCAGTGGTGTCTTCATGTAGAGAGGCAGGTGGTCTCAAGCCAGGTGGCGATAGTGACAGCACAGGGAGGGTAGAGTGGAAGTCCAGCAGGGCTATGTGCATGACTCTTGGGAGGCCAAGCTCCAGCACTGGATAGTCAGAGCTCTTATTTCATATAGCCCACAAAAGGATGCAGGTCTCACTCACATCAGTGTTCAGATGGAGTCCTTATACAAGCGCCTAGACTTATGGTTTTGGGCCTTCCGGGCCCATCCAAAGGGTGTTACACCCCATCACCTCTATCTTGACATAACTGTCATGGCTGATCGTGATTCCATGTTGGGTTGTCAGAGGTGTTCAAAAACTCCGCTCTGTTCTTGCTCTAATATAGCAATCTTAGATTCTTTAATTAATGCCATTTTAATCATGACAACATAAAGTGACCTGGTTAAAAAACACTAAGGTACTACCTCTAGCCAATTCTATAGAAGGAGGAACTCAATATACCACTAAATATTGGTCTATCCTAGTAATCTAAAGGATTTACCTGGGACAGCATCACATCCTCAAGGTGATTAGGAAGGGGTGGGGAAAAAGTCCCTAAAACATTTCCTCACCTATACTCTATATCCCCAACCCTCATGGAATCAAAAAGATCTGCAGCATTTATGAAGGAAATATTCACTTTGATGTAGGTCTGTTGCTTCAAAATGGTACATAAAATTTCAGTCAGTTGATACTTTTCATATAAAAGTATTTTCCTTGGAGAATCCTTTCCACTTAATAGAGCAAGATTCTGTGGGAAAACATCCAGCTGTAGTTACAGTTTTCCATGTAACAGTGCTGATCTAGAAGAGTTGTCCAGGAGATAATGAATTGCAATTTGCTCACAAATTAGGATATTGTATCTCAGCAGATACAGAAATAGGATAGTATTTCCTTACAGGGGATGGATGGATAGATAGATAGATAGATAGATAGATAGATAGATAGATAGATAGATAGATATAGATATATAGATATAGATATAGATATATAGATATAGTACATTTATGATTAAAGCCCTTTGGCATGTAATGGAAAGAAAAAAATGTTTTCTTCTTATCTATATAAAAATATTCGCTCAGCCAGTGTGGTTCCAGTGGCTGAGTATTGACTTATGAACCAGAAGGTCATGGTTTGATTCTAAGTCAGGGCACATGCCCGGGATGTGGGCTCTATCCCAGTGTAGGCTAAGAAGGAGGCAGCCAATCTCTCATCATTGATGTTTCTATCCCTCTTCCTTCCTTTCTAAAATCAATAAATATATATTAGTTTGTAGAGATTTTTCAGAATATGCTAAAATTTACTGAACTGTGCAAATTTCCCCCCAAATATTAAAATCTTGCCAAAAAAAAAAAAAAAAAGAAGAGCAAAGAGCTTTCTTTGAACACTGGTACATAGAAAAATCATATTAATCATCCAAAAGCTACAAAAATGTGAAATTTGTTTCACACTATATTAAATCTCAGCATTCATATTAAAGGTGCATATTAATAGAAAACATTAAGTGGATAAGTGCAACTCTATCGATCTGTTCATTATTTCCCAAGAAGCAATGCAGAGCAGGAGATAGAGGAAGTTCTCAAGCAGTAATGAATTTTGCCAAATGTTTTGCAAGTTACTGATCAAATAAAATCATATTAGCTTAAAACCAATTTGAGTATAAAATTAAATATTTTAAATGGTTGAAGAATATATATAAATCATAAGAAAAGAATAAAATAGTGGGAAAATAGAAAGTATCATCAGTGTTAATCACAGGATAATATTATATATCATGTTCTAAGAAAATGTAAACATTAAATAGCCCACTATTAGCTGTTTCTAATTAGAGTCAACAACAAATGGGAAAATGGAGGAAAAGGCATCCTACAATGAGGTGCTTTGTTATAAACATTAAAGCCATGTTAAATACTTTACATATTTGACCAGAACAGATAAATAATATGTGTTTATACATATATATAATGCAACCAATAACCAATAAGAATAAACATGGGCATAGCTACAATAATAAAAGAGAAAGATGAAAATTGACTGTACTTCTGCAACACTCACCAGCCAATCAGGAGTATGCAGATTAATCCAACAAAGATGGTGGGTTAATTTGCATATGCAGGCACCAAGCAACCAGGGGCAGGGCAGGATGCTTATGTCATCACCATGGCGACAACACAGGTGTTCCGCACCACCCCAGCAGCTCTGGGCCTTTGGGCAGCATGGGAAGGTGGAAAGGCAGAAAGGCAGAAAGGTGGGTCCAAGTTGGAGTAAAGGCAGAAAGGCGGTTCTGGGCTGGAGCAAAGGCGGTGGCAGCCAGGGGAAGTAAGGCCCATTTTTGCACAAATCTTCATGCATTGGGCCTCTAGTAGTTTGTAATTTAGTTGGAATGCATACTAATTCCAGTGACCCTTAGCTCTAAAGTTTATTGTCTACTAAAGTTTATTGTCAAAAATGTTAAGCATTATTTCAGAAGAGAATCGAAATTGAATTTTGCAAAACTTACATTCTTATTGCTTTCTCAAACTGATAGTTTCCAAATACCCAGTGATAGCAGTAGCCTGCGGCAGATGATTTTAACTATTAGCTTTATACACTGTCTTCACTATATGCTAACTTGAAAGCAGTTCTATGTCAATTGCATAAATCATAGCCATTTCTCATAAACTAGAAGAGAAGAAAATATACCACCTGACTGCATGACAAAAGCAATTGTAGATCTTCAGAAATATGATCAAATACTTCACAAATATAACCAAATAAAACATGCATATAAACCTAAGCTGTCTGAGTTTCCTCGGGGTGCATGTAAAAAGATAAGGCTCTGAATTGTGCATAAGCAGCTTTATTTCATTTTAAAGAGTTCTTTCTAAAAGCAACTGTTTTATTCATTGTCAGGAAAACAGTTATAATAAGTTTGTAGAGCAGTTTGAAAGTTTTTAAAAAGAAGTAGAATTCTTACTAGCATGCTTTGGTGTTTACTAATAAAATAAATTATAGCCAAAAATAAATTGACAATCAAAACGTCTATGCATTTTAAAGGAATGTTGTTCAAAAATAGGGGGGAAAACTGCTATGAAAAGCATAACTCTCACTGTACTTTAACAGAAGTTAAGGTCAATGTAGTTTTACTCCAATTATTAATTTGAAAAATGTTCATTTTTATTTGTCAAAATAAATTATACAGTGATTTCCAATTGGGGCATCTTATCCATAGTAGGTTTTATGGAACACCTGTACACAAGGTAAGTTTGTGAAAAGGGAGGGAGGAACCAAGATGGCGGCATAAATAAACACCTATAGTGCTGCCTCGCACAACAATTTTAAAACTACAACTAAAAGGAAAAAAACTGACATCATCCAGAACCATCAGAAAGCTGGCTGAGTGGAAATTCTACAACTAAAAGGAAAGAGAAAAGGACACTGAGATTCAGAGCAGCTGCAGAGGGCAGAGGTGTGGAGACACAGAGACAGAAATGTGGAGACACATGCTGAAAGGGCAGGCAGCTAAATACGCGGCTGCTTTTCTCGAACAGGGAGGGAGACAAAGGCTCCCTACTGCATTGTACTCCAGTTACAGGTGAAACTCGGGGAACCCAGACTCATACAGGATGAAACTGGACTGTCAGGAGGAATCACACTGAGACTCGGGAGCTGCAGAGGCACACAAGCTCATGGAGAGGGTGCGTGGCTGAGCGAGTCACTGGCTTTCTCATTCAGACCTCCCGACTGCACTGTACTCCAGTTCCGGGTGAGACTTTGGGTATCCAGAATCATTCAGGGAGAAATTGGATTGTCTGGCAGCAGGCAAAACTCAAGGGCAGTTTTCTCTCAGAGGTGTTTGCAACCATTGCTACAGGACACTGAGGCTTTGGGCGGGGCTGATGGAAAACCAAGGCTGTTTGCTCAGCCCTGAGACTCCGCCCCATCCAAGCTGAGCACAGACGCTCTCCCAACATAGACACAGCTGATTCTCACAGCCAATTGGCCTGGAGGTCAACTCCTCCCAGTGATACCAACAACAATCTAGGCTTAACTACAACAAGACTGTGCAGCCCATAAAGGAGTGCACCAAGAGTGTCCACCTCAAGTAACTGGGGAGGCTGAGCCACTGTCCCCTAGAGGACATCTACCACACAAAGCTAATCGACCAATTAAGGGAAGCAGCAAAAATGCAAAGACAAGGAAACCAATCACAAATGAAAGAAATGGTTGAAAACAAATGACTGGATATAGAGTTCAAAACCACAGTTATAAGGTTTTTCAAGAATTTCTTAGAAAAGGCCAATAAATTTAATGAAACCTTTGAAGGTATGAAAAAGGACCAATTAGAAATTCAGCATACACTGACTGAAATATAAAATATCATGCAGAGAGCTAACAGCAGACTAAAGGACTGCAAGAATCAAGTCAAAGATTGAAAAAACCACTCAGCTGGAAAAGCAAAAAGAAAAAAGAATCAAAAAAATTGAAGATAGTGTAATGAGCCTCTGAGACAACCTCAAGCATACCAACATCTGAATTATGGGGATGCCAGAAAATGAGAGAGAGCAAGATACTGAAAACCTATTTGAAGAAATAGTGACCAAAAACTTCCCCTGAAAGAAAGACTTAAAAGTCCAGGAAGTGCACAGAACCCCAAACAAAAGGAATCCAAAGAGGACCACACCAAGACACATCATAATAAAAATGCCAAAAGCAAAAAGACAGAGAAAATATTAAAAGCAGCAAGAGAAAAACAGTTACTTACCTACAAGGGAGCGCCCATACGATTGTCAGCTGATTTATCAACAGAAACTATGCAGGCCAAAACAGATAAAGTGTTTTGCAGATAAGAAAAAGTTAAAGGAGTTCATCACTGCCAAACCAATATTCTACGAAATGCTGAAAGATATTCTTTAAGAAGAGGAAGAAGAAAAAGATAAAAGTATAAATTATAAACAACAAATACACATCTATCAACAAATGAATCTAAAAATCAAATGAATCAATAAGCTGATGAACAGGAAAACTGGTGAATGTAACAGAATCATGGACATAGAGAGGGAATGGACTGACAATTCTTGGGGAGAAAAGGGGTGTGGGAAGTGCAGCAACAGACTGGACAAAAATCATGCAACTATGGGAGAGGACAGTGGAGGGGGGTGAGGGCAGAGGGTGGGATGGGTACCAGGTGAAGGGGAGCTATAGGGGAATAAAAAAGGAGGAACAATGTAATTAATAACCTGAATAATAAAGATTTAAAAAATTATTCTGTAGTTAATCCCCTCAAATAGATTATAATCTCATCAGATATATTTTAAAAATAATGTACATTTTACAGAAAGGTTTAAACTATAGACTCAGAATATTACAGCAGAAAGGGGTCTAACAAGCAAGCAATACAACTTTTTCAAGTGACTTATCTATGGTATATGGCATGTTAATATCAAAATAGGTCTGAATCCCTAATGTGCATTTTTCATCTAAACCAAATAACACATCTCTTGGATAATTCACTGAATTAAATAGATTGCAAACGAGAAAAATTTTAAAGTCCAAGGAAAAGTTATTTGGGCACAACAAATTTCTTGAGATAGTAGTTTGTACTTTGTCATGTTATATTTTGAAAAGTTATTTTTTATAGGGCCTAATATAAAACAATTACTTCTGGAAAGGGCCTTACAGTTTCCAAACCTCCTAACTTAAAAAATAAGTATGCAGTTTAGGTAACCAAGAAATATTCATAGAATAAAGAACATTTGTATCTGAGATATAATCAACTGTATTTCCTTTAAATTGTTCTTAAGATTTTTAAACTATTATCATTTGGAAGTACAAAATTTGTTTTTACATCTTGCATATTTAAATATATTCTTTTTACTAAGACTAAATTTAAAATCCATTGCATTCAGTGCAATTACTACCTACATCTTCCACAATACTGAACTACTTATTTGAACAAGAACATTTAAAGATGTTCAATTTTGTTCATTGTATCTTGAGGTATAATTATGTGAGTCACTGAATTTTATAGTTTTTCTGTTCTACAATAAGGCTCAATGGTCTGGCAAAAGCACTGGAATAAGGCTCATCATTTATTTCCTATGTTAGGAACTGCATTTTTAGCATTCAGATAGTTTAACTACAAAGTGTCAGAATTCAGTGGGTTTGATATTTGAATAATAATGATCATTAAATAATCTTATCTTTCTTAAAAAATCAAATTAGATTTTCAAAAAGGTAAGAGAGAAAAGATGTGTGAAGAGATCACTCATAGATGGAAGAATTAAATAATACTGAATGTGACATTTCTGGTTTCTATTAAAAGTAAGTGTTTTGAATAGAGTTATAATTGACCTCATTCTGTTTGATTGTCACTTTCCCAAATAATAATGTTCTTACCCCTTTTTATATTTACAAATAAAAGAGAAACTATATCTGCCTTGGATCTGAAGAGAATAAATTACTAAACTGGTGTAAAAATTGTTAAGGAAACAGTATAGATATCAATTCCAAATTAGGTCAGATTTATCATCAAAATCACCATTGATTTATGAAATAAGCAAAATATACTTCAGAGTCAGCAAATATTCTAAACTATTTAATTTTAATAATTGTAATAACTTTACAGTAAAATTTAATGTTTAAATGATGTTCAGTTCTTTATTAAAGACAATTTTTGAAGATCATATTTTAAGAATAAAAAATAAGTATAACAGAAAGGTTTAAAATGCTCTATAAAAACAATTGTGATTATAGTCATAAATATATATATCTTTTATTAAAGTAACTAATATTGAAGCCCTACTACCATTATGTAGCATTACAATGGAATAATCTCCACGCAGCTGATGACCTAATGACCTGAAAATGTAACTACCATTGCTCCTCCTCAGCATTTTAGCTATTTCAATAGATTAGCATATTCTAATGGTCTTTATTCTCTCAGGTGTATATAAAGAATCTACAGAACAGCCCTAATCGGGTTTGCTCAGTGGATAGAGCATCGGCATGCAGACTGAAAGGTCCCAGGTTCGATTCTGGTCAAGGGCATGTACCCTGGTTGCGGGCACATCCCCAGTAGGAGGTGTGCAGGAGGCAGCTGGTCGATGTTTCTCTCTCATCGATGTTTCTAACTCTCTATCCCTCTCCATTCCTCTCTGTAAAAATCAATAAAATATATATATATTTTTTTTAATCTACAGAACAGGTTTAGTTTTCTCATGACCCCAACTGGCATTCTGTAATGCAATAACATGTCTTATTTTAATTCACAATCTCAATATCAGTTATTCTTCTTTCTCCTCTCTCTTCTTTCTTTTCACTATTTTTCTGTTATATATGCTTTTCTTTCCAGCCTCTCTGCCTGTTAACACCTGCATTTCCCATTTACCTGGAGTTGCCCTTCAAAGGCAAGGCACTAACCTAGAGTATGGATAGTGGTAAAGAAGAAAAAACTCGTTGGTGTTTGATATGTATTTTATTAATTTGGAACCTAATTTTTTTTATTCCTAAACTGGGGGTCCCACTTTAAAAGTTTTTGTGAGTATTAGATGAGATGTATATATAGTCTGCACATAATAAACAGAGGATTGTAAATACTACAAAAAATGACAATTATTATCAGCTGTGACATCCAGAATAGCCAAAACTTCCCAGGAAAGACTAAAAAAAAAGTGGATACACAAGTCTCTGTTGAAAATGTTCTAGAGTTATCAAACCAGTGTGATCCTGGCATAAGGAAAGACATATAAATCTGTGGAAGTGAATTCAAAGTTCGAAAATATACCCTTACAATAAACTGACAAAAGACATTTCTTTAAAGAAGATATACAAATATCCAATTAATACACACAAATATGTTCAGCATCACTAGTCGCTAAAATGCATATCAAAATTGCAATTAAATACCTATTCACATTTACTAGGGCCATTAAAATAAAAAAGTCAGACAATGACCATAATTGAAAAGGATATGGAGACATGGAAGCCCTTCTACATTGCTGGTGAGCCTACAATCTGGAGGCACCACGTTGGAAAATAGTTTGTTAAGTTTTCAAAATTTTGAGCATAACATTAGTATCTGAACTAGAAAGTCCACTGTTAGATCCATCCAAGGTATAGAAACATATGCTCCCCCACAACAACAGAACAGGAAGATCATCATTATTCATAATAGCTAAAAGTATAAGTAATCAAAATGTTGATTCATGAATGATAAATAAAATGTGATATATCCCTACAAAGAATACTTTTTGTCAATAAAAAATGAACTGACATCTGCTTCAATATAAATGAACCTGAAAAACAGTGTGTTAAGTAAATGATGCCAGTCCCCCCAAAATGACATGTTGTATTATTCTATTTATGTTAATTATCTGGAACAGACAAATACATAACTTCAAAAGGTATATACATGGTTGCCAGGAATTGTGGGTGGGGGTGGCAAGAAAAATTGGAGGTGACTAAAAAAGTATGTAGTTTCTATATTGAGAAATGAGAATATTTTAAAATTAGTGGTGATGTTTGCTCAACTCCAAGAATATACTAAAAGCCACTGAATTCTATATTTAAAAAGGTAAATGTTATGTTACATGAATTATATATCAACAAAGTTGTTATAATCTTTTATCCCATTTACTGCAGCCCAAATGTGAATGAATTCCAGGGCAGTAAGTTAAAAAAATAAACAAACAAACAAAAACGTGACCAATATTTATCCTTCTGACTATGAAAAATGTAATAAGAAAAGTGTAATTTCCTTCAATTCTGTGAAGACCTGCTCAGGAATAAGACATTGGGCTTATCTACCTAATAAAAGAGTAACATGCTAATTGACCATATCTGCATGACGCCCAACAGCCAATCATGAGTGGGTATGCAAATTAACCCAACAAAGGTGGTGGGTAATTTGCATACACATGCCCTGAATGGCTGGGTGGGGCAGGATGCTTGAGTCATCACCATGGTGACGAGGCAGGCGGTCTGCACCACCCCATCCCCTCCAGGCCTCTGGGCAGTGTGGGCAGGCAGAAAGGTGGCTCTGCCCAGTGTGAAGGTGCTGCTGGCAGCCAGGGGAAGGAAGGCCCATTCTTGCATGAATCTTCATACATTGATTCTCTAGTATTACATAAAACCAAAGAGAATGAACTTTGAGTCTACATTTGAAGTCATGTGCTTTTTAAAATATTTATCTATCCAACTGGTTAGAAGTTTAATTTCTATCTACCTTGTCTGGTAGCAAAACCAAACCATATTTCTCCCACTAACCAGTTTATCCCACTAACCAGTGTGAATGGCGGCAGGCAATGCATTTCATTATCTGTACCACTTTATTGATGCATAAAACAGACTTAATGGTGGTTTTAAATGTGCCATTTTTAATGGCTTTGGGGAATGAAGACAGTTCGCACCATTAAGTTTTTACATTACAGTTTGCTATATGATTTCATTATGATTAGATTCAATGCTTTCTAAGGAAGCATTTGCATCTATATAACACCCTTAAAGATAAAAATTGAAACATGAAGAACTAGCTCTGTTTAAGTGGGGAAAAAATAATAGAAAGTTTTACAGATTTTCAATGAATTTAATTAATGTAAATTGCACAATCCCATTCACAGCTTTTGTATTTGGTTTTTGGTTGGTCTGTTGTTATTAAATTATCTGAATAGTAAACCAGTTTCTCTGCTTTGTTTATGGGGAAAAGACACAATAAGCATAATAGCAACCAAATTCAATTTTGGGAATCACATCCAAGTTTATTATTTAAGATACTATAAATATTCTGGTAAATATCAGTTATTTTATAGAAATTTTTAAATATGTGTTCAGTGTTGAATGCATTATTTCAAACCAAAGTGATTCAATGCAGCCCTTTAAATTTAAGCATTCCTAAAAGCTATAATAGACTGTATGTATTTCTTTTTCCTTCAAAAGTCTCAGTGTCAAAAAACAAGTAAAACAAACTGAAAAACAATTGGTTTGATAAAATATATTGTAATAAGTACATATCAAATTCCATACCAATTTTGCAATATCTCTTGGTATTTTGAACATTTGCTAACTTATCTACTCTCCTTCTATCAATGTTCCTAAGCCACTGAAGTACACTTTGCAATAAAAGCTGCAATGACCAATTTCGTATGAGTTTAGAATCTGTGAACCATATTTTATGAACAGACATATGTAGTTTGTAAAAATATGCAATAAAGGAAAATGTTTAGAGTCCTGCTCTTTTACTTTTTTCATTTAACAATATCTTGGGTTTCCTATTACATCTTTATACAAAAAAAATCTTATTTTTGTAATATCATTATAATTTTACATTGATGTAAAATAATTAATTTTAAAATGCAACCTTCCAGTGGGTACTTTGTTCCCTATATTTTTGTATTATAAAGCAATTCTGCTTCACAAATATGCTTATAAATCTGAGGAAAAATTCTTAGAAGAAAAATTTTCAGGTCTAAGTGTATTTAACCTAAAAATGTTTTTAATATTTTAAATGTGTAATATTTAAAAATTTGAGACATTTACAAGTTACTCAAAATTTATCAATTTACCTTTAGTTCCAATCAGAAATGAATACCTATTTTCCTATAACTTAATCAATACAGTGTATCCTTATATTTAATCCAACCTACACATTTTTATATTAATCATCTTGAAGTTTCATAATATTCTTCCCTACTCAAAAAATTTTCATTTCCCTTCATTTGATGCAATTATAAGATTCTTATCAATCAAGACCATCTATTATGTAGTCTAACCTCAGCTTTCAGAAATTTTTCAATAAAAATTTTTTTAATGTAATGTGCATTTAGGCTGCTATAACAAAATAGCACTGACTGGGTAAATTATAAAACAAACAAACAAAAAAAAAAAACCTAAAGTATTTCTCACAGTTCTGGATACTGGAAGCCCAAGATCAAGGTACCATTATGGTCAGGTGAGGGTCCTCTTCCTGGTCCCAGACTTTTCCTTATGTCTCCCACGGTGGATCATATCATTCCCTCACAAATCATCTCATTACATTGGGCATTAGTATCTCAATATGAATTTTGGGAGGACACAAATATTCAGACTATAGAATATAATCAACCCTTTACTCAGGTTAGTTTTCTATACTTTTCTATTTCTCTAACTTATTCACATTCTCTTTCATGAGGACATATGTTCAAATCTTTCAAAGCCCTATTTAAATTCTAGCTCCCTTGTGTAACCCCTTGCCATAAATTTAAGCAAATTCCGCATATGCCTACTTCTACAGCATTCCATCTGTAAAAATCTAAGGCACATATCCCTTTCCAAATTGTTTTTATCAGTAAGGACATGTATTATTTTCTATTCTGAATGGGAAGCTACTTTTGTACAGAATTCATGTTTGATTAATCTTTGCATTTGATTCTCTCTGTGGCTCCTGGGCAATAGAAAAAAAGAAATGGAACAGAGGCTCCTAGGGTTGAAGAAAGAACGTGCACAATTTTCCTAGATACATGAGCCAAAGAAGCAGCTGAGACTTCAAGTTTCACCAGAGAAAAGCAGAGCCTCCTTAACAGTAAAATTATAAAAATATAAGACTTTCCGCTAAGAGTCTGTCTGACCAGTAGCTATGACATGCACTGACCACTAGGGGGCAAACACTCAATGCAAGAACTGCCCCCTGGTGGTCAGTGTGCTGCCATAGGGGGAATGCTGCTCAGCCTGAAGCCGGGTTCACAGCTGGTGAGCACAGTGGCAGTGGCGGGAGCCTCTCCTGACTGCTGCAGGTGGGCAGTAAGCACCAAGGGATCCCACACTGTGAGAACACTAGACTGCAAGAGAGATGTCTGACTGCTGGCTTAGACCTGATCCTCCTGGTAGACATCTCTCGAGGGATCTTGAACTGCAAGAGGATGCAGACTGGGCTAAGGCAACCCTCACCCCTGGTGCATGAATCTTGTGCACCAGGCCTCTAGATATATACATGAATTACTATAGATTGGCAAAAGTAAAAAGGAAAAATACTATATTAAAAATTGGCAATTTTCGATGGAGAACCAAGATGGCAGCATAGGTAAAACACCTATCTTGCCGTCATAATCAGCAATTTTAATACTACAACTTAACGAAAGAACAAACACCTTCCAGAATCACCAGAAAGCTCGCCAAGTGAAAATTACACAAATAAAAGTGAAAATAAGACACTGTGACTCAGAGGAGCGGTGGTGGACAGCGTTGAAAGATTCCTGTGGAGAGAGGTTTGGAGCGCACGCCAGTGGAGAGGGCAGGCGGCTGAAAACCGGCCAGTTTTCTCGAACAGGGAGACAAAGATGTCCCACTGGACTGATTCTCCAGCTCTGGGCGAAGTCCAGAGAACCCACTATCATACGGGGTGAAAACTGGACAGTGGGAGGGCCCACCGAAGCTCGGGTGCGGCCGGGTCTGCCAGCTTGTCAGAAGGCAGCTTGCGCGAACAGCTCAGCTGCATGACCGCGCAGAAAGCACTCTGTGACTCGCTCTCTCATTTGGAAAACCGTCAGACTGCTTTGTTTTACGACCCTGGGTGAGACATTGGGTGTGCAGACTCATTTGGGGAGAGTCTGAATTACCCGGCAGCCGGTAAAGCTCGCCAGCAGCTCTCTCTCTCAGAGGTGCTGGCGGCCATTGCCCCCAAAACAGAGTCCCTGGGGCTGCATAGGGTGGAGCTAACGCTGGCTGCTTGGCCCAGAGACTCCACCCATCCAACCTGAGCACAGCTGAGCTTCACAGACAATTGGCCTGGAGGTCAACCCCTCCAAGTGCTAACAACGATTAACTGAGTTTAACTTCGGCAAGACTGTGCAACCCATATCCACCTCAAGTAACCGGGGAGGCTGAACCACTATCCCTAGTAGGAAGTCTACCACACAAAGCTAATTGACCAACTCAGGGAAGCAGCCACCATGTAGAGACATGGAAATAAATCAGATGTGAAAGAAATGGAGGGAAAAAAACGACTGGACATGGAATTTAAAACCACGGTTATAGGGCTTCTCAAGAGGCTCCTACAAAAGGTCGAGGCCTATAAGGAAATAAGCAAGACCGCAAAGGAAATGATCAAGACCAACGTGGAAATGAATGAGTCCTACAAGGAAATGAACAAGACCCTCAAGGATATGAACGAGACCTGCAAGGAAATGATCAAGACCAATGTGGAAATGAATGAGTCCTACAAGGAAATGAAGGAGATCCTCAAGGTTATAAAGGAGACTCTCAAGGATATGAAAAAGGACCAACCAGAAATTAAGCATACATTGACTGAAATAAAAAATATTATACAAAGACCTAAAAGTGCTCTGGAGCACCCCAAGAAACAAGTTAAAGATTTGAAATACAAAGAGGGAAAATCCACTCAGCTGAAAAAGCAAGAATCCAAAAGAATCCAAAAAATTGAAGATAGTGTAAGGGGCCTCTGGGATAACCTCAATCATACCAACATCCGAATTATAAGAGTGCCAGAAAAAGAGAGAGAGCAAGACAATGAAAACCTATTTGAAGAAATAGTGACCGAACACTTCCCATACCTTGTGAAAGAAATTGACTTAGGAGTCCAAGAAGCGCACGAACCCCAATATATAGGAACCCTAAGAGGACCACACCAAGGCACATCATAATTAAAATGCCAAGAGCAAAAGACAAAGAGAGAATATTAAAAGCAGCAAGAGAAAAACAGATGGTTACCTATAAGGGAGCACCCATATGACTGTCAGCGGATTTCTCAACAGAAACGATGCAGGCCAGACGGGAGTGGCAAGAAATATTCAAAGTGATGAACAGCAAGAATCTACAACCAAGTTTACTCTATCCAGCAAAGCTATCATGCAGAATTGAATGTCAGATGAAGTGCTTCGCAGATAAGAAAAAGCTAAAGGAGTTCATCACCACCAAACCAGTATTATATGAAATGCTGAAAGATATTCTTTAATTAGAGGAAGAAGAAAAAGATAAAAGTGTAAATTAGGAACAACGAATACACATCTATCAACAAATGAATCTAAAATCAAGTGAATTAATAAGCTGATGAACAGGATAAACTGGTGAATGTAACAGAATCACAGACATAGAGAGGGAATGGACTGACAACTCTTGGGGAGAAAGGGGGTGTGGGAAGTGCAGCAAGAGACTGGACAAAAATCATGCAACTATAGGAGAGGACAGTAGAGGGGGTGAGGGCAGAGGGTGGGATGGGTACCAGGTGGAGGGGAACTATAGGGTAAAAAAAAGGGAACAATGTAATTAATAAACTGAACAATAAAGATAAAAAATGTATAAAAAAATAAAAATAAATAAATAAATAAAAATAGGCAATTTTCAACCTAAAGAGCTCACATTCTCAGGGTTGGTATGTTCTATGCTTTGCTAATAAAATCAAATTAACCTTCTTTTATGTATATAATAGTCTTCTGATATCCTTATCATTCTTTATCTTGATAAAAATACTAGCTCCATTTTTGCTTTCTAAAAAAGTTTTTTATCAAATATCTGCATTCTCTAAGCTTTTAATAAATTCCAGAATCATCCTTTGCCCTCTCTCAAACATGCATATTTCAGTTTCACCTGACTCTGGAAGTATATTTTCTTCTAAACATGAGGAACTGCAATGTTATATTCCCTTCAATATAAATGCCATGGAAATATATTTAAAGATAAATTTTCTTTCTAATTAAATTTTATTTTAATGTAGCCATCCTTTATAATAAAGAGGTAATATACAAACTGACCTTCATGACCTCACAAGATGGCTGCCTACTACCAGGCTGACAGGGGGGTTAGTGAGAGATGATCAAATGACTGAACAAGCATTCTGCATGGACAATCAGGCCAGCAGCAGGGACAGTATGGGGTGATCAGGCCAGCGGGGGAGCAGTTAGGAGTGACCAGGTCTGCAGGGAGGGAGAAGTTGGGGGCACCTGGATGGCAGCAGGGGGCAGTTAGGGGCACCCTGGCCAGCAGCAGGGAGCAGTTACGGGTGATCAGGCCAGCACACCGAGGTAGTAAGGGGTGATCAGGCCAGCAGGGGGTAGGGGAGAGAGTTAGAGATGACCAGACAGGCAGCCAGGTGAGCAATTAGGAGCCAGCAGTCCAGTATTGTGAGAGGGATGTCCAACTGCTGGTTGGACATCCTGGGATAGGGCCTAAACCGCCATTTAGACATCCTCCAAGGGGTCCCAGATTGGAGAGGGTGCAGGCTGGGCTGAGGGGACACCCTCCCCCCATACACAAGTTTCATGCACCAGGCCTTTAGTTATATATAATCTTGTATATGTTCTAAGAATTTTCTATAGTAAAGTCATCACAAGAGAAACATCTTAAAATTGCCTCATCATAAACTGTGATATAGAGGATGACTCCCCCCAAAATTGTACACACACTCTGAATAATTATAATAATCCCAGTGGGTTAAATCTGAGAAGGAAGAAACATTAATTGAAATGTCAGCTTTTAAAACAGTGGTTCTCAACCTTTCTAATGCCATGACCCTTTAATATAGTTCCTCATGTTGTGGTGACCCCAACCATAAAATTATTTTTGTTGCTACTTTATAACTGTAATTTTGCTACTGTTAATGAATTGTAATGTAAATATCTGTGTTTTCTGATGGTCTTAGGCTCTACAGCAGTGGTTCTCAAAAACACAGATATTTACATTACAATTCATAAGAGTAGCAAAATTACAGTTATGAAGTAGCAATGAAAATAATTTTATGGTTGGGTGTCACCACAACATGAGGAACTGTATTAAAGGGCCAAGGCATTAGAAAGGTTGAGAACCACTCTTTTAAAATGTGTATACATTTTTTGGGATACCATATATTAATTCTTTTCCTCAAGAACACATCATGGTAATTTCTCCCATCTTCATCTTTTTACTTTAAATATGGCTCAGAATTCTGATCATGCAACCCCCATGGGCTCCTTAGAGGAAGAATTTTTATAATTCAGAACTTTCCCAGACCCATTGTCACATCTATCCATCCTGCAGACTTCTTTCCAAAGGCTCCATGATATCGGGAAATAACCGATCAGAGAACTATGCTGCATTATAAGATCAAACCATCTTTCATTTTGGATTTCTCTTTGGAATGAAAATAAATTGTCAAGCAGTGTGAAATGCCACAAACAGAAGGATCTTGTTCTTCAGAAATGTGTCTCTGCACGGCATCTTTGATTCTAAGCAGAAGCTTTCAGGCAAGCAGTTTCCTACTGTCCCTAAAAAAATGGGTTTCCTCTGCTCTTAAGATTCCTATTTCATGGGTATTAGAACCTACTGTGTTGGTTCAAACTATGCAACCTGAGGAGAAATCATAACCTTGGAAATTTTGCAGGAAACTTTGCTTAGTTTATTTTACCAAAGATTTCTAAATGGGCATCATTATGTTTTTAGGGTAACGACAAAGGATGGAACGCAAAGTGACCATTTGGGAGACAGAAAGGAAAAGAAAAGGAAATGTTACGATCTTTAGCTCTTGTTTGTGCCCTTCAGAAGGTGGAAAATAGGCCAATTGCCTGAAATAGGTGTTTTTCTGATGATGCTGACCTGCAGCTTAGTGCCAGTAGGAAAAGGGAAGAAATGAATTTAATTCACTGAAGCTAGTTATTATTCAGAATAATTGCTACAGTAAAAACATACCTATTGCAGGTGCATGTGTATGTGTGAAGGGGAAAATAGCTGTTGGTTTCTCACCAGGAATACAATTTCCTATCTTATCCATTTCAATGAAAGAGACAAATTACAAAATAGCCTATCTGACAGTTCCAGGTAAGGAAAGTTATACCAAAAAGGAAGTATTTCATATCAGCAACCAAGTGCTATAAGAGAAATCTAAGTTAAATATCACATCCAAGTATTCTGTGGAGGGTCTTTTGCTTTTGCTTCTTTTAAACATGTGTATGTTTACTTTCCCCACATCTATATATTCCTAAATCCCATTTTATACTTGATAGAAAAAAAACCAAACCAATGGCCATACCCATACACAAATACCATTGTGACTTCCTACATCCCTTATTAACCATCTCCATACCTCCAAGACACTGCCAGCCACTTTAATAACATTTTCTCATTGAACGTGTTTAAGTAGACTCAAATGGTATCCTAATACAAACAACCATTTTTATACAAAAGCATGCCTGCCACATTGTTCAATCACACCCCTGGGCAAAGCGCAGCTAGTTGGCAAGCTGAAGCTCTGGCTATCTACTTAGGGACCACAATCCGTGTGAAAAGAAAGCCGCCCTGGGAGCAAACTGCAATGCATTTTCATGGATCTGCTGGCCAGTTAATTTGATAATGACTGATAATAATAGACACATGACAACTGAAATAATTGAAAAGACTGCAATCCCAGAATGGCTTGTTGTCATTTACTGACATGCTATGTCAGCAGCAGAAGCTATAAGCCAGAGCCGTCAGCAGAATAAAGCAGGGACAGGTGCCACTCTGACATAGCCCTGAAGGGTAGTCAGTGAGGAGCATAGACAAAGCTACAAGGTGAAATCCACTCTGTAGAATGATAGAAACTAGGTAATAGAAGTCATTGGAGATTCTTTCAGTAATTTTCTCTGCTAGCTACTATTATCTAGGGCTATTTCTTAAAATAAAATATATTGATTTATAGTACCCTTCCCCCATCCATGGTTTCACTTTCTGAAGTTTCACTGACCCAAGGTCATCTAAATGGTAAGAAACAGCCAAGATTCAAAGTCTGGACAGTCTGGCTTCAGGACCCATTCTTTTTTGTTTTGTTTTGTTTTTTTATCCTCACCTGAAGATATTTTTTCCATTGATTTTTAGAGAGCTGAAGGAAGGTGGAGAGAGAGAGAGAGGAGGAGAGAAACAGAAACATGGATGTGATAGAGACATGGATTGGTTGCCTTCCACCGGCTAGGATGTAGAGCCTACACTCTTAACGCCTTCCCTACATCTTTACCTTACTGCTTTTCCAATTAACTTCCTCAATTCAAAAGTGTTGGAAACACAAGTACAAAAATGCACTACATTTAATGTCATCTCTTCATCAATCATAGCAGAATGGCTACCTACCTGTGTATGTGGATTAAAGTCTTGGAAGAACAGGTAGCTACATTATGTAACTCTGATATATGACTGGGGCTATGGGAAGTACATATTCTCAAACATATTTTTCAATAAAGTTTGAAATGGTATTTGTAACATTCTAGTTATTTTTATTCTACTGATTTCATTTCAACTAATTGAAGGTTATTTTGTATAGTTTATCCTTTTAAAATGGGAACATTTTCAAATGGAAAATTTGTCCTGGTACCTGGGACTATAACCAGGAAAACTTGAAGGCTAGGGCTGAGTCAATAGCTCCAGGCTGGTATTCTGCAGAGGTCCTTCTCTGACAAAACTGGTGATTAATCCCACTGTTGTTTGGGATCACAAACAGGGATGTTAATTAGATCATCAGTCAAGGCTGGCGGTGTGGGTGTTTGACCTGGGCAGTTGCACAGGGCCCCATATTCAGAATGGTTTTTGGTTTGGTTTAATTTTCTGCTGTTGCTGTCTTGAAACTCCTATAATTCTTCCTTTGAGTTTGTGTCCTATAACACCAATAGAGCATGCGTGGGTAGGGTTTCCCAATGAGTCACTCCAACATGTGCCTCTGTGGAATGTGGGGTGTTTTTTTAACTAAAGGTGTCCACCTTCCTTGTCTCCCATTTGCAGACAGTGTCATGATACTTCATGAGCACAGGATTCCAGGGGACCATATGGTGTGGGAACTTACTGAGACTCAAACCAAGTGCAAGGTAAGAATTGTACATCTACAACTGAGACATCAAGGTGGGGACAGGGTGCTGACAGCCACAGGAAATCATTTTTCCTTTGAATCATAATTTGCTTCCAGGGCAAGAAAGCGGTGGCATTCTAAGAAATATGAATTAGCAAAGAAGCGTAGCACACCTTTTCTTACTCATGTTACTTCCCTGAATTAGACTAAAAATGATGATGTAGGAGAAAAAGGAAAGAAGGAGAAACCCATAGTTTCTTTTTGTTTCCTTACTCATCAGCAAGTTAAAGATAGTGAATGTTAAAGATAGTGAATGTAAGTTAAAGATGGTTGAATGTATGTGTATCAGAAAGTGAAATTAGTGAGAAATTTTTGTGCAGCTTTTCCATTTTGATGACTCCACAAATGACTAAGATACTCATATTTGTATTTAATTTAAACCTGGCATGGCACAATATAAAGATGACCAGGAAAAGTCATGGTATAATCATTTAAATTTTAAATGTTCTCTTACCTAACACACTAAACAGCAAGTATAAAATACCATAATAGACTGAAAGAAAGCTTGTACATGAAAGAAAAAGCTTTAGTCTAGTATTTTAATCACACATTTTTTCCTGCTCTTTGGAAAGGGATTCGACAATTTTATTTTTGTATTGAGCTGTGTAAATTATGTAGCCAGATCTCATACCTGCACATGGTCTCTCCATTATATTGAATTTAATGAAACATTTTTCATCATAATAGCAGATTCATGTGCTTTGTTCCTTTCTTCCTATAAAGTAATGAGTTATGTTAAAGAATGGGATAGTGCAATGGTGGAAAACATTGCTTCCCTTTCTGTTGCTCGTATATTCTCCAAACTGAGAATTTTCTTCTAGTCTCTTCTGGGAGGGGAAGGTAAGAGATGACAGCAGAGTAGGAGTGGAATAACCCACCATTTTCAAATGCCCTGCTTTCAAACAGTTTATATATTTCAAGACTCCCCACTGCCCCCTGTGAGCATTAGACTTTTATGAACCAGAGCCAGCAATGGATTCCTTTTTTTTTTTTCTGTTTTCAGTTCATATATTCCTCTCCTGAGGTAAGATAACAGAAAGATTGTATTGGTTGAATTGAAAAAAAATGATCAATGGGTGACAAAAAAAATTAGGGGCATTTATAAGTGAATATATTAAAAATATCTCTTGTTATACCATAGTAAAATAATGTGTAATGTCTTAAGTTGGTTTAATTTTTCTAAAATCCCTAAAGCTATTCTGTAAGGCAAGCTACTACATAAACAATGTTTTAAAATGGCTGGGGCTTTTTTGTTTGTTTTTCTTTTTTTTAATTGTTCAGTTTATTAACTACATTGTTCCTCCTTTTTTATCCCCCTATATCTCCCCTCCACCCTGTACCCATGCCACCATCCGCCCTCACCTCCCCCACCCCCACAGTCCACTCCTATTGTTGCAAGATTTTTGTCCAGTCTCTTGCTGCACTTCCCACACCCCTTTTCTCCCCAAGAATTGTCAGTCCATTCCCTCTCTATGTCCATGTTTCTGTTATATTCACCAGTTTATCCTGTTCATCAGATTTTTAATTCACTTGATTTTTAGATTCATTCGTTGATAGATGTGTATTTGTTGTTCATAATTTATATTTTTACCTTTTCCTTCTTCCTCTTCCTAAAGAATACCTTTCAGCATTTCATATAATATTGGTTTGGCAGTGATGAACTCCTTTAGCTTTTTCTTATCTGCGAAGCACTTTATCTGACCTTCAATTCTGAATGATAGCTTTTCTAGGTAGAGTAATCTTGGTTGTAGGTTCTTGCTACTCATCACTTTGAATATTTCTTGCCACTCCCATCTGGCCTGCATCGTTTCTGTTGAGAAATCTGCTGACAATCGTATGGGTGCTCCCTTATAGGTCACTAACTGTTTTTCTCCTGCTGCTTTTAATATTCTCTTTTTATCTTTTGCTCTTGGCATTTTAATTATGATTTGTCTTGGTATGGTCCTCTCTAGATTCCTATATTTTGGGGTTCTGTGTACTTCTTGGGCTTTTAAGTCAGTTTCTTTCACCAGGTGGGGGAAGTTTTCAGTCACTATTTCTTCAAGTAGGTTTTCATTACCTTGCTCTCTCTCTTTTTCTGGAACCCCCATAATTTGGATGTTGGCATGCTTGAGGTTGTCCCAGAGGCCCCTTACACTATCTTCAATTATCTGGATTCTTTTTGTTTCTTGCTTTTCCAGCCGAGTGGATTTTGCTTCTTTATATTTCAAATCTTTGACTTGGTTCTTGCGGCCCTCTGGACTGCTTTTAGGACTTTGTGTAATATTTTTTATTTCAGTCAGTGTATGCTTGATTTCTAGTTGGTCCTTTTTCATATCCTTGAGGGTCTCGTTCATTTCCTTGTAGGTCTTGATCATTTCCTCGCAGGTCTTGTTCATTTCCTTATAGGTTTTGTTTATTTCCTTGTAGTTCTCAGCCTTTTCTAGGAGCCTCTTGAAAAGCCTTATAACCGTGGTTTTGAATTCTATGTCCAATCATTTTTTTTCCTCCATTTCTTTCACATCTGATTTCTTTCCATGTCTCTGCATGTTGGCTGCTTTCATGAGTTGGTCCATTAGCTTTGTTTGGTAGATGTCCACTAAGGGACAGTGGCTCATCCTCCCCAGTTACCTGAGGTGGACACTCTTACTGCAATCCTTTATGGGTTGTACAGTATTGTTGGAGTTAAGCCCAGCTAATTGTTGTTAGCACTAGGAGGGTTTGACCTCCAGGCCAATTGGGTGTGGAGGTGAGCTGTCTTCAGGTTGGATGGGCGGAGTCTCTGAGATGAGCAGGCAGCATCAGTGTCAGCTAAGTCCTATGCAGTGCACAGGTCTCTGTGTTGGGTGGTAATGGCTGCAGGCATCTCCAAGAGAAAGCTGCCGCTGGTCTCCACCCATTGCCAGACAACGCTGCCACTTCCCAAATGAGTATGCACACCCAAAGTCTCGCCCAGGGTTGTAAAACAAAGCTGTCCGGTGGTCTCCCATACGAGGGAGCATGTGGCACATCTGTGCTGTCGTGCACTTTACGCGTGCAAACTGCTGTTCTAAGCTACGCATACTCTCCTCAAACTCGGAGACCTCTGCCGTGACTGGCTTTTAGCGTGCGTACCCCGGACCTCGGACCTCGCCTGGCACTGGGGAATCTGTGCAGTGGGACGTCTCTGCCCTCCCCGTTGGAGAAATCTAGCTGGGTTTGCTGCTGCCAGCCCTACAGCCCGCACGCACTCAAGGCTCCTAACCTTTGATTCCGCGCATATTTTCAAGGCTGTGCTCCACTGCTCTTCTGAATCTCAGTGTCCCACCTTTACTTTTGTTTGTGGAATTTTCACTCAGCCAGCTTTCCGGTGATTCTGGATGATGTTTGTTTTGTTGTTATGTTGTAGTTTTAGAATTGTTGTTTGGGGCAGCATGATAGGTATTTACCTATGCCGCCATCTTGGTTCCTCTCCTCCTGTTTGTTTTTCTTTTAGCTGCTTATGTCTTGTCTTTGCGATAAAATTTAACCACATGATAATTTCAGTAAATTTTTTGAACCTTGCTCCTATTTGGGAATTTTTTTATTTTTATTTTTTGCCATTGCAGCATTGAAGTTTTTAATGCACTGCCATTTTATTTAGTAGTATCTTAAAAATTCCTCTACAATCTTAAAAAATGCTCCTTCTTTCATATTGTAATAGACTGCAAAGTCAAAACTTTATTTTACTTTAGGTGTATGGGAGTCAAAGCAAAGGATTAGCAGTGGGGAGAGGTCCTCATCCCCATCTGTTGCTCATGGGAGTGGATTTTTGCAATACCTTGAGAAAAAGACTTTTCTGAGACTTTCACAGGAAAACGAATGATTTTCAGTTGCATGTAATTAAATCCTTGAGTTTCTAAAGACCCATTTCCCCTTGCCCCATCAAGGGAGAAGTGTAGCTAGGGCTTCAGTAGAGCTAAATTCAGAGCCAGTGTCCAGAGTTTCCATCCTATGTCTACACAGTCCAGTACAGCACCCAGCTGGCTGCAGTCCACCAGTCTATTGCACGTAGGCTCCTTATGGCCATGGACCACACATGGGCAAATGCAAGCCAGTCAAGAGTCATGAGAGCCAAGGGCCAAGAAAGAAAATGCCCTTGTTTGGGGGATTATGCATCCTCAAATTGTTGCAGGCTTGCAATGGCCCTATCTATTATGGCCAATGATCTCTATTCCCAGTTTTGGTTGACAAGCACCTTCCCTAGATCACCCTAACTTAACTGAGCATGCATCTATCTTCCTCCTTCCAATGATCTGTGAGGAATAGGCCAGTATTTTCCTGGGGAGTGTGAAATTGCAGATTCCTGATGAAGCTGTCCAGATGACATGACTATAATGTCTGGCCTTCCCTTTGCTACTTTCCTGTTATTAATAACTAGCTAATTACAATGGTGTCAAAAGGCCAAAAAGATTAAGAAATCCACTTTCTAAAAAAAGGTCTTCAACAATTAGGATCAGACAATGCCCTCATCATCTCAGTAGATCACAGCAGCCCTTCCCAACCCTATGGACTATACAATGAGTGGCCAGATTATTATGATCTCTGAATGTATATAATCTGGCCACTCAGTGTATATCCTATATAATAAAAGGCTAATATGCAAATTGTCCCCTCCACCAGGAGTTCAACCAGCAGGCAGGCCGGCCAACCACCCATGTCCCTTCCCCCTGGCCAGGCTGGCCGGACTCCACTCATGCACAATATCATACACCAGCCTCTAATATATCTACACTAATAAGAGAGAAACATGCAAATTAACCATCACTCCATCACACCCACCAGCCAATCAGGAATGAGTATGCAAATTAGCCAAACTAATATGGTGGCTCCATGGAGCTGGAGTGAGCAGGAGGCTTTGGTTGCTCCCAGTGATGGAGGAAGCCAAGCTTCCCACCTTCCCTAGTCAGCCCTGGCCTCTGCTCAAAGCTACAAAGTTTCAATTATAGAAGATAAATATATCCCAGATAACTGCTTTCAGCAGACCCTGGCCTCAGCTCAAGGAGGCACTGAAAAAAAGAAAAAAGCCCCTCACCCAGGCTGGTCACACCCCCATGGCCCAATCCCTGTAAATGGGAAGTCAAACATCCCTCAAGGGATCCCTGATTGGAGAGGTTGCAGGCTGAGCTGAGGGACACCCTCCCCAACCCTGTGCATGAATTTCATGCACCAGGCCTCTAACACACACACACACACACACACACACACACACACACACACACTAGACTGGCCAGATTATTATGCATTCAGAGATTATAATAAACTGGCCACTCAGTATATTTTATTGATTCTGAGACACACAATTCTTTCATGTTTTAATATTTCTGAAATCATGTAGCCTTACAATCAATGTTATCTTGCAGTCACTTAGGCTTGCCAGAAGTTCAAGTATAGTTGCCACCACTGCTTAGATGAGAGAATATATACAAAAGAGACATCATCAAACCTTACATAATGAGAACTAATGACAATGATGGAGGAGTGCTGTCGTAATCAAGGGAAAGCTCTAACTGCTCCCAAAAAGTCAAGTGACATGGAATTGGGACATGGAGATTGACTATTTGGAAAACCAAGCCAAGAAGAATGGCAGATTAGTGTCCTAAAGAGCCATTTTGAGAAAGTACAACATTTAGGCTTATTTTATGTGAAGAGGAGGGGGGAATGGGAGGGTTTTGAGGTTAGGAGGTGATTAGTAACCACAGACATCTGGACACCATTAAGGGTCCAAGGGGGATGGTGAGACTTCTTGGCTTTTGATCAACAAACTCCAGGTTTCCATGAGCCCAGTCAAGATGTTCCTGTAAATCTTTTGATAAACAATCATTATTTTTGTACATGCCTTTCTTATCTTCTAAGGAAGGTAGTTTTGAGCAGGGAGTTATTTAGTAATCCCTATGCTGCAGTTTTGATTCATTTACTGATTAGCATATCTACCTGCAGGATTAAGCAGAAGTTGCCAGCAAGTTATGGGAACTGGGAAGGCTCCAGCAAGATGGAGTCAGAAAGATTATTTTATTCAATTACACTCTTAACCCTAGAAACTGATGTTTGTTTGGAGAGAAAGAAGCAGAAGTTAATTAGACATAATTAGAAACAGTTCCATGGGATAGTTTACACTTCGCTAAATTTGAATAGAGTCATGCACTGCATAACTACATTTTGGTCAATGAAGGACTGCGTATTCCACGGTGGTCTTATAATATTATAATGGGAGCTGAAAAATACCTGTTATTTTAGCTTAGCTTACCACATAACACAAATACCGTACTGTCCACTGTGTCACAGTTGCTACAATTTTCAATACAGCACCATGCCGCATAGGTTTGTAGCCTAGGAGCTGTAGGGGAACAGAATTTGTCACTCTAAAATGTTTGTCTATTTATCATAAGAATTATTTTAGGCTGGTTACTTTTAAGAAACAGCAGATTTTGTGGAAGCTCTGAAAAGCAAGTAGAAGTTATCCTTAGTAAAAGGCATTTAAACTGTAAGAAAAACCTTGATTTGCAAGAGTGTCTCCCTTGCCGTACCAAGAAGTGGGGAATGACCCTGTCTCTAGAAACTCTTATCCATGCAGATGGCCACAACTTAAATTTACATCCTTGTTGTTGCTTTCATCTTCCCATCATCTTTTTTCTTCAGCTAAAGATAGTATTTATGGTGGTGAGTCCAGACATTTTAGCTACTTACTCAGTTTTCTGGATATCTCCAATATAATCAGGAGGTAAACATGTCGTTAAACTTTTGTTTTGCTCCTGTTAATCTGTCTTTTATATGGAGTGATCTCAACCAAGGACTTAGAAGGAAGAAGAACAATTATTTTCCTCCCCTACAGAGAAATAAGCTGTATACCATTTTGCCCATGTGCAGTAGGCTCACCATCTAGGTTTGTATAAATGCACTCTGTGATGTTCCCATAACAACAAAATCACCTAATGACACAGTTCTCATTAGATGATGACGTATCCCCATCATTAAGCAGCACATGACTAACTGCGAAGCTGGCCAGAGTTCTGAAGACACTGGCTCTTTGGTCAATACATAATATATGCATGACCCGCTGTACAATATTAAGTGGAAAAACAAGGACATTGATGACTTAAATACAAAGTGATTTCAGAACAGTCAGACTTTGTTTATGATGTAGTTCTAGGAATATATATTTCTAATATTTTTGCTACAATTTTCAGTTTTTGTACACATGATAAAACCTGCCTTTGTCCAAAGAACTCTTTCAATCAGATATAATTTTTTTTAAAAATCTATGACAAGAATACCTTTTGGCATTGTTTAATCGGCAGCATTGATTCTCACTTGGTGAGTGATATATAACATTGTGTTGCAGCCTACAATTGATGATATTTTAGAAATACAGGAAAGTTGGGGGGGAGGGGAATGAGAACTCTGAGTTCTAACTAAAAGTGATAATGATGGAGAAGAGGACTGACTGTGCACAAAGCTGTGAAGCTAAGTTAAGAGAACTTCAAGAGTACAGTTCATATTGTTTCAGAAAAATACCTGAATGGAAAAATGAACATCTCCCAAGAAGTATTGGATGTCTACTTATAAAGCTTATTTGTTGATCTTTCCTGAATCTACTTGGATAAAGAAATAGAAAATTGGCAAGAGACAGCAGGACCACTAAAGAAGAGTTGACATGCTCATCATTGGCTTTTGCAAGGATGTGTTTATTTCAAAGACTTAAAGTTACTTCTCAAAACTAGATCCCTTTTACTCATGCTCATTACAAGAGACTGACTCCCCCGGGGAGGAGATCAAAATTCAAGAGGTTGACCTTTGTACAAGTTGGTAGGGCGCTAAACTGGATGGGTAGAAGAAGCCCAGAAGACATACATGTTAACACAGTTTTTTGCCAGTGAAATAGCAAAAATAGGAGGAAAATACAATCATATTATAAGACTTTTTCCATCAGCCCTAATACAAGGCTATCTCCACAGAAGCTGGGATTCAATAAAGGAGGAAGAAGGGGCTTAAGAAAACAGAAGCCACTCCATTCAAGCCCCGATATCAATGGGTTAAGCTATTGCTTGAGGATAAAGGAAGAGATGAAATTGGAGTTTTCAACTGGATTGAACTTATGATAACTGGAAATGAAAGAAAGGCTATGGAGTTTGCCTCAAATACTATTAAGAGACTTTGAATTAGAAATTTGACAGAGCACAGTTGAAGGATGTGATTGGAAAAGATAAAAGTTCAGACTGCACCATTATTCAGTTACATTTGTGTGTCAAACAACTTAAAATGCAATAAATTTTCCTCATATTCCCTTGCCTGAAAAAGGCATAAAAAAAGAGGAGAGATTTGCAAAATCTATACTCTGATTCAGTTGCACTCCAACGATTTCACATAATCTCAGCCTCTGAACTAATTCATCAAGTACTTTGGATACAATGCTGTGATGCTTTTCTGGGCTGTGTTTCAGACAATGCTACTAATTATAGTTTTTGTAACAGCCTACTAATCTAACATTCTTGTTGAAATGTCGATAGCAACGCTCTTAATAATCTTTTCCCCAATAGTTTGTGCTTCCGTTAACTTACTTTGAATGATGTTAAAACTCATTCTTATTGTGAGATTTTAATTTTGTTTACATAAAATGTTTTTTTTCAGTTTGTGCTGAAACATTGTGAAAACTATATGTGTGTATTCAATCTGATTTGTCTAAGTATGGTGTAGTAATTCATCAGGGGCCATAGAAAAATTTTATAAAATTTTACATTGTGAAAACAGTGGATGGAATGGGCAGTTTTTATACCATACAAAGTAAATGTAATGATTGCTAGCTAAACAGGTGATCTCGTTGACCAAAACTAATATGAAAAACCAGAGCATATCGATGGGAGAGTGTCAGCATCTGGAAGATTGTGTTCAGTGACATAATAGCCTCTTTAAAGGTCTGATGTTTGGAGACAGACATGGAAATGGGAGATAGAAAGCTTCCATCATTTGCCATATGTCTAGGAACCATATGAACAAAACTTTAAACCCACAAAGAAGATTAACACCCATGACAATGGTACGGAATCTTTGGACTGGAACCCAAATTTTTTGTCCACCTGAGTTGAAGAATGAATCCATGGGCAGAGGATAGTATAGCAAAGGTGGAGATTTATTGAAGAACAAGTATAGGCTCCCACATGGGGAGTTGGAAAGAGACCCACAGAATGGACTCCCAAGTGAGGAGGGGGAAAGTGTCCCACCAACTTCCTGTTCCATGGTTTATAAAGGCTGTAGTTCCTGTGTTCTGATATCCCCTCTGATTGGTCAATATTCCCTTTCTAATTGGTTACTATAATGACTCCTGAGGCCCTCCTCCCTCATTGTCCTCCTATTCCTTCTGGGCTTTCTTCCTTCTTTATTTTGTAAATATAGACCTTTTTTTGCCTACTTCCAGTTCCTTTGTCTTATGGAAATATGCCTGTTGCTGCTTCCTTGTCTTATGCAAATATAACTGCACCTGGCTTCCTTGTCTTATGAAAATGTACCTTCTCCCAGTCTGAGGCCATGTGTGTTTTTTTTTCTCTGAACCCCAATTATAAAAAATCCCTAAACCTGTCTATGTTCCCCTAAAATTCCTGTTTCAACAACATTCATGATGATCTTGTGCAGGAGTAAAGCATGGGAGGAGGGAGAATGTAGCCCTGATCCAAACTAGATTATAGTAATAGATAAAAGGGCCTTCGGTGGAAATTGAGTTAATGATCAGTCGGGATAAGGTTTAGGCTCAGGCTGAGACCTGATGTCAATAGAATAACATGTTTTTAAATGTAGCCCATGTTTAACTGATGCTGGCTCGTGTTTTGCTGGAGAATCTGTTCACTCTGTGAAGGAGATGCCACAAGAATGTACTGCATCTCCTGGGATTCTGCACCTCTTCCCATCGCATCTCGCTAACTCTGACAGATCTGAGCTCTAGAAGAGAAAGGGTTGTCACTACCGGTTTGGCAGAGAAGTAAACATTTAGGTCATTAGGAAGGAAGGGAGGAAAAATTGTGCAGACAAGATAGTGCAGATGCCCAAACACCTGTGACCGGGACTAAACTGTGCCCTGTTCACCAGCTTGGGATATTTTGAAACTCCCAGATATAAGCAAGACACACTGCTGAGATATAGGTACTATTGGTGATGGGAACATTTAACCCAGTGAAACATGGATACCGATTTCTAACAGGAATTCATCTCATCCAGACTTTAATTGGGGGCCTAATAGGTGTCTGGCATGATAATTTATATAGTGCAGGAGGAACAAGCTTTCCTCTCTCAAAATTCTTCTGTATGGTCTAATAAATAGACATGAGACAGATTAGCAAGAGAAAATAACCAAATTTAATACATACATATGTATGGAACCCCACCTACATGAGAGAGTCAGAAACCTCCACATGCACAAGAGGTTCAGAAAGGAAACATGGGTATGTAAAGTAATGCACTGGGGGGCTTCAAAGGGCCATTGCAGGGTGATGAGAAGCAGATGTTTAGCAAATAAATGTTTGCCTGCCATATAGATAAGTAAAAGTCATTTCTGGTGGTAACTCATTGTGGGCCAGGGTCCTGATATAAATTCTTCAGGATTGTTAAGGTAGGGGGCGGGCAGAAGTTTCTCTTGAGCCCACAGGGTTTTGGTCTCCCTTACCTCAAAATAAGCTGCACTAGAGAGGTACATCCTGGAGTGGCTCCTTCTGAACCCCTACACCACGAATGATGATGATGATGATGATGATGATGATGATGATGATGATAATAATAATGATATAGACAAAATCAGAAATACAACTCTCAGATTGTCAAATGTCCTCGGTAAATAACTGATGCAGTACAAGTGTGTTTCCTGATGCAAAATGATAAATGTGCTTAAGTAGGAAAAGAATGAATGAAAGGCCCTCACCACCCAACCAGCTCTGATCTAATCCCATTAATGAATTTTCCATGTGTTTGCATTCAATTAGCTATAAGTAAATGATGTAAACATTATGCTTTTACTTAGAAGGAGTGACTATTTTATTACCAAATAGGTGAAAAATCATTTTTGTAATATGCATGCCATGAGTCATATGGCTCCAAAAAGAAATAGAGAGAAGTAGAAGTGCAGAAAAGTATGAAATATTTTATAAAAAAAGTTTTCAATACTTTTTCCATGGGTGTTTAAGTGTTAGAAATAAACTTGTTGGTATACCAGTTTCTCTTTTTTACTAGAAATCAATTTCTGAATTATTTTCTTAAACCACTCTTTATTAGTGGTGCTAATGTTAATATATAATTATAATCAGGTGCCATCATACTTTCTTGCCTTTAAGTGACTTTCTATGCATTTTTGACAAGTGAATCTCAATTAGTAAGTAGTTGTTACTGTAGTTAACAGTAGATGCTTGAATTGTATGACTTTGATTATTCCTGTGCTTTACCAACCTCATTCACTGTCAATTAAAAAATCTGCTTTTGAGTAAAGAAATTGTTTCACATCACATGAAATATAATATTTCTGAACCTGAATGATGTGACACACACTAAGAGCTAGAATTAACAACAGTGCCTGTGGGGAAAAGATGAAAACTAACATATTAAGCCATATGGGAGGTTTCACACTTGCTTCTTGCATGCAAGCACAAGAGCATGAACTGAACAGAGGGTCTAAGCCTCTCCTGGTAGTAACTGAATCATGGTGCCTGTGAAATGTACATGAGTTTATATATACTCAAGTGGGTGACAAATACTGTAGATAAATTCAGCCTCCTGATCAAGTCATGCTAATTTGAAGGCTGGACCTGCCAATTGAGAGCGACCATGTAGCTTCAGATACAAAGGTGTTGACGAATTTCCTTTCAAGATATTCTGGTATTGCTTTTGCTCTTTGCCAAAGACAAAATGCTTAAATGTAGCATTTTGGTCTATTAGGTTTCTTAAAGATCCATAGTATAAATGAGACAATATATTAAATATTTTCACACCATGATTTCCTGAATCTGTTACTTGTATTAAATCTACCTGTCAGTCAGCAAGTTCTCAATGGTGCTTGGCATTCTTAACTATATTTGAAACTGATTAGTGATAATAATATTCCATAATATTAATATTGTTAACAAGGCCTGGACAAGTGTCTTCTTTTTTCTATTCTACTTTATTTTGCCTTTAATTCCCCTCCACACACACACACAAATGCTGTTTACATAAGAAAAGTAGTAATCACATAACTTTAAACAACAGGAGGCATATTTCCAAACCAGAGACTACATGGCAAGCACTATGTCCGTAAAAGACTCTGTAACTTCGAGATGTTCTGTCTGGAGTATGTTCTGTCTTAAAGCCTGAGGAGGATATGACATCATTGAGTTCCTTTCTTTGGAAGAAGAAGAGCAATGCTGCCATCTTGCGTTTAAGAGCTTTAAGACAGCATTGATATTTTCCTTATGAGCATGAATTCTAAGTGACCTGAATCACACTGAGCAGGAAGACAGGGACACCTTGGAGAATATTTTGTAAGAAATAATGTAAGGCATGAAGGATAGTGCATGATCATCTGGGTTAATCTACTAGCAGAATATGCATCCTACTAGGCAATAAACAGCCAGGCACATACGATATGTATTTTAGGAGCAAAAATATCTTGGCAAAATTCCAAAGATTCCCCTTGCCCCCCCCACACACACACAAACACAATCATGTACACACACACACACACACACACACAAACACACGAAATGCAGGTATAGGATTTACTACTTGTGACACTCTTTTGGCCAATGTGTATTAAGATAGGTGGGGATGTAGGATATGGAGCATCTTAAAGCAAATATTGCCATGAAAGGACAGAAAATGTTGAGGTAAAAGTATCCAAAATGTGAAAACCTAGGGGAAATTATTTTTTAGGACTCAAGAGGAGCATGACATTGTGTCTGCATTGAGTTTACATTTCTGTGTGATTTCACAAGCAATTTCAGTGACATAAGCTCTTTGCCCACCTCATTAAAATGAGGCTAAAACTACAGTGTGTGTTATAGCATAATGACTACATCCTAATGGCATAGGTTCAAAGTTTCTGTTTTATAATTTGTATTTTATCTCTAATTATCTCAGAGTAGACAGAATGAAACAATAAGTTGATGAAAAGCTCAGGCTGAGTCTCTTTATTTGTAATAAACAATGACTAACACCTTCTTGGGGGAAAATAACTACCTAACAATGTTGGATGACAAATGTAAAGAAAAAGTGTACAATTCCATCCCTAAAATATAGTGATAACATGCTGTTTTAAAAAGGGATTAAATTAAAGCTTTTATAAGTGGAATTTTATATTAAAATATGAATGGATGCTACCTATTATATTTTTCATACCTGGAAGCATGAATAACTTCATGTTCATTTTCAATTTTTTAATCAGATACATATCCATTTTTATAATTCACTAGCTATATAAGGTTTAAAAATGACCTAACAGTACTTTCACTCTGAGAACAAATAGTATAAAAAGATATAGATTTCTGGTCCTCCATTAGGAGAGCTTGTCAAGCAAGTCTGAATGGTCAGCACAGATTTTCCAAAGCTTATCATATATATATAAGCCTAAGTGACCTATACGACTGAACGACCAGAAGGAATAGAACCAATGGTTGACCAGTTACCATGATGCACACTGACCACCAGGGGCAGATGCTCAATGGAGGAGCTGCCCCTGGTGGTCAGTGTGCTCCCACAGCCAACTTCCCATGGCCAGCCAACCTCCCACTGTCCCTCCCCTCATCTGGCAGGCCCCATCCAGCAGCCAGCAGGCACCAGCTGGTCCAGCTCTGATTGGCCCTGATTGCATGCACAAATTTCATGCATCAGGCCTCTAGTAGAATATATAAACCTATCGGTCTGGGGATATGTTCATTAGAAGTTGTCATTGCCCTGACATGAGTTAAATTGTGTCCCTTCTCAAACATATGTTTAAGTGCTAAGCTGTAGTACCTCTAAAATAACCTTATTTGGATACAGGGTCACTGCATACATATTTAATTAAGATGGGGTCACACTGCAGTAGGTTGGGCCTTTAATCCTGAACAGTGGGTGTCCAAAGGAGAACAGGAGAAAGAACTCAGACACATGAGGGGAGCACACCATGTGGCAATGGAGGCAGATGTGAAGTGCTATGGCTGCAAGCCAAGGAGTGCCGAGGATCGCCATCAAACAACCAGAAAGCTACAAAGAAGCAAGAAAGGATTGTCTCCTACAGGTGTCAGGAGAACTATGGCCTTCCTACTTCCTTGATATTTGACTTCTAGCCTTCAGAGCTGATATATGAGACAATAAATGACAGTTGTTTTCAGTCACTTCTTTGGTGAGACTTTGAAAACTAATAACACCTTTGATATAAAATGATTTAAAATGTGAAAGACCACACCCCAAAATAAGTCTCTATGAAATTATTATAATGGTATCACACAAGAAGAAACCTCCACTGAAAGAAAAACTAAGACTAAGATTTGATGAGAAAATCAGGTTGTAAGGGAAGAGCAACATTGAGTGATAGGATATGCGTTTAACAGAAGTCATGGATGTCTCTTGAGTAGACATAACTAAGTTTGAGCATAGCACAGAAGAGTCTGGTGTCTTAATACTATTGTTACATTGCTCCTTACTTAGAAACAGTTTTATGTAAGCCTGTCTTCAATCCTATTGGTGAAGCAGAAAAATGACAGTGTATCTGTTTTAACTAATAAACTAATAAAATTTGATTGTCCTAGATGTGAAAGAAGATTTGAAATATAAACAACAAAATAAGATCATCTTTTCAACTGTCACATCCAGAAAAGTATCAGAGGGAAAAACTAAATGACCTACCCTCCTAGTTTATTACATAATTCATGCTCCACACCCATAACTCATGCTCTTGTACATGCTGGGTTTTAATACGGAATCCTGATTATATGACACTGATTTAATGAATTCATTTGTACCTTGGTTTTTTAATTTATAAAATGGGAATAATAAAACCTACCATGCTGTGCTGTTACAGATATATAGCAACAATGAAAAACCCTCAGTATGCTATGCTGCACATAATAAATCTTTAGCAAATGGTAATTAGTAATTATGGTTCTGCTGACTTGGTCCTCATGTCATTGAAGAAATCCTTTTGAAAACAGGAATGCATCATTCTAGTATTAGATCAATCAAAACCAAAATACACAGGGAATTAACAAAGTAGGTAAAGCAAGAGGGTGGTGACTATATATCCCATTGACTAAATTAGCAGATGCATACACATTTTATAGTTATGTGGATTAGAAATAGATGTGTACATATTTCATAGCTACTTTATCTCACTTTTGTTCTTTCAGATTTTTATTTTTTCTCTCTTCTACAATTATATAGAAAAAAATAATTCATATATATTTTTAAGATAGCCGTATTTTGAGCAATATATTGGTATGATCTTGTTGTAAAGAGATTTCTTTTACTACATATAAAAGTATACAACTAACCCTTATACCATGAGTAAAGATGATCCGATTTTGTTTTACCTTTTGTATACACATTTAAAAATAAACAGGCAATCACATTTTTAGCAGCTTTTTCATTATCACCACCCCTATAAGGTTCAGGCCTAAATGGGCAGTCGGACATACCTCTCACAATCCAGGACTGGTGGTTCCCAACTGCTCACCTGCCTGCCTTCCTGATTGCCCCTACTCGCTTCTGCCTGCCAGCCTGATTAACCCCTAACCACTCCCCTGACAGCCTGATTGATGCCTAACTGCTTCCCTGTCAGTCTGTTTGCCCCTAAGTGTCCTCCCCTGCAGGCCTGGTCACATCTAACTGCTCTCCCCTACAGGCCTGGGTCCCCCCAACTGCCCTTCCCTGCAGGCTCAGTTGCCCCCAACTTCCCTACTCTGATGGCCTGGTCACTCTTCACTGCCCTCCCCTGCAGGCTTGATCACCCCAACTAACCTCCCCTGCAGACCTGTTCCCTCCCAACTACCCTCCCCTGCTGGCCTGATCACCCACAAGTCCCCTCCACTGCTGGCCATCTTGTGGCAGCCATCTTGTGTCCACATGGGAAAGCCATATTTGACCACATGGGGGCAGCCATCTTGTGTGTTGGAGTGATGCTCAATCTGCATAATACTTTTTTATTAGATAGGATAGAGGCCTGGTGAATGGTGGGGGCCAGCTGATTTGCCCTGAAGGGTATCCCAGATCAGGTGGGGGTTCCCTTGGGGTGTGAGGCGGCCTGGGTGAGGGGTCTGTGGTGGTTTGCAGGTCGGCCACAACCCCCCACCCCCAAACAACCCAAGTTGAGTTTTTGGTATCTGGCATTTATTTATTTTCTATCATTGAAACTTTGTAGCCTTGAGTGGAGGCCTTGGCCAACCAAGGTGTGCGGAAAGCTTGGCTTCCTCCATTACCAGGGAAACCCAAGCCTTCTGCTTGCAGTCATCTTAGTTTGGTTAATTTACATACTTGCTCATGATTGGCTGGTGGACATGGCTTGTGGGTGTAGCAGAGTGATGATTAATTTGCATATTAGACTAGAGGCCCAGTGCATGAAATTCATGCACAGGGAATGGGGGCATCACTCAGCCCAGTCTTCACCGTCTCACAATCCAGGACTCCTTGGGGGGTGTCAAACTGCCATAGGGATTGGGCTTAAACTAGCAGTTGGACACCTCTCTGACAATCCCTCCTAAATGCCACTGCCTGCCTGTCTGATCATCCCTAAGCACCTCTGCCTTGGCCCCTGCTGCCTAAGCTTTATGTAAAAGGATGTCTAGAATGTCATTCAGAAGGTCATTCAGCTGTCTGGTCTAATTAGCATATTACACTAATTAGCATATCACCCCAACTAACCAGTTTTCAAATAATGACTTGGTTACTTATCTTCACAGATGATCATTTATTGATTTTTTAATATCATAGGTTTAAATATTTTATATTTCAATCCATTACAATTTTCCCCACCACCATTAATCCCCCCATGTCCTCTTCTACCTCCGTCCCTCCACCCACAATCATTGCACTATTTGTTGTTCATGTCCATGAGTTCTCTTCTTTCTTTTCCTTTTTCTCAATCTTTCCACCCTCCTACCTCCATCCCCACTGAGCTCTCAGACTGCTCTCTATGAGTCTCTCCCTATTTTACTCCTTATTTCAGTTTGTTCTTTAGATTCCACATATGAGTGAAATCGTATGATACTTTTCTTTGACTTGCTTATTTCACTTAGCATAATGTTCTCCAGGTCCATCCATGCTGTCCCAAAGGTCAATATTTACTTTAAAGTAGAGAAGTATTCCATTGTTACTACAATTTTTATTATAATGAAACTTACATTGTCTCATTTGGGGCCATCTTCAAAAGGATCTCTAACTTTTTGTGAGATGACCTCAATAGTCTGATGGCTCTTTTATTTTCTGGTATTGCAAATGTTCCAGATTTATCTTGTACAAATTGGAGCAGAATCAGCATTCTCCAAAATTCTTTGTTTCTTTTAATGGAAAATAGTATTTAAAAGCCATAATTTGCACACAAAGGAAACTCATTACTGATCAGTTGCCTCATTATTTGTAAGTCTTATCAGTGGACAGAGTTAGAAGATAGCTCTTGAGACTATACTAGTGTAATCATTTCCAATTCGAATTTAGCACTATAACATCTTCTACTGCTTAACATCTTTTGTATTATATCTGTATTTCACTTTTTTACACCAGGAATTCTTATTATTAAGAACAAGAGAAATGGCAATTAGAATATTCCATATTCATTAATTTGCTTTAGGCTATAATACATACAGAACAATATCAAATTTACCAGTCTAACACTATTTTGATTAATAAAAACAGCTAAATTTTTTAAAATGCTATCTCAGTTTTTTAGTATTTATTTTGCATCTCCATCATTAGATGTATTGCTATTATGAACTATAGTCTCTCTCTTTTACCCTTCTCTCATTCTTAATTCTACAAGTAACTATACTGTAAAGCAGTGACAATCACTGAACACAGTGGATGATTTTGGTCATTTAAATTATGGGAAGCTCATTTTCTAGTTGATTTCTTAGAAAAGTCCATGTAGAAAAAATATTCTAGGTTATTGACTATTGGTATTTACTGCATTTTAATGACCTTTCCTATCTTTTCTAGATAGAGATCATTTATGCAGTATAAAATTTGTGTTCCCTTTTTTTAGTAGGCCCTGAGCATTCCTGGTGGTAGACTGAATTTAGATATAGGGCAGCTGTTGCTGGCCAAGTCTCTGTCAGGGCCTACTAAAAAATGCAAATAATCTTTTCCACTAATATTTACAGGGTAAACTAAGATTATTGTTTGAGTATTAAATTTAACAGTAAAATAGGTTTTCATTGTCTTGCTCTCTCTCTTTTTCTGGCACCCCTATAATTTGGATGTTGGTATGCTTGAAGTAGTCCCAGAGGCTCCTTACACTATCTTCAATTTTTTGGATTCTTTTGGTTTATTGTTTTTTCAGCTGAGTGGATTTTACCTCTTTGTATTTCAAATCTTTAACTTGGTTCTTGGGGTGCTTTTAGGTATTTGTATAATATTTTTTATTTCAGTCAGTGTATGCTTAATTTCTGGTTGGTCCTTTTTCATATCCTTGAGAGTCTCCTTTATATCCTTGAGGGTCTCGTTCATTTCCTTGTAGGTCTTTCTTATTTCCTTATAGGTCTCAACCTTTTCTAGGAGCCTCTTGAGAAGTCTGATAACCGTGGTTTTGAATTCCAAGCCCAGTCGTATTTTTTTTCCTCCATTTCTTTCACATTTGATTTCTTTCCATGTCTCTGCATGGTGGCTGCTTCCCTGAGTTGGTCAAAACAAAGCAGTCTGATGGTTTCCCGAATGAAAGAGCAAGTCACGAGTGCTCTCTGCGCGGTCACGCAGCTGCGCTGTTCCCAAGTTCACGCGCACTCCGCACAAGCTTGCCTTCTCCACAAGCCGGCAGACCCCTGCAGCACCCAAGCTTCGGCGTGCCCTCCCACTGTCCAGTTTTTATCCCGTATGATAGTGGGTTCCCTGGACTTCGCCCAAAGCTGGAGAATCAGTCCAGTGGGATGTCTTTGTTTCCCCTGTTCAAGAAAACTGGCCGGTTTTCAGCCGCCCGCCCTATCTGCTGGCACACACTCCTCCAAACCTCTCTTCAATGATGTCCTCAGCCGCTCCTCCGAGCCACAGTGTCTTATCTTCACTTTTATTTGTGGAATTTTCACTCAGCCAGCTTTCCAGTGATTCTGGATGGTGTTTGTTCTTTTGTTAAGTTGTAGTTTTAAAATTGCTGTGTATGATGGCAAGATAGGTGTTTTACCTATGCCGCCATCTTGGTTCTCCCTTTATCTTCCATTTCTGAAAACATTTATGATTTGCTCTGTGTTTTTCTACTGTATTCTTAATTTATAATTTTGTGTTTTTTTTTCTAATTCTTTCTTAAATTCTTCATCTTAGTTTTGACTTTGTAATTCTGATTTATGTTGTTCTTTCATATCTTCTATCTTTGTTGAGCATCTAGCTCAGCTTGTTAGGTATTCTTTTGGGGGATTGCCTTTTTGAAGCTATAAGAAAGTAATTCTCTTTTTAAAACTTTTCTAATACAGTGAGCTTTGTCTTTGATTTTTTATATATATTCTCTGTTGTTTCCTTTATGTGGGTTTCTTTTTTCTGCCCTTGAGAAGGAAGTTTGGCTCACATGGTGTTTCCAGCTTCATAAATCTCTCTCTTATGTTGAATCTATATGAAGTGTTAAAAAATATAAAGTATTGTGTTCTGAGTTTCCCCAGCTTTGTAAACTGCTCCTACCTTTATCTGGTCCCATCTACTTCTTTTGTGCCTGTTTTCCCCATCCTCTCAGTGTGGAGGCCTGCTCTGAAGGACATGTCTGGGGGCTCAGTGTCATCAGTTCCTGGATGCTAGATTGCTTCTATCCCTCTGTGGCTAATATGCTCTGCATTTACCCACTAGCACAATGAATCCCTTGTATTGCAGTGACTATCCATTAGATATTAAGGATTCTCCACTTATTATCATCTAGCAGATGCTGAATCATTTCTCTTTGCTTTCTCCTGAGCAGATAAGAAAACATATAGGTCTTGTAACTGTTAGTAGTTTTCCCCTCCCATTAGTATTTAGGGAATATCTAGCTTTTTTGTAAAATTTGGGTTTTTTCTCTTTAGTGACTCAACACAGTTTAACATGGGCATTCAGGAAGATCCAAAAATATGCTACCAATAATCTTACCAGTTTCTTCAAGATTTTTTAAAAGAGTGTTCATTCATTTTGTCCCCTCCAATACTCTTCTCACCACAGGCTAAAAGTCAGTAATATGAAAACTCATTGATTAATCATCATGTGTTAGGCATTTACGTCTATTAAACTCATTTAATCCCTAAAACAATTCTGTGAGATAGCAAATGTCATTCCCAACAAGTGATGAGAAAAGTGAGATCCCAAAAACTTAAGTTGGCTCACCCAAGGTCACCACATCTTCTAAGTAGCAGAAGTTAATTTGATTCTAAACCCCAAATATGAATCTCTGTGTTTCATACCACCCCAACACAGTAGATATCCTCATTGAACTTAAGTATATGTTCTGGAACATTAACTTTCCCTTTGCCCTCAACAGCATAACTTTTGAAGCCCAAACCAATAGGCAATATCACTCTCTTTCTCTCTGTTAAAGTCAACTATTTCCTTGTCACCATCCCTCATGCATTGCAGAACTAGATTCTGATATTTCTCTTCAACATTCATGTCATCATTCTGGCTGTAAAAGATCAATCCAGTCCCCTTCAATGACTCACTACAGATTTCTTCATGTCTCCCAACTATAACCTCCTATCTCCCCTATGCGCTTGCTCTAGTCATCCACTGGAACAACTCCTTGATCCCTCTATAAACATCATTAATCTGTTAACTTTGCCTTTCTGCTTTCTTATCACCTGAATCTCTACTCAACCTTCAACAGTAGCCAGGACTACATTTCCCTAGTCAATTTGTCCTTCCATTCTATAGATGGTTATTATCCCCTCTTCAAATCTCCAACATCCACTCTTCATTCTCTCTTTCACAGGATAACTTTGCCTCTTATTTCCTGAGAAAATAGAATCACTTTGAATAGATTTCCAAATCTTGCTACCACTACATACATGAATTGGCCTATATTTATACCCATTCATTTAATATTGGATTATTATAACTATACTAGAGACTCAGTGCTTGAAATTTGTGCAAGGGTGGGAGGAGGGGAGGTCCTCAGCCTGGCCTGCACCCTCTCCTATCCGGGACCCCTTGAGAGGATGTCCAACTGTTTTTCAAAATCTGGGTCCACTGGCTCCTAACTGCTCACCTGCCTGCCTGATCATCCCTAACTGCTCCCCTACCAGCCTGATTGCCCCTAACTGTTCCCCTGATGACCTGATCTCCCCTAACTGTCTCTGCCTCATCCCACACCCAGTATCCAGGATTCCCTCCACCAGCCAGTTGCAGGCAACCGGGCCCTGGGCTTCCCTCCCTCTGGCCGGCCACACACACGTAGGAACTGGACCAGCTGCAGCCACAGGGGACCATAGGCAGGCGGCTTCACCCAGGTCACAGCTGCTGGTGCCCAGGACCATGAGGCATGCAGCTTGTCCCTCCCTGGAGCCACAGGTAGAGGCGCAGCCACTGGTTCCTGGGACCATGGGGGAGGCCACTTGTCCCTCTCTCAGGCTGCAAGGCACAGCCACTGACACCTGGGATTGCAGGACAGGCAGCTTGTCCCCCTTCCAGGCTTCAGCCCCAGACGTTGGTGCCCAGGACCATGAGGGGCGGCTTGTCCCTCTCCTGGGCTGTAGGCATAGGTACAGGCACAGCTGCTGGCACCCAGGACCACAGGGTAGGAAGCTTATCCCTGTCCTGGGCTACAGCCTGTCTGGTCCCCATTCCTCTCTCACGAGCTCATTTCTCTCTCCCCCGTGTTAAGTGTCTGAGCAGTTATGGCATGAAGGCATAAGGGTGTGATGACCATTTGCATATTAGCTCTTTATTATATAGGATTATGCATTCAGCTTACTCTTGTCTAAGGCCCACTTCTTTGTGCACAAGACCTTCCATCTTCTTTTAGCCATTTGAGCAAGGCCTGCGTGCCCAGGAGTCTAGTCCACTGAAGATACTCTGATTAGGATCCAATTACTTATTTTTCCAGTCCCAATGTCACCTTCTGTCTTTCCAGTCCCTTTGGGCCCAGCCCCAATGGTCAGTCCTCATTTGATCCCACTTCTCTCTAGCACTGTGCTCAGGAAATTATCCTACTTTAAAAGTACTTCACTTTTCAGAGACTCTCTGAATTTCCTCACTTTTCAAACTTTCTCAGTCTTCTTTATGGATTTTAATGTAAACAGGCATATTGTAAATAAGAAGGGAAGCATCAGAAAGTATTTCAAAAACCATATAAATATTACATGCTCACTTTTTTATTATTTAGAAGACAGCTGTTTTTCAAAGGCTGAAGTTGGAGATGAGTATTTTCACTGAAATTTATACCAAAATGTCATCTGCACCAAAATGGGAGAAAACTTCCCCATTACTGGTGATTAGATTATACATCATCCATGAATTCAAAGTATATATACATTTTCCCAGAGATTGCACTGAGTTGTTGTCAGATATATAATTTTCAGGTTTCATAATTGTTGGAAGCTGCCCATTGTCCTCACTAGCAGAAAGGTGTGGACAAGGAACCTGGAATGCTGGTCAACCTTGAAGCTCTGAAAGGTCAGAGCCAACCACCCACAGTTTAGTTGAGACAGTGGTAGCTAAAGCAACTTCCACCTTTTGGTTTTATGTAAATTCTTGCTGATTGGCTATTATTGGAATTGCCTGCCTAAAGGCTATGGGTGTATCCCATAGTCTTAATAAAAGGGATAACTAGGCCAGATGGGGTGAAGTCCTTCTCCTTGAGTTGAGCTCCTGCCTGGCCCCCAATATTCCCAAATTAATATTTTCTAGTCTCTTTCATTTGCATGCGGCCTCCTCCAGAGCCCGAACCTTGAACTTGAACCCTGAACCATGCAGGACGTGGAGGGGACACTCACAATTGGCAGCCCAATGTAGAGTCACACATAATGTGTATAGGAAACAAAAACCATTGGAGACTGTGGGGGGCAGGGGGGTGGAGAGGGAACAGAATGTCATATCTCTTTAGACAGCTATGGAAAATTGTGTCTATTCCATGAACTTAAGCTTCCAAAGTGTAAATTCAAGATCTATGGGAAATATGCAGTGTCTGCATGTGCAGAGGGAATAAGGGAAATGTAAAAGAAATACAGGGTGCTTCTCTGAAATGTTTGCAAGAATTTAAAATTTACTCCACCTTAGTTGAAAGCCACCTCCCCTGTTGCAGAGTTCATTTGAAGGAAGCCGAACTTATTTCTGAGATCCTTTGTTGAAGACGCCTTTTATGTACCTGTATAAAAAGCCCAAGCCCCCAAGGCCATACTATTTTAGTTGAAGAAAGAGTTTGTTGTTGAGTTGGTGCATAATATTTAAAAATTAGATTTGATTTTGAAACATAAAAGATATTCTTTTTTCTCTCCTCATCTTCCTTGAACTTGTGTATTTCTCCTCCTGGGAGCTGGCCTCACACTGGAAAACCTTGGTCGGGTGGAGTGAAGTTGTGTCAGCCACTTTGTTCACAGCTCACACACTGACACAGGGTGGCTGGGTATTAATCCATGTTTAATCGCTCATTCCCAAGAGGGATGCGTGAGTCAAACCAACAAAGCAGGAGCACATATTCATGCTGTAAATAGCGTCAGACAGATTGCTCCTGTGTAAAACATCAAGGTCAACTCATCATTGCTGAATTTGTTGTTTCCTGTGAAAAATTCAGTCTGATGCTAATTGCTTTTTAAATTACACAAAGCATTGTCTAATCATTCAGATTAGAGTTATGCCTTCTCAGATTCTCTTGCATAAACTGGTTCAAGGCCATGGTGTTTTCCATTTTTGCAATGAACCTAACAACTAGAGGCAAGTACTGCATTAGGCTGTGATGAAGGATATGTTGCCTATACTTCTCTATTTGAACTGATAGTGTATCTGCCTGGCAACAGCATTTCCAATCATTTAGTAAAAATGTATTCCCATGAAGCCATTACCATGATTTTCATTAAAACAAGGTTTGCTTCCCAGGTGTCAGGTGTTTTCAAAGGCATGTCATCGTGGGACTCTCAAGCTGGAATCCTACAAGGGGCAATGAGAACCCCTCTCTAATAATCAGAACTCTCCTTTCCGGGGGCCTGTGAAAGCAGCCTTCAACTGTCCCTTGCCACACACCCCTCATATCTAATTGCAAGTGAGGTGTACTAGAAATCTGTATATTTTGGAGACACAGGTCATATCAGGATTTATGCTTTGCATTCTATCCCACTCTTCTCATCCAGCTCCGTGAAGCATGATTCTTGTGCCTCTGAAGACTCTGTTCTCCTACACTCTTTTTGGAATATTTTTCTCATAATAGATACACTTATTATTTCTAGCTTCTGCAAGGAAACCAATCCTATTTTTAACACTAATACCAAATTGCTTTTTCTTTTATCATTGAGTCATTTCACTAAAGTTTGGAAGTGGATGAGATATAAGCCCATATGCCCATAACATTTTGAGCTACAAATATGGTCCATTTAATAGCTGTTTTTATTTGTTTTGGTTTTACAAATGAATGATTTAGCTTTGTTTATTCCCAGGAAATAAGTCTAATCACAACTCTCAAATACTTAGCATCTTTTAGCAATGAAACTAAAAGCTAGAGTCACATTCCTACTATGAATATGAAAAGTTATGGTGTGAATCACCTCAGAAATCTTAAAAAATAGAAATAACTTATCATGGATGGGATTTTAAATTACAAAAACATACATGATAGTCATAACAGATATGAATAACTTAGAAATATGTAAAATAAACACCGAAGTTCTTTCCCCTCCCTGGCCCATTCATGATAACACTGTTCAATAGTTTAGTGAGTATATTCCAAGTTTTTTCCTGTATTTCACATATATCCATTTATCATAGCATTTTATTTATTTTTTAAAATTCTATTCCCTTCTACATATAACTGGATATAATGTAGAAAACTATAAAAGTCTGCTATTGTTTTATACCTTGCATTCTCATTCTAATAAATCAAAGGCCTTTTATTGTAGTAATAAATGTAAACACTCTTTATTATTTAGACTTGCATATAATTTTTGGAGAAATCATTTTGCCTACTTATGGGTGTTTAGCTCATTTTTAATAGTTTATGTTAAGATTTTCTGCAAGGAGCATATTGTTTCACCTTGTGAAAACATCTTTGTTAGATAGAATCATAGAAATGAAACCATTGGCCGAGACCGGTTTGGCTCAGTGAATAGTGCGTTGGACTGCGGACTGAAGGGTCCCGGGTTCAATTCCGGTCAAGGGCATGTACCTTGGCTGTGGGCACATCACCAGTAGGGGGTGTGCAAGAGGCAGCTGATCGATGTTTCTCTCTCATTGATGTTTCTGACTTTCTATCCCTCTCCCTTCTGCTCTGTAAAATAATCAATAAAATATATTTTTTAAAAAAAGAAAAAAGAAATGAAACCATTGATTAATCTGAATGAAATTTTAGATTTTTAAACAAAATGCTAAATTGCTCCACGAAAAGAATGTCCCAAATTACACTCTGTTTCTCTACACAACCATCCCCATTGGACGTCTTTTACTTTTCTTATCATTCACAATATTGTTATGGTGTCACAAAAATTAAATAATCAATAATTCTAATCCCAGTGGTTTAAAAACCAAAGTTTTATTTGTCTATAACCAAAATTCTCTCTTCTAACAGTGTAACTAGGCCATCTGGAACTAATGTTTTCAAAAGTTGCTGCAGAAGAAGAGAAATTATTTTTCAATATCTAGATCCTATAGTGATACTATTACTTCCTCTTGCCACCAACTGCCATTCATCACTTACTCCTTCTAATTGCAAAGGGGATGGGAAATGCAATCCTTTCATATCCCCAGATGGAGAGAGCAGTGGTCCTGGGTGAGTAGATCTTATTCCCTCACTGTCATTAATGTAATGTGCAAATAGTAGTATCTCCTTGTGATTGTTGTTCTTTCTCCCTGGTGACTTTTCTAATGTGTGGTGGTGGTGGTTGTAAAATTAAGCACACCTAATTTTTATAATTAATTTAAAAGGCTCATAATGTACTATGCATAATAACTTTTCTTTTTTAAATTTAATTTTATAAATTTCAGAAAGGAAGGGAGAGGAAGAGAGAGAGACATCAACGATGGGAGAGAATCATTGATGGGCTGCCTCCTGTATGCCCTACACTAGGGATTAGGCCCACAACCAGGACATGTGCCCTGACTGGGAATCAAACTGTGATCGCCTGGTTCATAAGTCAAAGCTCAACCACTGAGCCACACTGACCGGTTTAACTTTTCTTTTTCTGAATTACAAATATTTTCTCTCAGGCTTTCTTCTTTTAATTATAATTACATTTTTAGTGAACGACCCTCCATGTAAAAATCCCCAGAGGGCTCCAGTGACTTACTAAGCAGTCTTCATTTCCTTACTCTTCAATTTTGAGGTTTCCACTGTGTCTCATTGCATTCCTTGGTCCTCACACAGGGCACTACTTGCCAGGGCTGACCAGCAGACCCTGAGTGATGAGTGATTACTCTGATACACAATTGCTGTGAAACAGAGGGCTAAGGGTATGCTTGGCTAGAGGAACCAGACAGCCTCATTTGCCTCTCTCTTCAGGCTTTTATTGTAACAGCAGTTTGGGATAAAGTTTACCTTTCGGATACAATCAGTTGGGTAAGTAATCTTGGGAGGACACATGAATTTTTAAGCAAGGACACCTGAAGACTAAGCATAAAGGTTTCGGTAAACACCCGAGAGTCTGACAAATGTACACAGACTTGTTTGGAACGGTCAAGGAACAATTAGGAGGAGCTGCCTTAAATACTCCCCTAAGTCAGAATTCTGAGAAATGGGCAACTTCCTTCAGCCAACTCCCCTTTTCAGAATTTCCAATCAAGTCTCCTGTGCTCCCCCACAGTAAGTTAAAAACTTATGATTCAATAACAGAGTACAAATTAGTTCTATTATTCTTGAGTTGTTTAGAGAAACATTAAAAGAAGGAGCTCAACAAACCACCCATCCTAACTTAATGCAGTTCTTATATTAAATAACAATACAAGCAAAAAAAATGTATTTTATATATTTTCGTTTCTCATTAAGGATTTTGGTGAATGCAAGGGATGTAACTGAGTAAAATATCAAGCAAATACAATTCTATGTCTTTCTTTTCAATAAATGCCAGGAATTAAAACTAGTGTTGTGTATAACAGATGTTATAATTTAGACTTTTATAGGTTGAAAGAATCCTTCTATTGCTACCTGATTGCTAGCATAGCAGGAAAGTCAGTGGGTAGCTGTAAACCTAATTTGCATCTCATCACTTTTCCCAGTGATATCTGGTGGCCTTAGCCCTCAGGCGTCCTGGTAACAAGAGAATGAAATGGGAGGAGGTAGCAAACCAAAGGAGGCCATAGGGAAAATAATGTGAATATTGCCTCTAGGAACCAATAACTCTAACATAATGTAACAGTTTTCTGATCATGTTTAACTTTAAAGAGCTTGAGAATATCTCTTTCTTCTAAGTAATAGGAACAGATGGGCACAGTTGATGCCCATCCAAAACATTTCATGCAACAGTTTCCTTGTTCCCACATGGTTTGCACATCCCTCTACTCTTTGTTCATATATTTTAAAAATGTGCAAAAAATACACCACCAAATAGCAAGACTGGCTTCGGGAAAAGGTCACTCATTCTATCTGCTTCTGATTTTATGGGTGTTATTAATATCATGAAGCCCCTACGGCCCATTTCTTGTATTCTTTAGAATAAACAAATGTTCCATTGTTCTACTGCTGAGGGTATGCTTGGATAACTTTGTGATTTTTTTCCTCCATTTATTTTAATTCAAGCCTGCAAAGTCAACCAACCAACTATGATTAAATAAACATCCTATTTTCCTTATTAAAAGTACAGTGCACTTCAAATTTCATTGTTCAAGTAATGTGTAGCATTTTATCAATTCTTTGGAGTTATTTTTGTGACTTTTAATTTTTTCTCCAAGAAAATTGATCAGCCAATTTTTAAATTATTTTTGACTTTTATATTTATGGTTGGACAAGAGTGCAGAGTGTCCTTACAAACTAAAATGGTGTTAACTCCGGTCTCCCTAATGTAAGCTGTGTGATGCCCCTGATGAAGGCATCCTGGATCCCTGATGTCATATTCATAAATATCTATATTCTTGGAGGAGATTTTGCCCTCAAACATAATTTCCAACAAAAAGATTTCAGTGAGCCATATTCTTTTTCAGTATATATATTTCCTGATTGGGAATCTAACCATGATCTTCTGGTTCATAGGTCGATGCTCAACTACTAATACGCCACACCAGCCAAGCTATGAGCTACATTCTTAATGTAGAGAAGGTGGTATTCTATTTACTCCTTGAGTTTATAATTGCCAACTGTCACCAAAAATCCCCAAGTGAAATATAGATTTGATTCTTTTTACTTGTCTATTAGTTTTCTTTTGTTTTGCTCAGTTACAGAGAAAGAAGGGAAAAAAGAAAAAGAGAGAGGGAAAGAAAGAAGGAAGAAAGGGAGGGAGGAAGGGAGGGAGGAAGGGAGGGAGGGAGGGAGGGAGGGAGGGAAGCAAGCATGAGGCCAAGGCAAAAACATTGGCTGTTTTTCTGAATTGTCACAGTCTTCCCTACCCATCCCATTAACCTAACTCAAGCTTGACTAGCTTTAGCCTTTTCTGCCTCTTTCTTCTGCTCTTGAATTAACAAGACTTCTTTAACCAAAGTGGCACAAATGCATAAAAGATCTCTCCTTCTGCCAGGCTTTTGGCTTTTATTACTTGTATTCTCCAATATCAAACTTGTTTTACATATCCAGTGAACCACAGAGCATCATTATTAAGTAGATGCATCCTTACCTTTAGACATATGTGCATCTAAAAGAAGTTCAGTCTTGCACAGAAATCAAGAAGTACATGAGAAATATATGTGGTAAGGTGACTCATGTTGAATTCCTTCCAAGAGGTCCAGTTATATAAATGCTGAAAGCTGTGCTTCCCAAAGTGGTCTGATTCATGGCAGATATTTAAAAAAATAAATGTTTGAGTAACTGCTCCAAAAACACTTTTTAAAAGAGTCATAGGTAGCCCTGTGTATTTTGAGGATTTTTTAGCTTATTTTCTCTGAAGCAAGAAAGGAACATGTGCCACAAGCATGGAGAAAGGACCTAAAACAAACTGCCGTGAATGGAATCAGCTTTAACCAAGACTGTGTGGGTTTTCTCCTCTTTGGGAACAGGGAAAAGAGAGTCAAATAAGTTCTGTAGAACTAACTTGACAGACTCTCATAATATCCCTGGCATCTTACTTATACATTTTGTTTTGTTTGGAAGAAATTACAGTTAGGTGTGGCTCTCCACCATGTTTTTACAAACTGTCACTAATGGAAAAAATCCTAGCGGTTCTTCATCAACGAGCTGCGCCAGACATGGAGCAGAGGGGATGTGCTGAGAACTCTGCCATGCCAGTAGTTTTATGCAACTATTCTGTTCATAAATGGCTATTTTCTGTTTATTTGGCCAGCATGCATAACTTTGCATCTAAAAATAATTTGATAAACTGCATTAATTGACTTAGTACTTGACAACTGGGACATCAATGACTTGCTTACTAATGACATCTGCCAGGGTACATAACTTCATATAAGAGAATACATCTTGCCCTGCATTAAAATCATGTCTCTAACCCCTAAGAAAGAAATATAATCCAAACTCATTCAAAAATACATGTAATACAATGCTGAATTGGAATTGGAATAGCGTTCACATAGATTTATGAACCATCCAACAAATAAGAATAACATTTCAAATATTTTACTTTATTCAGTTGTTTCACACATTAATACAGTAACAAACATATGTGTAAAAATGCACTATGCTTTGTGAAGCAACAGCTTTTAAACCTCAAAAACAGTTTTTAAAGATTTGAACCCTGAACAATATTAATGTTAATATGCACTTTTTAAACACTGTGTAAGCTCTGTGCCAGCTTAATATTCTCAAGCAGAGTTAGAGGGAAATACCCAGTCTGGCCCCACCTGCCATTTCTGTCTCATAGAAACCTCCCAGCCCTCACAATTCCTTCCCTCTTTCCCTTAAAGTCATTCTTTACTATCTTCTTTTGCATTGTAGCCCAGTATCTCACATCAGCACTTTGATCACAATAGTTTCAACATTTTTAAAATTACTCTCTTCTATGTAGAAACCTGTTGTTTCTTTATTATGATTTAAAAATTTGCTCAAACCCCATGACAACCCAATCTGAAAAAAAAAAAAAGTTCTTTTCTCTTTATTTTTATCTCATTCATTGTCCATGTAACAGATAGAGCTAGCAACCCTACACTACCTGTTGGTTCTTTCCCTTTTTTGTATGTAGTCAGTTTTCTCTTTTTATTTTTAATATATTTTTATTATGAGAATATTACAGATATCTCCCATTCCCCCCTCTTTTTACAGCTCCTACCCATTCCCCAAGGAGGCTTCATAACCCTACTGCCCATGTCCACGGGCTATGCATATAAGTATGTACATTCTTTGGTTTCATTTCAGTTTGTATTTGACAGGAGTTTAATGGTATTATTTAAATAATAGTTACTGATAGACAGTAAAAATTGGAATTAATTTCAACCAAAATATATAGTCAGAAGACCATTTGAGAGAGAAACCAAGATGGCGGCATAGGTAAACACCTAAACTGCTGCTTCACACAATTTCAAAACTACAGCTAAAAGACAAAATGGACATCATCCAGAACCACAGGAAAGCTGGCTTAGTGGAAATTCTACAACTAGGAGGAAAGAGAAGCACACGGAGAATCAGAGGAGTTACAAAAGCTTGAGGTACAGAGACACGCATGCAGAGAGGATGGGCGGCTGACAAGCAGTTGAGTGCCTGGCTGGTTTTCTCAGGAAGGAGACAAAAGCTCCCGACTGCACTGAACTCCAGTTCTGAGAGAGACCCTGGGGACCCAGGCTCACACAGCGGGAATCTGGACTATCAGGTGGAAACTCAGGGGAGCCGCAAAAGGCAGAGGTCTGGAGGCACACACGCAAGTGCATGCAGAGAGGACTGACTGTTAAGTGTGCTGCTGGCTTTCTCTAGCGGGAAGGAAACAAAATCCTCCAATTGTGCTTAACCCCAGTTCCAGCTGAGCTGAACTCCAGTTCTGGGCGAGAATCTGGGATTCTAGATTCATTGGGAGAGAAACTGGACTGTTGGCAGTGAGTGAAACTCAAGGATGGCTCTCTCTCAGAGGTGTTTGCAGTGATTACCAAGGGACACTGAGACCCAGGGGCCTCAAAGGGCAGGGCTGATGGGAAGCCAAGGCTGTCTACTCAGCCCTGAGACTCTGCTCTATCCAAGTTGAGCATAGAGGCTTTTTCAATTTTGCAAGTCTTGTCCCATAAGGCTGTCTACAGCACAAGCTCTCCCAGAGTAGACACAGCTGATCCTCACAGCCAATTGGCCTGGAGGTCAGTTCCTGCCAGTGATACCAACAACAATCAAAAGACTTAATAACAACAAGGCTGTACACACAGTCCACAAAGGGGTGCACCAAGAGTGTCCACCTCAAGTAACTGGGGAGGCCAAGACACTTGGCTATAAGGACAACTAGCACACAAAACTACTCTACCAACTCAGAGAAGCAGTGAAAATGTGAAGACAAAGAAACAGATCACGAATGAAAGAAATGGAGGAAAACAAATGATTGGATATGGAGTTCAAAACTACATTTATAAGGTTTTTCAAGAGGTTCCTGGAAAAGGCCAGTAAATTTAGTGAGACCATCAAAAATATGAAAAAAGAGTAACTAGAAATTAAATATATACTGACTAAAATAAAAAATATTATACAGACACAACAGCAGACTAGAGGATCACAAGAATCAAGTCAGAGATTTGAAATACAAAGAAGCAAAAAACACTCAACCAGAAAAGCAAAAAGAATCCAAAAATTTGAAGAAAGTATAGGAAGCCTCAGGGACAACTTCAAGCATATCAACATCAGAATTATTGGGGTGCCAGAAGAAGAGAGAGAACAAAATACTGAAACCCCATTTGAAGAAATAATGAGCAAAAACTTCCCCTACTTGGTGAAAGAAATAGACTTATAAGTCCAGGAAGCACACAGAACCCCAAACAAAAGAATCCAAAGAGGACCACACCAAGACACATCATAATTAAAATGCCAAGAGCAACAGACAAAGAATATTAAAAGCAGCAAGAGAAAAACAATTAGTTACCTACAAGGGAGCACCCATACGATTGCCAGCTGAATTCTCAACAGAAACTATGCAGGCCAGATGGGAGTGGCAAGAAATATTCAAAGTGATGAGTAGCAAGAATCTACAACCAAGATTACTCTATCCAGCAAAGCTATCATTCAGAATTGAAGGTAATATAAAGAGTTTCACAGATAAGAAAAAGCTAAAGGAATTCATCACCACCAAACCAGTATTATATGAAATGCTGAAAGGTATTCTTTAAGAAGAAGAAGAAGAAAAAGGTGAAGATAAAAATTATGAACAACAAATACATATCTATCAACAAGTGAATCTAAAATTCAAGTGAGTTAAAAATCTGATAAACAGAAAAAACTAGTGAATATAATAGAATCAGGGCATAGAAAGGGAGTGGACTGACAATTCTCAGGGGGAAGAGGTATAGGAGGTGCAGGAAGAGATTGGACAAAAATCATACACCTATGGATGAGGACAGTGTAGGGGAGGTAAGGACAGACGGTGGGGTAGGAACTGGAGGGAGAGGAGATATGGGGGAAAAAGAGGAACAATTGTAATAATCTGGACAATAAGGATTTATTAAATTTAAAAAAATAAATAAATAAATAAAATAGTAAAAAAAAGACCATTTGATATTAATGCAGTGGATTCTGGGAAAGAAAGGACTGAGTAAACCTTAAGCTTTCCTTTTCCTTATTTCTCATGGTGACGCTCTCTGGCCTATATACGGCTCTCAATGTGTCCTGTGCACAGTGACACCTTGCAGTTGAACAACATCCAGCTGATCCCCACACCTGTGGTGGATCATCTACTCTCACTAAACACATTTGTTGAAAAGAAAAGTCAATCTGAATGGGGTACATATTCTTTTTGATTTTATGCTTTAATTTAGGAAAGTGACAACACTGTCAAATGTGTGTGTTTAAGTTTATTTCATTTATATGATTAAATTTTTAAAATGTTTATTGAACTATAAAGCCAACAATATAAAATTTAGAATGAGGACAGTAATAAGAAATTATCACTACCGAATTCATCTGTCTCTTTTGATATTATTGACCAAATTCACCATAGACGGGAAATGGTAAGAAGTGAGAAGGCGTGTTATAATTAATATGATAAGCCTTCTTTTACAAATGATTTGAAATAGCTCATGGAAATGTGTGAATTATACAAGGAAGAAGTTGGGAGTGAAAGAAACTTCTAGCAAAATAAGTGAAAGTAATAGCAAAAAGGAAGACATTACTTTCTTTTTTATTTATCTTCCTAGTGGTTTCTAATTAAGCAACTCTCTTGTATAAAAAAAAAAAACCCATATGCTTTTATACAATCAAATGCATCTGGAAGCTACCTTTATTACATTTATGACCAAATTAATTTGCTGTCCTGACTCGTGGATGGTAATAATAATTACTTATTTGAAAGTTGAGATTTTCTTTCTTTTTTTGATGTGGGGGTAGTTTAAGCTAAGACATTCAGCCAGTAATAAAAATTTGGATGGCATGCATCCATAGTATTTATATATTCTACTTTCCTTGAAAACGTTTCCTTCAACATAAAAATAATGTGTGTGGATATATCTACTTAATCCATTTTCTGTAATTACATGTGAATATATAGTGAATTGTAATTATTTAAATAGATTTCCAAATGAACATATTTGTTACTTAGGGAATTTTTTCAAAAGCCGCACATTTTTGTCTGTAAATAAAAATTTTGTCTGCGCATAAAATTCCAAACAAATATGTATTATTGCTTATTTTTATGGTTGATTAATATAATACTTTTTTGTGTTTGTTTTAAGCAGGACTAGAAATGTGTATCCTTAATGTGAAAGATCCTTGACAGGTATCAACTATTCATGATATACAGGCATTGAATTTTAATTTATTACTCAAATAATTTTTATTAAATTGTGCTTGCTGAGAGGGAAAATACTAACATTATTGTCAGAATGGCATAGATAATTTTCATCTAAATTAGTTTATTTCTATAATAGGAATTATCTTTAAAAGCACAAGAAGCATCTCTTTCATTTTTGTTAAATATTGCAAATAAGCTATAAATACTTCATCTTAAAAACAAATAATCTCAACCTTGACCCTACATCCCTTCATCTATGATACCCCCTTCCAATTTTCTGTTCCCAATTACAGAAAAGCATATATATAGAGATTATACTTCTAAATCAATTTCCTGTTTCCCCTTCTCTCTTTAGAAATTCTCTAATCAGGTCTTCATCTCATCTCCCTGATGAAATCATAATAATTATAGGCTGCATTGACCTACAAATAGGTCAATGGTCAGGATCCTGATCACATGATCTATCAGAAAGATTTGACACTGTGCATCCTTTTTCTTCTTGAAATACTTTATTCCATTGATTTCCATGGAATCCACCTCTCCAGGATTTGTTACCACTCTGGACCATATTTCTCAGTCTCCTGTGTTCTGTCTTTTCGTCTTTCTCACCTCTAAATGTTGGGTCACCCTAGTGGTACCATAGTTAGAGGGGCGGGCTGTGGGGCTGTGTAGAGGGTGCAGGTGCGCTGGAATACACCAGCTCCTCTGGATGTGTGCGTGCTAGTTTCAGCATGGGAAAGCAGGCTGAAGGCTGTGGTATTTTCAGACTTTCTGAGGTGTCCTGCAGATCCTCCTCCACTGCCCACTGACCCTGATACCTTAGACAGTCAGGGAGACAGGGGAATCTCCCCATGGGTCTAGATGGCATGGAGGGAGGGGTTGCACTGAGGACACCGCGGACTAGAAAGATGAATGGGTAGAGACCCAGTACACAAAATAGCAAGATAACTGGATAGACAAAAAAAAAAAAAAAAGGCCCCCCTACTTATCCCTATAAGAACCACAGACTTGATGAGCAGGAAGAGGAGATGGTCTTTGAGACATCTTTGCGTCCATCATTCTCCCACATCTGCATCTGAATAAACCTCTTTCCCTTTGCACCAGCACCTGTCTCAATTTGAGGCAGGCAGCCAAACCCACTTGTTTGGTGTCACTAGTATTTTGTCTGGGATTCTCTCTTCTTTCTACTATACTCACTCTCTAGATAATCTCATCTAATCCCATCACTTTATACCATACCATCTGTATGTTGGTGATGCCCAAATTTATAATTCTAGAGCTTTTCTCCTTTGATTTTAATATCGAAACTTGCTACATCTCTTTTGGGAATTAACATTTACAAAAAAGAACTCTTTATTTCCTTCCCAGACTAGACTTCCCAGTGTTCCTAGTTTGATAACACCACTATTCAGTTGCTCAGCCCATCCTTCTTTTTTTCCCCTACACTTCCATCTAACCTATCAGTAAATCCTACAGCTTCTCCCTTAATACACAACTGGAATTTGATGACATACACCACTATCATCTTCCTCCTGAACAATTGCAAAGCCTTCCCAATACCTCATTCTTGCTCCCTAAAGTCCACCCAACTGTCCATGGAAACTTTCTATATTAAGATCTTGTGAGGTTGCTGCTAATTCTCCAATGTTATATTATGACTAGAGGCCAGGTACAGGAAATTCCTGCATGGGATGGGAAGGGGGTGTCCCTCAGCCCAACCTGCACTCTCTCCAAACTGGGACCTCTTGAGGGATGTCTGCCTGCACATTCATCAGGCAGTAGGACATCCCTCTCACAATCCAGGACTGTTGGCTCCCAACTGTGTGCCTGCCTGCCTGCCTTCCTGATTGCCCCTAACCAATTCTGCCTGCCAGCCTGATCACCCCCTAGCCACTCCCCTGTTAGCCTGATAGATGCCTAACTGCTCTCCTGCCAGCCTGTTTGCCCCTAATTGCCCTCTCCTGCAGCCCCGGTCACCTCCAAGTTCCCTTCTCTGACAGCCTGGTCAAACCTAACCACCCTCCTCTGCAGGCTTGATTGCCCCCAAGAGCCCTCCCTTGCAGGCCTGGTTCCTCCCAACTGCCCTCCCCTGCTGGCCATGTTGTGGTGGCCATCTTGTCTCACATGAGGGCAGCCATCTTTTGACCACATGGGGCAGCCATCTTGTGTGTTGGAGTGATGGTCAATTTGCATATCATTCCTTTATTTATCTATTTGTTTGTTTATTTATTGTTTACAATATAACTTATATTCAAGTTTTACATATGTTTTTCTTTTCCCTCCAATATCCTTCCCCCAGCCTCCCTTACCCCTCAGCATATGTCCCCACCTGCCCCCCTCCCTGCCCCAGTGTTTTTCATTCATTGGTTATGCTCATATGCATGCATACAAATCCTTCAGTTGATCTCCCCCAGCATCTGCCTCCCATCCACTCCAGCCTTCCCCCTGTAGTTTGACAGCCTGTTCAAGGCCACCCTGCCTCTATATCAATCACTCGCCCTGTTTCTTTTCTTCAAAAATATCTTGCCTCTGAATACTAGAAACAAACATATAAGAACAAAAAATATTTGAGTGTCAGTTTCAATGTCCAACTGTTCTGAGTCCCAGTTTCAATGTCAAATAGTTCTTTATGTGTACATGTCAGCAATGCATATTATTCTTTTATTAGATAGGTTGGAGGCCTGGTGCATGGTGGGGGCCAGCTGGTTTGCCCTTAAGGGTGTCCTGGATCAGGGTGGGAGTTCCCTTGGGGCTTGGGGCAGCCTGGGTGAGGGGCCTGTGGTGGTATGCAGGCCGGCCATGCCCCCGGTGACCCAAGTGAAGGCCTTGGTATCTGGGATTTATTTATCTTCTATAATTGAAACTTTGTAACATTGAGTGGAGGCCTAGGCCAGCCAGGGTGTGTGGAAAACTTAGCTTCCTCCATTACCAGGGAAACTCAAGCTTCCTGCTCACTCTGTGGTCGCAGCCATCTTGGTTGGTTAATTTGCGTACTTGCTCCTGATTGGCTGGTGGGTGTGAGCATGGTCAATTTGCACATTACTCTTTTATAATGAAATCAAAGTCTGTATCATGCCCCAGAAAGCCGTATAGGTCCCAGTGTTGTTCCTCCAGGTACTTGCATGGTTTGTCATTCACTCCTTTTAGATTTTTACTTAGAATTATCCTCTTCAGACAGGGCTCTGATAATCCTACACATTAGCTTCTGTTTCTCTATCTTACCCTGGTAAGAGGTGATTGTATTTAGAACTGATGTACTTGTTTGTTTGTTCGGTGTTTCTTTTCCCAACTAGAATATAAACCACAAAGAGCAGGAACTTTGCTTTATCCATACAGTTATACTTACTACATAGATTAACATTTGGCATATCCAGTCAAATTACTGGACTTTCATATTATACAGAATATTCCTGTATCTCACAACTGCTATTTTTTTTCCATGAACATCACAAGGTTAATTATTTTAAAAAGAAATGGATAAACATACAAAAATACAAGTGACATTAATTGTTCTCTGGAAATGATTCTCTTTTTAAACCAAAGGATTTTATTATTATGCATGGTTACTGCAATTCTACCAAAAATCATAATTTTGTTTTCAAAGCTCAAAAAGAACCTGAAACTTATCTCAAAAAAATTAAGTGGAAAAAATATCCAAGAAAAAAAGTCTGAAAGTTATCAGAAAGTTTAGGTGAATTGTTGCTTTGTTTCTCAGCAATCAGTCTAGGTCTAAGCACATCAGCATATGACATTCTCCTAGCATCTGTAATTGAGTCGGTAATGGGTCATCTGGTATGAGAAAGTTGATCAGACCATAAAAGACATATTCTATAATAAGAGGTAAAGTTTTCTCTATATTTTTCCTATAAATGAACACTAAGCTTTTTTGTTGTTCATTTGTGTGTTTTGCTGTGCAATTTTTATTTTTATATTTAATTTTTTTTAATTTTTATTTTTTTAAAATATATTTTGTTGATTTTTTACAGAGCGGAAGGGAGAGGGATAGAAAGTCAGAAACGTCGATGAGACCGAGACATCGATCAGCTGCCTCTTGCATGTCCACTACTGGGGATGTGCCCGCAGCCAAGGTACATGCCCTTGCCGGAATCGAACCTGGGACCCTGCAGTCCGCAGTCCGACGCTCTATCCACTGAGCCAAACCGGTCTCGGCTGCTGTGCAATTTTTAAAAACTGGGGTAAATTTTACCATTGCAACCATTCTTAAGTTTACGGTTCACAGTGTTAAGACACATTAACATTATTTTGCTACAAATCTCCAGTAATCTTTTCATCTTGCAGAGCTGACATTCTATGTCCATTAACTAATTCCCATTCCATGTCTTATAGTTCTGGAAGCATAAAAATGTTTCTAACTTTATGAAATTTGTTTGATTTACCAATAGCACTGATATGACCTTATAGAGTGACCCATGACATTCTTGTATATACATTGCAGTGAAAAAGTTAATTCTCAGACTGTGACCTTCTTGAGTGACTACCTCAAAGCCTGTGTTCTATAATCTGCTAGGTTTTCTGATATTCTAACACTGGCTACAACATGTTTGAGTAACTCCTTAAATATTATAAATTCTTTATTCATTTTATAGATTTAATAAGGTCTATCATCTCTAATAACAAGGATATTGAATGCAAGGATATTTACTGTATTGTTACTTACTAAACATTTGTCAGAAAACAAATTGCCCCAAAATGTTAAATAAATTATATAGTTACAGCATCAAAGATTACTCCATGGCAACCTACATCCCTGCCATTAAAAAGCTATGGTAGTGTGGAAATATGTTCATTACATATTGTTGAGTAGAAAAACCTGGTTACCAATTGTGTAGTTTAATTTCTATGTTAAAGAATAAAAAAATGTCATGCATGTATGTGCATGTGTTCTGTTTTACACATATGCACACATATATACATACTAGAGGCTCAGTGCACAAAATTCATGCACAGGGGTTGGGGGATGTCCCTCAGCCCAGCCTGCACCCTCTCCAACCTGGGACCCCTTAAGGGATGTCCAACTACCCCTTTAGACCCAATACCAGTAGGATCGGGCCTAAACGGGCAGTCGGACATCCTTCTCACAATCCAGGACTGCTGGCTCTACACTGCTCACCTGCCTGCCTCCCTGATTGCCCCTAATCGCTTCTGCCTGCCAGCCTGATCACCCCCTTACCACTACCCTGCTAGCCTGATGTCTAACTGCTCCACTGCCAGCCTGTTTGCCCCCAACTTCCCTCCTCTGCCAGCCTGGTTACCCCTAACTGCCTTTCCCTACAAGCTTGATAGTCCCCAGCTGCCCTTCCTTGCAGGCCTGCTCCCTTCCAAGTGCTCTCCCTTCCTGGCCTGATCACCCACAACTGCCCTCCCTTGCAGGCCTGGAACCTCCCAACGGCCATCCCCTGCTGGCCATCTTGTGTCCACATGGGGGCAGGATCTTTGACCACATGGGGGCAGCCCTCTTGTGTGCTGGAGTGATGGTCAATCTGCATATTACTATTTTATTAGATAGGATAGAGGCCTGTTGCATGGGTGAGGGCCAGCTGGTTTACCCTGAAGGGTGTCCTGGATCAGGGCGGGAGTTCCCTTGGGGTGTGGGGCAGCCTGGGTGAGGGGCCTGTGGTGGTTTCCAGGCTGGCCATGCCCCCCAGTGACTCAAGCAGAGGCCCTGGGATCTGGAATTAATTTATATTCTACAATTGAAACTTCGTAGCCTGGAGTGCAGCCAAGCCTTCTGCTTGCTCCATGGTGACAGCCATTTATATTCAAATTCTATAATTGAAACTTTGTAGCCTAGAGTGGAGGCCTAGGCGCTATGGCTACAGAAGCTTGGCTTCCTCCATTGCCCGGGCAACTCTAGCCTCTGCTCTTTCCAGCTCCGTGGCTGCCGCCATTTCTGTGGAATATATCTTCTATAATTGAAACTTTGTAGCATTGAGTGGAGGCCTAGGATGACAATGGCAGAAGGAAAGCTTGGTTTCCATTGCTGGGGAAACCCAAGCCTCCTTCTTGCTCTCAGTGGCCACAGCCATCTTGGTTGGGGTTTATTTGCATAATTTGCTCCTGACTGGTTGATGGGCATGGCTGTGGGCGTGGGCTGATCAGAGGTATGGTTAATTTGCATATTACTCTTTTATTAAATAGGATAGGTAACATGGAGAGAGACACTAAAACAGAGAGACATGGAGAAAAATAGAGAAAATCATATCTACTTTCACATTCAGCTTAATTTCAGAACAGGAAAATGCACTGGTAATTAAAAACTGGAGTACATAATATATTAACTATGATTGTCTTTAAGGGATGGGAATGTAGGTAACTTTTACTATTTCTATTTTTCAATTATTTGATAATTATATGATCTTACATTACCTGTGTAGTTTGTATAATGTTTTAACTAAAAAAAACAAAACTTTTATATCCAAATGCTCAGTCATCTATTCTAATAAAAGGGTGGTATGCTAATTAGACCAGACATCTTCCAAATGACTTTCTGGACGTCCTTCCAGACAAAGCTATGGTGGTTGGGCTGAGGCAGAGGTGATTAGGGATGATCAGGCCAGCAGGGGAGAGCAGCTAGGGGGATCAGGTCAGCAGGGGAGAGGAATTAGTTAGGGGGATCAGGCCAGCAGGGCAGAGCAGCTAAGGGGATCAGGCTGGCAGGGAAGAGCAGTTAGGGGGGTTAGGCCAGCAGGCAGGTGAGCAGATAAGAACCATCAGGTTCTGATTGCGAGAGGGATCCCTGCAGGATTGGGCCTAAACCAGCAGTTGGACATCCCCCGAAGGGTCCCAGATTGGAGAGGCTGCAGGCTGGGCTGAGAGATCCTCCTTCCCCTATGCACAAATTTCATGCACCAGGCCTCTAGTTTCTAATAAAAGGTATATCAACATAATATCATTATTTCCTCTTTAGCCTACAAGTGAAATTCACACCACATTTCCTAATGTTATGAAATTAAATTTTGGCACAGTCAATAAATAATACCACCCAATAAAATAAATCTTTAATGGTTCACTTTAATTAAGAATTACATGAAAATATGCTAGATAAAAAAGCAGATATTAAATACATCTCCTCAAATAATTCTTAACATCCAAGTTCAACAACCAAGAATTGTGTTCACCCAAGTTAACATTCTATAATTATTTATAACATATATACTTTAAAATAATCAAATCACCTGGAATTTTAAAGTAAGAGAATTCAGAGGTCTCTGATAGTTAAGCATTTTTTATTCTGTGAGCCAATGAACTTAAGAGGCAGGAAAATGGATAAGTTTGCTTTGTGTAGAATAAAAGCATTTGGGTTTAATTACTTTTAAATGTAGCACTCCTGAAATCAGAGCCAAGATTAAATGAGGAAAATATGTTTCCTGTACTAGTTTACACTTGGGAACTATTTTGACTAGCATGCAATTATTCCTATTTTGTGAAATTCCTTTTCTTTACTGTATGACCCAAGACTTAAACGTTAGTATTTATTCACACTATAAGTGGTAGGGTAGGTGCCCTGCTTTGATCTGGTGGATAATTATGGAGATAGTGGAAAAATAAGGGGCTGATCCTCCTAACTGCTCTCCCCTGCCAAACATCTCTGAGAGGATAAAATTCAACCAATAATGACCAGTTACAAAAATTAGTCTGGACGTTTTATCAGATTAAAATTGTAAATGGTGGGCAGAGTACAACTGGGAAACCTGATACCTGAGTTCTAATCTAGATTTTTTATAGTGATTGTGAGCTTGGGCAAGTCAAAGTCTTTAGGAATCAGTTTCTTCAATTTAGAAAAAAAGTTTGGATCATAATTATTAAATTATTAACATTCTTTTTAGATGAATACTAATGTCACACTAAATTGTGGACAACTGTGGACACCTAACTATTTTCAGATATTGCTTTGGCAACAGTGAAAAATATCCATTTCAATACTATTTAAAAGAGTAAGTGCAGTATTAATATTCGAAAAATACGATGCTCTCTCTATAAACCACTAGAATATTGTTATCCCTGAACAGTTAATTTCCTTCATTTATGAAACTTTAACCTGCTTCTGATCTAAAATGCAGTATTGTTTACTTATGTAACACTATTATTTTCTTGATTATTGAAACTTAAATTCTGCATAAAAATTATTTTATTACTAATTCTTAAATTTCTAGGGAATTTTTTTTGGTAATATTTTAAAATATTCATTAAATTTCAATTTACTTTGAAGTCTCAGCATTCTTTAAGTGATAATACAACTTAATAATCTGAAAGTCTATAGGCTTACCCTATGTTAATTTGAATTAAAATCCCCTTATATTATAAATTAATGAAAACTTAATCAGCAAATTTCTACATCAGCAATTTTCTATCTTTTTTTATCTCATGGCACACATAAACTAATTACTAAAATTCTGCAGTACACCAAAAAAAAAAAAAATGTTTTGCCAATCTGACCAAAAACATTTTTTTATTCATTCACACTGGATGGCCGTCATAGTGTTGGCTGTTGTCATTATTTTATTTGACAATCTAAGGGAAAAGAAGTCAAAGTCCCTGACTAAATAGGAACGTTTTAAAAATTATTGTGGCACACTAGTAAAAAACCATTGATATACATCAATACTTGATATTTTTAAAGGAAATATGGGGTAACCAAATCCTTTAAATAGATGAATATGTTCAAGAGACTATTACCAGGCTTGATTCTCCCCTTGAAATCTCAGAAGGTAAAGAATACTATATTTTTGGCTAGCTCCCAAAAGTCAGCTTTATTTTTGCTACAGAAGAGTTGACTTCATTCAACTAGATAATTCAATCAGCACCGGTTGCTCTAAGCAGAAATTTATTTATACACACACCCACACACACACACACCAAAGTAAGACAAAAGTATTCTTTTGAAGGAAATTGCTTGCTGGATCTTTGCAAACATCTCAATTTCTCTTTATATCCTACCTCACAAGCAATGCTAAGAAATTAGATTTCTTTTTAGGAAGCCTCTAAGTACAGGTCACCTCCATATTCTCTTTTGAGTGCTCTGACCTAGGTCCTAAACTAACCAGGAAAGCAAAGATTTCTTCTTATATATGTCAAATAGCCATCTTCAACCCCATCTATGTTAATCTTCTCATATATACGAAATAGGGAAATATAGGGCTCATGGTAGTTAATCATGAAAAAAATGAACATTAAGCCATATGTGCCGTATGCTTTACATTAATTAACTTCATTTAATTCTGACAACTTAGAGGTGATAATGGCAACCCATTGAATGTGATAATGTAGAATAAAATGATCAGGAAGCTGAAATAAATATTAATGTGAAATCTATGACACATTTATGATTTCACAGCCATAAAACTATCCTTTTTTTCTATTTTTCCTTTTACTTCCTGGAATTTGCAAATATCTTTTTAGCTCTGAACGGCTAATTTGATACAATAAGCACTTAACAATCTATTCTGGTAGGCACTGTGTTTGGTACTATGGGGGACACACAGATGAGTAAGAGGCCCTAAATTCCATGTTGATAATACATGTTGCTGGTAATAATGTCAATTTCACGAAGTAGTCTCCTAGCTCGGGCTATATAAAAATGTTGTTTGTCTGTGGCACTTATGAGACCTTACAAAGGAATCCATGACATCTTTCTTACCTTGCATATTCACTGTACCAAGATTAATTCTCAGACTGTGACTATCTTCCTGAGTGACCACCTCAACTGTTCCATAACCTGCTGGGTCTTCTAACATTCTAATATTAAATACAAAGCATTTGACTAAATTGTTAAATATTATGAATTTTATTTTTATTTTATAGATGTCTACAGCTGTTTCTAAAGTGAAAGATAATCTCTGGATACTAATACGTGATTGTAGGATTGAGAGGTAAAATGTGTTTGTAAGACTGATATAACACAGAGGGTTTGAGAAAATTCTCTGAGGCCACATGAGAGCATGAAGCAGGCATGAGGCTTCTGGAGGCTGACCCACTTAGACAGACTCAATCAGGTCTATCTAATCCAACTCAGTCACATGCTCAGAGTGTGGCAACTTATTTATTTCTCTGAGTCTCAGTATTTTTATCTGCAAAATGGGACTAATAATACTTACCCTGATGAGTTGTTGTAAAGATGGAATAACATTTGTAAAGATCTAGCAGAGAGAATAAAAGAGGTGCTTAATAAATAGTAACTGCTTTCCTCATCATTGCATTGCACATTGGCTAAAGTAGCATTTCAACTCCAAGAGTGTTCACTTGGTCTGTGACAAACTAGCTGACCAGTTTCAAGTATGAGTCCAATTATAAAGATATGCAGAGATCTATTAAAACTGATTGGACAATTTCTACAAATTACCTTCCTATACAACTGTTTTCCAAATATAAGATGTAAGACTCTGGATTAGTTAAAGAACAAAAATTGCCTTTATCACCTGTTGGCTTTAGTTGGAAAATAATCTATAGGAGTAATAGAGAAATATGCAAATTATCCATTACAGCGTCATGTCATGACCGGATCAGCAGGCTGTGACCAAGGCCCGGGGTAGGATAGGATATGATAGGAGAAGATAAGAAAGGAGAGGGAGAGGAAGGCAGGTCTGCATGCAGACAGGCCGAGAAGAGAAACAGAAATATAGAAAGGGAAGAAGAAAAAGCTGCGAGAATGGAAAAGGGAAGGAAACGCGGGGCTGCACACAGGAGGAGGTGGCAACCATGGGGGGCAAGGGGTGCAGGTGTGTCCAGTGAGAGGTGGGGCAGGGCCCCACCAGATGTAGGAGGGCAGTGGCCCCCCAGCATGGGTCCGGGACAGAGTGGTGGACAGTCCAAGGCCTTCTGGGTAGAGGTGCTCCTACTTTTTGCAGCAGCAGTGCCCAGGCCGCTCGGGCCTCAGCCACCCTTGCTGAGTCAGGCATCCAGGGCAGGGACAGGAGCAGGACAGTGGAGGGGAGGTCGGGGGCGGGGGGGAGGGGCGGTGAGCACCTGGCCACCCTGGGCTGAAGGTTAACACCCCCTGAATGGAGCTTTAAGAAGGGAAAAAGGGTCGGAGGGAAGAACTTTATAGCAGAGTTAAAGAAGTAAAGAGGATATATGAGTGAACTGCAGGAGCTATACTGAAAATGAAGTATAGTTGTGCACTGGGGACAGATTTTAAAAGTAAGAGTCAGAAAAGAAAAGATAAATGATAGTGGATAATTAGGCAGGTAGATTGATAGATATTAAAATAGTAGAAGTAAGTAGAGAAGAATATATAGGAAAGGTAGGATGAGCGAGAAAGAGGGAGAGAAGAACAGTTTTAAAGGAGAGCGGGCAGAGCTTAAAAGGAGGATGGGAAGAAGGGAGAAATGGCAGGGGGGGGGGGGGGAGGAAAGCAGGTCCAAGGGAGGAAGTAAAGAAAAAAATTATGGTGGGAAGGAAGGAAAAGGAGAGGAGGACAGGGGTAAAGATAAAGGAAAGAAGGAATCTGGGGAGGGAAGGAGGGTAAGAGAAAATGGGAAGAAGGATGATGGAAGAAGTAGGAAATAAATAAGGAGGAAAGAAAAGTTTATAAATAAGAGTCAGTAGGAAAAAGTGTTACATTAAGAAGAGAAAAAAATTGTGTGAGATGGAAAAGCCAATAAGGAAGTCAAATACAATTGTGTGTAAAGGGGATAAAAATTGTAAAAAAAAGTTAATAGGGGTAACCACGCCGGCTGGGGAAGGCAGTTAGGGGTACCAGGCCAGCAAGTTGGGGGAGCAGTTAAGGGGATCAGGCAAGCTGGCAAAGTGGTTAGGACAGGCAGACAGGTGAGCAATTAGGAGCCAGAGGTCCTGGACTGCGAGAGGGATGTTCAACTGTCAGTTTAGGCCCAATCCCACAGTATGTTAACTGGCAGTTGGATATCCCCTGAGGGCTCCAGGATTGGAGAGGGTGAAGGTCAGACTGAGGAACTCCCCCCACCCTCCATACACAAATTTCATGCACCAGACGTCTAATAATAGTGATAATGACCTTGAACTCTTGTGGAATTTACACAACTCATGTGTAAGTATATCACTACCATGGAATAGATATCTTTTTGGTATCACTGAAATAAAGCGAGATAAAATTTAAAAAGACAAATATCAGAGGTCTGCTCATGATAAAGTGCCTGTGATTGTCACATAAGCCTAGAACAGGTAAAGTTCATTCATATTAAAACAAAAGGCAGAATTCTTAAAATGCTTCAATGATTAGCATTCTACTGAACTACCCCCTCAGTTGACCAAAATTCTAGCTTACAAGTGCGAATGCAACTGCTTTGAGCTAAAAAACAATTTTAGAAGAAATAATATATTCATGCTTCCCAGCAATCACTCAATTAAAAACCTGAATCTAGATGTACAATCATATATAAATTCAATTATTTCCATAATTATTGTATCTAGATGGTTTCCTTTTTACTATTGAGAACAAACATACTTAAATAACATAAACAGCAAAGTGAAAGTGATCACTGATCACCTGACTGTAAGAATCCTCAGGACATGATAAAGGGTATTTTAAAAGTAAGATCATTATGATGATTAGAGCTTTTCATTTGAGGCAGTTTATCTGTAGTTCAAAAACCACTTTCACTGGTTAAGCTCCAAACCATATTTTTATGATCAGCAGAAGTGGCTGGCATTTAATTTAAAATAAACTATTCTAATTATAAATAACTGGATGCGTGGTTTTAAACCTATCGCTAACATTACTGAGCTAATAACTAATAATGTTAAGAAGCAGAATTATCAAATCACTTTTGAGAACGCAGTTCTGCTTGGAGGACTCCACGGAGGAAGTGCCTCATTTTCAAGAAAGGAGTGACGTTTGTTTCCTTTTCGTTCCATTCTTTCCTGCCTTTCTTTCTTTTCCTAAAGAGAAAAGAGAAAACTATATATTTACATACATGTACAAACAGAACAAAATAATCCATTATATTTAAATTTCATGTCCTACTTTAATTGGAAATAAAGAAATAGCAACTAGGGAATATTGTTAATTTATAAGAATACATACTACCAATAGGTATTAATGCAAAAATTAATTTTTTTAAATATTAAAAGTGATATTTAAAAAGAATTATGTAAACCAGGGGGAAAAAACCTGAAATTCCATAACTCAAAAACAATAATTGATCTAAGTTAGTTCTCAGAAATAAATTTACCAGTTACATGAACAGGCTAAGGCAGCAAGGAATACTTCAGATCTTTTACAAACAGTTGAACATTGAGCCTCATGTTTCTTTGCTTATTTTTAAGTGTGAGCACAGTCTTATTTCTTTAACCCTTTTGTAAGATTTTTGCTCAATTATTTGGGTCATCTTAACTGTATACGTATCAGAGCTTTTAATTTTTAGCAAGTTACATATTTATATATATAAAACCCTAAGCAACCGGTCGACCCTTTGAATGGTCACTATGACGTGCACTGACCACCAGGGGGCAAATGCTCAATGCAGGAGCTACCCCCTGGTGGTCAGTGTGCTCCCAGTGGCAGCACCACTCAGCTGACCAACGGGCTCCAGACGCCAAGCTCACGGCTGGCAGCGGTGCCAGGCACTGCAGGGTCGGGGTGAGCGGGAGTGGCTCAGTGCTCGGCGCAGGCTTGGGCTCCTCGCTTCCCGCACTATTATATCCCTTGGGGGATGCAGGACTGCTGGTTTCCCTGGCCTGCTGGTATCAGGCCAAAACCAGCAGTCCAACATCCCCCGAGAGGTCCCGGATTGCTAGGGTGCCGGCCAGGTTGAGGGACCCCACCGGTGCACGAATCCGTGCACCAGGCCTCTTTTTAACATATAATAAATATTAGCTTTGTGGCAGACATTTTATTTACATTAGTTTTGGTCCTTGATTTTTACAAAAAATAAGATAAATATTTCAGGCACACACAACAGTTTAAAGAGTGATATAATCAAAACCTGTGTGAAATAAAACATGACCAATACTTTTGTGCACTTCCTCTCCACCCCAATGAACTAACCATTACTCTGAACTTGAGTCCTATCATTACATATCTTAATACTTTCGTTATATATGTATTTATGCCAGAACAACACATAATTTTGTTTTGCAGGTTTCTAGAATTTATACTGAAAGGTATTGTGCTGTATTTTCTGTTGTCACTTTCTTTTTAATTAATCATATTTCTAAGATTCATCTACATAGAGGTGTAGCTATAGTTCCCTGATGTATAGAATTCCTTCAACATATAACAATTTGATTTTTTTTTTAAAGACATGTTCCCATTTCTCCCTCCATACAGAGAATGATAGAAAACAACCCTGCTTATTCCTTGTGTTTATAATCCAAGATTTTCTCTCCATGTACACGTGCATGAATGAAATTGCTCATTTGTAGGGTAAGAATATGTTCAACTCTGCTGGAAAATTTATTCTCCAGAGAGGCTGTTAAGAAGTAACCCTCCAACCAACACCTGAGCTTTTTATTTTGATATATTAATGATTTTAAATGTAATGTTTTCTTTTGTTATTTCTTATAACACTTTTAGACTTTTAAAAGGACTTCATTACCATGAGATTTGATAAATATTACATTTTATTTTCTTTTGTTCTACTCTCTGGTATTTTATATTTAACACTTAATTTGTTTGGAGTTTCTATTGCTGTAAGGTAATTCTGAGAAGTGATTTATGTCCAGATGCCATACAAATAATACCGATTGTTACTTCCTTGCACTCATTAATTCATGTTACTTTAATATACATATAGGACATCCTTACTTCTAATGGGTTCTGAGGTGTCCTGTGGGTCTATTGGTACTATACTGCTTCAATTTGTATCTATTCGTTCAACTGTTAAGAACTGAGATCCTATTCAGGGTAACATGCATAAAGTGATTATAAAATTCAAACACACAGAAATGACCCTTCTCCCTCAGGCAACTTGTACAATGGACAGTTAATAAACAAGTAAATAACAAGCAACCCAAATTATGTGAATTTTTATAAAACATATAAACAAACTGCTGTGCTTGATAAGGAACAAAAGGGAGCACTTTAAAATATAAGTGGATTCAGGAAAAGTCATTTGAAAGTGAGACATTATGGATAAGAGAAACCACTCATGATACGCATTGAAGAAAGAGCATTTCAAGAGGAAAAAGCAAGTGTGGGAACTCTGACAAGGAGGAAAAATTGTGGATGTGATAGAAACAAGAGAACCAGTGCGAATAAAAGTTGGTAGAAGATAGGAGCAGGATACCAGATGAGAATAAAAGGTAGATGAGTAAGATTACGAGACCTTGCATGGCATGGAAACAGAACACCGGTGGAAAAAAGAAGTCAAGAAGTGACATAGAGAAGGAAGGCAGAGAAGTGAGAAATGAGAGAATGAATTCAATAGGGTAGCTTCTAGATAGAAATGGTCAGTAGGCAGGGACAAATAGAACTTACATGAGGGACAAAAAAAAAAAAAAATCACACAAAAAATACATTGAAAACCTGTACTAATAAAAGAGCAACATGCTAACTGACCATACCTTCATGACGCCCACCAGTCAATAGGGAATGAGTATGCAAATTAACCCAACAAAGGTGGTGGGTTAATTTGCATACACAGGTGTCGAGCAGTAGGGGATGCTTATGTTGTCACCATGGCAATGATGCAGGCGTCCTGGACCACCCCAGTCACTCCAGGCTTCTGGGCAGCATGGGAAGGCAGAAAGGCTGCTCCGGGCGGTGCCAGGAGCCAGGGGAAGGAAGGCCCATTCTGCATGAATCTTTGTGCCTCTATTATATAATAAGTGCATTAGCAAACAAAACCTACCAGCCATTTGTCATATTCATCAATAGCTTGTTTATCTTTATCTTTTTTCTCAGCTCTTTTCAGTTCTTCTTTCCTTTTCTCACTGATTTTCTCTTTCCCCTTTTCTTTGAAAAAAGCTTCCTTTTTTTCATTCCTATGTAGGATAGTAGAAAACACTGGAAAGTTAAAGGAGAATATATAATAAAGATTTCCTAATATATCTTTGAAATTATGAGATTGAGATGCATTAGTAAATTTCAAGTAAATAATTTTTAGAAATCCTAGAGTGCTATCAATTTAAAATCTGTCAAAATATTATTTTGGATTACCATTTTTCCAAAGCAGTTTGGTTGTCTTTCTTTTTCTCAGCAATAGTTTCCTCCTCCTTCTGTTTCTTTGCTCTTTCATATTCTTTTTCCTTTTTATTTTTCTCTTTAAGATATTCCAACTTTTTTTCCTTCCATCTTTCAAAAGCCTGAAAAAGTCCAGAATGATTTTCTGATTTATTATGAATATTATAAAATCAGTAAAAACAGTCAATCACTAATTTATATTTCAAATATTTAAATAAATTAATATATTCAAAGCTGTTGAGTACATGTTGTGCTTCTTCTTTTCTCGCAGCATTTTCTTCTTCAGTTTTTTTCTTGTTTTTGTCCTCAAGCCTTTTTTTTGCAGCTATTTTCTTAGCTTCCTTTTCCTTCATAGCCTTCCAGGCCTCAAATGATGCTAAGGCTTCTTCTCTCTTAGCAGCTCTTCTCTATTTTGGAGAAAAAGTGGATAGGTATATATATATATACAAACAGCTAGACAAATGTAAATATACCCCTAAACATATTTAGCTTTAATTTCCTTGATATGCATCATATATAGAAATTATGTTTCAAAGCAAATAATTTATTTAGAATGGTTTATACAAATTCATTTATAAAAAAATATATTCTGAATTATTCATATTTTAAAATGTCCTTTACAAAAATACATTTTATCAGCTATTGATCTATTACTACTCATAGGAAGAAAAACAACTTTTTTTCAAAGTGTACATAAACATTAGCAACATAATCTGTAATACTTAGTACCGTAAAATGTTCATAATAAAATTCTATCTAATAAAGAGTAATATGCAAATTAACCATCACTCCGAGACAAAAATGGCAGCACCCAGTCCTCTTATCCTTGCCGGAATCCCCCAGTCCGCCCAGCGGCAGCAGTTTGGGTGTCTGGCTGGGAGGCGCCAGCGTCTGGCATGATTCCCGGCCAGGGGCAGCAGCCTGGGCTGGGGTCTCAGCCTGGCTAGGGTGTAATCCCCTTCCAGCAGTGGCAGCCTGGGGGTCTCATCCACTGAGTCACACTAGCCAGGCAGATATAGAGGAATCTTAGATAGTTTTTTTTTTAAATATATATTTTATTGATTTTTTACAGAGAGGAAGGGAAGGGGATATAGAGCTAGAAACATCTATGAAAGAGAAACATTGACGAGCTACGTCCTGTAGACTCCCCACTGGGGATGCCACCAGCCAAGGTACATGCCCTTGACTAGAATTGAACCTGGGACCCTTGAGTCTGCTGGTTGATGCTTCATCCACTGAGCTAAACCAGTTAGGGATGTCCAATATGCTAAAGAAAAAACTCTATATAATAAAGAGGGAATATGCAGGGGAGGGCATTTTGGGGTGACTGGGTTGTCAGGGGAGGGCAGCTGGGTACAATCAGGCTGTTAAAGGAGCAGATAGGTGTCCATCAGACTGGCAGGGGAGTGGTTAGGGGGTGATCAGGCTGACAGCCAGAAGCAGTTAGAGGCAATCAGGCAGGCAGGTGAGCAGTTGGGAGCCAGCAGTCCTAGATTGTGAAATTTCTTTCTAAACCTACTTAAGTACTATACAGCATAATGAGAAATTTTTGTTGTTGCTGGTTTTTTTTCAGGACTTTTATTTCAGAAGATGGGAAAGGATTCAGCATGTTGCAGGCTATCAAGTAGGAGTTAGAGACAGAGCTTGAAGCACAGGAGAGAATTAAACAACAGTTCAGCTCCAGTGAATGGGAAGAATATGGATCAAGAGCTCAGACAGGGGCTGGTCTTAAAGATACGTATGAAATCCAAGTTAGAAAAAGGAAAACTGAAGGTTAATGTTGATGACCCTTTATATTCTTGGCTAAGTTGTAAGACTGAAATCAATTTTTAAGAGTAAAATAGGCAGGTAGTCACAAGTAATAACTAAGTTCATAATCAGTAGTGCCAAAGCTATTCCACACATATAAAAAATAAAAATCTGTGTATCTGTTTTTCACGGAAAATAACATATTTATATCAAGCTAAAAATGTATAAAACTTCAGAGAAAAGCAGAAATCACTTTTTATATACAAGTTACTTTGCCATTTGAAAAAAATAGTTGATTTAGAAATACTTAATATTGAGATATTTTACTGACTTAAAAATCTAGAATATTTTTTATTACGATTCACAATACCTGCTCATTTTGGATCCTTGAATTTTCACTTTCAATCCTTTTAATTCTGTGCTTTTCATGTATTTTTACATTTTTCTTCTCTAACCACTCCTGTGAGAACAAGAATAAAGCTATGATACTCAAAGTTTCCCAAATGAATTTGAGTTCTTATATATTTCTGAAATATTATATTAAAGACTATAGAAATCAAAATAGATTTTATAAATTCTATATAAACTAGTATCATTTTTATTTTGTTGATAATATTCTAATATATAAAGATTGCTCAAGTATTATAAAAAAAAATCTTTCCCAATAAATTAAGTATTAAATCATAATTTCTGACAGGCTAATTTTATTCCTTGATAAACAGGTAACCTTATGTGATTAGTTCTATATATATATATAATTGATTTTTTACAGAAAGGGAGAGAGAGTTAGAAACATTGATGAGAGAGAAACATCAATCTGCTGCCTCCTGCACACCCCCTACTGGAGTTGTGACGGCAACCAAGGTACATGCCCTTGACTGGAGTGGAACCTGAGACCCTTGAGTCCGCAGGCCAACGCTCTATTCACTGAGGCAAACCGGTTAGGGCTGTGATTAGTTCTTAAAATTATTATTATTGTTGTTATTACAATTTACCTGATAAACAGCTGCCCTTATGTTATCTGCTTTGTCAGGTTCTTTGTTCTGTTTATGTGAGGACTTTTGATCCAAGACTTTCAAAGTCCCTAAATAGTGAGAAGAGGTAGTTTTCAATGGAGTTCTCCTTATAGAACTAGAATTCTTTAAAAACTCAGAGGTCATTAATCTGAAAAAACAAACAAAAACAACAAATAAGTCAAGATAAAATATTAAAATTGCACTTCATTGAAAAAGATATGTTAGAATTTGAAACTACTACATTTGAAAACTGCATCCTAACTTAATAAATTATAAATGATTTGAATATCATGTATTGTCTTTTCTTATTATACAAAGAGACTCATTCAACATATTTTAAACTTTATAACTTCCAATTATATAGCTTCAAAGTGACTGCTCTTTTTAGGTATTTGCAATGAGAACATTTTTAACCATGTTCTGTATCACATTTTTAACAATGTACTATATCACTAGTTACCTGAAAAAAAAAAACAACAACAATATTAATAAAGTAGGTTTTAACAGTTTCTTGTGTTACTTTTTACATAAACTATTCTAAATATAAAGTTAGAATGGTAACCTCCATTTCAGGTATCGGTGGGAAAATCTGGCCCATTGTCTGTTTTGGCAAAAAAAGTGATCATCTGTTTTGGTAAAGAAGGTGACCAAGTCACAGTTACATTCATTCATTCATTTACATATTGTCTGTGGCTGGTTCCTGGCCTCTGCAGCAGAACCGGGGAGTTACAACTCAGGCTGGACGCCCCCAAAGCACAACAAATGTACCAAGTGGCAACTTACAGAGACAGCATGCTGACCCCTATTCTAGATGATTATTGATCACTTAATTAATGATAATCTAAAAGATTCCAAAGGTTTGATTAGCACCTATGAGTTAGTGTTCATTATCACCATCATTAGTGTTTAATAACATAGTCTGTAGAACCTCAAATTTGAGTATAATTTTTCATGTTTTAGAAAAAAAATTAACAGAGAAATATAATGCTGGACCTCAGCTTTATCATCACTTTATATCTACTGTCTCAGGAAAATCAGGAGAAACTCTATCCCAGAAAGAATGTGGAGTATGGAGAATCCTAACCAACTAGGTCAGTGGTCGGCAAACTCCTTAGTCAACAGAGCCAAATATCAACAGTACAACGATTGAAATTTCTTTTGACAGCCAAATTTTTTAAACTTAAACTTTTTCTAACGCCACTTCTTCAAAATAGATTTGCCACGGCCGTGGTATTTTGTGGAAGAGCCAAACTCAAGGGGCAAAAGAGCCATATGTGGCTCGTGAGCCGCAGTTTGGGTTTATATCATGAAGAAACTACTCCCTTTCTCTCATGAGATGGAAATTGAGAGAAAATCAAGTAACAAGTACAATTTACTTTAGAGACGTTCAATTAAAACTAGCTTTATGTATTGTAAATAAGAGATGATGAGAACTTGGTTACCTGCCAGAGGCACTGGATGCTCTATTATTTGCTGACTGTTTATTCTTCTTATTTCTATCTTCAGTTGTTTTCTATTAAACAGAAAAGGCATAGTTGAATTACTTCCCATAACTAGCACAGTGAGGCTCAGAAGTCAAACTGTCAGAAGTAAACAATGTTTCTTAAATGTCTACATGGTATCAAGTACCCATTGAAAACAAATGATGTTACATTTTAAAGAGAGTTGACAATCTAGCTATATAAAAGGCTAAGTGACTGACCATACGTCTGTCCAACCATCCAACCGTCCAGTACATATGATACATACTGCCAATTTAAAAATAAACCTTGAAAGGAGAATCAAGATGGCAGCATAGGTAAAACACCTATCTTGCCGTCATACACAGCAATTTTAATACTACAACTTAACGAAAGAAAAAACACCTTCCAGAATCACCAGAAAGCTGGCCAAGTGAAAATTACACAAATAAAAGTGAAAATAAGACACTGTGACTCGGAGGAGCGGCGGCGGACAGCGTTGAAAGATTCGCATGGAGAGAGGTTTGGAGCGCGCGCGCCAGCGGATAGGGCGGGCAGCTGAAAACCAGCCAGTTTTCTCGAATGGGGAGACAAAGACATCCCACTGGACTGATTCTCCAGCTCTGGGCGAAGTCCAGGGAACCCACTATCATATGGGGTAAAAACTGGACAGTGGGAGGGCACGCCGAAGCTCGGGTGCTGCAGGGGTCTCCCAGCTTGTGGAGAAGGGAGCTTGCGCATGAACTTGGGAACAATGCAGCTGCGTGACCGCACAGAGAGTGCTCTGCGACTTGCTATCTCATTCGGGAAATCATCAGACTGCTTGGTTTTACCACCCTGGGTGAGACGTTGGGTGTGCAGACTCATTTGGGGAGAGTATGAATTCCCCAGCAACTGGTGGAGCTTGGCAGCGGCTCTCTCTCAGAGGTGTGTACAGCCATTGCTCCCAGCACAGAGTCCCTGGGGCCACATAGGGCGGAGCTAATGCTGTCTGCTCGGCCCGGAGACTCCACCCATCCAACCTGAGCACAGCTGAACTTCATAATTGGCCTGAGGTCAACCCCTCCAAGTGCTAACAACGATTAACGTGAGCTTAACTTCAGCAAGACTGTGCAACCCATATCCACCTCAGGTAACTGGGGAGGCTGAGCCACTGTCCCTAGTAGGAAGTCTACCACACAAAGCTAATTGACCAACTCAGGGAAGCAGCCACCATGCAGAGACATGGAAAGAAATCAGATGTGAAAGAAATGGAGGAAAAAAAACGACTGGACATGGAATTCAAAGCCACGGTTATAGGGCTTCTCAAGAGGCTCCTACAAAAGGTCGAGACCTATAAGGAAATAAGCAAGACCGAAAAGGAAATGAATGAGACCCTCAAGGATATGAACGAGACCTGCAAGGAAATGATCAAGACCAACGTGGAAATGAATGAGTCCTACAAGGAAATGAAGGAGACCCTCAAGGATATAAAGGATACTCTCAAGGATATGAAAAAGGACCAACCAGAAATTAAGCATACACTGACTGAAATAAAAAATATTATACAAAGACCTAAAAGTGCTATGGAGCACCCCAAGAACCAAGTTAAAGATGTGAAATGCAAAGAGGTAAAATCCACTCAACTGAAAAAGCAAGAATCCAAAAGAATCCAAAAAATTGAAGATAGTGTAAGGGGCCTCTGGGACAACCTCAAGCATACCAACATCCGAATTATAGGGGTGCCAGAAAAAGAGAGAGACCAAGACAATGAAAACCTATTTGAAGAAATAGTGACCGAAAACTTCCAATACCTGGTGAAAGAAATTGACTTAGGAGTCCAAGAAGTGCACCGAATCCCAATATATAGGAACCCTAAGAGGACCACACCAAGGCACATCATAATTAAAATGCCAAGAGCAAAAGACAAAGAGAGAATATTAAAAGCAGCAAGAGAGAAACAGTTGGTTATCTATAAGGGAGCACCCATACGATTGTCAGCGGATTTCTCAACAGAAACGATGCAGGCCAGACGGGAGTGGCAAGAAATATTCAAGGTGATGAACAGCAAGAATCTACAACCAAGATTACTCTATCCAGCAATGCTATCATGCAGAATTGAAGGTCAGATAAAGTGCTTCGCAGATAAGAAAAAGCTAAAGGAATTCATCACTGCCAAACCAATATTATATGAAATGCTGAAAGATATTCTTTAAGAAGAGGAAGAAGAAAAAGATAAAAGTGTAAATTAGGAACAACAAATACACATTTATCAACAAATGAATCTAAAAATCAAGTGAATTAATAAGCTGATGAACAGGATAAACTGGTGAATGTAACAGAATCCCGGACATAGAGAGGGAATGGACTGACAACTCTTGGGGAGAAAGGGGGTGTGGGAAGTGCAGCAAGAGTCTGGACAAAAATCATGCAACTATGGGAGAGGACAGTGGAGGGGGGTGAGGGCGGAGGGTGGGATGGGTACCAGGTGGAGGGGAACTATAGGGTGAAAAAAAAGGGAACAATGTAATTAATAAACTGAAGAATAAAGATAAATAATAAATAAATAAAAGAAAAAAAGAAAAAAGAAAAATGAACAGTAAAAAGAGCCACCTGAAGGTCTGTGGAAAGAAAAAACAGAAGTGCCAAGAGCCTGAGAGGGAGAGTTTGGTAATGTTGAGAAACAGAGAAAGATGAATGCTGCTGAAGCCCAGTGAATGACGGAAAGAGAGGAGGAATATGTGGTCCAAGAAGAATCCCAGGAAATCCTTAGGGAACAGTGAGTTCGCATGTATTCTCAGTATGAGAATCCAACAAAGAGATCTTAGCAGTAGAGCAATTTGATTCCCAAATAAGAAAGATCACTCAGTAACAAGAAAGAATAAAGCTAAGGATAGATAAATAAAATAAAAAAGCTAAGAACAGATTCAATTAAAAGAATATGTTATGATCTTGTCATATGTAAATTACCTGTTTTCATTTATAATTACTTCTGTTGGACATTCCTAAGATTCTGTCCATAAATTCCAGAATACCCTTCTTCCTTTTTAGGAATAACTTCTCTACTCTACACAGACAGATGAGTTGCTAGCATTACTGATGTCAACATATTCCTAATTTGGCATTTGTCTTTATTCCTAAGGAAAGTGGTTAAGGACAATATATCTACAACAAGTCTTAATGAGCCTTCTCTATACATTTTAATAAAAAGCTAATAGTCTCTATTATAATAAAGTCCTATTCAAGCACAAGTTTTCAGCTAGCACTGAAATATTTCCCAATAACAAATATACATAGACACCAGTCAACTGCAGCTATAAGTGATAAAGACTAAATTCAGGAGAAATGCAGACTGAAATTGTTATGCCACAAATTTTAAAGGTACCACACTCTGCAATGCAGCATAAGGATAAATAATCCAACTCACCACAGATTTGGCTCTCAAGGCTATAATAAAATGTTTGTGATACTGACCCTGTCCATCCATTTTAACATGCATGGATGTTGATAAACATTTCTTCTTAAAGATTTTCATTAAAAATTTGTAAAATGTTTAAAGATGATATCCAAACAAATAACTTTCATTAATTAAAATCTTGGCAATTGTTCCAGATGGCTGCATTTTTAAATAAAGACCTATAGAAATCTGTGCACCTATGTGTATTTCTGATATATTTAAAAGTATATTATCATATACTTCTGATAATTCTAATGAAAAATGAGTTTTATTATATTCACTATTATATTTAACTTCCCTAAAGTTAAAATTCTATTGAATTAAGAACCACTTGATAATACCATAATCAAAGATGAGTTTTCTACAGATAATTCAGAAGTATCAAACATGGAAAACAATATAATGTTGTATTTTGAGCTTTAAGATATAAAAGGTATAATTTTATATTAATACCTTTGCAGATTCAGTTGCACTGGTAGATCTTAAATTCTGCTGAGATAGTGGTGGGTCAACTGTTAAGTCATCCTTCATTACCAACTTAGCTTTCTCCTTGTTTTCTTCAAGGTCATCAGAAGCCACTTGCCCTTCCTTGGATTTCTCAAGTGCAGAAGTAACAAAGTCTATCAAAAGTGAATTATCTTCATTTTTGTCCGATTTCAAGGAATGATGGTTTTCAGTCAATTCTTCATTCTGATCTATTTTGAGACAGAGTAATAGCACTGAAACTCCCTTGTAAATTAATAAGGTGGGTAAGAGTTTCATTTGCTTTCCACTAGATGTCATTAATCCCTTTTTCTTGCAAAATAAAATATGCAGAAAACTATCATATTCAACTTGAATAAACTTTTTTCCAGTGATCTACAAAAGAGAAAATTGTTACTCAACCTATTAAAACATCTGACGTACCAAACGATTAGAAAATGAGTAAACAGAATGGAATAACTACCCTATACCAAAAACACACTAAAAGCGCTTGCTCATCTATAAACCAGGTAAGTCAGATGGCAATATCAATTGTATTCAAAAGCCTGTTTCTAAGCTGTAACAAGAGGCTTTGCAAGTGGGAGGCACACATACCTATGCTACTACAGTTCTTAGTTAGTGCAGATGTAAAACTGTATAAGTGCAGAGAGAACCAAGAAAGCATGTCACTCTAGTATAGTCCACCACAGAGTAAAGCCACCCTCTAAAGAGTTTTATTCCTACTAAGATGCAGTGTTACCTCTGATACTAAGGGGGCACTAAAGGCAGTTTTTTTTGTTGTTGTTGTTTATTTTTTTGCATTACTACTATTATATTATTTATTTATATTATAACTGTAAACCTACTTTTGCCCACCTGTGCATTATTTCATTTACAAATATAAGCGACTGAGTTCACAGATAAAATAAGATACAATAATTTGATATAATCACCTTTTATGTAAGTTTTTTCCCCAGATGCTGGTGACAGGAAATCTCCAAAACTTTCTTTAAGGGATGATGATGACAAACTGGTTAACCATGGATCCTGCTTAAAATAAAAGATAATTAAAAAGTACTTACTATGCTAGGTCAGTTCTCAAGATTTATGGAGGACAATTGCATAATTAAGACTATTTCATAAGTCTGACACCTGCATTTTTAGAAGTTTGCTGATGTGACACCGAAAGCTTGTTAAACTAGTGGAGGCTAAGATGCTTTACTTTCAAGCCTCCATGTCTGGATCATTAAAAGGGGTCACTACAGCCTTAGCTGATTTGGCTCAGCAGATGGAGCATCAGCCTGCAGACTAAAGAGTCCCAGGTTCAGTTCTGGTCTTCTGGCCAAGGGCACATACTTTGATTGTGAGCTCCTCCCCAGCCCAGGCCTTGGTCAGGGCTTGTGCAGGAGGCATCCAATCGATGTGTTTCTCTCACATTGGTGTTTCTCTCTGTCTTTTCCTCTCTCTTCCACTCTCCCTAAAAGTCAATGGAAAAATATCTTTGGGTAAAAAAACCAAACACACACATACACACACAAAAAAGGGTCACTATAGAACTATTCTAGTTCTTAATAGTCATCTCCACATTTGTTTTTAGCAATTTTTAAAATTTCTGCTACTCTAAAATCAAATCTCATAAATATTTAAGGTAAAGATTTGATATCTATTTCTCTAATTCTCCATTTTAAGCATAAAGATGACAGTAGGTAAAAATCTTTACTTTGAAACAAATATTACTAAGTGTCCAAATGAAAGCAATTTATAAAACTACTTGCAAATATCTAAGATTTTATGTACCTCAGTTTTCTTCAAAATTCTAAAAATTACACTAAATAAAATCATTATTTTGTGTGTCTACAGAAAACAGCAATCTAATCCATAGACCAAACTACTAAAATATAATGCAATAGGTACAGACAAAAATGCAACAGAGGAATTACAATGGAAAACAAAAAATATGTGACTGACTCTTATAAAAAGTCAGTAAAGGAATTTTAGAGGAACAGTAAGAACAGTATCAATTAAAACAACTACAGGTAAAATAAATATGAAGCAAACAAATTGGCCCTATATGTGCTTACATTAAAAATAAATAGACTAAAATAAAATAAAATTTATTTATTTACTTTTAACAAAAGTAAACAGACTAAATACTTATGAATGCTCTAATAGACTCATAAATGGACTACCACTAAAAGGAGATTGTCAGACTTAATATCACCACATAGAAACATTTCATAATGCGAAATAGGGTCAAGACATAAGTGTATAATGTTTTTAATAATAGAGTCATAAAATACTGGCAAACTGAAAAGAAGTATAGACAAATTTGCAAGCATAACTGGATATTTTAATACCCTTAGGTGGTACTAGAAGAATCAACTAGATAAAAGTCAATGAGAAAGAGAAGACATGAATGATACTGCCAGGTACCTTGAGCAAAATAAAATTATAGACCATTATACCTAACACTTGCAGAATACATATTTTTTTGAAAAAGCAAATGGAACTTTCTCAAGATACACTTAGGCTGGGCCATAAAAATATCTTAACATTTTTTAAAAATTTGAAATTATATAAGATATATTCTTTGGTCATGATAAAATTACAATAAAATCTTTTGTATTGATTTATAATTTATCTAAAGAAGGTCCAAATATTTGGAAATAAAACCATTAAGCACAAAATAACCAATTGATCAGAAAAAGAGATCACAAGGGAAATTTAAAAACAGACTTAATGAAAATAAATAGCATCAAAAAATTAGGTATTGCTAACGCAGTGCACACAGGGAAATTTATAACTTTTGATGGTTTTATTAGGAAGGACGCAAAAGGCTTTTAAAATAAGTAGACAGATTTTAAAGGTAAGCAAATTAAACCCAAAGAAAAAAATAACAGAGTGAAAATCAATGAAATTGGAAATAAACTATAGAGAAAATTAACAAAGCCAAAGTTGGTTCTTCGAAAAGTTTAATAAAACTGAGCAATGCCTATCAAGATTTAACAAGAAAGATAGAAATGATATTAGAAATAAAAGATAGAATGCCATGATAACACAAATTTCTTAATGGAAGTTAGCCAGGCACCATGTAGTTCCATTTCCCTGCCTGCGAAAGCACATTATGGAGGAAGAATGTTCTTCCCATACTCATCCCCTCTGAAATGTGAGATGGAAGTTTGCTAATGACATGTGAAGTGTAAAGATGGGGGGCCACATGTTCTTCCCTAATGATGATACATAGTAAACTTCCTGATGAAATCCTGAAAGATCACATTTTATAATGTCTCTGAAAATATAGGACAGTGCCGTCAACATTTAATGAATAAAACCAAATGAAAACACTGACACTGGCTATAATGTCCTTAGTCGGCATGGATAATAAAGGGTCACATACCAAATCTTACAAACTCAGAAGAGGTGGGCCCTATAAACTCAAAGACCAAAAGTAACGGCATAGGATGGTCTGAACACAAAAATTCCTAACTAAAAGCAGGTCATGGCAGGTAGTCACATCCTATGCCTATGGCTTCCTTGACAAAGGTCAACCTTTACCTTAGGTGAGCCTATTATCTTTTTGCATCTAAGATAACATACCTTGGAAATGTCAATCCTCAGGGCACAGCCACCTCACCAAAGCAAGAGGCCACAGAATCCCTCATTGTTACTTGTTTCCTGAATACCATCTCTATGTACAGTAAATGTTAATTGTTAGCTATCCCATACCCAGCCACTAAATGAAGTATGTGTCCCTCCATTTTACTTTTTATCCAGCCTCAGAGATTTCCCTGCTTTGCTTTCTCCTACTCCCTAGTCATTATACTACCAATGATTTCATGTATCCCTCCTGAGACTCCTCCTTTGAGTCTAATTTATAAAATAAGCTGCAAAGCTGTCATTTTCCAGAAAAGGTTCTCCATTTGTTGAGATTTTGCTTTGTGGTCACTGTTGTCAGGTTGGCTCAAACAAACTCTTAAAAATTATCTACAGGTTTGGCCATTTCCTACACCAACACTGCAAATTATATAATGCAAAAATACATAAATAAAAATATAGAGTCTTACAATTAAAGTTATACAATATTGCATAGATTCAAAAGGGCAACATTTCTTATACATTCTATTTTCTTTGAAATTGGATGCATATGATAATTAGTGTTGTGTTATGGCTTAATTGGCAGAATTTTATTCTCTCATGGCAGTACATGGTTTAATACTGTATCTTTGCTACATCTTACAATTGATGACATTTCAGACTCAATGAAATACAGTATACTAAAAAAATCATAAAATTATGTCCATATCAATTGCTGAAGAAAACATGTAACACACACACATACCTGCACAGAAATTTTCTCTCATGATTAGATGCCAAGGCCTGAATTGGAGAACACAATTGGCAGTTCAGCAGGAGTACTAACCTCAGGATCAAGGTCTTCAGAGAATGTTTTTTCCTCAGCTTCTGGCTGGCTGTCATTCGGCTCTGGGAGGGTTGAAGGTGCAGGATGTGCCTCTAATTCTTCCCGGAGGGCAGTTTCTTTCTCTTCTCCCAGCCCATCTTTTTCTTCCTGGAGCCTGTGCTTTTTCAACATGCTCCTTGGCCGAGGTGAAGGTGTGAAGTGGTTTTCTGCTTCCAGGCTGCTGCTGTTTTCTACTGAAAAATGAAATGTTTTAAGGTGGGTGTACAAAACCTAACCGTGGCTTCAACAGCACCCCCAGGTGCCACCATGCATCCTCCTGTGCCCATGCACCAGGCTGTCTGTCCCGGAGAGTCCAGAGGAAGCCCATGGCCCTTCTGTACACAGACCTCCAGAGAGCAGAGAGAAGCGACAGTTCATAATCCAAATTTTTAAAAATGGCACCCATCCTGGAAGTAACTTCAGTTTTGTGAGAAGTTAGCTCAATGTTATAAATTCTCATTGCATTAAAAAAAAAATACCAAAAACAAACAAAATAAAGCCATGCCCTATATAACGTTGGACTCATCTCTAGCAAATCTTAATTGAGCCTGTGTTTCTGGGCCCTGTACATGTTGTTCACATCGCTGGACCTCATAATCAGGACTGTGATGGTCCTGTCCAAGGACTTCACAGGTTGGGAAAGGAATGGATCCTAAAGAAATAAATTACAAGACAAAGGTGAGAACTGTTACAGGTATGGAGGTAATGTCGGCACAGGGCCTGGGAGTGCTCGCTCTCACGGGAGGAAGCAATGAAGAAATTTATGATTTGAGTCCTAGCTGGCTTGGCTCAATGGATAGAGCACTGGCCTGTAGACTGAAGGGTCCCAGAATGGATTCCGGTCAAAGGCATATGCTTGGGTTGCAGGGCTCAATCCCCAGTAGGGGGCGTGCTGGAGACAATCAATCAATGATTCTCATTATTGATGTTTCTCTCTATCTCTTCCCCTCTCCCTTCCTCTACTGAAATCAATAAAAATATATTTTAAAAAATAACTTGATGATTTGAGTTGTTCTTTGAGTTCATGAAACTTCTTGTGCAGTCATTAAAATAGCTCAGTTACTATTTCAATTACTTCTAGGTTTAGAATAATAATCTAATGCTGATATACTTTCAGCCCTCAAGACATGATAAAATTTTTATATTAATTTTTGCCTAAATTTTACCGGTTCATATATTCATTTTTCCATTGTTATACCAAGGCAATCTTCTAACAAAATTTCAAAACTAGACTAATTAACATCTTCCTCCTTTCTGCCTATAAATCGACTTATGAATGCTGCTAGAAGATTCTACAACCATACCTATTGGTACCAATGTAAATGCTTCATTGTCAATTTTAGCTACATCCTAAATGTTCAATGCAGATTCCAAGAGTCATCCTAGATTGTGCTCTCTGTCTCCCCATATCCAAGCATCACTTAATAGAATTGTGTGTGTGGGGGGGGGGGGGGGGGGAGCGGGGGGCGGGGGGGATGAGGAGTGGCTCCCTAATACATGTCAAGCATGCCAAACTAATGTTATCAGTGATATCTACTCTGTAAAAAACGTAATTTACCAGTACAATATTTATGGTTGATAAGAAAGGAAAGAGAATTTTATGCCAGCTAACATCAAGTACTAGTTTTCCTGTAAAACAGAAAAGAAAGAAGACCGTAGGACACAAAACCCTTAACTTTCCAAGCCCATGTTTCCGTGTGATGGCCTAGGGGACCTCAGAGGGATTGGTTCTGCTCACTCCATCTTTGGTCCACTGTGCCTGGAGCTCAGTGGAATTATAGAGAAACTACTGTAATTCCAGACAGAGCAGGAATTTACTCTCAGAACATTGAGCTTCAGGGGGGTTTTCCTAGGGAATATAGAGAAACTAAATGGAGAATCCTCTTTCTAACAGGAGGCTTAACAGCAAAAACAACAAAACTCTCTTCCTCCAACTATATAAATGCCAAACAATATTCTGGCAAATGGTGGCATGGAAATGATTTTTAAGGACTAGATCCAGTACTGCCATAACTTTAATCTCTGGAATATAAAATGGATTAGAAAGGATTACATTACAATTTCATCCCTAAAAACAAAATTAAAGTCGTAGACTGAGGCAAGGCTAGACCCAGGAGCTTCCAGAGGCACAGTGGTGGATGAGTGGTGGGTCAGCCTTTATCAGACACCAGCAAAGTTGCTTCACTAAATATGCCACTGGACGTCCGAATTATGGGTTTCCTCCATGGTTCTATTATTTTTATTTATGTCTGTAAAATTGAAAAGTTAAATCTGATTATTTTCCCCTCTTAAATATGAAGGCATTTTGTGCCTGGTTATCTTAAAATGACTTTTCAAGAAATGCAGTTATAATGATATAACAAATTACCTGAAGATGTGTTTTTAATTGGAAGCTTTCTGGGTTTAGGTTTCATTTGAAGTTTCTCTTTTTCAGTTTCCTGGTCTTCATTTTGAGACTCAGATAAGGGATTTACAATCCTATCTTCACAATTCCCAGGCGTCATTCCCTCGTCTTTTTTATTAGAGAGGCTTGGCTCCTCTTTCATTGGGTCACTATTTACTTTCTTGGTTTTCAAAAAAGACAGTTTAGGAGAATTATTTTCTTCATCATCTGATATCTGGAAATCATTTATTGTTTTCTTAAGTGAATTTTCATCTATGGAGGCGTCAGAAAAGTCACCTAAGGAAACTGAAAAACAGAAGAAAAAAATGTCTTCAGGAGTATATCTTAAAGTTTAAAAGGTTACATTAATCAAAAGATTGCCTTAAAGATTATAAATAAACATAAGCAGTTTTTACTGGCATTTATAAAATACAAACTTCAATTTCATTAATTTATTCACATACTTATCAGTGGTGCCAAGCATTGTCCTTGCCCTGAGAAAAATCATCCAAAGTTTTCTCAAAATAACAGATGGCCATGAGATATTTAGATTTTGTAAATCTTACTTCATTAGATTTTACTATGAGAATAATAACACAAAATGTTAACTATATGGCAATGATGAAATAAATGATTCTTTTAATCATAAGCATTTTTCACTGAATCTTAACGCATAAAACACTGAATTTCAAGTTTAGAATTCTATGTTTACATCTAAATGTTAATATTTTTATATAATCAAAAGAAACCAAATTAAATAATACCGGTACTGAAAACTGAGCCCCTATTACAGCCCCCAAGAATTGATTTATAAAAAGCATGATAAAAGTGATTTTGATGTGCATGGAAGTTTAGTTCTATGGCCCCTAGTTATTAATTCACTGTAGAGATTCATAGAGTTGATCTTAAAGATGAACTTAATTTACCACTGACAAGCATCCTTTTACTGCAAACCTACTGCCAGTTAATCTATATTTTCATATTCACATTCAGAAACCAAGGATAATCATACAACTTCTTGAAAATTAAAAATGACTTTTTACTCAGCATAAAGTTGGAAATCTAAAACTAGTGAATTCATAACTATAATTTTAGCATAAGTAGTTTTTTTTGAGGAATGAGTTAACTATAACTAAGAAAACAAAAAGAAAAGTGGTTTACTGTTCCATATTCTCACATACCAATCTCATCGCTATCAAAGTCATCTGAGTATTCAGAGCTCCTTTGTCTGGCTGAGCGAGCTGTGATTGCTTTTATTAGCTCATCCTGAAATAAAAGAATTAAAATCAATTTCCACCCAAATATGAGGTATCATATATTTAAAATTAGTTACTTAAACAAAAAGTGCTTGCTTAATGATTGCTTTCAAACTCAGGTTTTATTCATCTAATAATATTCACTGAAAGCCAACCCATGCCAGGAATCCAAGTCCCTAGTCTCAATGCAGAATATTACAGATTAGGTTCCTCTCCTCACCGAGCTTATAGTCAAATTGGAGGAGGCAGACTATCGAATAAGGTAACTGAGAAGACTCAGGCAGGATTTATTATAAACTGGCATCTTGGAAGAAACTGGTACTTTTAAAGATCTTTTGTTTCTGAATATTGCAGTAATGGATATAATCAACATTGCAAATTTAAAGGCTGAGTTCAAACTGTGATGACTGGACAGAGAAAAACTTCAATGTTGTTACGTTACAATAGGGAAAAAACATAAAACATGTATATGAAAATACCAATTTAAAGTTGCTATTCAACTTTGAAAAACTAACTTAACTTTTAAGTTAGTAAGAACCTATCATTCAGGCTAGTTTGGTAACCTTCAACACACAGAATGGTTTGTAATAACACAACCCAAACACAACCGCCTGCAACATTTTAAAAGCGATGTAAGTCTTACTCCAGCTTTATATAGGACTCTTCCAAAAATTAGTTCAAATAAAATGTTCCTAACACAGTGTTTATTTATAAAATCAATTCAAAAAGTTTACCTGGAAAGTAGTTCTTTTGGTGACTTTTGGACTCTTTGTATATGCCAAAGTTGTGCTAAAAACTTCACCAGACATAGTGTATGGGGTCTTTTTTTTCTTATTACCTTTATAAAATGTTTAATAAACAACAGTAATAACTCAACTTCTGATGGTGGCTGAAATATTAAAACAACCAAATTAGACATTTTTGCATGCTTGAGAGTTTCTAATATTACACTTAGTGCCCCCCAAAGCCAAACAAAAGAAAAGCATCATGTAAACATTGAGGTAAATCTACACTTAATGTAGAGTTCTTGTAAAGATGTATCAAATCTTCACAACAAGTTTTTAAAAAATATCCAAATTGATGTTATCTTAAAGTAATTTTGCCACAATATTTTAAAGATGAGCCAATAAATGAATGTAACCCTATATAATAGAAGGCTAATATGCAAATTGACCAAATGGTAGAACAACCGGTCTATGATGCACACAGACCACCAGGGGGCAGATACTCAATGCAGGAGCTGCCCCCTTGTGGTCAGTGAACCCCGATTGGTGGGAGGAGCCTCTTCTACATCTGGGGCAGCCCTAGGGATGTCAAATACTGCCAGCTTAATCCAGCTCCCTGGGCCTAAGCATCAACTGGACATCCCCTGAGGGCTCCAGGACTGTGAGAGGGCACAGCCCAGTCTGAGGACCACCCCTGCCCAATTGAGGGGATCCCCCCCCCCATGCACGAATTTTGTGCACGCGGCCTCCAGTAGATTAACAGGATAAAATGTTGCCAGCTAAACTACAAATATTATTTCTCACCTCTCTCACATTCAAAAGTTATAACATTGCCAACAAAACAGTCCTACTTATTTAAAAGGCTTCCAAGAGGATTGCCTGCATAAAAAAAGATAACACCAGCGGAAGAAAAGAAAAAAAAAAAGCTTGCAGTGCTAGGGAAAGAGAAAGATCATAAGGCTAGCATGCAAATAAGAGGCATTTTTTTTTTTCTTCAAGCCACTGTTCCCTCTTACAAAGTGTTAATAGGGTTAGCAAAAAGGAGCCCCGCGGTGGGCTGCATTCCAGTGCGTGTGCAAATGGGCCCGCGAGCGTTTCTCTCGCTCGGAGCGGAGGCGGGTCCGGGGCATCCGCAGCCGCACTGGGGACCGCCCGGGCGGCCAGGTGGCGCAGGTGCCGGCCGCCCGCCCGCCCGCGCACACACACGAGCGCTGTCTCCGCCCGTTCCTCCGCGACTCCCCTACTCCCCCCCCCCCCCCCACCCCAAGTCTCACGTCCTGTACCCACTCCTGCCGAGGGCTCTCCGCGACCCCCAGGACCGAGCGATCGGACTCGGGGAGGAGCGTCTTCCCGAGGCCTGGTCCTGGCGTCTCCGAGGCTGGGAACGGGAGTGAGCCAGGGGCGGGGCTAAAAGCGGAGGTGGTTGGCGGTTGCTAGGAAACAGCGTCTCCGGAAGGAAGTGACTTCCCTACTGCCGGGTCTCTCCGGTACCCAACACCTCCTAAAGGCCTCACGCGTCGCTGGGGCAACCGTCCTGCTGGAGGAAATGACATCAGCCCTCTGTGTCCTGCGGGACGGGGAGGTGGCTCGGCCGCCTGGACGCCCGCTGTTGCCTAGGAGCCAGGACCCGTCCAGCTGCCACTGGCGCGCCCAGAGCCTTGAGCCAGTGAAACGAGGGCCTCCGTCCGCACCTGCTGCGTGAGCCGAAGCGTGTTCTTCGTTTGGCTACAAGTAGGACAGGAAGCCTGTGACTCGGCCTGACGGAATAGTGTGCGGACAAATGGGACAGAAGAGCGTGATGGTGACGTTTGCAGGTGCGGGGGTCTGACTGCAGGTTTGAATCTTGGCGCCCCTTCCCTATGTCCCTGTGAAGCCCTGAGAGTTAACATGGTTGTGCCCCAGTTTTCTCTTCTGAAAAAAAAAAAAAGGGTGGTGGTGGTGGTGGTGGTGAGATAATAAGAATGGCCACCTTAACTAGCCTTGCTGGGTGTATAAATGAAATAATACAGGCGGAATACTTGCAAAAGTGCCTGGGATTGAATTCAGTCAATATCAGATACACTCTATGCAACTCAGCCACAGAGGACCTAGACAGAAGCCACCCCTTGTCCACACTACTGAAAACTCATTCCAAGTATTGGTAGTATTTCTTTGTGGGATCAGGACAGTGGAGGACTCATAGAAGGGAAATATCAGTATCTTGAGGAAAGACAACTGTGACCAACTACACTGTTTAAATGTGTTCATCAGCATCTTACAGTGATGGAAACTGGCTACTGTTAGTCAAATATACCAGTTTGTCTTCTTTTATAGTGTCACGTAGAGACACATGAATTACTATATAGCAAGAGAAATATGAATTCTCATTCAAACTCAGAACTTGTCATCCAAAACAAATTATTTTTGTTACCAGAGTAGTGTTCTTAGTTAAATGCCCTCTACAAATATTATTCTAGACAAAGATGCATGATCTGAATGGATATTATCTCTACTCCCTGTATATTGCTGTCTTGTGCCTCGTATAATTATGCACACTTTACTCATATCATTTAATTCAGTCTTTCCAAAACTGTAAAATTGCTGCTTTTTATAGCTACACTAGTGACCCAGTGCACATCGAAAGGAAATTAATTAGAAGGTGGCTGATGGGGCAGGAATGGGGGAGATGAGCCGACATGCCCTGGAGGCAACCTCCCGCAGCCCCTTCTCGGCCAGCACACCAGGGGTGGCACCTCGGCTCAAAGGGCGTCTGCAGAGTGAGTGGGGTCCCTCTGGCAGGTGGAATCCTTCAGTCTGGCCTGCTGGGATCAGGCTGAAACCAGCTCTCTGACATCCCCTGAAGGGTCCTGGAGTGTGAGAGGGCACTCTGCAAAGTTGCTGTCATACAGGGTGTGGAATGCAAACACAAGTGTGCAGTAAACCAGATTCAGGGCTGACAGTCCCCCAGCAACAACGTAACCCATGGTCAAAGGTGCAACATAACCCATGGTCAAAGGTGGAATCATGCAGCCCCATAAGGAATTGGGCTCCCTCCTCTCTGGCTTCAGGGTGTGTCACCCAAGAACCACCACTGCCAAGTCACTGCAGCTTGGCAGCTCCTGCATTGAGCATCTGCCCCCTGGAGGTCAGTGCTTCTCATAGTGGCCTGTGAGACGGGCAAGGGACACTTAGCATATTAGCCTTTTTTATATATAGATTTTACATTAAAAAAAAGATATAATAACATCTTGAGATTCAGGTAAGTTTGAAAATATATTATTTTCACCTGTGAAATGTCACAGACAAGACTCATTCATTACATAGACTTATGTTGTGGTTTTAAGAAATCTTTGTTTTTAATAATGTTTTGTTTTTTGTTTTTTATTGTTTGTGTTTTTTGGGGAGTGACTTTATTTTTATTGTTTAAAGTATTACATATAGTAGTACAAATATTTCCTTTTCCCCCATTGACTTTCCCCCAGCCTCCCCTACTTCCCATAATTGCATGCCCTCAACCGCCCCCCCCGCTCCCCCCCCCCCCCCGAGTGTCTTATATCCATTGGTTGTGCTTATATGCATGCATACAAGTCCTTCGGTTGATCTCTTTTCCCCCTTCCCCAACACTCCCCAGCCTTCCCACTGTAATTCGACCGTCTGTTCAATGCTTTACTGCCTCTGTATCTATCTTTTTGTTTAATAGATTATAGTGTTCGTTATTTTCTGTAAATGAGTGCGATCATGTGCTATTTTTCTTTCATTGCCTGGCGTAATGCTCTCTAGTTCCATCCATACTGCTGCAAATGGTAAGAATTCTTTATTTTTTAAAGCAGCGTAGTGTTCCATTGTGTAGATGTACCATAGTTTTCTAATCCACTCATCTGCCGAAAGGCATTTAGGCTGTTTCCAAATCTTAGCTATGGTGAATTTTGTTGCTATGCAGGGGGTGCATATATCCTTTCTGATTGGTGTTTCTAGTTTCTTGGGATATATTCCTAGAAGTGGGATTACTGGGTCAAATGGGAGTTCCATTTTTAGTTTTTTGAGGAAACTCCATACTGTTCTCCACAGTGGCTGTACTAGTCTGCATTCCCAATAGCAGTGCACAAGGGTTCCTTTTTCTCCACATCTTCATCAGCACTTGTCATTTGTTGATTTGTTGATGATAGCCATTCTGTCAGGTGTGAGATGGTACCGAATTGTCGTTTTGATTTTCATCTTTCGGATAATTAGTGACTTTGAGCATGTTTTCATATGTCTCTTGGCCTTCCTTCTGTCTTCTTACAAAAAGTATCTATGTAGGTCTGTTGCCTGTTTTTTAATATTTTAATCTTTATTGTTCAGTTTATTAATTAGATTGTTCCCCCTTTTTCCCCCTATAGCTCCCCTCCACCCAGTACCCATCCCACCCTCTGCCCTTACCCCCCCACTATCCTCTTCCATAGATGTATGATTTTTGTCCAGTCTCTTGCTGCATCTCCCACCCCCCTTTTCTCCCCAAGAATTGTCAGTCCATTCCTTCTCTATGCCCATGATTCTGTTATATTCACTAGTTTATGCTGTTCATCAGATTTTTAATTCACTTGATTTTTAGATTCATTTGTTGATAGATGTGTATTTGTTGTTCATAATTTTTATTTTTACCTTTTTCTTCTTCCTCTTCTTAAAGAATACCTTTCAGCATTTCATATAATATTGGTTTGGCGGTGATGAACTCCTTTAGCTTTTTCTTATCTGCGAAGCACTTTATCTTACCTTCAATTCTGAATGATAGCTTTGCTGGGTAGAGTAATTTTGGTTGTAGATTCTTGCTATTCATCACTTTGAATATTTCTTGCCACTCCTGTCTGGCCTGCATAGTTTCTGTTGAGAAATCCGCTGACAATCATATGGGTGCTCCCTTATAGATAACTAACTGTTTTTCTCTTGCTGCTTTTAATGTTATGTCTTTGTGTTTTGCTCTTGACATTTTAATTATGATGTGTCTTGGTGTGGTCCTCTTTGGATTCCCATAGTTTGGGTTTCTGTGCTGTTCTTGGACTTTTAAGTCAATTTCTTTCACCAGGTAGGGGAAGTTTTCGGTCACTATTTCTTCAAATAGGTTTTCATTATCTTGCTCTTTCTCTTTTTCTGGCACCCCTATAATTCAGATGTTGGTATGCTTGAGAGGCTGTCCCTGAGGCTTCTTACACTATCTTCAATTTTTTGGATTCTTTTTGCTTCTTGCTTTTCCGGCTGAGTGGATTTTACTTCTTTGTATTTCAAATCTTTGACTTGATTCTTGCAGTCCTCTAGACTGCTTTTAGGTCTTTGTATAATATTTTTTTTATTTCAGTCAGTGTATGCTTAATTTCTAGTTGGTCCTATTTCATATCCTCCTCGAGGGTCTCATTCATATCCTTGAGGGTCTTGTTCATATCCTTGAGGGTCTCATTCACATCCTCAAATGTCTCATTAAGTTCATCGGCCTTTTCTAGGAGCCTCTTGAAAAACCTTATGACCATGGTTTTGAATTCTTTGTCCAGTCATTTTTTTCCCTCCATTTCTTTCACATCTGATTTCTTTCCATGTCTCTGCATTTTGGCTGCTTCCCTGAGTTGGTCAATTAGCTTTGTGTGGTAGATGTCCTCTAAGGGATAGTGGCTCAGCCTCCCTAGTTACCTGAGGTGGATAATCTTGCTGCAGCCCTTTATGGGTTGCACAGTCTTGTTGAAGTTAAGCCTAGATTATTGTTGGTAGCACTAGGAGGGTTTGACCTCCAGGCCAATTGGCTGTGAGGATCAGCTGTGCTCAGGTTGGATGGGTGGAGTCTCCGGGATGAGCAGGCAGCCTTGATTTCCCTTCAGCTCTGCCCTATGGGGAACCTGGGTCTCTGTGCCTGTTGGTAATGGCTGCAAGCACCTCTGAGAGAAAGCTGCCGCTGAGCTCTTCCTGCTGCCAGACAATTCAGCCTCTCCCCACATGAGTCTGCACACCCAAAGTCTCACCTAGGGTTGTAAAACAATGTGGTCTGATGGTTTCCCTTCTCTCTTTTTTTTCTCCTGAAGGAGAGAGCAAATTACGAGTCCTCTCTGCGCACTCGCGCACTTCTGCAGTTCCCAAGTTTACGCGCCCTCTCCGCAAGTTTGCAGACCTCTGCAGTGCCCAAGTTTCAGCGTGCTTCCTCCTTACTGTCTAGTTTCATCCCGTATGAGTGTGGGTTCCCCGGACCTCACCCGGAACTGGGGAATCAGTGCAGTGGGACGCCTTTGTCTCCCTCCCCATTTGAGAAAACCAGCTGGGTTTGCAGCCGCCCGCCCTAGTCATTCGCACATGCACAGCTCTAAACCTCTGACTCTGCACGGTATCCTCAACTCTGCCCTCCGCCGCTCCTCTGAGTCACAGTGTCCTGTCTTTACTTTTATTTGTGGAATTTCCCCTCAGCCAGCTTTCCAGTGATTCTGGATGATGTTTGTTCTGTTGTTAAGCTGTAGTTTTGAAATCGTTTTGTGGGGCAGCAAGATAGGTGTTTACCTATGCCACCAGCTTGGTTCCTCCCCCTGTTGCTTATTTTTTTATTGGATCATTTATCTTCCTGTTATTGAGTTGTATGAGTTCCCTGTAGATGTTGGAGATTAAACCTTTATCTGTGATAACATTTGCAAATATATTCTCCCATACAGTGGGCTTTCTTGTTGTTTTGTTGATGGTTTCTTTTGCTATACAAAAGCTTTTTATTTGGATGTAGTCCCATTTGTTTATGTTCTCTTTAGCTTCTATTGCCTTAGGAGCAGTATCGGTGAGGAAATTGCTTTGGCATATGTCTGAGATTTTGCTGCCTGTGGATTTCTCTAGTATTTTTATACGTTTTTAGTAATGTTTGTATATGCAAAAGCCACATTGTTCTTACTTAAAGAGTTGAGCTAGTGTTTTATTTTTATTTTTTTGATCAGTAGCACACTGCATAAGGTATTTTTATGTGTCATTTATCCCATTTTAATCTCCCTCTTTCATTCACCTGTTTAAAATTACTTGGCCCCTTCCTGCTTTGTTCTTCTTCCTTTTAAGACAAATCTGGTTTTGACATAGAAAAGAAAAATTACTAATTTATATGTTTTGGCACAAAAACTTTATGAGTTTTTATGGAGTTAAGATCTAGTATTGATGAAAGCCCAGGAATCATATAGTAGGAAATTTCTTTGTAAAAGGTCATTTATTTTAGGATTTTCTTGGGAAGAAGGGCCAGAATCTAATGGTAGTTGATGAGAATAAAACAAAATTTAAACACTATTCACAAAAACTAATTTTTATTTTGCATTGTACTCATGTTTGAATTCCATCGTCATTATCATTATCATTAGCATCATCATCATCATCATCATCATCATGCTTTGTTTGGGAAGTCTTTTTTTACTGGAGGGGAAGGAAATCTCGTGGTATGCATTAGTAACCATATTCCAGCAGATGGCAGCAAAAGATTTAGCATCTGGGCCTATAAGGCAGGAACATACTCATTAATATTTTTGGAATATTTTATGTTGCTTAGAGTGATTTAAAAATACAATAAAAATAAACTTAGAAACAATTTCACAGAACTTTTAAAATCATTTGCTTTTTCTTTATATTATAAAGTTAGAAAATTAGTAGTTTAATGTGACAGTAAATATTTTGTATAAATATTTTTGAAAGACTGTTTAAGCTGCTTACCTGCCAGTCCATTCCCTACTCCCAAACTCAGCCATGATCATTGTTAATAGTTAGGATTCTTTTCCATACTATCTTTGTTCACGTTACACATGTGTTCTTCTATAACCAGTTTTTTTTTTTTAATTTGAATATCCTTTTCTTATTAATCAACTACTGAATTGTCCATAATTCTTTGGTTATATGATTATGTATATTTTAAAAAATACTCATGTTCCTTTAACTTGTTTCAATTTTTATGAGAAGGCTTGAATAAATGTATGGCATACTTATTTATTTTGGATAAAATTGTAGGGGTGGAATCATTGAGTATATGCACATGAGCTCTCTTTATACTTATTGTCAAAATGCTTCCAAAAAAGTTTTTACTGCAAACACTCCAATGTACATCATAAGAAAAGTGTTCACCTAAATGTATTCATTATTCAGCCACTCTTATTGAACCTTTGTAAGTTGCAATTTTGTTTGTTAAATTTTTTTTTCTTATTTCCTGTGCAAGTCTATTTATTGTCTCCCATAAATAAAACTTCGTATATTGGTACAAATGAAAAATGGAATGTCAAATAAAAATATAAACAATTTTTTTTTTTAGTTTTTAACAGGTAATATTAAGGGTTAAAAGAAGGAAGATTTATTTAAATGTAACTGGAAGATGTTCTGTGGGTAAAAATAAAACTTTTCAAATTTTCTTAATTATATAACTATTTTTTCTAGCATTAGGAGGAAACTATTCAATATAGTTCTCTTAAGGAAATCCATTAGATCAGAGGAACTAAAACTAATATAAATTGAAGCTCTTTGTGTTTAAAATGGACTATGATTAATGCTAAGGCATAACTAGATTTTTCTATGTAACTTTACAGGCATTATATTTGTCCAATAATGGGTTTGATTGTTGGCATTTTATGTATAAGTATTATAGTCAAACTTAAGTAAACTTTGATAAAAAGTTGGTTATGCAAGTTTCTTAACCTTAAAATAAACTTTTATAAATACTGAGTAAATATCTAAGGTGATTCTATTATATCTTGGCCTAGATTAAAACGTCAACTTTTCGTTTTCTAACAGCAAGGTCATGCAAACCATAGCAGACTGATTTTTTTTTTTTTCTGTTAGGATGAATGAGTAAGAAATATACCCTGTAAAATCTGATACAAAGTTTTTTTGCATTATATATTACGATGTCTCTTTTCCTTTTAAAACCCACAAATATTTTTGCTAATTTTTTTTAAACAAACGTTTCCTCTATAAAAAGCCAATATTGCATGTGTTAGATAAAGATATTTTTCCCTCTTAACTATAAGCAAATCTGGTTTCTCTTTTTGTTATTTGCTGTAAGTTTGGAAGTGATGTGTATCTGGGATTATTGGTAGGTATTAGATAAAAATCACTGATGCAAATTAAATTATAGATAGTATAGATTTTGTGTGTGTGTTTTTAAAAATATACTTTTATTTCAGAGAGAATGGTGGAGAGAGATAGGAACATCCTATATAATAAAAGAGAAACATGCAAATTTGACCATACCTTTGCTCTTGATTGGCTATGCTATCAGCCATTCAGGAGCAGGAGCGGGGCCAAGTGGCACGAGCGCCGGCCCTGGGGGTGGAGATGAAAGGTGGTGGCAGCGAGTGCCCAGCCCCCGGGCACTGTGAGGAGAAGCAGCAGCAGCAGCAGTGGTGGTGGTGGCAGGGAGAGCCCGGCCCCCAGGCGCTATGAGTGGAAGTGACGGTGAGTGCCCAGCCCTTGGGACTGGGTGGTCACAGGCAGCCAAGGCTGAGCTGAGCAGGGTGATGGCTGGGTGCCCAAGGCTTAAAGCTTCACCTGAGGCTTTAGGCCTTGGGCAGGCTGGAGGTGAGCCATCAGTTGGACATCCCCTGAGGGCTCCCAGTATGTGAGAGGGGGTAGGTTGGGTTGAGGACCACCCATTTGCACAAATTTCGTGCACCAGGCCCCTAGTCAATGATAAGAGAGAATCATTGATTAGCTGCTCCTGTGTGCCCCACACTGGGGTTCCAGCCTGCAACCTGGGGATGTGCCCTGACCAGGGATTGAACTGTGACCTCCTGATTCATAGGTAGATACTCAACCACTGAACAGCCACACAGGCAAGGCAATTTCTTTTCTTTTCTTTTTTTTTTTTAATGTAAAGATTTGTTTTATTTCTACTGGGAAAAGAGGGGGATAAATAGAGCTGTTTTCCAATTGCTCTCCACTGTGTATACACATACGCACACGCATACAAAAAAATACACACATACCAAAAATACCCCAAACAAACAACAACAAAAAAGAAAACAAGAATTAAAAATCAAAACACTCTCAAACTGCATCAATACTTTGCATTTTGACCAAAAGAATAGATCCTAGGAGGAAGTGCAAAATCAGATGACCGAAAATGCTGAACAAACAGCATTATTAATATACAAAATATTTATATTACTGAACTAGTAACAGTTGATGTTCTCCGTGTCTGTAAAACTTTGGAACCACATAGCTGATTTGTTAAATCTAGTCCATGCCAACTTCCAAAAACCAGAAAAGATTTTATTTAGCTTAATTCTTTGATGCCTCATCAAAATTTTCTACAAGATGGAACATCATCATCTTCCTCATCAATGTCTTCTGGTTTTGGTGCTTTGTTCTCCAACACTTGCCAAGGGAACTGTTCAGCTAACTTCCTAAGGCTTGTTAAGCTGTCAGCACCAAGCTGACTTAATATTCCAGGAAGCATTTCTGTGATTGGTTTGGCTTCTGCATGACTGGTAATTGCAAAGGTGTTAGCAGAAAGGGAAGCCTGGACTTTGGGATTGTTGAAATGAATAACTGTTCCATCATCTTTAATCATATTTACCTCTTCAATACCAGCTATATTATTGACATCCAGTTTTTTTAGAGAACTCTGAAGTTTTTTTGTCATCAGATGTAGCTGTTCTATGTACCACCTTCTTTTTTCTGGAAGCTGTACCCTTGCCCCCTATCCGGACCTGAGCCTGAAGTTTGGCTAACTTTTCTTGATTCATGCTGTTGGTAAATCTGATGCAGGGAGAGTCCTCCACCACCAGCACGCGGCAAGAGCAAGATGGCTGCCTGAGCCTAGACCCAAGGCTATTTCTTATAGTTTAAAAAAGAATTGCCATTCTAGTTCTTTACTAGACTGTATTTTGATTTTGTCCTTCACCATCTATGTGTACAACGATTGACAGAATGACCTAGTTATGGTTTAACCTGTACAAAGTATCAATTTTTTTTAAGGTCTGAACACTGCTAACCTAGTCTGAGTTTAGGTTAGCATCTTCCTAGGAGATGGGTTTTTCCACTCTTGGTTCATGTGGTGAACTTGTAATTAACCAAATGCAGTGACTTTTCTATGTTATTCAAAAGATTCCTTGAACCTAAATGTAGAATTTGATATCTTAATGTGTTAAATAGCATTGTATGGTTTAGGGGATCTTTTTTCAATCTTTCAATCTACAGAAAACTTTTTCAGTTCAATGTAATCATCCAGACTACTATTTTTCACTTTTGTATTATCCTGAAATTTGACAAGTACAAAATGTGATGTGGCATGTGTTCATATAAGTTGTTTTTTAAAAGTATCGTTAGGATTTTAAATTTATGCATAATTGTGGTTGCCTTTCTAACAAGGTGTAATGAAAGGTGATTTTGCTCTTTTCTTGAAGTGGTGAATATAGACTGCTCTTTCAAAATTGAGAGCCTGAGCAAAAAAAGAATCTTCATATGAAACCTGAAAACTAGTTTTCCTAAAACCATAATACTGAATCTGTCCACCATTACTGGAATATAAGTCCACTTTGTATGGTGGTTTTACACTACAAATAAACTAAACACTTTAAATAACTAATCTTGCAGGTGTCTATATAAGTAATGGAAATGTAAATAATAGTTAAAGAAATGCAGAACTCCATGATTACATGACTGTTTTTGAGCCTGCTTTCCCACTCTATTAGGCAAATCTATATTTTATTATTAACACACACTTCATTTTGGAAGCATCTTTTAAATAGAAATGTCAGTTTTTCTAATCTTCCCACACAGCATCATTCAAAACCCTTCCCCACAATTGCATACTCCACAAAAACCTTTCTTAATTGACCAAATACAATGTGAAAATTGTCTGAGGGAATCTACTTTTATTCCTCCATGTCCTGATTTTAAAGTAGAGAGATTTCATCATTACTTTGATTAATTAAACAAAAATGACTAAAAATAAAAAGATTTCAAAAACACAAAATCGAATATAATGTAAACATTCTTTATGGTCTATTTTTATTTTTAGCCTGTTAACTCCTACCTTTGTTACATCAAGTATCATAAATGTTTAATCTGATAGTGTCTTATTGTAGGAATATAATCTACAAAACAAAATAAGAATTGTGGAAAAATCACCTCAATATTTAATAAATGAATTTTATATTGTTAAAATAAATCAGTGACTTTAAAATTAAAATACTTTCTGTACTGGTAATTTAAATAGGAAGATAGATGATTTATTTCAACAAAGGCATACTTCGTTTTACTGTGCTTCACTTTACTGTGCTTGGCAGATACTGCACGTTTTGCAAATTAAAGGTTTATAACAACCCTTTGTTTGTGGGATCCATTTTTCCAACAGCATTTTCTCACTTCATGTCTCTATGTCATAGTTTGGTAATTCTCATAATATTTCAAACTTTTTCATTATTATTATACTTGTTATAGTTATCTGTGATTAGTCATCTTTAAAATTACTATTGTAATTGTTTTGGGGTGCCATGAACTATGCCCCTGTAAAACAGTGAAGTTAATTGATAGGCTGTATGATTTTAACTGCTCTACCAACTGGCTATTTCCTTCTCTCTCCTTTTCTTTAGGCCTCCCTATTTCCAGAAACACAACAGTATTGAGATTAGTCCAATTAAGGCAAAAAGGAAGAAAGTGGGAGACATCTGTAATACTATCAATAATAAAAAATTTTAAAAGAGTAAGAAAGTAAGTCTGTATTCAAGAGAAAGGAAGAGTTGCATGTGCCTTACTTCTCACAATCTAGAAATGATTAAGTTTAGAGAGGAAGGCATGTCAAAAGCCAGGACAGTTGAAAGCTAGGCCTATTGCACCAGGTAGCCAATTTACAAATGTAAAGGAAAAGGTCTTGAAGAAAATTAAAAGTGCTACTTCAGTGAACACACATGTAAGAAAGAGAAATCGGACTACTGTGGATATGAAGAAAGTGTTAGCGACCGGGATAAGGACCAAATGAGCCATAACATTCCCTTAAACCGAAGCCTAATTCCCTTAAACCAGAGCAAGGCCCCGAGCCTCTTCAGTTCTATGAAGGCTGAGAGATGTGAGCAAGCTGCAGGGAGAAAAGCGTGAAGCTAGAAGAGATTGGTTCATGAGGTTGAAGGAAAGAAGCCGTTTCCGTAATATAAATATTGGAGGTGAAGCATCAAGTGCTGGTGTGGAAGCTGTAGCAAGTTAACCAGAAGACTATGTAAGATAATTAATGAAGGTGCTACTCTAAACAACAGATTTTCAATGTATGCCCAACAGCCTTCTATTGGAAGAAGATGCCATCTAAAACTTGCAAAGGAGGAGGAGCCAGTGCCTGGCTTCAAAGGACAGACTGACTCTCTTGTTAGGGGCTAGTGCAGCTGAGGACTTTAAGGTGAAGCCAGTGCTCACTTACTATTCTGGAAATTCTGTGGCCGTTAGGAATTATGCTAAGTCTACTGTGCCTGTGCTAAATAAATAAACAAACGAAACCTGGATGACAGCCCTTCTGTTCATAACATGGTTTACTGCAGTGATCGGCAAACTCATTAGTCAACAGCCGAATATCAACAGTACAACGATTGAAATTTATTTTGAGAGCCAAAATTTTTAAACTTAAACTTCTTCTAATGCCATTTCTTCAAAATAGACTTGCCCAGGCCATGTTATTTTGTGGAAGAGCCACATTCAAGGGGCCAAAGAGCCGCATGTGGTCGCGAGCCACAGTTTGCTGACCAAGGATACTTTAAGTAAATATTTGGTTGCGAAAACAAAAGACTCCTATTAAAATATGACTGCTTATTGACAATGTGTCTGATTTACCCAAGAGCTCTGATGGAGGTGGACAAGAATAATTTTGTTTCAATACCTGTTAACATAGCATCTACTTTCAAGTCTTATTATTTAAGAATTCTGTGGAATTATTTAAGTAACTGCAGATGTGGTGGAAATAGAGAACTAGAATTGGAAGTGGAGCCTGAATTACTGCAGTATCATGATAAAACTTAAATGGATAAAGAGTTGCTTCTTATGGATCAGCTTAAAAAAAAGTAGTTTCTTGAGACAGAATCTAATCCTGGTGAGGATACTATTAGGATTGTTGAAATGGCAACAAGAGATTTAGAATATTACATAAACTTAGTTGATAAAGCTGTGGCAGGATTTGAGAGGATTCAACCTTGACAGAAGTTATTCTGTGGCTAAAAACTATCAAACAGCATCATGTGCTACAGAAAAATCATTTGTGAAAGGAAGAGCCAATGGGTACATCAAATTTTATTGTTGTCTTTTTGTAAGACCTGCCTCTGTTACCCAACCCTCAACAACTACCACCCTTATCAGTCAGCAACCATCTACATTGACGCAGGACACTCTGTCAGCTAAAAGGTTATACTTAGCGAAGGCTCAGAAAATAGTTAACATTTCTTGGTAAAGAACATATTTTAAAATTAAGATATTTACATTATTTTCTTAGATATACAACTTTTGCACTCTTAATAAACTACAGAATAGTGTAAATATAGCTTCTATACATGCACTGGGAAACCAAAAAAACTTGGTGGCTTGCTTTATTATGATATTCACTTTATTGTGGTGGTCTGGAACCAAACACACAATATGTCAGATCAATACCTTGTTCATGAAATTGTGTCACAGTCCGCTTCTAGGGAAACTGACCTAAGACACTCTCTTGACTGGAGGTGGCCAATCCATACCCTAATGCCCTGTGTTATCATGACTTAGCCAGTTTCGGTGACCTTTTAGCTCCCGTTCTTGCTACTAATGGCATGTGTCTCCACGGATGGAGACAGCTGTGATCTAAATGGTGGAGCATGAGCATTCTGGGAAGAATTTAGATCCCAAAAGTCTTGTGGCATGCTTATATAAACGCTTTTTTTTTTTTTTTAACAAAATAGCTTCTAATAAAAACAAAACAACAAAAACATACCTTTGCTATGTTAGTAAATGTTGAATAGCTTATGAATTCAGGAACCTTAAACAGCATTATCCAAGAGGAAGCTATATATGTAAAAGGCTAATACGCTAGGTGTCTGACCTTCCAACCAGTCACTAAGACGTGTACTGACCACCAGTAACTTGGCAGTGATGGTTCTTGGGTGACACACCCTAAAACCAGAGAGGAGGGAGCCTGATTCCTCACCAGGATATACCACTCCAGCTTTGACTTATAGTTTATGTTGTTGCTAGGGCACTGTCAGGGCTAATTCTGGATTACTGCTGTCTTAAGTTTTCATTCCACACCCTGTAGGACGGCAACTTTGCAGAGTGCCCTCTCACACTCCAGCACCCCTCAGGGGATGTCAGAGAGCTGGTTTTTGCCCAACCCCTGCACCCTGGCCAAGGGACACTCACTCTGCAGATACCGAGGAGGGACCTGGGCATGTCCGGCCAGCCCTTCTCGTCCAATCCTGCCCTGCTGCTGGCCACTTGCTAATTAATTTTTTTTCAGTGTGCATGAATCCGTGCACCAGGTCACTAGTTTTTTATATAAAAGTAATAATGATAGATGTAAACTAAAAGGCAAGGCAAAAAGTAGTGGTGTACCAGGCAAAAATTGAAAGTTTTATAAAACCTCTTATCATTCCATATGAGAAAATATAATAATCTTTTAGAAGTAGATACATTTTCTAATAACATTTTGTTCATTAATGCATATTTCTAACTTCCATTTAGGCAAACAGTTCTTTATAGTGTAGAGTTTATGGTTACATAAGCATTAAAGATTTTGTCTACTCATATACTATCAGGCAAATCTACGTAAAATATTTGTGGCTTTGATGTGAGATGTTGGAGCTATGAATCTTGAGTTCTTTGCAAGTTCTGCAATTTGTTTGAACTTTTTTGTATAAGGAACACCAAATTAGCTTGTTATACTTAGTCATTCAAGTATGTCCAATTTGCATACCCATAATTTGAATGCCACGCATTCAATTTAATCTTCTTTCCATTGCTTTCCCTGGCTCCCTTCAAAAGATTAAGAATGACATAGATATATTTGGATGTTTCCTACTATATGTCCCAGAAAATTTCATTCAGAATATTTTTGCCGTTTATTTCAAACCATTTTTTTTTCTTGAAGAGTGGTGAAAATCTGAAGATGGGAGCATCTCTAAGGATTTGGTATCTATTCCAAACATGCATGCTTATAAAGCAACTGTTACAATGTTCGTTCTTTTAATATAGGATTCCACTTAGAACTTTAGCATGTATATTGGAGGTACTTTTAAGAGATTTTGATATTTTTATTTGGATATTGCTGTGATTTCTGGATAGCCCTTTATGTATTTCTGTAGGCAATTTTTCATATTGTCAGAGAAGCCACTTTATTTTACTGAATAACTGTTTAGACATTTACTTTTCTCTATAAAAATTCTGGTAATTTTATCCTGAAGCAAAGGAACTTCTGCTCTTGGAAATATTTTCATTTTAAAAAGAACTTTACCTTTTAAATCAAAGTAACTAATATATAATATAACACTAAAATGGTACTGAAGAGCTTCTAATAAAATAAAATGGTTCCCTTGTTCTCCCAAACCACCATTATCACCCTCCGTACTTTTAAAGTCAACAAACATTAACTGAGAGTTTATTTGTAATGATTTCCCATAAAAAAATCATCTCTAAAATCTAACTTCTATACTTCGATTTATAGTTTTAAAACATTTTCTATCTAATTCCTCATGTAACAGACATCATTTAGCTTACATCCTACCACCAATATGTAATTGCATTAATTTTAGATTATTCAGCTACTTTTTTTTAAATAATAAAAAAAAGAAACAAAACAACAAAAACCAAATCAAACTCTCTCCCTCTCCATCTCTCTTTTTGTAGAAACACATATGTTATATAATCTGAAGCCAATCTGAAGGCAAAAGAAAAGACATAAAATTGGCTTGTTTGCCCAGTATGGCAACAAAGTCACCAGTAAGATTTAAGTCATTTCTGCTAAGATTTATAATACAGTAACCCTTAGCAGCATATTGTTATAGGCAGCACTTCAGATACTTGTTTTGCTTCCTATCTAAAGATTTTTCTGGAAGATGAATAATATTAATAATAACAATAACAACAACAGCTACCATTATAATAAAGATTTTAGTAATTTCAGGCCTTCTCTAAATTCTTCTGTGTACTTAGAAATTCTTACCATGCCTATGAGGTATTGTTATGCCCATTTTATAGATGAGGAATGAAAAGCACCGAGAGATTATGTCACTTATCTGCTCTAGTTACTATAATTGACGACTTAACCATCTCAACATTTAGTGATGAAAAGCAATCGTTATTTATTCTCATAGATTCTGAGTCAGAAATTGGGACAGTACCCAGCAGAGAATGCTTGCCTCTCTCTACTTCAAGAGCTAATGGTGAGACTGAGTTATTCTGCTTTTCTTTTGCTATCGACTTGTCGTTTCTTTCCATTGTGCTTGGAAAAGTACTTCAAACTTCTTAAATTTATTAAAACTTGTTTTTGGCCTAGCATGTAATCTATCCTGGAAACTATTCCATGTGCTCCTAAGATTCCATGTGCTTCTGTTTTGTACAATGTTTTGTACAGGTATTTTAAGTCTTTTCCAGAACGTCATGTAGTTGGAATCATAGAGGATTCAGCCTTTTTAGATTGGTTTATTTCACTTTGTAATATGCAGTTAATGTTTCTCTATGTCTTCTCATGGTTTGATAGCTCATTTCTTTTCAGCATAAAGCAATATTCCATTGTCTCCTTATGCCATTGTTTATTTATCCATTTATCAAGTGAAAGGCATCACAATAGCTTCTGAATTTGCACGATTAAGAATAAAACTGCTGTGAACATTCATGTGTTGGTCTCATACCAGGCACATTGGCCAGAGCTTCTGTGGGCCTTTCCAACCTTCATGGGAATCTAAACTGCTGCCTTCATTCTTTGAGGAGGCTCTCAGGTGTCTAGAATATGCCCAATCCCATCAATGTGTCAAGCAAGGAGAGACAGAATCCTTTTCCTTGGGCAACTCCTGAAAAGGAACATTTGACCCATGACCCAAGTCTTTCCTTCCTCAAGGAAAAGCTGAAATTTTTAAAAAATATATTTTGATTGGTTTCAGAGAGAGGAGAGAGAAATATCAATAAGGAGAGAGAATCATTGATCAGCTGCTTCCTGCACACCCTAAATTGGAGATCGAGCTCACAACCCGTGCATGTGCCCTGACTGGGAATCAAACTGTGACTTCCTGGTTTATAGGTCCATGCCAGCCAGGATGGAACTTTTTTTTGCTTGCTTGTTTGTTTGTTTGTTTGTTTTGTTAATGCGCATTCACTCTGCATTGAGCCAGGGAAACCATCTATAGTGAGTGCCTGTGCACTAGTTTTAACTCCAACCTTTATTCTGTGCAGTCCCAAGGGCCTAGTGTATGCCAGGCCCAGCCAATGCTCCTATGCCAGTGGTCGGCAAACTCATTAGTCAACAGAGCCAAATATCAACAGTACAACGATTGAAACTTCTTTTGGGAGCCAAATTTTTTAAACTTAAACATCTTCTAATGCCACTTCTTCAAAATAGACTCTCTCAGGCTGTGGTATTTTGTGGAAGGGCCACACTCAAGGGGCCAAAGAGCCACATGTGGCTCACGAGCTGCAGTTTGCTGACCATGGTCCTAGGTAGATGAGACAAAAGCCCTGCCCTTCAGGTAGCACCTGGAAAAGTTAAGTTGGATCTAACCCTATGTCCCTTAGGAATAAGCTAAGAGCTGGAGGTTTCCTTCTGATCATCCGACTCGATGTCAGAGGTGGGGATTATGATGAGAGGATGGCTCAAATTTTCCTATCAGTTTTTATGTGGATGGTTTTGCATGTGCCTAAGATGCAAGAGCCTCTCACCTAATTTTGGAATTTATCAGAAAAGAAATTTATTTGTGTATTGCTGTTGAATTGGTGTGTCCATAGGAGGAATGGTAGTATAGGACTTCTATTCTGCCATCTTGCTAATATTACCTCCAAGAATTTCTTAAAAGGAGGTGAATAGTATAAATATTATTAGCCCTTATATATAAAAAGTTTCACAATTCAATAAAATAAGCTTACAGTATGAGATTTAAATATTTACATATTTGGAGGAATTCTATCTGTTATCTGATTTTGTTACTGAGAAATGTAACTTTTTTCTGAAAAAAAATAGGAATGATGGCTTTATTTCTGATACTCTAAAATTTATAGTAATATGCATTAGAATGTGTAAAATTTTCTTTTTTGTCTTGAAATTTGGTCTGCTTTTCAAACAAAGTTCATGTCCTTCAGATTGAAAGACCCATCTTTAATTATGCTTTTGCTAATTTCTGACTTTCATTTTCCATTTTTTCTTTCTAGAATTGTTCTTATGTAGAATTTGGATACCATAGATTGATCTTTCACCTCTTCCTCCCTCCCTCTCCCTGCGACCAGTTTCCTGTTACTTGCTTTTCTGTTTCATTTTTAAAAGATTTCCTAAAATCTCTCTTCCTGCCAGCCAAACTTTAGGTTTATTTCTGCTTATTTCCACTAGGTCTATGTTTTTTAGTGAAGTATCTTTTCATTTCTCTGAGAAACCATTAACTGGTATTTTTATGTGGTCCTTTTAAAATTCATCCTGGCTTTATTATTTTCTCTATTTTTATTTTTATTTTTATTTTTGTGTGTGTATATGTGTGTGGTATTATATTCCTTTCATACTGGAGGATTCTTCAAATGTTTAGAGTTAGGACTACAGAGTTGATAGGAAGAAATTTGGGCATATGTGGTGCTTGCTAACTCTGTGTACTGTCTTAGTGTGGCAGCAATATAATTTGGAAACCCACAGCTAACAATAAAATGCTCCAATCATTAACCTGAGACACAATGAGTGCAGCAGACTTTTCTTGTGGTTTTGTTGTAAGAACTGCCTCAGCCACTGCCAACCTTCACAACCATCACCCTAACCAGTCAGCAACCATCTACATTGAGGCAGGCCACTCTGTCAGCTAAAAGGTTATATACTCAGTGAAGGCTCAGGCAATGATTAACATTACTCAGTAAGAAAATATTTTAAAATAAAGGTACTTACATTATTTTCTTAGACATAATACTTTTTCACTCTTAATAGACTATAAAATAGTATAAAAATAATTTCCATATGCACTGGGAAGCCAAAAATCTTGGTGACTTGTTTCATTATGATATTCGCTTTATTGTGATGGTCAGGAACCAAACCCACAACATGCCATAGATAAATATCTTGCTCATAAAGTTGTGTCATATCTGTTTCTGGGGAAACTGACTTAAGACACTCTCTTAACTGGGGTTAGCCAGTCCATACCCTAATGTCCTATGTAATCACGACTCAGCTAATTTCTGCGACCTTTTGGTTCCTATTCTTGTTACTAATGGCATGTACGTCCAAGGCTCATTTTTTCACTTCCTTGGAGACAGCCCTAAACTAAATGGTGGAGTCAGCATGATTAAGATGTTAACAGTAAAACTGACAAGCATGTTTTGTTTGACAAAGCAAAAAATTAGGGAGTGGTGCTTATGACTATACATATCTTATTGAAAGTTTTTTTTTCTAAATAATCACAAAAGTGTAAACAATTGAAAGCTGGGGAGCACTAGTAAGAATTAGGTTGCTGTTCAAAATTTTACATTATGAAAAACATATATATCCATATATATATCCATATATATGGATATATATATATATATATACACACACATATATACACATACATACACACACATACATACCTGTGTGTGTTTACAATCATGATCTTGACTTTTTCTAAGTGTAGGAGGGAATCTCCCATTTATACCATTAATTTAAAGCCAATTGGAACCAATGTTCCGTAATCGTCATTGTCTTTGATTATTATTTACTGAGCATCCATGTGATATATAATATCGGCTTAAGTTTGAGCAGTCCTGGTCCCTGTCCCTGGAGAGCCTTTGAACTGCATTAAGGAAATGTAGCAGCACATAGGATAAGAACAAGTACACAGCATATGGTAGGGGCAAGAATGCTGGATATGTTTGTTAGGTTTTGCCAAACTCTTGCCTTTTGGAAAAATGTTCATACAGTAGTTTTGATTCATGGGAAGTAGGACTTTTAGCAGATGTAGAAAAAAATGTTTTGAGTCATTTCAGATGTGAGAAGCATAGCTTGGGTGAAAATCTAGGCTATAGAAGAGAAAACAAAAGATAACAAAAACATTAACCTGATTCAAAAGACACATGTTTACAGGTCATCAGTAGAGTAGAAAGGAGGCTTTGCCACAATTGGTAGGATGGCCTGGAAAATTAACCTACAAGATGCCCTGAGAGAAGGAAATAAAACAGAATTTAAAAAGCACAAATAGGAATAATAATTGGCATGAAGGTAGGAAGATGAATTCTCTAAGTCAGAATCTAAAAAATGAGAATAAGAGTATTCATTAAACACAAACACACACACACACACACACACACACACACACACACACAAACACACTGAAGGTTCAGTATAATTAGAGAAAGGAGGAAACCATGTGCAAAAATAAGAAAAAGCCTATCTGAACATCTAATATTTTTAGAGGAAGCTTTTCAGGCAAAACATCAGAATATAATTTCAAGTTCAAAGTGGTAGAAGGCAGAGATGAGATTGTGTAGCATGCAATGAATTGTTTGGCATGAATTTGCATGTTTTAATTGGCATATCTATAAAAAAGGATTCTACTGAGAGGCAGCACTAGCAGAATTACTAAGCATTCAGACAATGGAATCAGATTGCCCGAGGTGAAATTCAGTTTCCCCGATCTCAGATTATTTGACACTGGGAAAATTGTTTTACCTCTGTGTGCCTCAGCAGTGTACCTACCATTCAAAAGATTTCAAAGATTGAATTTCTAAATACATGTAAAGCACTATACCAGCATCTGTTACATAACACAGTCATTGATTGTTATTATAACTATTATCATTAATCTTACTTTTCCCAATGCATGAAGGCACTTTTATACATTTCTGGATATCTACTTTTCTTGACTTGGCTCTATTTATTTACTCAAGAAGTTAAGAATCTTATGAAATGCCTAGCTCTGGGAATATGTAATTTGTATAAGTAGATGACAATGGAGAGCTTATATTTAATGAGCAAAAAAATGACATATTAGTAGAATACAATTTTTATTTTAAATCATGTGATTTTCAATGCCTTTCACGACTGCCCCATCCCTTATCATTCAGAAAAGTTAATGGCTTTTTATGTGCACTGTATAGGTTTGTTTCTTCCTATACAAAGAATACTATAAGAGAATCAATGCTTAAGAACTTGAAAGTTTTAGCATTGATCAGCAGGATTAAAGTCTGAAAGATTCAGAGGGTAGGTTTTAATCAATAAACTAGGAGTGGAAAAGAACATAGAACAAAGTGAGGCATTTTTACTCTCCCCACATTAACAGAAAATTCCATATTTTTAATGAAGTGGGGGATATGACTGGAGCTTGGTGAAGAGAAAGGAGAAAAATAATTTAGAGCTTAATGAGAAATGAGTCCTTCTATCCTCTTCTTAGGCCACATTCTATGTCCTGCAGGGAAATGAGAGAACAGTAGACATTTAGGGAAACCCAGAGCATAGAGGATTTATGTCTTTTCTTTCAAAACATGGTCTAAGGTCACTGCATCCTCTCAGAGGAGCTGAGCATGGAGCTGCAGTGTGGATTAGCAAGCGAGGTAAGACAGGACAAAGGGTGAAAGGAGCCTGAGATGGCCTTCTTCAGGCTTGGGAGAGTTTTCAAAAGTTTCTGATGCTCTCAAGAAGGGCCCAGAGGGAGAGAGAGCCAGAGGACTGAGCCACTTGAATGAGGAGGACCCAATATGTCAGCTAAAAGCACAGGACTGTGAGTGTCAGTTACTCATGCAGTGGTGAAAAAGGCCAGTAGCAGAATAGGCTGCCCCATCATGTCACTGTGGAAACCTGTGGGAGCAGATGAAGTCCTCAGAGCTAAGGATGCCCTCTCCCCACTTCCTCTCTTCTGCCTTACATCTGTGGTACTATCTGAGCCCCTCTCCAAACTTGATGTTACCCAGAAAGAAGAGGAGGGTAGGGGAAGAAAAATAATCCTGTGTTGACTACTGAGAGTTAAAGAAAAGACTGATTTTTAAATCTGGAATTGACAGGTTTCTAAATTTGCAAGATTAAAAAAAATTTTTTTTTTGTTTTGCTACTGAGAAGAAATGGAAAATCATGAGCAGTGCAGTGTTCAGTTACCGAAAAGTATCAATGAGTCTTTTTACATCTAAGTTGTGCACGTCACCATCATCCCAGCTACAGTTATGACACTTCAACAGCCTCGCAAATGGTATGATTAGGTCTCAGAATCAACGATGTAGAAATAGGCCGGTTAGGAAAAGGGCAACATGAGCCAGAATGATCAGGGAAGGTGTGAAGGAGATGGAAGTCATGGCAAGTGAATTTTAAGTAGACAGTAACAGGAGCGAATCCATTTTGAGGTTGAATCAAGCCTCAAGGTGTGGGCATGTGTTAAGTGGCATGGTGAACAAAGAGAAAGAGAAACACTTGGCAATAGTGAGAAAAGTTGTTTGGAACTAAATTTCTGACCTATGCACAATTGAGAAAAAAATATTAAGGGACAACAAATAGATTTTATAGCCCCAAGGGCAGTGACCTGGCTTTTACACAGAAACCAACATTTTTCAGAGAAGTGGCCAAAAGCCTACTTACACTCTTCTGTATCAGACTCTGGGTTCAGCCCTAACTGGCTATGCAACATGGGACACAAGCAGTACCTGTAACATGTGTTTGAAACAAGCTCTGCTACCCTAGAGAAAGCCAAGTACTAACCATTCCTGTCCTGCCAGTTTCCTGTGTTCAGTAGAGGCGCAGACAAATGATTCAGGGACTAGAGTAACCAAGGTTATGTGAAAATGAGATTGGAGGATTTTCTATGTAATTCTGACTTTCAATTTCAAATAATACTTCACTGCTTCCCCTTCTGTGCTACAAATAAAGATTATATTTGGCATGTTTGCTTTTCCTGGGAATTTTCTATTTTGAAGATTCCCTTCTTCCCTGCCCTATCGCCAGGCTCATGTCCACTTCTGAGTGTCTTTTGCTTAATGTTTTCTCTGTCAAAGGTTTCTAATTGTACAGGTGTTTTTTGTTTTGTTGTCACCCCTTTTAGGATTCTCTGACAACTAAGATTTTAGAAGCCAGTTCAAAAGCGGCAACGCCATAATGCTACTTTTTTGCGCTTTAGCATTCATACATTTAGAACATTTTATATTTTAGTTATTGAAATCAAAAAGGAATTTGAGGTACCAGAATATTGAAGAGGATACTTGGAAATGTGTTATGAATTCAGAGTCCATGTTGAGGGCGCCATCAGTTTACTATTAGCTCGCTGCTGCGGTATTGAGGACAGAGCTTAGCCAGCTTCTGGCTCACTAGTAGATACCCAGTAAGTGGCACTTTCTCTTTCTCTTTTTCCTTTCTCAATGATAACCTATTGATGAAGAATATTGAATTAATTTTTGCTAAGAAATTCTACTGACTCTACTTTTAAAATCTGGCCATGTTTCACCTTTTCCACTGCTGCTAGGCAACTGTCATGTCTCCCCTGGATTACTACTGCAACAGCCTCCTAAGTGATCTCTCTCCTAAGTGACCTCTCTTGTTCACCCTGCTCCAGCATGCTGGCCTCTGCGTTTCCTGACTATGCCAAGCGCTTTGCTTCTTTAGATTCCCTGCTCTGGCCATTATTTCTTTCTGAAATATCTTTCCCCTAGATGTTCTCAGGGCTTGCTTCCTTTCTTCCATTTTGTCTTTATTCCAACAAAATTTGCCCTGATTATCGTATCTCAAATTACAAATAGACACTTCCCCATACCCCCAATTCATTCCTCTTGTGGTATTCTGAACTTTTTCCATAAGAGCTTCATCTTTGAACATACTACATGATTTATTTAATTTTTAGATTTATTGTTAATTGTCTCTCCACCTCCCTCCCCCAAAAAGAGAGAAATTCTTTTCCTTTATGTTTTATTTCCCCCAAATGAATCCCAAGGGCCCAGAGTACTACCAGGGACAGAATAATCTCTAAGTGTACAGAATGAATGAAAGACAAATATCTTTTGTATTGAAAAAGATATGAAGAATTGATTTCAGGTTTTGGTTCCTTTCTTGTTATTTCATGATGGTTGAGAGATCATATTGCTTAATTCTATATTAGAATTATATTATGTGTTAATTTTTAAATTTTTTTATAACTGGGATAATGGTAGAGAGGTCATGATCACACTCAGTTTCATTATGTCTTTCAACTGGGTTCCCTTATCTGTCAGCCTCCCTTCCTTCCTAGGGTTAATGTGATTCTGGGTGTGGGCTGTGACCAAGCCTATTTATTCTACTCATATAGAATCCATCTTATGGTCTGATGAAGTTTGCAAATCTAGTGTTTTCCTGGGTAAAAGAGCCAGTGAAAGTAAACATAAAAAAAAAGACAACTCTTAAAGCATTTATAACATAATCAGTCAAGAATCTATTTTATATAAATTCAGGGTCTATTAAATTTCTGTTTTTGCTGCACATGAACGCGATCGAAAGATGAAGTATATCTAGACATAGGAATGTTGAGTTCTGAGAAATAAAACCATTTATAAGACTTCCCCAATAAGCTTAAGTGTGATACGAGGAGAGAATGACCATTTGGTAGAAATTGTGAAATAGTAAAGGTATGAGTGTGGGTGGATTTGGGAGACATTTGACTCACTAATCCAGGAGCTCTTGGAATAAATCTGCCTTGTACACCAAGACTCTTGGATATTTACCAAATGGCAATATTTGTTTCATTTAGGAAAGATGGATTTGGCAGACTCTCACTGTTGTTTCTTGGCCTGCTGTACAAGGACTTGAGGTTATATTCCATTAAGAAAGTATGTCCAATTTACAAGGTAAGGAAATGGAAGTTTGAGATAATCTGAGAATTTCTTATTTTTTTCCTCTATTTAAAAAATATGCATATAATTGCCTATTAATACTATTTTTAAAATACAAGATTGTAACTAAATGCCTCAAGAAAATAGAACAAATTATAATTAGATGTCATCCTGTGTAAGTTATCAAGAAAGGTCAGAGGGTCAAAGTTTCTGCCTTACTTTGAGGAGGTGTCATCATATCTTAGCAAAGGAAATTGGTCACACCTCTTTTCTTCCACCTCCTCAAAGATAAGACCACCCTTCAGAATTTTGAAATTAAATGAAGAAGTGGCTGAGAAAATGACTGAGAATTTGTGTGACATATCACCAAATGATGTATTATATAAATTTAGTGGAAATTCAGAAAAAAAAATCACACCTTGTTTGAGCTCAATCTCTTTAAGTTCTGAATATTTATTTTACTGCTCTTGCAAAGATTCAATTAATAGGGCATGGTAAAAAGAAGAAGGTGTTCCTGATTTTGGCAAAGATTTCTAAAGGGAAAGTTGATTGTATGAGCACTTGGATTATATTAGTATGTTATAAATTATATCTGATTTATAATGAGATTTTAATATATAGCTTAGTTGACTGAGCAAGAATTGGAAATGAGAATGGTGAGGAACAACTATCTTATATATAGAGCCATGTAATCATTATATTTTGAAATTTAGTATGTGATATATTATTGGGTAACTTCTGCTATTGGTAATTATTACGTTTAATCTTTATTCTAATGATTATTTCCCTAGAGGCCCGCTATGAGACCTCCTCAGAATTATAAAGGCATGAGAGAAAACATGTTTACAAAGTCATGTTCAACATCAGAATCTTATATGTTAATGAAAAAATATATTTTAATATTATGAATTATAAAAAGAAAAGCGATCCTGATAACATTTTAGATAGTGGAAATCCTTTCTAATAAAAGAGTCATACACCCACAAGCCACACCAACCAGCCACGCCCCAGCCAATTAGGAGCAGGGGGTGGGACCAAGGCAACCCAGGCCACAGGTGGGTGGGGCCGAGGCAGCCGGGGGGGCCTCGGGGGATTTTGGCTGATGTGGCCAGGGCAGTGGGGGGCAGGGCCAAGGTGGCCAGGGCTGGAAGGGTAGCAGGGCCAAGGCAGTCAGGGCTGGGAGGGCAGGGTCAAGGAGCCAGGGCGGTGGGGGGTGGGGCCCAGGTGGCCAGGGCCATGGAGGGTGGGGTTGAGGAAGCCAGGGCCATGGGGGGGCAGGGTCAAGACAGGCAATGTGCGCTGGCCAGGGAAAAGGCCTGGGCCAGGGGGTGGGGCCAAGGCCCGTGCTATCTGTGCTCGAGCTGGCTTGGGGGAAAGCCCGAGCCAGAGGGAGGGTATGTGGCTGGGATGGAGCCAGCCATTGGCCCCATTGCAGGGCAATGGCTGGGTGCCCAAGGCCTAAAGCCTCACCAGAGGCTTTAGGCCTTGGGCAGGCTGGGGTGAGTAGTTAGTAGGACATTTCCTGAGGGCTCCCAGTATGTGTGAGGGGGCAGGTTGGGCTAAGGAATCACCCACCCCCAGTGCACGAATTTCATGCACCGGGCCCCTAGTAGGCAGATAATAGTATAGTAAAACATTTGGAGTGAGTCATGCAGTTAACAAGGTCAGTCACACATATTTGTTACTATTATTTTCTTTGTGTGCAAGGCATGATTTTTACGAATAGGTAGCTCCATTGCGTATGGCAAGTATCAGTCAGAATATAATCCCAAATCTCTATAAGAGTTTGCAATATCCTATAAGATCTGACCTTGGGCTACCTATTCTACTAGTCTATATATTTGTTACCTTGTTCCAGCTTCACCAGCTTTTACATTGCAATCCCCTGCCTGGCATCCTCAAGGCTCACTACATATTTACTTTATTCAGATTTCTGCTCAGAAGTAAGGCCATCAGAGAGGCCAACTTGACAATCCTTATACCAACTATTCTCACAGGTCTTTGTTCCCTTACCCTTCTTTATTTTTCTTTAGGCACTTATTGCAGTAGTATATTATATACTTACTTTTTTTTTCTTTTCTGTCTGTATCAACAGACTATACAAGAAGAGGGGCACTATCTTGTCCAGTGTCTTAGCAGGGCTTAGAACAGTTCTGGTCCAGGGTAGACACTCAATAGATAAATACTGATGCATGAGTAATTGAGGAGCCTCTGGTGTTATGGGATACCCTGAAAAGAACACTTGCAATATTATCATTCAGATAGCCTGATTATACCCTTAAAAAAAAAAAAACTTTAAGTTTTCTCTGAATATCTGATAACAAAAAAGAAAAGAAATCCTCAAAATATTTTTATGAGATTCAAACCAAATTCAGGCTTACACATATTGCAAAGAATGGCATTCAATTAAACTGGTATGATCTATGTCAAACCACTGAGCTAATTCTTATATTTGAACACATTTCATATTTGAGTTAAAAACAAGGATATAAATATATATATATTTTAAAGCAAGATTGTTCCCAAAGTAATTATTTGTTTATTTATGAGTATAGATATCCTGAAATGTATATTCAAGTCTACTCAAAAGCTTTAAATAACTAATTGTAGAGATTTTTCAAAATATCAAAATGTTGGAGAAACTTTTAAGAAAATACATTTCTCATAAGAATAGTCATTTGTCATATTTTTTCTGCCACCAAATTTGTGACTTAGCTGATGATACCAAATTTTAATTTTGAAGATAACTCCACCTATTGTTCATTGTTCTGATGAATCTACACATGAAAGAAAATTTTCTTTAGCTATTTATTTAATACATAGAGAGAATTTTTTTCTAAAGTATTGGGGTCAAATTTTTCAAGTCACATGAACTAAATTAGAAAACACATAGATTAGGTCCATGGAGTTCTGGATATGCTGCTCCCCGGGCCCCTTTAGATTTATAGTTAATTAAACTACATTACTTTTAAAATATCAGAGGAAAGATCAGCTACTTGAAACTTTAAAAATGACAACTGCCAGCATACTTGGACCTACTTAGATAAATTGGGACCTTTTCAAGGCATCAAACCTGAGATACCATAAAAACTCTAATTGCTCATTGTGTAGCCATAGCTGAACATTAAGCAAAATGAATCATTGTAGAAGAAAAAAAGAATCAGTCTTCACTTACTATGGCTTTAACAGAGAAGTCTCTTTAAAATTATTTTTAAGAAAATAATTAAATTTTATGCTGAATCAAAGTTAATTTATAAAATAAAAATACTAACTACAAGCTTGTGGACCTCTTTAAGAAACATTCACCCTTTTTTTGGGTGGGGGGGATGTCTCAGAGGATTTTTTGTAATTTAATGCTTTTTTTTTTAATAATCAAACTCAGAAGATCACTTTGAAAAATTTTAGAGTAAAATCTGTGTCAAGTTATTTTAAAAATAACACTTGACATCAAATTTTCCTATTTTTACCAATATTCATTTGTAAATCTTGTTTTTCTGCACTTTAGCTGTGAAAATGTAACAGTGCAATAGTTTGATGGTGAAATGTTGCTTAGGATTTACTTAGAATTGAAAATATAGCAAGCAACTGATTCAAATTTATAACTCAGCTATTTTCTGATTACAGTAAAAATAAAAAATTTATTTGATACTAAAATAATGTTTTCCTTTGTAAATTTACTAGAGGCCAAGTGCATGAAATTTGTGCAAGGGGCTGGGTCCTTGCAGCCCCGGCTGCCTCGGCCAGCCCTCACAACCCTGGCTTCATCTGGAAGGTCGTCCGGAAGGACGTCCAGAGGTCATTTGGCTGTTCAGTCTAATTGGCATATTAGCTCTTTATTATATAGGATAATTACTCTGTTTGTATATTTTTGTAATTTTATTTTATTTTTTTTTTATTTTTATTTTTTTTATTTTTTTTAAATTTTCTTTTTTATTGTTCAGTTTATTAATTACATTGTTTCCCCTTTTTTTATCCCCCTATATCTTCCCTCCACCCTGTACCTATCCCACCCTCACCTCCCCCTCCCCAATGTCCTCTCCCATTGTTGCAAGATTTTTGTCCAATCTCTTGCTGTACTTCCAACAACCCTTTTCTCCCCAAGAATTGTCAGTCCATTCCCTCTCTATGTCCATGTTTCTGTTATATTCACCAGTTTATCTTGTTCATCAGCCTATCAGTTCACTTGATTTTTATGTTCATTTGTTGATAGATGTGTATTTGTTGTTCATAATTTATATTTTTACCTTTTTCTTCTTCCTCATCTTAAAGAATATCTTTCAGCATTTCATATAATACTGGTTTGGTGGTGATGAACTCCTTTAGTTTTTTCTTATCTGCGAAGCACTTTATCTGATCCTCAATTCTGAATGATAGCTTTGCTGGATAGAGTAATCTTGGTTGTAGATTCTTGCTCTTCATTATTTTGAATATTTCTTGCCACTCGCGTCTGGCCTGCATCGTTTCTGTTGAGAAATCCGCTGACAATCGTATGGGTGCTCCCCTGTAGGTAACCAACTGCTTTTCTCTTGCTGCTTTTAATATTCTCTCTTTATCTTTTGCTCTTGGCATTTTAATTATGATATGTCTTGGTGTGGTCCTCTTTAGATTCCTATATTTTGGAGTTCTGTGTACTTCTTGGGCTTTTAAGTCAGTTTCTTTCACCAGGTGGGGAAAGTTTTCAATCACTATTTCTTCAAGTAGGTTTTCATTAACTTGCTCTCTCTCTTTTTCTGGGACCCCAATAATTCGGATGTTGGCTTGCTTGAGGTTGTCCCAGAGGGCCCTTACACTATCTTCAATTATCTGAATTCTTTTTGTTTCTTGCTTTTCCAGCTGAGTGGATTTTGCTTCTTTGTATTTCAAATCTTTGACTTGGTTCCTGTGGCCCTCTGAACTGCTTTTAGGACTTTGTGTAATATTTTTTATTTCAGTCTGTGTATGCTTGATTTCTAGTTGGTCCTTTTTTTTATCTGTGAGGGTCTGGTTCGTATCCTCAGAGGTCTTGTTAATTTCCCTGAGGGTCTCATTCATCTCCTTGTAATTCTCATTCATTTGCTGGTTGGTCTTGATTATTTCCTGGTAATTCTCATTAAGTTGATCGGCCTTTTGTAGGAGCCTCTTGAAAAGCCTTATAACCGTGGTTTTGAACTCTATGTCTTGTCGTCTTTTCTCCTCCATTTCTTTCACACCTGATTTCTTTCCATGTCTCTGCATGGTGGCTGCTTTATGTGGTAGCTATCCTCAAAGGGACAGTGGCTCAGTCTCCCCAGTTACTTGAGGTGGGTACTCTTACTGCAATCCTTTATGGGTTGTATTCAGTGTTTTTGAATTTAAACCCCGCTTTTTGTTGTTAGCCCTAGGAGGGTTTGACCTCCAGGCCAATTGGCTGTGAAGCTCAGCTGTGCTCAGGTTGGATGGGCGGAGTCTCTGGGCTACGCCTCGGCGGCGGCGGCGGCTGCTGGGTCCTATGCAACGCTCGCGGGCTCGGGTCTGTGCTGGGTGGGGATGGCTGCAGACTCTTCCAAGAGAAAGCCGCTAGTCTCTTCCCCTTGCCAGACAACTCTGCCTTTCCCCAAATGTGCCTGCACACCAAAAGTCTAGCCCAGGGCTGTAAAATAGATGGTTTCTGGAACCAGGAGACAAGTTTCCAGGGGACAAGTCGCGGGTTTGCTGTCCCTTGGGACTAGGAGCTTCTGCCGCGCCCCCCGGACCTCGGACCTCGCCGGTTCTGGGGAATCTGTGTAGGGAGACTTCTCGTACCCCGGATCTCGGTCCTCGCCCGGCTCGGGAAATCTGGGCCCCGTCGGAGAAATCCGGCCGGTCCCTGCTCCAGCCCCAGCCCGCGCGCGCGACCAGGGCGGCTCCTAACCTGTTTCAATCTGCGCTCCCGCTGGTCCTGAGTCTGCGTCCCACCTTTGCTCCTATTAGTGGAGTTTTCATTCAGCCAGCTTTCTGGCGATTCTGGGTGCTGTCTGTTCTGCTGTTATGTTGTAGTTCTTAAATCGTTGCGCGGGGCAGAACAATAGGTGTTTGTTTATGCCGCCATCTTGGTGTCCCTCTATTTTTGTAATTTTAAATATTAAAGGGTAACATAAAGAGCATCACATTGACAGTTCAATTTATACTAAATTATTATACAAAAAATTAAAACGAAAAAGACTTTTTTGAAACTATTACTTATGAAGTCAAATTCATCTTGCTTCACTTGCTGCTGAATCATATTTACAGCAGAATCCAAAATCTAGAGGTATTCTGAGTTACTATAACTTGGTATGCAGGAAGTTTAGACTTTCTTTTTTCTGAATTCTGGTGCCCATTCTGTCTGCAGTTCCTGGGAAAGGGGTGAGCTCACACATAATGTATAAATGCGAAGGCCTGTCTGAAGCTTCTCACTTCTACTGCTGGGGAATCCATCACTTTTATCATCCTTGAAGGGTTGACCCCCACCTCCCACTGACTACTCTCCCTCCAGATACTTTTCTCTCTGTTTGGACTAATAGCTCCTGTTTTTCTTCCACCAGCTCTTAAATCCATTTCCAGAAGCAGAGCTGTTGGACACAGTTCTTTCCTTTATAATGCAGATCTGAGAGGCAGGGCGTGGGGCTTGAGGTGCTGAGGTGAAACTGGGTCACTGAGGGAGCATGCTGGATAGAGTGTTGGCCATGCTGGGCAGGCGTAGTCTCACTGTACCTGAAATAAGTCCCCTTCTTCCCATGCCTTATCTCCCAGACTGATCACTTCATTCTGTAATTTTACCCTCCCTCCCTTCTTTTCTTCCACTCTCCTTCTCTCCCTCCATTCCTTCCTTCCAATATATTCTGAGCTTCTATGTGAAACCTTTCATAGACCCTATTACCAATGGAAACATATCTGCACCCCAGTGTTAACAGTATTCGTATACTTTCTCATAAGAGTGTGTGTCATCCATGACATTAAACTCAGCCTAAATTTTAGAAAGAGGAAGCCTCTCATTTTCTCAGCAGTTATCAGGAATTCCCATGCTTTGGTCTTTTGCAATCCCAACAGGATATGAAAACAAATCTTTGAGATCAAAAGATGTGTTGCAACAAATCTTTCAATGTGTCTGAAACACAACCTTTTCTTTCAGGGGCCCAGCAAGTCTGTGCATTGCCACAAAAAAATCTCTAGGGGGCAGTAGGGCTCAATATTGCAGCTTTTCAGGGTGTTAAATATTCAAAACCACAGTATGATTTTTGTGCATTGATTTATCTCTATCTGGTTAATGAACCATTTCTAGGAAGAAGGTCACTAAAGGAGAAAGCAAATTGTGTCATTTTATCATTCCCTCTTTTTCTTTTTTCTTTTTCTGGCATTTGATAAATAGAAAGATGACACTCAGGATGCAGAGTCCTACTTAGTTTGGTGAGATTTAGAATTGATGGCAGAGAGTACTGGATACAGAGAAAATGCATTAATTGGGAGTTTGTTTCTTTGTTTTAAACATGGAACAGAGTGCAAAATCTCAGGGAAGTCGGGGGAGGATGGGTGGGTGGGAGGTAATCAATCAAAAACCTTGTATGCATATATGTATAACACATGGACACATACAATAGGGTGGTGAAGGCCTGGGGTGGGGATGGGGGTGCAGATGTGGGCTGGAGAGGGTCTGTGGGGGGGGAGAGGGAGGGAAGGGACATATACTTATAACAATAAAGATTTATTTTTAAAAAAGTAAGTCTCATTGGGGAAGCAAAATGAGAGAAGATAGGGAACCCTGATCATGGTTGAGAAGATGGTTGGCTTTCTCCTGGATTTTAGTGTGTTTAGAGCCTTAAATGAATCAGAAAGGTTTGTAGGCAAAAAAAAAAAAAAAAAAAAAGAAAGAAAGAAAGAAAGAAAGAAAGAAAGAAAGAAAGAACTATTGATACATCCAACAACCTGATTGGATCTCCAGAGATGATTTATTCTGAGTGGAAAAAGAAAAACCTACAAAAAATAATCCCAAAGGTTATAGCCTGTGATTCCATTTAAATATCATTCAAGTATTCCATGATCTCATTCAGACCTGGAATCTAATGAACAAAATAAATTGATGAACAAAATAGATCCAGAAACATAGAAGCATGGAACAGACTGATTAATCTCAGGGAGAAGGTGGGTGGGTGGTAAGAAATCAACCAAAGAATTTGTTTCAATATATGCATAACCCATATATAGAAACACTGCCTCACTCCCATCCCCAGCATTCACCGTGGTAAAGGCTGGGGGTGGGAGTGAGGCAGGCTAGGAGTCAATGGGGGGAAAAGAGGGAATACTAGTAAGACTTTCAACAATAAAGATTAAAAAATAAATATCATTCATGAAATGACAAAACTACAAAAATGGAGAATGAATTAGTGGCTATCAGACCTGAAGGAAAGTCTGGGAATAAGAAGAAAGTGTATATACAGTAGTTAATAAGTTCAACATGGGAGATTTTTTAAAAATATATTTTTATTGATTTTTTTGCAGTATAACTTATAATTAATAGTAGTACATGTTTTCCTTTCCCCCTCCCCCTTATTCTCCCCCCAGCCTCCCCTACCCCCCAGCACATATCCCCACCCTCCACCCTCCCCGCCCCAGTGTCTTTCATTCATTGGTTATGCTCATATGCATGCATACAAGTCCTTCAGTTGATCTCCCCCCGCATCCGCCTCCCATCGACCCAAGCCTTCCCCTGTAGCTTGACACCCTGCCTCTATATCAATCACTCTCCCCTGTTTCTTTTCTTTAAAAATATCTTGCCTCTGCATACTAGAAATAAATGTATAAGAACAAAAAATGTTTCAGTCTCAGTTTCAATGTCCAACTGTTCTGAGTCCCAGTTTCAGTGTCAAATAATTCTTTATGTGTACACAACATGGGAGATTCTTGTGGTGATTGAATCGCTACCAATATGCTATCTGTGACATTGCATTTTTTATACATTTTTTACATTGGATAAGTGACACATGGGATCTCTCTGTATTATTTCTTATACTTGCATGTGAATCAACAATGATCTCAAAATTAAAATTTTAAATGAAAATGCTAATTCAGTGGTTTGTTGTTGGTTTTCTGTTTTTCAAAAAGTAGCAATGTAAGAATGGATTAGAAGTACGATCCTAAAGGAGGAGGACCAAATAAGAGACCAAAATTAAATGATCAGCCATTATTTCCTTTCCTCTGAGGAAAACCAGTTCATCCTCAGTATTTAAATATTCACTCCATTTAACATCTTAGTATTTTATGAGTATAGTGGACTACAGTTAGTGGCATAGGTGAGCTACTAGATATCAAGACACTACTATCTTCCTCTTGTGTAAGGTTTCTTGCTCTGTGATACTTCAAGACCAGCAAAATGGGAACATTGGTTACAAAACAAAAATGAAATTTATCTCTAGTCTCATTTTTTTTACAGCAGTAACAAACAGAATGGATCATTAAAATGATTTTACCATAAACATATATGAATGAGACAAATTTATTTTTAACACTATAGTCTTGCTCTAACCTTAAAGTAAATATTCCAAAGTAGTTAATGTTTGACTAACTGTCTGTGAATAAAAAGAAAACATGAAGGAAGATGTGAGAAAGGCTTGTGATATTTCAGATACATAGTGTATTTCATATATGAAAAACAAAAAAATTGGTGTGCTATTTGCATATATTATAACTTCCATTATATTATTAGACAGTGTATATAGTAGACACTATGAAGTGTGAGATATAATGACTTAATAACATCACTAACTACATGTTTATTTGAACATTATAGCTACACACGAGGATAATTATGATAGAGTTTGCAATTATACATGATAGCAATGAACAGAAGAACTAACATCAAATGTAGGAAAGGCACCATTTCATCTTTGATATTCAGAAGTAGTTGTCAAGGATTCCCTGTAGAGAATACAGAAAATAATTACAAAATAAATAATTTACTCATAGCCTAATTACTTTAGAAAACCACTATTAAACTTTGTTATGTTCCTTCTCCAGTCACTTATTGATTTCAGAGAAGAAGTGAGAGAGAATCATTGATTAGCTGCCTCCTGCATGCCCCACACCGGGGATCAAACTCACAACCCGGGTATGTGCCCTGACGCGGAACTGAACCATGATCTGGTTCATAGGGTGACACTCAACCCCTGACCCACGCCAACCAGGCTCTAGTCACTTTTTTAATGCAAATATCATTTTCTTTATTTTAAAAATTGATTTATGGCTATAGTCTATGTACCATGTTGTATTTTTTTTTTCAAATAACAAATTGTGGCAGATTTAATTCCACCTTCCTTCCCTGTCTTCATGTTATTCCTGTGCACTAACGGGTGAGTGTGGCTCATTTCTGCTTATTGAGATGTGAGAAGATTCCTGCCGACTATGGAGAATACATGCATATTTATTTTGTGCTCAGAGTCAAGCACACTGAGAGAAAGTCTCTTTCCACCAGATTTGCTACTTGGCTCCCTGCCTTTGAATATGGTTTTGATATCTGCCAAAAAGCTAAACTGTGATTATAAGAAGATGAGTCAAAAAGTGAGCTGTCAATTTGATGCTCGCAGTGGAGCAGAAATCTTGGACAGCCTGGGTTTTGGATGTCTTTGCTGAGAGCTGAACCAAAGCCCACCAGCAGACATATACCTTGGACAAATTGTTAGGTGGGAAAAATAACCCAACATTTGTTGAAGTCCTTAGTCATTGGTTATCTGTAACTTGGTATTTGAAGTAAGTATGGTCCTACACATGACACATGTTGTTGGGTAATCTTCATATATGTGGTTATAAATGCCATGGAATGTTTCATAGAGGATTCACCATAGTTATTTTTGTTTGTCTTCTATCGCTGGACTGGAAGCCTTTAAATTTATAGGTCACATGAGAAGAATCACCTTTGTGCATACCAGTTTCCTGGCCTTATATCTTTAGGTAACTTTACCAAAGTGAGTTTACCAGGTCTAAAGGCATCATAAATTGTACAGTTTTAAATACATTTCAAATAGTTAAGTTAGATCATTTTATTCACATATTACTCAAGAAATAATTAACAATTTCAGTGATATTATATGATTTTCCTAAAACCACAAGAAAAACCAAGACTAAACACCAAGCTTTCAGGTTCTGATTATTTTCATCTTTAGAATATCCTACATCCAGTCCTCTGTAAGGCCTGGAGAACAGCATGGGAAGACACACAGCTATGGACGATATTAAATATGACAAGGTTTCTTTTAAGACTGTCTACTGCCTTTTTCTGTAACAGCTTCTCCCTTTCTAGTCTCTTTACCTCCATCTGTCAAATATTTTTTGCTAAGGGCTCCAGGAGGTCCAAGTAGGATCTCTCTGCTCAAGGCAAATTGATAAATTACATCTATCTGAGAGCATTAATTTGTAGTGTGTTTCTCAATCTTGGACTATAGGATTTTAGGACCACAGGTCCCTGAGAGCATTTTAGTGATCCATAGGGTCAAAACTATTTTTATGGTTATTTGCCTGTTTGTTTGCTTTTCATTATGTTTCATCTGTAATGATGTAAAAACAATGACAGGTAAAACTGCTGTCATCCTACTATACTAGTCCTCACTGTACATTTTACTGCCAAAAATTGGGTAATTTTAAGTTTTATTTAAGAATGTCCTTGATGAGACAATAACCATTACTTATTATATTAGATTTCAATCTGTGAGAGCAAGTTTTAAAAAATATTCTCTGTGACAAAATGAGAGTTTGGCATAAAGAAATATACTGCATACCAGTGACAACAGTTGTCTTTAGGAAAAGCTCTTGTGTGATTACATTGTGAACTGAAATAGCTGCTTTTGTATTAGAACTACATTTTTACTTGCAAGAATAACTATTCACACTTGGGCATTTGACAGTTATTTTTTTGTGAAAACGAACAGAGTGAACCAAACAGTATTGTTATCACTAAAAAAAATAAATAGGCAAGTCTTTTCTAATGAGATTGATGGTGATATTAGTGAATATGATAATCTGACATTGTACATTGAATTTGGAAGATCTTTACAAGTTAGCAAACCAATATTTTTCAAATGATCAGGGTATGGTATTAGAAAATAAACATGGAAAACACCATTCAAAGTGCATGATAGACAATGGATTTTAATGTGATGGAACAAAAAGTTATTGCTGTGGTTTCAGATCCCATAATTCAAAAAATACAACTTGTTAAATTTTGGTATAGTATCAAGACAAACATCCACCATTATCTTAAATTATTATTAAAACACTCCTCTCTTTCCCAACTTTATCTGTGAGAGGTCATATTTTATTCAACTACTTCAACCAAAACAACACATTAAAATAAATTAAATGTAGAACTAAATATGAGATTGCAGCTGTAATGTATTTGGCCAGACACTAAACACATTTACAAAATGTAAAACAATGCCATTCTTCTCCACAATTTTTGTTTGGAAAAATACACTTTTCATAAAATATGCTTTTTATGATAACATCTAACTGATTTGTTATTATTTTAAAACACATTAAGAAATGTTTTTAAATTGCCTCAGCTTTTAATTTCTAACACTGTATATATTCCACATAAACAAAAGTCTTTGGGGATCCCAAAAATTTTTAAGAGTATATAAGAGCCCTGAGGTCAAAAATTATTTTTTAAAATTGTTCTAGTATATTTGTTCTTCCAGATGACAGTTGTATTTGTACTGCCTTTTTCATCCAAATAGAGAATTTTAGTGGTCTTTGTAAAAGCACTGGGAACATGAGGCAAAAATAATAATTTGTTTTTATTAAAGAACATTTTAGTGCCTCTCTGCAGCGTCTTTTTCTGCAGAAGCATCAAATGATTCTTTGTAACAAGAGGCCCCACTGCCTTGAACCAAACTTCAGGTAAATAAAGGATCTAACAGATTTTTCTGTCACTCTTCTTATTGCTTCCAGAAAGAGACAATAGAAAAACTAGAACTGGACTTATATTTATGAGAAAGGTTACTGATGGAAAGTGGCTTAGCAGATACCAATCCAAGTAATTTGCTATGTAAATAAGGGAATTAAGGCCCAGAAATGCTATGTGCCTCCTTCATTTATTTTTTAAAATGTATTTTATTGATTTTACAAAGAGGAAGGGAAAGGGATAGAGAGTTAGAAACATGAATCAGTTGCTTCCTGCACAACCCCTACTGGAGATTGAGCCCAAAACCAAGGTACATGCCATTGACCAGACTGGAACCCGGAATCCTTCAATCCACAGCCAACGCTCTATCCACTGAGCCAAACCTGTTAGGGTCTATGTGCTTTCTTTAAAGTTACGTGACAAGTAAGTACATCTCAAACTAGAACCCAGTTTCCCGAACCCCTTTGTCTCTTTCTATTCTATCAGATATCTCAAAAATTACTTTGTTTTAAAATTGCTTTTTTTTTTGCTTTTGACATATGATGAGGTTGACCTTAATCTCACCTTATTTTAATCATCTTACAGATGATTTCTTATGGGTAGAATTATACACAATTACTGGTAGTTCAGCCTAAATTCCCAAACTATTGTTAACTCAGATGATGAGTAAGTGCAGGATGACCTTTGCTGATCAAATACAGAAACAGAGGCCCCCCGGTTGTGGAGAGTGAGAAGCTGCTCAGTGTATGCTTGCATATCCATGAGTGTGCAGGTCTGTTGCTGCCTGTGGATTTCACACGCTGTGGGGCTCACTGTGACTTCCATCAATGGTTGACTCATGCAGCTTGTGTGCCTTGACTCTTCACTTTTCCATATCCTTTTTTATTTTCTTTTTCCATGACATGATTAAGGCCAGAATGCATTTTCTCTACAGAAGCTATGTCACATAAAGCAAGCAAATTACTCTTCTAAACTCATGCATTTTTTTTTTGTCACTGAGAATATTTCATGTGTTGAGAATTTAATTTTAAGACCGTGATGGCGAACCTATGACATGCGTGTCGGTACTGACACACATAGCCATTTTTGATGACACGCAGCTGCATGCGGTCACATACAGAGAAGTATAGGGCCACATGCTGAGGATGAAACATTGCAGGTAAGTTAAATAATTAGTTTTTTGGTTTGTTAAATAGAGTTATATATTACAATTATACATGTTTGTTATTTAAACTATAAATATTGTGATTTTTTTCTCAATGTGACACACCACCCGAGTTATGTTCAGTTTTTTGGTGAATTTTGACACACCAAGCTCAAAAGGTTGCCCATCACTGTTTTAAGAAATGATAATCACTCCTGTAGAAGATTTCTTTCTATATGAATTATTTTCATCTTTGCTGTCTTATATTGGACTGCTCACCTAGAACAGAGAAATGTAATTGATCATAAAGTAAGTAAAATAAGAAAGTGTGGACAAAATAAAGTACATATGATACCACAGATGGAAAAAAAAGACCTCAGAAATATCTCTCTTAGGGTTTATGTGGTCATAGCAGCAGTTCTATACACATGTGAATGCGCGTAACCAGCAGGGGGATGAGTATCAGCGCTCTAAGATTTGAACCTTTGACAATCATATCTTTCTTTTATTAGTGTTGACTATTCAATAGTTTAATTCAGAAGACAAACTTAATTAGAAATTAAAATTTTCAACATCTAGAGTGTGTGTGTACGTGCATGTGTGTGATGATGGCGGCAGTGGTGGTGATGGTGGTGGTGGTGCATTCTGGAAAATGGTCAGCATTTCACCATATGTTCTCAAGACTCAGTTATTTAAAAAGTTGAAAACAAAATTGTGGAAACTTCAGGTAGTCAAATGATCTTCTTATACCGCATCTGATAAATCGCTTAGTGCTATTGTGGACCTAACTGTGTAAAAATAACTGGAACTCCTCCTACCTTCCCCTGCCAACACACAAATACCCATAGAAACTCAATATTATCCTAGGAAAAAAACCAACACATGTTCTCCAAGGTATTTGTATTACTTATATGGCTAAAATTTATTTTTTTTTGTTAACTATCCTTGGTTATTTTTAGTGATGAACAGGCTCATTCTGTTCTCTACAAAAATTCTCTATGCAGAGCTTGCTATCTCTGTTTGATGGATTCTTCATACGTTCCCCAAAGTGGAGTTCAATATATAGTTATTGTATTTGGACCCCATTTTAGAATCAATTACCCAAATGACTAATAAGACTTTTTATAAGTCAGCCTCCCCGACAGAGTTATCACTAAAGATAGAATTATAGAGAGGCATTAAGTACAAGTTACTAATGTGTTTCTTTCTGCCTTTTCAAATTGGTATTTTAAAGCCATGAGGATCTTGGTGAACACATTTGTTTTATTATTTGGGGAAAAAATGATAAATAGAAAAGCCTACTTTGAGTATAGATTCTTTCCATGTTTAGTTATATAAACACATCTACAACTTTGCCAATAATTACGCATGCCTATGTTTAATATTAATGAGGGTATGATTTATGCAAGAACCAGAAAATGATGTAGCTGCTCTACTTGGCAGCTGTTTCCAAGCCAATGCTCTTTCAATCAATAACAGTATTATCTGGGATCTTCAACGTGAAAGTAACAGCAACATTAAAATAGACTATATGGTTTTTATCCTCCTTTATTCATTCATTTGATTATTTATTGCTCATTTGGGGATAATTTATTTTTTAGGCACTTGAGATTAAATGTAGATTAAAGATACTGCTTCTGCCTTCAAGGAGGTGCAGTTCAATAAAAAATGAGACCACCGTAGTTAAGGTATTAGCTTGCCAAACTGCTTTGGTAGCCTTAAGTTTACGTTACTGGGAATTGTACTCCATGTGTCAAAGCTTAGTTTGAATGAGTAGCTTGAAGGAAGAATATAAAGAGGACTGAATGTAGTAGAATTATTTCACAGTTTTACAAGATCTGCCCCTAGCAACATTCTCTCTACCATCTTCAGCCCGAAGTTGGGCAGAAGAAAACGAAAGCCAGAGAATAGAAGTACTTTCCCCCCGACACACCTTTTTTTTTTTTTCTTTTTAAACATTTCTAGCACAATTGCTAGAGGGTTTATTGCTAGAACACAATTGTGAGAATGCATAATTTCATGACTAACACTATTGCCTTCGGGAAAACAAGATAACACACCCATAAAAGATCTTGGACATTTCAAGCTCTTTGAGGAAAATTTGGTGGTCTTTGATATTTTTGTTTACTGTTTGATAGCCATTCTATCAGTCCCAAACAGGCCCCAGAAGTAAGGGAACAAGGATTTAAGTATAAAGATAGAGTTGTGTGGATAGGAATCAGGAATCATGGAGGAGCATGGCTTTGCTCTGAGCCCTGTGGTACACTGCTGCCTCTAGAACCATGGTGTATTTAGTCCCTCCCCCACCTCCTGCCTCTCCACCTCTTCCTTGTGGCTATCAGTACTTCTTACTGATACTGTTTAGGTAAAATGGGCTACTTTGAATATTTATATCTTGGTGTTTACAGCTCTTATGCATCAATTATTTTGAAAAAAACAGTAGGCTTCTGAGGGGAAATCCCTCATTGCTTATAGACAGTGTCAATATTAGACAAGAAGCACATAAACAAATTAAAGTGATAGTGGTGGTAATGGCCAAGAAGAAGGGGAAAAGGAAGCATTTGGCAGTATTTCAAAAAGAAAAAGAGAAAAAAAAAAAAGCATGGAAAACACATCTTTATTCTAAGGAGAAATCAATTTTTAGGTTGGATTCCAAGCAAAACATTTCTCATCCCTCCATAAAATTGTGGAATAATCCTAACACCCCCATCTTCTGGTCTAGGGTTCAACATAAATCTTCCATCACAATGCAAAAATCCTGTTCTTAGGGACCTGGGAGTTTGTAATCTGGATCCCCAACTAAACAGGCTTCAGAGAATATAGGACCATTTGAAATGATAGGCAAACTACTGTGTGTGTAAATGTGCATTTTCTATTAGAAAGGTTTATAACTTTCATTAACTCCTCCAGGCCACCCTGTCCCCAAAATGTTTAAAACTACTGTTGCTGATAAAGCAAAGGGCGAATGGTGAGAAAGGATTGTTTTTTTCTTAAATGCAAAGTAAATGTAATAGGACACTAAGAATAAAAAAGAATTATATTCATTATACATTGTATAAAAATATTAATAGTATGTTTACAATTATTTTTTTAGAGTATAAATTCAGTCATTCTGAAGCATCACTTTTATAGTTTTGATTTTGTCTCCAGGTAAATGTTACCTTCTTTTATTGTTACATCTAGATATAGAAATTTTGGTGGAAACAACTTGACTATTACAATCAAGACTCTGATGATAAAAATGGGCAAAATCATGTAAGCAGGTATGTTGCACAATTTTAATCTAAAAGAGTTGTTTCTCTCTGGATGCATTTCTTATTATATAAGAGACAAAACGGACCAGGCGAAACCTACAAAATCAATTCTTGCCCAATTAAATTATGCTTAGAAAATATTTCTGTCAATTCAACTAAAAATATCTTTCTTTGTATGTATGGCTGTTTTGTGAAAAATAACATTCCAATTAATTGGTTTTCAAGTTAGAGTATTCACATTATACATTAAAAGAAATGTAAACTTTTTAAAATATTTTATTATAAAAGTACACTTTATCAAAGAAGCCATTCACTTTCATCAAAATAGTCAAAGGAAACAGGTGTAGGATAGATTATATTTCATTTAAAACATTGCTTGCTGTACTGTTTTTAAATAGGCTTATGTGAAACTGCACCCGCTGGGAAAAATAAAATCAGAATGAATCATACACTCAAAGGGCATTGATCTAAAAATATAGATCCTGTGAAATGGATAAACATATTCTATTTAGCAAACTATTTAGCAAAAGTCATCAAGTGAGAGGATGTTTTAATCCTTCCAAACGATTTAAGCCTTCAAGGTTTTAATTAATTTATCAGTCACGGAGAAGGCAGCCACTCTAGTGCCAGTCCTCAGGGGGGAGCAGAGCAGATAAAAAGTGATCCTGCTGAGGATGAATAGAGATGAAGGGGCTTAACCTCTCAGCAGGAGAGAGAGGGGAGCATATGTGCAAACTCACAGAAAAGCTGAGCCTTAACACTTGATTTCTAACAGGAAAAGTAAACCTAGCAGGTCTTCAGAAAATACTTTGTCCGGTGATGGGCATGCTGTTTTTCAGGCATGAAACAGAAAACTAACTGATGGCAGCATGACAAGCATTTATTGTCATCAAGACAGTAAACGTAGTTCTCTACAGGAATGAGAAATAAGCATTTCTCATGTTGACTTTCCCCAAGTATTATGGAGAGAAAACATAATGTTAATAGAGGCAGGGGTCTACTCATAGGGAGGAAGGTAACACGAGTGCACTAATTTGTCTTTCATTAAGAAGAAAAAAAACAAAAAACTTTTAATGGAGACCTTAACCAGCACATAACTTTCTCTGATAAGTATATTAGATGTATATTTCAGAGTTCTGATAGCTTGACATAAACAACTATCTTGCCTAACAAAAGCTAATGGGATAGATAAATACTTTTATAGTCGTGTTTTGGTGTGAAAATAAAGAAAGCAAGGAAAAATATTATAACAATACTGCCTACTAATAAATAAATATGCATATATGCAGTGGTGTAACCAATAGTAGGGCAGTGAGCTCTGTTCAGTTTGAGTCCAGACTTTTTAGGACATGTTGTCATTGCAGAATTAAAAACAATAATAAAACCAATAAAAGCCAGGCTGACATTTATTATCACTATGTTCTGGTAATTATAAATATTATAAGTAACAATACTCTTCAGTAATATCAGTAAAAATACTGTTCCCTGCCCCCCTCCCCCCCAAAAAAAACCCTCTCAAGACTACCTCATGACAGGATATGTATCTGTATGTGCATATATAAACATCTAAACACACACTCCACATACATGGAGATCTTGCTTTAATAAGAAGTTTATTCACAAGTAAATTGGTAAAATGGCCTTCTCAAATATGATCTGGTCTAGGGTTCAACAGAAATCTTGCACATAATCCTGACTATCATATGATTGAAGAAATAACATTTTTAATAGTACATGTTTTAAATAAAGTTTCTTTATAGAATTGACCTCTAAGTTCTGTAAGTGAATCTCCAATTAATAGATGAGAATATCAAGGATTATTTTTGCTAACTAATTTTCCCAATGTCATACAATTAGTAAACCTTAAAGTAGGAAATTTAATTCAAGTCTTTTGAATATAATACTTTTATTATAATAAAATATTATTTTAGCATAAAATGCCTTATTTTCATAAAGTGTTTTTTAAATTAAAATCTTATTATTTTAAGTTAATGTAGATAGCTGTACATTTGACTGAAGTTAGGAGAAAAACTAATTTTAAATTAATTTTACTTCATTTTTAATCAATGTTTTCTTTGCAAAATAATATGTGACATCTATCAAATTTGCAGATGCCCCCGCATTTATTTATCTTACTTTTTATGCAGACATAAATATAACATACTTGTAATCATGAGTATATACACACTTGCATATGTGGTTGTATGTTTATTTGTGTATATATCTGCTCCTTATGACATACTTAATCAGTTAATAGTAGAAGGGTTCTGAATTGTCAATTTTTATAGAATTTGTAATGAGTTGAGCTTAAGACATTTATTTTCACACACACTACAAGAAGATAATTTCTGAAACACCTAACTGACAAACACAAATATCTAAAATGTTCAGTAAATTAAAGCAAATTTGTCTGTAATATTGAATTCTTTTTGGTTAAAAACATACCTAATTTAATTAGTTTTAAAATAAGTATTGAGATAATTTTGAGTGCACTAAAAGAAACAATATCTTGCAATAATCATTATAGTGAATAGACTCCATTGAGGTATATAGTCACTGGGGAAAATGTACAAGTACACCAAAGTCTATTTTATATTATTGAGTTCAGTGTTCTGTATTGGGGGGGGGGGACTGTGGGAACATAGAGAGAGACCATGCACATCCAATCAGGTGTAATGAAAAATGGTCTGAACTGGGTTATAAAGGTGAGAATTTAGCTAAACAAAGCTAGGGGTGGATAGAGAAACTGGTATTTGAGAGAGAGGGAAGCAACATTATGGATATTGTGAAGGTATAATGGAGTGTGTAAGTCTGGGAAAGGAAGATGGTTAGGGCTGAACCATAGGTTGATGGATCAGTGTAGAGAAGTTGATTTTAGGAGATGTAGAAAGTAAGCAGATTTAGTGTGCTAAGAAAAGGAATTTGAATTTATTTTGAATCTGAGGAAATAAGTCCTGAACAAAAATCTATTCTTTCTTCCCAGATCATAGCTTGACTATATGTTAGCCTCTCTCAGAGCAGAGTTTACTCATGCAATTGAATTCCAGTGAGAAGTGAGCCATGAGAGGTACCTCTCCTATAGATGGCTTTATTCTCTTTTCTACTTCTGGCCGACTGAGAGGGTAATACTCTGAATAACCATGAGTGTCATATGTTAAAGATGCCAGAGTCTCTATGAACCTAGTTGCTGCCAGCTTAACACTTGATTTAAAACATTACATTACCAATGGTTGGGTCATTACAACTGGGCCTAGTTATTAAAGTAGTTTGGACAACCCTAACTAAATTGGGAACACAGTGAAATATTTTAACCTTGTCTACATTTAATCAGATTTATATTTTGTAACTATATCTTTGTCAGCAATGATAGGGTAGGAAAGAATCTTTACTATATTAGTCATATTTGATGAGGACCTGGACTAAGGAAAGGTTTCCTTCCTTCTTCCCTCCCTTCCTTCTTCCCTCTCTTCCTTCCTTCCTTCCTTCCTCCCTTCCTTCCTTCCTTCCTCCCTCCCTCCCTCCCTCCCTCCCTCCCTCCCTCCCTCCCTCCCTCCCTTCCTTCCCTTCTTCTTTACTTTCTTCTATCCATCACTTCTTTTTAAATCTTGGAGATATGGGATGTATTATGCCAAATAAAAAGGCAATGACACTTAGGATACATGGGAAATTCACAAACCCAAGACCTTTAGTGGATAAATCTCTAAGACTGGTGATTGATTGGATAAAGTGAATGAAGACCAAAGAAAAATCTGGAATGACTCATAAGTATAGGGTTGCATAAGTGGTTCAATATTCTGTAGGGAATTTACAGAAGCATAGTTAAGAGGAACAGTAAATACGTTCAATACTAAGCATGTTGACTTTGATTTAGCCAAGGAAGACATCTAAAAGAAAGTCGATTTGAAGTTTAGAAAGAGGTCTGGGCTGTTGACGAATTTGTATTGACATTGTGTGAAGTGATAAACACTGGGTAAGGGATGTCACAGGCCCTCAAACTAGTGATGGGAAATACTGATTTAAAGATGGATGGAGAAAAGCGATTAACATCAGAGCGAGAAGGAGGAGTGGCCAGAAAGATGGGGAGAAATGCCAAGTAGTCTGGGTGGTATCACCAAAGCTGAAGAAAAAGAGGATTTCATGGTCCAAAACTCCACAAAAAAATTAAGATAAGGACTTAAATTTTTTTATTAGATAATGCGCCAAGGAGGTCATTGTTGACTTTACTAAGAACAGTTGGAAAGAAATGGTGGTGACAGAAGCTTTATCACAGTTTGAGCAATGACTGGATGGAAAAGGATTCCACAGTACAGATAACTGTTTCACAGAGCTAGTGACTGGGCAAGAATTACAGAGGAATGTTGGATCTAGAAAGAGATTAAGTTTTTTGTTTTGAATTGAGAACTTTTCATCATATTTACACTATGATAGGAGCAAATCTAAAGATATGGAGGGAGAGATGATATATGACAGCATGAAGTCCCTAAAGACATGGAGGGGGGAGGGTAGGTAGGTTTAACTTCCCTTCCATGTTATTGAGAGGGAAGAAACTAAGAAGACAGGAGGTCCATCAGACTATGTAGCAAGACAGTTAAGGGAGACCTCCTATGAATGTTTCTTTTCATGCGGTAAATAAAATGAAATGAATGAAGTGAAAATGAAATGATGAAGAAAATGAAACCATAGGTGAGAATGAAGGTGATGAGGGCAGAAACCTGCTGAGGGCAATGGAAACACACACTGACTAAGACATAGTGGAGTTTGCTGGATTGCATCAAGGACTCAGATGAGGATCCATATCATAACTGCAAGGCATATATCCTCACTCCTGTGTATTTTTCTCCAGCCTTGTAGGATAGTTGGGATACACTAGCAGAATCCTCAGAAGATGAATATTCAATCTGGGCTTGAGTTTTGTAGGTGAATGAAGAAGGCAGCAAACGAGGTAAATACTGATGAATGGGATCTCTGCTAAAATGTCCTGTGTGGATGTGGTTTACAATTTTGGTCAATAAATTGCTTTAGATTGTGTTACCCATAGTGTGGAAATAATGGATTGGCACAAAGGGGCAGAAATAAAAGCATGTTTTAATGATTGACTTTGAGTCCATGAAACTTAATTTAAAATACTAGAGGCCTGTTGCATGAAATTCGTGCATTGGGGGAGGGGATGTAACTCAGCCCAGCCTGCACTCTCTTCAATCTGGGACCCCTCGAGGGATGTCTGACTGCCCATTTAGGCCCAGGCATAAACGGGCAGTCGGACGTCCCTCCCACAATCCAGGACTGCTGGCTCCCAACTGCTCACCTGCCTGCCAACCTGATCACCCCATAAACACTCCCCTGCCAGCCTGACTGATGTCTAACTGCTCCCCTGCCAGCCTGTTTTCCCCCAACCTCCCTCCTTAGCTGGCTTGGTCACCCCTAACTGCCTTCCCTGCCTTCCCCTGTAGGCTTGATCACCCCCAAATGCCCTCCCTTTCAGGCCTGGTCCCTCCCAACTGTCCTCCCCTGCAAGCCTGGTCACGCCTAATTGCCCTTCCCTGCAGGCCTGGTTCCACCCAACTGCTCTCCCCTGTAGGGCTGGGTCCCCCCTAAGTGCCCTTCCCTGCAGGCCTGGTCTCCCCCAACTTCCCTCCTCTGCCAGCCTGGTCACTCCTAACTGCCCTCCCCTACAGGCTTGATCGCCCACAATTGCTCTCCCTTGCAGTCCTAGTCCTTCCAGACTGCCCTCCCCTGCTGGCCAGATTGCCCCCAACTGTCCTCCCTTGCAGGCCTGGTTCCTCCCAACTGCCCTCCCCTACTGGCCATCTTGTGGTGGCCATCTTGTGTCCACATGGGGGCAGGATCTTTGACCACATGGGGGCAGCTATCTTGTGTGTTGGAGTGATGGTCAATTTACATATTACTCTTTTATTAGATAGGATAAAGCAATTTCCCTAGCTGGCTTGGCTCAATGGATAGAGTGAAGGGTCCCATGTTTGATTTCAGTCAAGGGCTCATGCTGGAGTTGTGGGCTCAATCCCTAATAGGGGGCGTGCAGGAGGCAATCAACCAATGATTCCCTCTCATCATTGATATTTGTATCTCTCTCTCCCTTCATATCTGAAATCAATAAAAAATACAAATATTTAAAGGAATTGCCAATGTATTTTTATGTGCTCTAAGTGGGCATACAGTACTTTCTTAAACTAACATTTATCTGCCTAACAGCTCTTCCAAAACATGACAGCTCATTCCACCCTGTAGTGTTGGTTTGGCTTCCTATAAAAACAGCCTAAGTTCTTGAACTTGAAATGGTGGGAATGTATTTTTGCTTCTCACATGTCATGCGTTTTATTTAGCTCCATTTTGCTCTCAGTAGAGAAAAAGTACCAGAGGGAATACATATCTCTTTGGAAGTTTTTCTCTTGGCTTTCTTAGTTAATCTACTGCTCATAATGCAAAATCATTCGATCTGATTTTAAATTATCGAGTGCATAATCAAAAGGAGCATGGTGCTAAATTTATACTCACAATGTACATTTGAAGAGAGATTCTATTTTGTTTTCTTACTAGTAATAGAAAGTAACACATCTTTGCCACTAGCTTACTTTTCTGTGTTGCCTCTGTTGCCAATAGCTACAAGGTTGTATGTTGATCCTAATGGGTAGTGACATATATTGTTAATTATGTTCACATGAATTTTCTTGACCACCCCTTTGTGAGTAGGATGTGAGATGGGGATGTTTCTCATAGTCTTAGTTATGTGCCAAAGTAAATATTACATATGTTATTACTGATTTATGCACATTTTTGGTGTGGGTGCTTAGGGTTTTGGGTGTTTGTAAGTGTAATTATAGTTGTACATATGTATATATATAAGTAGGTATTCATGCTTTGGGACTAAAGTGTTAACAATCAGTTTTTATAACTGATAAAAATAAATGAACAGTTATTGAGCATTTCTAAGGCAGTTGTAGTGCTAAGCAAGCAACATACAGTAGAATTTGCTCCTAAAACAAGCCCAACATTGTAACTTTATTGATGTGGTAGTTAAGACTAAGAGGCAATGTAACTTCTCAAAGCTATATAATATCTACATATATAAAAGCCTAAGAGACCAGGCAATTGGCCAACTGGCCAGTAGTTATGACATGCATTGACCACCATGGGGCAGATGCTCAATGCAAGAGCTGCCAAGCTGTGTCACTTGGCAGTGGTGGTTCTCGGGGTGAAGCACCTAGAACCAGAAAGAAGGGAGCCTGGTTCCAGGGTTTATCACCTGAGAACTGCCCTCTTGTAATCTAGGACCCCTTGGGGGAATGTTGGAGAGCCAGTTTTGGCCCCATCTGTGCAAAGGGCCTCTAGTTAGGTATATAAGAGTCAGAGATGACCTTAAAGTTTAGGTTTTAGACTTACACTCAACTATTCTTTTTAATTTTTTTTTCCAAAAAGATTGTAAGATTGATTGCAGTTAACTAAGCACAGAAAGTGTATCCCACATTTTAAGCCATATATATTTTAATTTCATAAGCTGTGGTATCAGATAACAAAGCTTTGTTAACACTTATCTGACCAAATTATACCATTAATGCAAGCATAATGTAAAGCTATATTCTTTATAATTTTTATAGATTTGTAGTTATATTTGTTGCCTATGTTGGCTTTTTATTTATAAGAAACATAATAAAAATTAAGAAATTATACATGAGAATTAAAAGTTAACAACACTTAATATTATCTAATCAATTTAACTGGTTATATTGAAGGCTATAGTGTGCAGTTTTAAGATCTTCAAGAAAAAGTTACTTTCATCCTGAAAGGAAAACCAAAAGAAAGGTTTATCAATAGAGGAATATTCCATGTTAAACTATGATTTATAACTATAGTGGGACATGATTAGGATTAGCTCAGGTCTTGAAGGTAGAGGTCTCATGAATAGAATAATTGCCCTCTAAAAAGTCAGGAGAAAGTTTAGCTCTCCTTTTTGCTATGTGAAGTTAAAAAAAAAAGTGGAGATATAAAAAGAAGTTGGCAATCTGCAACTTGAAAGAGGGCTCTCACCAGAACTTGACCATGCTGGTTCCAGAACTGTAAGGAAAAGAACTCTGGAGTTTATAAGCCACACAGACTACAACACTTGTTATAGTAGCTGAAACAGAGAAATGCTTATAATGTGTTTAAAACAGTGGTTGGCACATGAGAAGTGTGCCACTAAATGTGTGATATATGGCTCAGTGGTTTGGTTGAAAGGAAAAAGATATGTTGTTCTTTTCTATATCTATGTTGTTTTATAATATTCTGTAGCAACAAGTTCAGAAATTGGCACATAGTTAACTTCTGCTAAATTTAATAAGTTTAACAATTATAAATATGATGTATGGTGAATGATACTTAATATACATGAAGTTTTCTCATTTTTCAATATATTTTAAAATGTGCTTCTATTATATTCAGGTGTTGGGCTTTGGGGTTACCAAGATAAGACCAAGTTCTTTTTGTTTATTTGTTTGTTTTGTTAATCTTCACCAGAGGATATTTTTTTCACTCCACTCACTTTTAGAAAGAGTGAAAGGGAGGAAGGGAGAGCAGGGGACGGGTGGAGAGAGAGAGAAAGAGACTTCAATTGGTTGCCTCCCGGAAAGAGTATCTAATCTGCAATCCATGTACCTGCCCTTGACCGAAAATCGACCCTTCGACCCTTTGGTGCCTTGGGTGATGCTCTGACCACTGAGCAACACCAGTCAGTGCAAGACCGGGTTCATATATGCAAAGAGCTCACAGCCTAGTTGGGGAGACAGACAAATAAAGAAGTAATTACAAACAAATGCTAAATATACAAATAAAAAATAGAGAAGACACTCCCTGGAGGGTTTTATATTAATTCAGAGCACAGATGAATGAAAAATTACTTCTATTATAGAGATTATATCTGACTTGTATATTTTTTGAGCACTGAATATTAGTTTCTTATTTTTAATATATTTTATTGACTGCTTTACAGAGAGGAAGGGAGAAGGATAGAGAATCTGAAACATTGATGAGAAGGAAACATCAATCAGCTGCCTCCTGCACACCCGCCCAACTGGGGATGTGCCCACAACCAAGGCACAAGTCCTTGATGGGAATCGAACCTGGGACCCTTCAGTCCACAGGCTGACGCTCCATTCACTGAGCTGAATATTAGTTTTTTGATTGAAGTACAATGAATATTATTAATCTGAAATGTATGTGATATAAAATTAAAATTTTAGTGACCATGAAACTAACTTTTTGAGGTTTTACTCAGAATAAAGTCCTCCACACTTTCTTTAAAAATATATATATAATTATATTTGGCTACAATCTTTTGTTCTTTGTTGAGATGATAGGCATATATTTTATATTTCATTTTTTTTACTAAGATATTTTCCTCCTTTTAAAACATAATTGCTCCTTAAAAGCTGAGTAGGATTGTTTTACAATCTCTACTCAGCCTCCTGAACCAGAGTTCAAGTGCAGATACAAGTGGCATGAAATAGCTTTAATCTCTTTTATTCTGATCCTCTGATAATTGTCCCACTGATATGAAGAAATAACAGTAGCCACTGCTCTCGTGATAGGCATTTCAGAATTTGTTTTCCTCTTAGGGCCTAAAGGATGTTGAGTTGAACTCAGAGTAGCTGTAGAATTATGGGAATTACAGTCTAGTACTACTGTACTTTCATATATAATTTTGTTACCAAATAATTTATTCCCTTTGTTTAAACAGCAAGGATCATCTGTTTACCTTTGGCTCTGAATCTTACTAAAATCATTACATCTTCATTTTTATTAGATTTTATGATCTCTCTGCTCTTTTCTCTTAAACAGATCTCACTGATAAAAAGTTCTCACTTGGGCCTGAGTAACAGTAAATACAATAAACCTATCTTGTTTTGAACATTTGTATTAAAGACACATTTTCCAGGATACTTAGTAAAGACACCAAGGAAGAGTTTATTCAAGACAGACTGCTGAAATAAGAGTTTTGCAGTATGGGAGAGAGAATAGGCTTAAATTCCAAGTAAAGCAAAGTGAGAATTTACAGTCACAGAGCAGGGTGGGATTAATGACTGGGAAATGACTAAGAGAAAACATCAAGATGAGGGGGATTCTTAGTGAAGACACCTGGGTGATCAGGAATCTGGGGTTGGAGGTGAGGAATTTGATCTGATACTGAGGGTGGACAGATATCAGGATGAAGTTTTCTGGCTCAACTGACAGTAGGATTCTTAGGGAAATTGGACCCTATATGGACTGTAGAGATAGAAGCCCAAGTTAGGGTTAATTAAGCAGAGGACTCAGAGGAGCTGACTAAAGTGTGTTCAAGGAAAGTTTCTCTTTTTTGAGCATTTATGAGGGCATTTAATGTATCTGATAAAATATTTCATGAACCCATATCTGACAGCCACATATTGAGCTAGATGTTTTAGATGAGCTGCACGAGGTAGTTGTTGCTATTCCTGTATTAAAGTTGATAAGATGGGGGCTTAGAAAAATTAAGTAAACTGTCCAAGTTTATATAGCTAGGAAGTGGTGAAACAAAATTTGTAAAATAATTTTCCTTTTCTTTTCTTTTTCAATTATAGTTTATATTTAATATTACTTTAGCCTGAACTGGTTTGGCTCAGTGGATAGAGCATTGGCCTGCAGACTCAAGGGTCCCAGATTTGATTTGGGTCAAGGGCATGTACCTTGGTTGTAGGCACATCCCCAGTAGGGAGTGTTCAGGAGGCAGCTGACTGATGTTTCTCTCTCATTGATGTTTCTAACTCTCTATCCCTGTCCCTTCCTCTCTGTTAAAATCAATAAAATATATATTTTCTAAAAATATTATTTTATATTAATTTCAGGTTTACAACATAGTGTTAGATGATCATATATTTTAAAAAGTGTTCCCTCTGATATTTCCAGTACCCACTTGGCACCATGCATAGTTATTACAATATTATTAATTGTAGTCACTATGTTGTACTTTACATCTCCATGGACTATTCTGTAACTACCCATTTGTATTTCTTAATCCTTTTACCTTTTTAAAAATCTAATCCACCAACTCTCCTCCCCTCTGGCAACTATTAGTGTATTGGGATCTAATTTTCCATTCATTATTTCATTTGGCACACATTTATTGTATATGTGTTATATCTCATACACGCTTCTGAACAATGTAGAAATATAGGGATGAACAGAAACTAATTCTCTCTCCTTTTAAAGAGGTGACAACAGAGTATGGGAGATGGGGGACATCATTCAAGTAACCACATAAATAAAGGTAAAATTTTATCTGTAATATCTACACTAATAAAAGAGAAAGATGCAATTTGACTGTACCTTTGTGATGCCCACCAGCCAATCAGGAGTGTGTATGCAAATTAACTCAACAAAGATGGCAGGTTAATTTGCATACACAGGTGGCATGGGGTGGGATGCTTGTGTTGTCACCATGGCAACAATACAGGCATTCCCCACCACTTCAGCAGCTCAGGGCCTCTGGGCAGTGTGGCAAGGCTGGCCAGAGTGAAGGTGGTGCCAGCAGCCAGAGGAAGGAAGGCCCATTCTTGCATGAACCTTCGTGCATTGAGCCTCTAGTATGTTATGAAAGGAACATGATAATTTGTAGTAAGAGGACTCAATATATTCTTAAGGAGGGATCATAGAAAGCTGTCTAGGAAAAGCTCCTTAAGGTTTAGCTATAAGAAGGGTGTATATAGAGTGTTCAAGACAAAAACATTATTATAGACTGAATTGTGTCTCCCCCAAATTTATATGTTGAACCCCTATCATCCCAAAGTGATGGTAGTGGAGAGGGAGCTTTTGGAAGATAATTTGGTTTATATGAGGTCGTAAGGGTGGGGCCTTCATGATGTATTTAGTGCCCTTATAAAAAGAGACACAAAAGTACTCTCTTTTTTCCCTCTCTTTACTTGCATGCACACAGAGGATATATGAACACATAGCAAGATGGAAGCCGCCCACAATTCATGAAAAAGATTCTCACCAGAAACTAACCATGCTGATACCTTGACTTTTATCTCGTTAGCCTCCAGAACTGAGAAAAATGAATTTCTGTTGTCTATGAAATTTTACTATGGCAGCCTGACTGACTATACAGGCATATATAAATAATTTATCTGAGAAAATGACTTGGCTTGTTTGAAAAGAGGCCAGCCTGGTTAGTGTGCAGAGTGTGATAGAGAGTGTGGCTTGAAATGGAGGCTGAGTATCAGATAGGACCAATTCATGCACAGTCTGAGAGCCACTTCAGGAATATGGCTCTTTATACAGAGAGCATTCGGTGATCATTGAAGAGCACATGACCTTTGCATTCTGGAAAGATCACTCTGCCTACCTTGTGGATGGGGGATGAGAGATGAGGAAGTGGGCAAGAATGACTCCCAGGTTTGGACCTTTCACAGCTCCATTTACTGGAAAATAAATACTGAACAAGGAATAAGATTGGAGGGAAGGAAGTAAGACATGAGACAGTAATAGACTTCCAAACTTGCCTTAATTGTGTCCCTGTGCATAAACTCTTATAGGCCAAACACAGGAGCAGATTGCAGGTGGCATTTTAGGTTCATTTTTAACGTGTCAGTTTTAAGATAACCTGAAAACATTCAAGTAACGATTTCTAATAGTTATACTGGTTTGAATTTAGAGGAGAGTTCATGGACAAAGATATATATTTGGGGGCATTTGCTGTTAATAGAAATAGAAAAAAAAAATAGGAGAGTGTAGAATAACAACACAGGAGGGTCCAGGACCAAATAAACTACATACTCTATACTCCATACTTGCCCAATAGAAGTCATTGGGTTGCAGAGGCCATGAGTGGACAAAGGAAGATCCCTGCTTTCCCCCCATCTCTTCTGTTCTAGAAGAGAAGTATTGCTTCTGTGGCTCTTTGTTAGAGCTGGCCATGTGGACATACTGGTGGAGGATTCAAAAGTTGAGGGGAGCCAACACGGCCATGGCATACTTGGCCCCAGGGCGCCTTATGTGCCACACCAGCTCAGCCAGGTTCAGTGACCCTGAGAGGGGGCGGCTGAAAGGCTTAGAAAAGAAAGACAAGAGAATCAAAGCTGGGCCTCAGTGGGACCGTGCCTCCTGAGAGACAGCGCCATCCCCCACAAGCTATGTTTTTACTTTATAGCCAGATTCCACCAGGCAAAGTAAGGGCATGGTCAAGATGTTTACAACATTCTCATGAGTTTTGATCCTACTCAATTACATGCACCTGGTCAAGCTTTGTTGCTTGCAGCCTATATCACTTAGGCACGTGGAGCCACGTGTTCGGGCCTTAGGTTCAAGCTTACAACTATAGCTGTTGGCTACAATTGTGCTGGGAGGGCCCTGTCCTCCAAGCTTGGACTTGGACATGGCCACAAGAGGACTGTGTCCTCTTATTAATCCAAGGCTTGACCCTGTCCAAACACTGTAGCCAAGCCCCACAGAAAGTAGATGATGGAATGCATCTGGGTATTTCAGCCTGTATTACTTTCCTATTGTTTCTGTAACATGTTAGCACAAATTTAGTTATTTAAAATAAGATAACTTCATTATCTTACATTTTGGGAGGTTAAAAGTCTGAAATAAAGGTCTTCCTGAGCTGAATCAAGGTTTCAGCAAGACTGTGTTTCTTCCAGAGAGTCGAAGGGAGAATTTGTTTCTTTGCCTTTTCCAGTTTCTAGAAACCTCCTGCATTCCTTGGATTGTGTTCCTTTCCTCATCACTGCAGTTAGAAGCACAGCATCTTCAAATATCTCCCTCTTACTTGGACCATTGCTTCTGTCCTTACATCTTCTTCTCTGACTCTTTTTCTGCTTCTCTTACAAGGATCTTTGTGATTACGTTGGCCCATCCAGAAAATTGAGGATAATCTCCCCATCTCATGATCCTTAATTAAATCATACCAGCAGGGTTCCTTTAGCTGTGTCAGGTAACATATGCACAGGATCTGGGGATTAGGAAGTGGACATCTGTAGGGGTCATTACTCTGCTATCATGAATCACCTGTCACTTTTCCATCCATAGCACCATCTCCTGTCAGAAATCTCCTCCTGCTGAGGTCTGAGTTCCTGACATGTAGATTCCAAATCAGTGTCAGCTTCTGCCAGACAACCTTTGCTTTGAGCTTGGAGAACATGCCGTCCTGTCATTGGTCCTTCAGGGGTAGTAGATGCTTCTTGATGCTGCTGATCTTGGGGACACTTCACTGTGCCTTATTCAGCTTCTCCAGTTTTTCATTACAAAGGTTACCATAGACAACATGTGAAAGGCTTCACAGGGAGTCTGTTTTCCTGGCTTGCTGGATCGTGACAGGTGAGAACTGATGGCAGCTTAAATTTGAGTAGTGATGGAGGTGGACACATTTGCTCACATTTTTAAGTTAAATAATAAAATCAAAATAATTATTTTTGGGAAAAGTTTCCTAGGCCAAAAATCCTGCCATATTCAAGCATATTGCTTTTTAAAAGTGTTACTTATTCTTCAACTAGGAATCAGGGATATGTTAATTGTGTTTGTGGAAATTAGAGAAAAGATGGCCACAACTTCCTCTCTTTCTTCTATTAGGTAGTTGAGAAAGCATGATTAAAGATTCCATTAAGGACTTTTTGTTAATTTATTTGTTTAAAGCAAGATTTAAATTTGAAGGAGGAATTAAAACTATCAGTAAATATCCAAGGAAAGTGGCTTTTAATTTATGGAAGAGATCTATAAATAGTAAATTTTAAAGAACACTAAAAATACAGTGTGCCAAAGATACATTTCAAAATTAATGAGCCAAGTATTTTCTTTGGGATATGTATAACAACAACAACAACAACAACAGAACATTTAACATATTTTAAGACCCTTTAAAAGAAAACTTTATTACAGTTGTTTTAACTTCATCCCAGAAATATTTGCTTCTCTTCACCATCAAGATCTTGATGAGTATATTATTTGAATTTATTATGAAATGAACTCACTGAAACAATTTGGTGAAGCTAGTATTGGCCAATTGGATTCAATCCCAGCTCTACCATCATTGACTCAGTTGTTTAAAGATTCTGAGGCTTGGTTCTCATTAATAGCACAGGATCAATTTAACAATTTAGAGAATTTTTGGAGATTAATGTAAAGTATCTAATTCTGAGGAAGTGGGCAAAAACATCAGTGATATTATTGGCATGACTTCCTGATAGAAAACTCCAGTATTAAAGCTAAAGGCTGATTTCTTAAGTCTCCTTGCATTCTCTATCTAGCATTCCCTTTGTGAACTTTCAGGTGCCCATTAAACATCCCAGTAGAAAGGTAGAGGAGATAGTAGAAAAATAGATAAATAGGTATGGATTTTAGAGAAGAGATCCAGGTGGAAAGTACACATTGGAGTAATCATCACAAGGATATCTAAAACTATGAGACTAAATAAGTATGGGAATCCTATCTAATAAAAGAATAACATGCAAATTGACCATACTTCCACTACACCACCAGCCAATCGAGGCAGGGATTGAGGCAGGGGGTGGGGCATGGCCAGCAGGGGTGTGGCCACAGCACAGTGAAAGCAACTATCATCCTATACCGTGGCTCACAAGGTACTTAAGGGCCAGCCCTCCTTACACTTATGGTGCCTGAATCACATGCAAATGAGCACCCGGGCTCCCTGCATGCCCCCCAGCCCAGCATCCACAATGGGAGTGGGGGAGCTGCTGCCAGTCTCTGGGATGTGCGGAGACCCTAGTGGCCACCACCAGGTGGAGAAAATTCATGGTTCTCTTGGTTCATGCAGGATATCAGGAGCACGAGGAATTCTGGGAAATGTAGTTCTGTCGACAGACCCACTGTAGGAGTGAGTTTGAAGTACTGAGTGGGGGAATGTGGAAGTGGCAGGGTGGGGCAGGCCAGGCGGGGGCTTTAGGCCTTGGGCTGGTGGGAGGCGCGGGTGATTGCAGGGCATGGGAGAGTTGGGGGGGGGGGGGGGGCGGGCAAACCTGCTGGGAGACTGGCACCCAAGAACCCCTGGATCAGGGACACAAACCCGCAAGGGGCTGGTACCCAGCACCTACAAGCTCTGCCACCAAGGTGCTGGAGCTGCAAAGGCCAAATCGGAGACATAAAGCTGCAGGGAGACGAGCCCCCAGCAGCCCCCAGATTGGAGGTACAAACCAGCAGGAAGGCTGGCACCCAGCAGCTACAAGCCCTGCCATGGGGGCGCTGGGGCTGCGAGGGGCTGTATCTGAGACACAAACCAGCAGGGAGGCCAGCACTCAGCAGCCCCAAGCCCCACCATCACAGACCTGGGGCTGGAGGCGGGAGGGGGTGGACTGGAGATACAAATCCGCAGGCCTGGCACCCAGCAGCCCCAAGGCCCAATGCATAGGCGCTGGGGTTGCTGGGGGGAGGAGGGGTCAGGCGAGGACCGCTGAGACACAAACCCACAAGAAACCTGTGGAAAGGGAGATAAACTATCATAACTTTATCTCACTTTCCACAAGATGAGAAAACTGTCCCTGGATTATTTAGTGCTGTGGTCAACATCTTTCTACATACACAGGGTATGTTATGACCGTTCCTAGAATGCCGTCTCCAGGGAATAATCTACTGTGGCAAATCATCTAAGAGAGGAAACAAGCTTTTGTTGGGTTTATTCTGAAGGTCAGAGAACATGCCACCCCCAACAAATGCTTTATTGTTATATTGATGATCTTGAGCTGCAGATTCTTGAAAAACTGCAAGTGCATGCAGAACATTTCACTGAAGTCTCCTGATCTGTCTAAAATTGGACCCTCCTAAAGGAGCTTAAATGTCATAGGTTCCCTTGATGGGAGAAGTGTCATCAGGCAGAGAAGACTGACTCCTGTCACAGGATATAACACCCAAACTTTGTTACAAACTATTTCTCTCCACCCGCATTCATCTTTCCTAAAAATCATTTACTCTTCTCTAGGAGGCCTATATCTCCCGTTCTCTTTCCCTAGGAAGAAAGTATTTAAATCTACATTCTAAGCCAGCTTGGGGAGTTATTCATTTTTCCCTGAGATCTCCCACATATACACAAGGTACACATGTTAATGAACTTTTGTTTTTCTCTTGGAGATCTGTCTTTCATTACAAGGGCCTCCAAGAACTCAGAAAGGTTGAAGAAAACTATTTTTCTTCCTCCATAATTCTATCTCAGGAAATCAAGTCCCCAGCTCAACAATGAGGTTGGCTCAAATACCAAACAATCTTGGCTGACAGGAGGGAAGCTTCTAGGGAGAAATCAATGATATTGGCATCAAAGTGGGATGGAGGGCACACGCATGGTTGATGGTGGAAGTTTAAAGTGGTTCAACATTTTTGGAGGATGACTTGGCAAATTTGATAGAAATGTTCAAGGTATATCCAAGAGTCTTCTAGGAATCATATCTGTTAAGATAAAGCACAAGTACTTAAGCCCTGGTCAGAACCCAGAATGCTACCGTGGGCTCCCCTTCCATGATAGGAAAACCTGGGAACAACCTGCATTTTTAGGACAAGGTAGCATCTATGCTAATAAAAGGGTAATATGCTAATTAGACTGAACATCTTCCTGGCGACCTTCCAGATATCCTTCCAGACATCCTTCCTGGCAAAGCCATGTTGGCAGGGCCAAGGCAGAGGAGGTTAGAGGCAATCAGGCAAGCAGGGGAGAGCAGTTAGGGGGACCAGGCCAGCAGAGGAGAGCAGTTAGGACAAACAGGCTGTCAGGGGAGAGCAATTACGGGGATCAAGCTGGCAGGCAGGTGAGCGGTTAGGAGACAGAGGCCTGAGGGGTCCCAGATTGGAGAGGGTGCAGGCTGGGCTGAGGGAATCCCCTGCCCCTCCCCCATGCACGAATTTCATGCACCGGGCCACTAGTGAGTACATATTGAAGTAAAAATGTTTTAAGAACTAAGCTTAGCAGATTGTGGACCAAGATGGTAGCATAAGAGGCTCCTGAACTTCCCTCCTGCCAAGAATTCACAGAATGAAGATAGATCCATGGGAAGCATTGCCTCCCTCTGAGAAATGCAGACACTATCTGAGTTGTACCACATTGAACAACTACGGGAATACCCACATCACACAGGCAAGACAGGCTGAAGCTGGTATTACTACAGGACTTCACCTGTCAAACATATACTTTTGTTAATCTTCACTGGGGTATATTTTTCCATTGATTTTTAAAGAGAGTGGAAGGGATGGGGAGAGACAGAGAGGGAAACATCTATGTGAGAGAGATATCAATTGATTGCCTCCCATACACATCCTAAGTAGGGCCAGGGATCCAGCCTACCCTGAGCCAAACTGGCTAGGGCTCAAACATATTCTTATGATTCCAGAATTTATTGTTTCATCTCTGTCTTAGAAGATATCATTGTCAACATCTATTTTTTTCCCTTGGTACTTCTAGTGAAACATATTGTTGTTTTTTTCCCCAAAACAGTATTTTTTTTTCTTTAGTATCTGGATGGATTTACCATCCATCCAGTCACCCAAGCAAGAAAGAACACTGTCATCTTGAATATACTCCCTTTTCACTGGCATCATATTTCAGTTTGCCCCTGCCCTCATAAAACTGATGAATTCACTTAGTAACACACTATCACCAGTATAACTATTTTTTGCTGTCTCTCATTCTTATTGACATTCTTTAGAAAAAGCTCTTATAGGCTTTTATATGCACCTTTGTCGTAGGCAAAGGCAAATTTTAAAAAGCCAATGGTATTATTCAAATATCTACACTAATAAAAGAGAAACATGCTAATTGATGTATCTTCGAGACACCCACCAGCCAACCAGGAATGAGTATGCAAATTAACCCAACAAAGATGGTGGCGACTCAGGCATTCCACACCACCCCAGCTGCTCCGGGCCTCTGGGCAGTGTGGGAAGGCAGAAAGGTGGCTCCAGGCTGGAGCAGAAAGGCAGCTTTGGGCCAGAGTGAAGATAGTGCCAGCAGCCAGGGGAAGGAAGGCCCATTCTTGCAGGAATCTTTGTGCATTGGGCCTTTAGTGTTACTATAATTACTTTTTTATTCCACCATGAATTGGCTACCCAAGAACTAAATAAGTCAACACTAAATAAGTCAAAGTAATATCATTAAATAGTATTATTATAGAAATAATAAAGATGATATAATCCTTTTACTTGTCAATCCTTTGTGTGGAAAATATAAGGACAAGAGTATACAAGTTTGAGACCCTATATCTATCATTTAATTCCTTGTTTATATGAACTTGCTTCTTTAAGAATGTATTTCCATGAAATCATCAGTTCCAGATTTAGAATTAAGGGAAGTAAACTGAGATAGGTATTATGACTGGAAACTAGATGATTTATAGTTTTACTGAATATTTAGAAATGCCATTCTCTCTAAAACTAATTTTTTAATCTAATGCTTTATGAAGATTAAATAAAAGCAGCACTCAGAATGACAGGCACCAAAGAACTGTGCAAACATTTCCTTAGTGTTGGCACTAGGAGCACTTGCTTTTTTCAAAACATTTCAGGCTGGCGTCACTGGGAATGACTGGGAAGGCTAGAAGGTTTCAGAATGTGGCTTCAGATTTCACTCCTCATTACCTTGAAATGAAATCAAACATTTCATGAAATGTTCTCATAAATGGACCTTTTAACATTCTGAATTAACATCTTATAATCTGAGGCTAGAAACTGTCTTTGAAATACTTATTCCAGTAAAATAATTGGCTTATTCTTATTATAAATCTGGAACCCAATTTAAAATGGAAAGAATTTAAACTTCATTACAAGAATCAAGATTTTCTATGGAATTGTACATTTTTGTGGCTATATGAAATAAAAGTGTAGTCTCCAGGAAAATTGGAATCCAGTGTTAGATGGCACCTTAGTGGCATCTGTTACTGAATGGTAGATTGAAAAGGACACCCATATAGAGGCATAATACAAAGCATTCATGCATAGACTTGAGAAAGAATGAGATATCAAAGAATAAAACAATTTTAGTTTACTTTTCAGTCTCTTGTTTTCTCTAAATTTTCTTTTAAATAGGATTGATCAGTCATTCCAGAATTACAATATAACTTTTTATATTTGTAGATTTAATTGTAACACCTAATCCCGAGAGCCTGGGAATGTTAATTTATATGACAAAAGATTTCTACAGATGTTATTTTAGATCATCTAAATTAAGATTATCCTGGATTATCTGGGATAGTAATCATGTCAGTCTTTATAAGAGGAAGGAAGGAAAGTCAATAAAGGGAGAAGTTGATGTGAAGACTGAATAGACATTGGAGGGAGGGAAGGAGGGGGCCAAGAGCCAAAGAATGCAGCAACCTCAAGGAGCTGAAAGAGGCAATGAACACATTCTTCTCAGGATCCTCCAGAAGGTGCTAGCACTGCCATCTCTGGACTTTTAAGTCCCAGAAGATTTAGTTTCAACTGTTCACCTTCAGAGAATTATAGCAATTTGTGACAGGAAATTAGCAAAGTATATATTACTTTTAGATCATAAAAATGTTATTTTACTATAAATAAGACAACTTTTCTATACTTTTCAAGTAATTTTTATTAAATTGAAAAAATTATGAAAACCTCTCAACACATGTCTGTACTTATTGCCAATTTGACCTACAGTTTAAGATTCACTGGAGAAAATGGTCAAACTGTCCTTCCTACTCTCATAAAAAGTGATGTTATTTAATTTATTTTTGTTGTGGTTGTTAATCCTCACCCAAGATATTTTTCCCTTGAGTTTTAGAGTGGAAAGAAAGGGGAGAAATAGAGAAACATTGATGTGAGAGAGACACACTGATAGGCTGCCTCCTGAATCTGGGCCAGGATTACACCTATAACCGAGGTGCCAGCCACTGACCAGAAATCAAACCCAGTACTCTTCAGTCTGCAGGCTGATGTTCTATCAAATGAGCCTAACCAGAAAGGGCCAAACAAATAAGCTTTGAAAGATAAAAGAAACAGAATGGCCAATAACTTTCCATCAAAGTAGTCTTCATAGAACCATAGAACACTAACTTTTTATATCTTAACATCATCAACAATAGTAAAATTATCAGATCATGGGGTCATGTTTATAAATGTATATAGTTCAGTATTTGTCAGTTCTCAAATTTTTTGTTTAATGTAATAGGATATATATTGTTCTTCCTTTATGATCCACATCCCTTTGAAAAGGAAAATGGGCTTGCAACCTAGTTCAATATCTGGTAAAACTGTAGTCTTACTTCCCCACTCTGACTGACATGGGTGGAGATGCAGAGCCTAACCCCAGGGCCCCGCCACAGCTAACTTGGGCGGAGCTGCGTGGACCGCAGGGGCCCACCACAGGAGGAGATATATAGGTCAGAACCTCCCCATGAGTTCAGTTCAGGCTTTGGATCCAGAATTCCCCTGAACTAGCAGATCTTCAAGATAAAGGTTAAACTTTCCTCTCTTAGAGTGCTGGCTGATTGTTCTCTCACAATGTTTTCATATTCTGTGTTAGAAAGTCCATCTGCTATCTTTCCTGTGATATGAGATGTTTGAGCTTAGTGTCCCACTGAAGTCAGAACCTCCATCTTTGTGTTAAGCCCTTTCTCTATAAGTGCTTACAGAATAGATTATTTATTGGATGGCAAGAACTTTAAGTCTCAAGAGATCCAAATTTCAACATGAGAATTTAGAGTCCTTGTTTCATGTACAACATCTCTCTAGTTCCATATCTAAAAAATAGAAATGTGAACTAAATAGGTTTAAGATACCTTCAAGTTCTAAATTTGATTTGTAAGCAGCCCTTCTTTTGACATTGTTGACATTCTTCTGGAAGCCTTTCTAGACAGTCTCTCTTACCAGCTTTCCCGTTGCTTTGAATATGTGTATCTTTAAACAAAGAAATGGATTCTGTGTATATATTTATCATTTATAATTGTCTGTGTTTAGTCTCTCCTGTGAGAGCTGGTACCAAAATTACAAGCTTTTATTCTCCTCCCAGCATTTGAGTAAGCATCATTTGCCTTGAAAAGCTAATTTGTTAGTTCATTTTTTTCCTCTTTTTTCTTTTTCTTTTATAACTAAAAGTTTTCTCTAACTTGTTGCCAGGAGAATTTCATATTTTAGATGGCAGAAATACGAAATACATATATCTTGAGAGCAGTATCGCTCCTTTATTAGAGGCTTCCTTTTTGAATGTCACTGATCACAGATGTCTCAGTGTTCAGGTTGACTGGAGAAGGCTCTGGTCCCTGGTCCATGCTCCCGAAGCTTGTACCCTAATGTTCCCAGCACCGCGATAAGCAAAGAAAGCAGCAGAGTCTGCAGCTGGAGCTTGCTGAGAGCTGAAAGCTGCCTCCACACTTTTCATTTCACTGATGGAAAAATAAACAGCACTTTCTAGCCTACTGCAGGCAAAACCTGTTTTTCCAGAAACAGTATATCCTGACTAATTTTCATGGCAGTTTTCGTTATGAAATGTGTGTGTGTGAACTGTTGGAACTGTTACCTTACTGTTTAAAAATATGATCACCAGATTATACAAAGGTATGTGTGTGCATATATATATATATATATATATATATATATATATCAACATTTTGTCCAGGACTTTTGAATGTCACTTTCTAGAGATAAGTGGCTCTAATTCTCTTGTTTTAATACTTAGATTGCCTGAAGAAAAGCCAAAGAAATGGTCTTAATTGCTCCTGAAGGCAATAATGGATGAAGGAAAGACAGGCAAGGAGAAAAAGAGATAAAAGAAATGTGAGGGGAAAAAAGGGAGAGATTTGTAACTACTTAAGAATATGTAGTAAGAATGATGCAAGGAGGACATAATCCTATGAAAATGAATGTGTTCTGGAAGTCCCATGAATGGGTAGAAGAACATAAATATTATTCAATCCTAGGGAACTGAATAAGATAATTGCAGGAAACCACCACTTTCTGGAAAGCTCTTATAAAGTACTTGTGAATAAATGTGTTACAGCAGTAAGGAAAGGACACCTTAATTTCTCTCCCTAGAAAGTCAACTCAGTGACCCAGTCTCATGGAGATTTAAGAAAGTTAACTTGTAAACATTACAGATGCTTAATCAGATAAAAATCCAGTGATTTGGAATTCCTCAGTTTCAGAGCCATTATAGAAGACAAAAGGCATATCATGGTTATTAAATTAATTGTAACCACTCTAATGTAGAAACATAACCACAGCAAAGAAAAGAATGATCAGAAGCTTCATTTTGTGGTTTCAGAATTATTTTTAGCAAGAACATCAAAATGCATTTAAGACAAACAAACATGAAACCAAAGAGAACTTTAAATAGACACTTAAGACATCTCATAGAGCACTGGTATTATGAATGAAGACCTATTATCATAGAAAGTATTTCAAGTTACATTTGTGAGTGACTATTATCTTTTCCTTTTGTCTTATTATTTAGAAGCAATTCCTTATTGGATATAAGTATCCTTTCTTACCATATCTCCTCTGTCAGCACCAGAAACCTAACACAATATTTTGGGGACCATTTGGTTACTTGCAACAAGACTAACATTAGAATTTTTATTTTAAGTCAAAAAGAACCTGACTATATTTCTACCTTGGGTCTTTGTCTTGCTTGCTGAAGTCATAGAAAATAATTTTAATCACTCTCCTAGTGACTGCCCTTCAGACATTTGAGGGCAGTGGTTCTTTACCTTCCGATTAAATCCATTTACATAGATCAGATTAAGCATCCTTATCTCTTTCCATCCTTCCCCATTTGAGAATTTTCCAAATTGTCTCTGTCTCTCTTTAGAGAACAACCCACTTAACAGCTAGGGCTCTAATGAGCATAACCAATGAATGAAAGACACTGGGGCGGGGAGGGGGGAGGATGGGGGGGATATGTGCTAGGGGGGTAGGGGAGGCTGGGGGGAGGATAAAGGGGAGGGGGAAAGGAAAACATGTACTACTATTAATTATAAGTTATACTGCAAAAAAATCAATAAGAATATATTAAAAAAAAAACACAAAAACAATAGATGGTACTGTCAATTTAAGCCTGAACTTGGATGACTAAAGCTTGCAAACACATTTTGGGTTTTCTGGAACGCTTCTTCATTAGAGTAACTTATTTTATTTTTATTTTTTTAATATATTTTATTGATTTTTTACAGAGTAACTTATTTTAAAGATAGATTAAAATATCTTCAGTTCTTTGTCACAAACCCCACTCTGTAGAAGTTTCTGTGGCCTACATTAAGTGCTATATATTCATCCATGCATTCTCCTTAATTCCATCTTCCTCTTCAGCTATCATTTCAAGCTGTTTATTCAGTGATGGTGAATCTGCAATTTACTTCTGACCATTTTTACAGTGAAAGTCACAAACCTTCCTGTGGATTAGCAGTAGGAGATCGTTATCCTTGATTTCTTTGGCCCTCAATGGAGATTAGTGTGCTGTTGGTGCCAGCAAGTGTTAGGCAACATTAAAAAAATTGGTTTTAATTATTGAAAATATTTGGATAGATACTAAAATAATTGCACAATGTTGAAATTGAATCCACCGATGTTTATAAACATAAAAAGGATTTGTTTTAGTTTTTTAAGCCTTTCCTTTGTGTTTTTATGGGATTTTAAAAGAATTATTATTTCTCATTATTTTTATGAATTTGTCTTGCTGGTCTGATGCCAAAACTAAATTATATACTGTAGAATCAAGGATGGCTCTGCTGGGCTCTGACTCATGCCCTAAATTAAGAGATGGCTCTGACTGTTTTCTCAAGGGGAAGTTCTGCTTCTACATCTGAGCTACAAATTAAGACACTCTTTAAAAAAGATGTTAGGGCCTGAAGAACATGTCCAAGGGCGGAAGTGTAGAAGAGACAAGCTGTTGTTGATAGATCTAAAATGCAAATGTTGGTAGATGCAAGTGTTGGCCTACAGGCAATATGCCCCCTTCTCAGGAAAAAACATGCAGGAAAAAAAAATCCTCTGGAATTCAGGCAGACCCCAGAGAAAAGCTGCAGCTTATGGCTTGCCCTGCCCAGTGTTAGAACAGTGGCTAGTGTATCGGCCCCTACCCTGAAGGTCTCAGGTTAGATTCCTGGTCAAGGGCATGTACCTGGATTGCAGTTGAATCCTTAGCCCCAGGTCTGGCCATGTGAGGGAGGCAACCAGTCTCCCCCCACCCTCCCACTCTATCTTTCTCTCTCTCCCCTTGCTCCATCCCTTCAACTCTGTCCAAAAATCAATGGAAAAAATACCCCCAGTAAGGATTAACATACATACATACATACATACATACACACATTAAAATGTCATGATTTTAGTCATGCTAATGAAAACATCTTACCTATAGTTTTGATTTACTTTCTTCTGCTTTTGTCTGAGAATTCAAAAGCGATTGTTTGAAAGCCAAATTGTATCCACTGTTTTATGTATTCAAGCATCTCCGTACTTATAATTTTATCCTTCCTTTCTGGTTCCAAGCATTTTCATAACAGTCTCTCTAGCTTTTTTGTCCTCTAACAGATGAATACAAGAGATTTGTTTCAAGGGGCTTGTTGAAAAATGTTAGCTGTCTTAATACAATATCAGTGAACACTCAGCTTCCTGTCAAAATTGCACTCTGGTCCAGTTACTTGGGTGTTTTTATGTTTTGTTATTGTTGCTTGGTTTTTGTTTCTCTGTGATCTGAAAAGATTAATTTGCCCCTTTTAAAACACTGAAGAAATATTTTACCTGACTTAAAGCTTTGCTAATATTTAAATGAATGTGATACTATTTTAAAATATTTGATGGAAGGAAAACACCTTTTCCTTGGAAGGAAGAAAACAATAAGATGAACCAAAGTGATTAATAACAAAGACAGTGACTGTGCATGCTGCTGATGGATAGGAGCCAAACATTGATGTGACTCTCCTTGGGAAATAGAAATGAGCGTGGCTTTCTGACACTTTTTAGTAGGATAAAAAAGAGAGAAGAACTGCCTGCTAGGGTTGAAGTCCAAAAATAGAGCCAGTGATTGCCTTAGGAATGAGTTTTCTAATAATTGCTTAAGAAAAAGCTAAAAGTTATTTCTTTCTGAGTCTTGAGAGAAAAAATAAAAATAAAGTAGACACAAATTTGTGACAAGTAACTGTGTAAAATCTACTTAATTATAACTGTGTAAGTTCTAAGACTGATTTTCAAGGTACCTCTGTCTGTCTAATCTTTTTCATCACCCAAAATGCTTTTCCTCTTAGTACATATTTTGTCTATATTTCAAAAGAAGGACCAGGTTTGATGTCAACCCAATAGGCTTATCCATTCCAGGTTTCCAGAAGAAAGTTTCTGTCCTTGACTATAAGTAAATGAAGTTCTTTATAGAATCCCTAGCCTTCCCTTTGTCATGATATGATTAATAAAAGGCAAAGATGACTGTGATTGCACTTGACTTTGGTGAGTATGATCTTAATCACTGTTGAGGGTCTCCATAGGGAACAGAAATGACCATGGTTACCTGACTAATAGATGCAAGTACTTCCTAGGTCCTCTCTCTGTGATGGTCCTCAGTGTCCCCCTTAGGTCAACCTTCTCCAATACAAACTATACAGGGACCAGTTTGATAAAGTAATTCTCAATGATGAGTAAAGCTCTTGCGGAATAGATGGAGTTTTATTTATATATAATCAAATCCCTATTAACTTTAAGTCATTGTGTTTCAGGCTGGGGATATTTCTAAGGCTGATGGATGTCCCTCTTATAGTGACGCTTCCAGAAATGAGTTCTCTAGAAATATTCGACTCAGTCCTACAAATCCATGGTGAGAGACTGTTCCTTTGGTCCATAAAATGTCCCTAGGCCACATCAATTTTGTAACCTTTAAAGAATTTGCAAGTGCTCTCTTGGAGAGTAAAGAATGTTCTGTTCTCCACTATTTCAGTATATTGATTTATCAGTTTAACCCAAGTAAGTAATGGCTCTTAACTTTTCTGAGTGGTGGACTCATTTTTAAGGATCTGGTGGAAATTGTAGCTATTTTCTTTGGGAAAGTACATATAACACACATAGAAAATATTGTACTATAGAGGGGTGTTTCTCTCTCTCTCTCTCTCTCTCTCTCTCTCTCTCTCTCTCTCTCTCTCTCTCTCTCTCTCTCCCTCCTACGTCCGTTGTGGAGAGAGACTGGGTTCAGTTTCTGAGTGGAGGAGCTGAGTATGAAGAATAAAAGAGAAAGACACAGAAATAATAAAAAGCTGGGGCTAGGTGGGCATCTGTTCTCCCTCTCATGGAGAAACAGCCACGCACTGAGCCCATGAAGCTGCATTTATTTATATTCCACAATACAAAGGTGCCAGAATCCAATCCCCTTCTCAACAATAGAAATATGTGGATAGAAAGCCCAGAAGGTTGGTAAACAATATTAATTGGCTCTGAAAGGTCAGAGCTAAAACATTGTTAATTAAAGCAACTTCCACATCAAACAATCATGCAAATCCCTACTGACAAGATAGATAATCTACCTATTACTGAAATTGCCTGCCCAAGGGCAATGGGCGTATCCCAAACCAGAACAAAAGGGATAGCCAGACACCTGGGATTTAGCCCACAAACAGATAAGGAATGCTCAAGGTGTCTTGCCTTGGGGCCACCCTCCCCCCCCCATATTGTACTAAATTTCACATTATTGTGAGCATGAAAAATAACAGCAAAAATTATGCCATAGGTATTTCAGAGGCATGGAGAGATTATGTCTAAAAAAGAGAGTTCTGAGAGGTTTCTCTCATGGAAAATTGAGAACTGATGTTTACCTATAAATCAGTACTGGCTTTCCATCATCAGCACCTGTTTTGACTCTTGGGCATCTATTTGATAGGACAGTGCCTGTACCTTCCTATTGTTAGATGTGTTAACTTTGCCCTTGTATACAGGGAACATCTTTCTGTGAACATGGCTAGGGAGAAAGGCCAAGAATGAGAGGACATGATGCGCATCATGGAAGATGGAGAGGAAATTAAAGAGCATGTCACTAAGCCTGCTGGGAAATCACTGAGATCTAGCTTTGCAGCTGTGACTCACTCTCAGAAGGAACATGCATTGAAAATGTTGGGCTTCAGGTTCCAGGTGAGTTATGTTGATTGCAAAATGGCCCTACCCCATTCCCAATTCCTTCTTAATTCATATTCTTTACAATGTGATTTCACAGCCTTTCCAATCATGAACTGGAATCTATTTCTACACTCCTTAATCTGGCATCAGTTTATAATTTGCTTTGGCCATTTGAATATGGAAGAAGTGACAGTGTGCTAGTTTTGAGGCAGAACCTCATCTCCCTCCTCCTCCTCCTCCTCCTCCTCCTCCTCCTCCCCCTCCTCCTCCTCCTCCTCCTCCTCCTCCTTCTTCTTCTCTCTCTCTCTTCCCTCTCTCTCTCTTTCTCTCTCTCTCTTCTCTCTCTCTCTCTCTCTCTCTCTCTCTCTCTCTCTCTCTCTCTCTCTCTCTCTCTCTCCTGTCCCTGATAGAAAAATATCCTCAGACTAACCTCTTAGAATATGCGACTTAGTTAGATATACCCTTAATATATAAGAGAATTCATCTGAGATCAAAAAAGCTATCTAGTTGACCTGAAATTAACAATAGTTAAATGACTGAACTTTGTTGAATCTAGTTTAGATTCCTAGAACCACCCAGACAACCTATAGTCACAAGAGCAAAAATAAATGTCTATTATGGCAGGCCTCTGAGGTTTACTGGTTGCTTATTATGCAGCATTATTACAGACTTAGATAACTCATACATTAGGCTAATTTACTATAGATATAAACATGCAAGAGGATCTTACATGACTCATCTTCCCTATAAATCTTGATTTTAGAATGATGTGATATGGAAAATAGGGAATATCTCCCCTAGAAATGCAGTCCCTGGTTTGGCAAACTCCAGCATAACATTCATTAAAAATTATTAATCCAGGAATTACATTAGGTTCTAAGAGTGTAGTAGGAAGCATAATTCTAAAAGAGATCATCTTATGGTCGACCTGAACTTGAATTTACTTCAGACATGCACTACTAATTTACTTAAACCAATTGACACACTTCTCGTATTTGGGTATCCTCTATTCCCAACTAGAATTGCACTTGACTGGACTTTTTGGAATGGTTCTACTGGCAGTAATGCTAAACAGGAACTTAGTTTTAGGAGTATGACCTCTTCAGAATCTTTACTCTTAACCCCAAAGTGAACTCCACCAAATTTTTCTGGGCTATGATTTATTTAAATTTTACTAGTTCTTATCTTCTTCCAAGGTTTAGGCAATTTGGTAGGTATGATTTATTGAGGTCAAATGTTGTTGCTTCCAAAACACAAGACTCCTGGGTGGAAGAAACGGAAACACTTCATGCCAAGTTTTCTGATCTTTTATCCAATGCTCTGTCTCAGTTATATGATTTAGGAGGAATTATTTGACCTCTTTGATCTGGTTTTCTCATTGGAGACATTTTGTTGATGATGATTTGATTGCCTCATACAAAAACAATCCTGCTGAGAACATTTAAAGTTCTGTTTCACTATAAACAATGATTTTAATTTCTCTTAGGTTGAGATTTTTTTTCCATCTGCTGAAACAAATGTCACAAGACAGCTGCATTGACTGTCCAGCTCTCATATTAAGTACAGTTGTTAAACATACAACCACACACACATGCACACACAGAGAGACAAAATTCTGCTTACCACCAAGCATACCTACATTCATTTTAAAATTACATTATTTGTATCTTTTTTTGTGTGTGTGAATGTGAGAAGAAACCTAGAGGACTTCAGTTTCCTTGTATCCCTCAGTATCAGATGAGACCACTGGGAGAATGTGCCTATCAAAGCTGTACCCACAGCTACTGCTAACACAAAAAAGAGAGGCTGCCTTGGCCTATCACTGTTGTGAACTTCTTAAATATAGAATAAAGTTCATTTACATCTTTAAAATGGCACAGACACACAGTGAATATGTTGAAATACTGCTTTGTCTCTGGTTGTAAGTTATTAATATGAAAGCAGGAACAGTAATAAATCTGATTTACTGTGTGTATTAGTCTGGATTCTCCAGAGAAACAGAACCAATAGGAGATTTATTATAGGAATTGGTTCACATGATTAAGAAGGTCAGCAAATCTCAAGACTTGCTTTCTGTAAGGCAGAGAACCGGGAAAGTCCTTGGTGCAAGTCAAAAAGTCTGAAAATGAGGTGACCCATGTTCAAAGACAGGGAACATAGTTGTCTCAGCTCAAGGAGAGGGAGATAATTTACTCTTTCTCTGCCTTTTTCTTCCACGTAAGCCCTTAATGGACTGGGTGATGTCCAATCCACAGTGGTGAGAGTGATCTTCCTTACTCATCCTACTGTTCAAACACTGATCTCTTCTAGAAATACCACCATAGACACACCAAGAAACAGTGCTTTACCAGCTATCTGGCTTTCCCTTAGCCTAGTCAGGTTGACACATACAATTATGTTCTATTTTGGTCTCAGAAAATGAAAAAGCTTATCCTGTCCCAAATTTCTCATCTGCAATATGGGTTGGGCAAGTCATTACTGTTTTTTTGTTTGTTTGTTTGTTTGTTTTTGTTATAGTTGTTTTTTGAACTAAATACCTATACATTGCTAGAAAGTGCCAGGCATTTGATCTTTATCTGGTATGTTTTTATTTTTGGCTTGAATTAAAGTGAAAAAAAATATTACTTAAGGGTTTCCCCCCATTGTGGTACTTTACACCATTAAAGAATGAAGAGAATAAAGGAAATGCAAGAATATGTGAAGTCCTTACTTAATCTAGATAAACTCAGTATCATGGCAAATGTCATTTTCATATGACCTTTCTTACTGAAGAAATAAACCAATTAAAAATTTACCAGATGTTATTGACATGTACATTTGACTTCATTTTTAGTGCAAATAATTGGTTTCTGGGTACTGGGTTCTTTAGCTTTCACACTGTTTTCTGTTCATGAATTAGCTGATTTTGTGCATCATATCATAACATACATAGAACCCATGGTCAAATATTAGAATCTGTATTCTCTGAATATTAAAGTGCACAGCTCTATGCTTAATGGTTTGTTGTGAGTTTATAGTCTTCAAACTTAGCTTAGCACTTAGCACAACTTACCAATTCTAGGGAGTTGGGCAGAATATTTGAAAGTTCGATATTCTAAAATAATTGAGAAGTTTAGTATTTAATGTAGGGTCTGAGGAAGAGTGGACTTTCAGAATTTTTAGCTTTATAAAGGAGTTTATCACCACCAAACCAGTATTATATGAAATGCTGAAAGGTATTCTTTAAAAAGAGGAAGAAGAAGAAAAAGGTCAAGATAAAAAAATATGAACAACAAATACATATCTATCAACAAGTGAGTCTAAAAACCAAGTGAATAAAAAATCTGATGACAGAATAAACTTGTGAATATAATAGAGTCAGGGGCATAGAAAGGCAGTGCACTGACAATTTTCTGGGGGAAAGGGGTGTGGAGGGTGCTGGAAGAGACTGGACAAAAATCGTACACCTATGGATGAGGACAGTATGGGGCGGGTAAGGGCAGAGGGTGAGGTGGGAACTGGGTGGAGGGGAGCTATGGGGGGGAAAAAGAGGAACAATTGTAATAACCTGAACAATAAAGTTAAAAAATTTAGCTTGAGCTCTGGCCTGTATTGTTCAGTTGGTTGAGTGTTAGTTACCCTGTGCACCAAAATGTCACCAGTTCAATTCCTGGTATGGGCACATGCCAAGTGGCAGTCTTCAACCCCACCAGATATTGGTTTTTTTTTTTTTTTTAATTTTAAAAGGGATCTTTGGCCTGTTTGTTTCTTAGAATTTTGCAAATTACAACCCCAGATTTTTTTCTTCCTGTATTTGGACTTGTCTTGATTTAATTTTTTTTTTAATACATTGAGCTCCTAAGCTTAATGATCTGGATCATAAAATTTGGACAATTTTCTTGAATTCTAAAGTACTTTGTTTACAAAGTTTGTGTGGGTTTCACTTTCTAATTCTGCATTTTAGATCACATAGAATAAAATCTTGTTTATATGCTGACCATCTGCATATTTGTTTAAAGTATGAAGGGGATAAGTTCATAAGAAGATGAAGGAATGGGTTGGGAGAGGTTGGGAGAGAAACTTATTTAGCCAAGACCAATTAACTATTACAAGATCACTAATGTCAAATGTAGTGATCAAAAGGAAATATGTGTCTGTCTTTAATCTGTATACTAATGCCATTTATTTTCCACTGAAAATCCAAAAATAAGTAAGACTGCTGCTTCTAAAAGGTGAGAGTTTTTCAAGAATTGTTAAAGAGTGGAGGGAGAAACATAAAGCTTTAAGTCTTCCTAAAGGTAATTTAGGTGATATCCTTAAAACCTGCACTCTCATGCAGAAAACAAATTACAGTTTAATTATTCTGTTTTCTAGAGTTTGGACTTATATACCTTTTTTTTTTAATAGTCTCTAAACATCAGCAATTTTATTCCATTGTTATTTTGTCCCAGTTTATAGAGATAGCTACCTTTAGATTCAAACCTATAATTTTTTTTAATCTTTATTGTTCAGTTTATTAATTACATTGTTCCCTTTTTTTTTTCCACCCTATAGTTCCCCTCCGCCTGGTACCCATCCCACCCTCGGCCCTCACCCCGCTCCACTGTCCTCTCCCATAGTTGCATGATTTTTGTCCAGTCTCCTGCTGTACTTCCCACACCCCCTTTCTCCCCAAGAGTTGTCAGTCCATTCCCTCTCTATGTGCATGATTCTGTTACATTCACCAGTTTATCCTGTTTATCAGCTTATTAATTCACTTGATTTTTAGATTCATTTGTTGATAGATGTGCATTTGTTATTCCTAACTTACACTTTTATCTTTTCCTTCTTCCTCTTCTTAAAGAATATCTTTCAGCATTTCATATAATATTGGTTTGGTGGTGATGAACTCCTTTAGCTTTTTCTTGTCTGCGAAGCACTTTATCTGACCTTCAATTCTGCATGATAGCTTTGCTAGATAGAGTAATCTTGATTGTAGATTTTTGCTGTTCATCACTTTGAATATTTCTTGCCAATCCCGTCTGGCCTGCATCGTTTCTGTTGAGAAATCAGCTTACAATCGTATGGGTGCTCCCTTATAGGTAACCATCTGTTTTTCTGCTGCTGCTTTTAATATTCTCTCTTTGTCTTTTGCTCTTGGCATTCTAATTATGATGTGCCTTGGTGTGGTCCTCTTAGGGTTCCCATATATTGGGGGTCGTGCACTTCCTGGACTCCTAAGTCAATTTCTTTCACAAGGTGTGGGAAGTTTTCGGTCACTACTTCTTCGAATAGGTTTTCATTGTCTTGGTCTCTCTCTTTTTCTGGCACCCCTATAATTCGGATGTTGGTATGCTTGAGGTTGTCCCATAGGCCCCTTACACTATCTTCAATTTTTTGGATTCTTTTGGTTTCTTGCTTTTTCAGCTGAGTGGATTTTACCTCTTTGTATTTCAAATCTTTAACTTGGTTCTCGGGGTTCTCCAGAGCACTTTTAGGTCTTTGTATAATATTTTTTATTTCAGTCAGTGTATGCTTAATTTCTGGTTGGTCCTTTTTCATATCCTTGAGAGCCTCCTTTATATCCTTGAGGTTCTCCTTCATTTCCTTGTAGGACTCATTCATTTCCATGTTGGTCTTGATCATTTCCACGTTGGTCTTGATCATTTCCTTGCAGGTCTTGTTCATATCCTTGAGGGTCTTGTTCATTTCCTTGTAAGATTCAATCATTTCCTTTGTGGTCTTGCTTATTTCCTTATAGGCCTCGACCTTTTGTTGGAGCCTCTTGAAAAACCTTATAACTGTGGTTTTGAATTCCATGTCCTGTCGTTTTATTTCCTCCATTTCTTTCACATCTGATTTCTTTCCATGTCTCTGCATGGTGGCTGCTTCCCTGAGTTGGTCAATTAGCTTTGTGTGGTAGACTTCCTACTAGGGACAGTGGCTCAGCCTCCCCAGTTACCTGAGGTGGATATGGGTTACACAGTCTTGCTGAAGTTAAGCTCAGGTTAATCGTTGTTAGCACTTGGAGGGGTTGACCTCCAGGCCAATTGTCTGTGAAGTTCAGCTGTGCTCAGGTTGGATGGGCGAAGTCTCAGGGCCAAGCAGACAGCGTTAGCTCCGCCCTATGCAGCCCCAGGGATTCTGTGCCGGGGGGGCAATGGCTGCCAGCACCTCTGAGAGAGAGCCACTGCCAAGCTCCACCGGCTGCTGGGGAATTCAGACTCTCCCCAAATGAGTCTGCACGCCCAATGTCTCACCCAGGGTCATAAAACAAAGCAGTGTGATGGTTTTCCAAATGAGAGGACAAGTTGCAGAGTGCTCTCTGCGTGGTCACGCAGCTTAGCTGTTCGCACAGGCTGCCTTCTCCACAAGCCGGCAGACCCCTGCAGCACCCGAGCTTCGGCGTGCCCTCCCTCTGTCCAGTTTTCACCCCATATGATAGTGGATTCCCTGGACTTCGCCCAAAGCTGGAGAATCAGTCCAGTGGGACGTCTTTGTCTCCCTGTTCGAGAAAACTGGCCGGTTTTCAGCCACCTGCCTGATCCGCAGCGTGCGCACTCCAAACCTCTCTCCATGTGAATCTTCAATGCTGTCCGCCGCCGCTCCTCCGAGTCATAGTGTCTTTTTTTCACTTTTATTTGTGGAATTTTCACTCTGCCAGCTTTCTGGTGATTCTGGAAGGTGTTTGTTCTTTTGTTAAGTTGTAGCATTAAAATTGCTGAGTATGACGGCAAGATAGGTGTTTTACCTATGCTGCCATCTTGGTTCCCCCGGGACCTTACATACTTGAGCTTCAGTCACCTCCAATCAATGTTCCCAAAGAAATTCTCAACCAAATTTCATCTGGCTGAGTTCTCACAACATAGCTCTTGAATATCTTTCTCCTGGAAAATCAGACATCCATACCTCTCTTGCCTTATTTCATTTCTGTGGTGTCTGTTGAGTGCTAAAATGTCAAGGTTATATTGTTCCTTGTGATACTAGGGCTCAGATGTTAGTAGTCTTTCTCCTTTCTCTTTTTTAAAGGTGTCCCTGTCTCTCAGGGCCATTGAGATATGACAGAACCAGTCAATTTATGTCCATGGCATTTTTTACCTCAGAGGGAGGGATGCTCAAGATAAATTCATATTTAAGAGATAAATAATAGGCACACAGCCTCTGGATTCTTACTTTGCTTAAAAGCTTTGCATATGTTGCCTGACTGGTTTAGCTTAGCAGTTGAGCATCAGTCTATAAACCAGGAGATCACCAGTTCAATTCCTGGTCAGGGCACATGCCTCGAGGCAGCCAATCAATGATTTCGTCTCACCACTCTTGTTTCTATCTCTCTCCCCCTCTCCCTTTCTCTCTCTGAAATCAATAAAAGTATATTTAAATAAATAAAAACTTTACATATGTTAAATAATCTCTTATAGGCTTGCTCTCCTTCTCCCTCTAATCATTCATTCCTTGATATCATTTTCTTGCTTATTCATTTGTACTTTTCATCCTGTCTTATGAGACTCAGTTTTTCTTTAAATTCTTGGGATAACAAAATTATAACAAAAGCCCTTAAACCCAGGGGAGCTCCTTGACTTCAAAGTGAAACTACTTTCTGCAGTCACCTAAATAAGTCTTGAGGAATAGAGTCCCTGTGATCTTTCCATCAGCAATTTACTATTTGTCTTCCCTATTTAGAATATAACACACTCATTAGACTTCTTTTGTAAGCTATGCTTCTGTTCTCAGTGATCACATTCTGAATATCTTCCATCTCATATTTTATATTCTTTTTTTTTTCACCTTTCCTAACCACAAAGCTAGTTAGCTTCTTGGGGCAGTTATTTTGCTTTATCTTTGAATTTCTAATACTCAGCACAGGGAGAAAGCAAATGAATACAAGTCTTAAAGCTCTCAATTGCTTGTATGTCAGCATCTGTACTTTCTAGCATTAGCATATTTTTCCCACATCATTGTAGGGAACTTTTCAGCTTCCCTTTTCTGGAAAGCACTTATGTCTATATCAAGGTATATGCATGCATATCAATAGTCAATAGACTATGTTCACTGTGATCTGATATGATCCACTTACACCAATATACCTTAAGTTCACTCATAACTCAAATAATTTGGATCCAGCCAGAAGGAATAGCCTCCCTTTCTTTCATTTTCTCCTACTGAACTGCAACTTTAATGTACACAAAGTAAAAAACATTGAAATAGATGAGGGAAAATGGCTTAACATGCAATGAACCTAAAGCAGTTATATTTTTGTGCAAAAAAATAAAACTTAAAGTTATCATGACTGCATTATGAAATTTCCAAAAGTCTCCATTAATATTTAAAAAAAAGGAGGGTAGTAGGTTAATATTATGTAAGGAAAAAATCCTGTAAGTAAATTATACCTAGAAAATTTTTACTTCAGAAAATTAATTTTTATTTGTAATACTTACAGCAAGATACCCATGTAAAATACACATGGTGTCAAAATAAGCCAAAAGAAAATCGTCTGGGGAAAAATAAAAAGAATCCCCAGTCTAATTTACAGAAAAGATTCCTTTGTTAATGTTTGGTCAAGAATATGTTTGTATATTTTCAGAAAACAACTCTAAGACCATATGGATTCCTGCAACAGAGAGGAATTGACAGGTCTCCTCCAACCACGAAGACAAGAGGAGAAAGAGCCAAAATCGGTTTGACTCAGTGGATAGAGTGTCGGCCTGCGGACTGAAGGGTCCCAGGTTCAATTCTGGTCAAGGGCTTGTGCTTTGGTTGTGGGTACATCCCCAGTGGGGTGTGTGCAAGAGGTAGCTGATTGATATTTCTCTCTCATCATTGTTTCTGACTCTTCATCTCTCTCCCTTCCTCTCTGTAAAAATTCAATAATATATATATTTTAAAGAGGAGAAACAGTCCAGAGATGGAAGACACTGACGATGCCTTGCCATGCTACCAGTCAGCAGCTGTGCATCACTGCAGGTTACTTAGGACCAAACAACAGAGGGTCGGACCTGCATTGCCAACATTTGTCCACCATCCTGATATCGTTGCTGACATGCACACATAAGGAACAGTTTGATATTGAAACTGGGTCTCAGAACTGTTGGTCATTGAAATTGGGACTCAAACATTTCTTGTGCTCATATATTTATTTCTAGTCTGCAGAGGCAAGATATTTTAAAGAAAAGAAATGGGAAATAAAAATAGATACAGAGGCAAAGAAGCATGGAACAGACTGTCAAACTACAGCGAGAAGGCAGGGGAGTTTGGTGGGGGTGCTGCAAGAGATCAATCAAAGAACTTGTATGCATGCATAAAAGCATAACCATAGGACACAAGATACTGGAGCGGGGGCGGGGGGCAGGTGAGGGCATATGCTGGGGAATAGGGGAGGCTGGGGGGAGGTTAATGGGAGGAAAAAAGGAGACATATGTACTACTATTTGTAATACTTTAAACAATAAAAATAAGTAGATGAATAAAATGTTTAAAAAAGAAAAAAACAAAAAAACAAAAACAGTCCAAGTAATGAATCTCTTCAAGAGCATAAGGGTCTGGAACAATTTCTTAGGAAACTCACAATAGATTAACCACAGGATGTTCAAACTAAAATTCTTATACCCTGGAAATTAAAAATCAGTGGTTGAATTTATTATATGCCTAACGTCTGCATCTTGTCACATGATACAATTCATAAGAAGAGGAATTTAAAAGAATAAAATTGGCTAAGCCAGAAGCATTTTTCATCAGATGTCAACATTCTGCTTAGGTGCTCCTTTATTTTGTATCTGCTTTATCCCTGCACTCTTCCCTCCTTCAGACACCAAGACACAAACTCAGCAGGGTTGTTGAAGCAACTTTTATCTTGATAGCTTAAGTATTTCATCAGTATGCCTTTGTTTCCATGGAAAATGACTTCCCACGCTCTTAACTGAAAATGACTTTCTCATTAAGCCAGAGCTTTTGCCTCTTTTTACATAACAAATGTATACACAACCCACCTGCTTCTGGGTTACTTTCCATCTGTTCTTCAAAACAAACCCTATTGCATATAAAAACAGCATTTTTCTTTTTATGGACATTATATCTTCATGTAGATGAAATTTGTAATCATCATGGGTTGTCTTTTTAGACAACAGACATATTTCAGGAACTTCATGACAATTGATTTACAGAACATCCTGGTAATGAAAGGCTAATTATTCTATTTGTTTTATAAGGAAATATTTCTGATGGACAAAGGGCAATTTAGATTTTATAATATGTAATCACTTCAATTGTAAGTTCAACAAAAACGAAGTTTCCTTTTTAAAAATATTTTCATTGCTGGGAGTACTACAGATGTCCATGCTATGTTTTCTCTCCCATGCTCCGCACTATCTGGTTCACTGCCTCCCTCAGGCCTTCACCACTGTGTTCTTGGGCAATATATATCCTAATATATAAAAAGCCATCAGCCGTCATGACCTAAACAACCTGACGGATAACCAAACAGCAGACTGCGTGGGGCAACCAGGCTGGTGGGGGGGGTGTAGGAGGGCAGTTGGGGGTGACCAAGCCAGCAAGGGGGCAGTTGGGGGCAACAAGGCCAGCACGGGGGAAGTGAGGAGTGACCAGGCCAGCAGAGGGAGGCAGTTAAGGGCGACCAGGCCATCAGTAGGGATCAGTTGGGGGCAACCAGGCAGGCGGGAGGGGGGTGTAAGGGGTGTCTAGGTCACCGGCAGGGGGCAGTTAGGAGTGATTAGGCAGGCAGGCAGGTGAGCAATTAGGACTCAGCGGTCCCAGATTGTGAGATCCCCTGAGGAGTCCCAGATTGGAGAGGGTGCAGGGGACCCCCTCATTCATGAATTTTGTGTACCAGGCCTCGAGTATACATATAAGTTCTTTAGTTAATCTCTTCCTGCCTCCGCCACCCCCTTCCCTGTGAGATTCCTCAGTCTGTTTCATGCTTCTATGTATCTGGGTCTATTTTGTTCGCCAGTTTATTATGTTAAGTGTATTCTCATTATAAGTGAGATCATGTGACATTTGTCTTTCTTTCACTAGCTTATTTTGCTTAGCATAATACTTTCCAGGTCCCTTCATTCTGTCTCTAAAGGTAAGATATCCTTATTTTTCATAGGTGCATAGTATTCCATTGTGTAAGTCTACCTCAGTTTTATTTTTATGTATCCATTCATCTACTGATGAGCACTTGGGCTGTTTACAGATCTTAGATATTGCAAATAATGCTGCTGTGAACATAGGGGTACATATTTCCTTTCAGGAAATCCACACTGTTTTCCATAGTGGCTGCATTAATCTACACTCTACCAGTGTACTAGGGTTTCTTTTTCTTCACATTCTTGCCAGTACTTGTTGTTTGTTATATTATTGATGTTAGTCATTCTGGCAGATGTAAGGTAGCACCTCATCGTTGTTTTAATTTGATTCTTTCTGATGATCAGTGATGTTGAGCATTTTTTTTATGTTTCTCTTGGCCATTTGTATGTCCTCTTTAGAGAAATGTCTCTTTAGGTTCTTTGCCTATTTTTTAATTAGATTGTCTTCCTTTTGTTGAGTTGTATGAATACTTTATATATTTTGCAAATTAACTCCTTATTAGATGTATCATTCATTGACAAATATGTTCTCTCATACAATAGGTTCCCTTTTCATTTTGATGCTGGTTTCTTTTGCTGTGCAATGCTTTTTAGTTTGTATTGTTCCATTTGTTTATTTTTTCCTTTGTTTCTCTTGCCCATGGTGAGTATCAGTGAAAATTCTGCTTCATGAGATGCTTACTATTTTGCTGCCTATATTTTCGTCTAGAATTTTTATGGTTTCATGACTTGTATTTAAGTATTTTATCCACTTTGAGTTTCTTCTTATGTAAGTTGGTGGTCTAGTTTAATTTTTTGCATGTACCTGCCCAATTTTCCCAACACCATTTACTGAAGAGCCAAGACTGTCTTTATTCCATTGTATGCTCTTGCTTCCTTTGCCAAGTGTTAATTTAGCATAATTGCTTGGGTCAATTTCTGGTTTTCTGTTCTGTTCCATTAATCTATATGCCTGTTCTTGTGCCAGTATCAGGCAATCCTATCTAATAAAAGAGTAACATGCAAATTGACTGTACCTCCACTGCACCTCAAGCCACGTCCAACAGCCATGCTCACCAGCCAATCAGGAGCGAATATGCAAATAAACCCACCAAAATGGCTGCAACCACAGAGAACAGGAGGGAGGCTTGGGTATCCCAGACAATGAAGGAAGCCAAGCTTTCCACCGGTCCTTGCCACCCAGGCCTCCACTCAATGCTACAAAGTTTCAATGACAAAAAATAAAACTGATGACAGTCACAGAGCTGGAATGAACAGGAAGCTTAAGTTGCACCCGGAGATGGAGGAAGCCAAGGTTTTCACCTGCTCTGGCTGGCCCAGGCCTCTGCTTAAGGCTATGAAGTTTCAAATATAGAGGGTAAATAAATCCAACAGAAATGACTGCCACCACTGAGCGAGTGAAAGGCTTGGCTCTGCTCCAGGCTACAAAGTTTCAATTGTAGAAGATAAATAAATCCCAGATACCAGGGCCTCCACTTGGGTCTCCATGGGTATGGCTGGCCTGCAAACCACCATAGTTCCCTCGCTCAGGTCGCCCCATGCCCCAAGGTAACCCCACCCTGATCTGGGAAACCCTTCAGGGCAAACTAGTTGACCTCCACCTGTGCACCAGGCCTCTATCCTATCTAATAAAAGAATAATATGCAGATTGACCACCACTCCAACACACAAGATGGCTTTCCCCATGTGGTCAAAGATCCTGCTCCCATGTGGACACAAGATGGCCACCACAAGATAGTCAGCAGGGAGGGCAGTTAGGAGGGACCAGGCCTGGAAGGGAAGGCAGTTGAGGGCAATCAAGCCTGCAGGGGAGGGCAGTTAGGTGTGACCAGGCCAGCAGAGGAGGGAAGTTGGGAGTGACTGGGCCTGCAGGAGAGGGCAGTTAGGGGCAAACGGGTTTGCAGGGGAGCAGTTCAGCATCAATCAGGCTGTCAGGATAGTGGTTAGGGGGTGATCAGGCTGGCAGGCAGAATTGGTTAGGGGCAGGCAGATGAGCGTTTGGGAGCTAGCAGTCCTGGATAGTGAGAGGGATGTCTGACTGTCCCAGTAAGATCGGGCTTAAACAGGCAGTTGGATATCCCTCAAGTGGTCCCAGATTAGAGAGGGTGCAGGCTGGGCTGAGGGGCATGCCCCAACCCCCCCCCCCCGCCCCCCCCCCCCCGCACAAATTTTGTGCACCAGGCCTCTAGTTTAGATTTTAATAGCTTTGTAGTATAACTTGATATCTGGTACTATGATCCCTCCTACTTTGTTCTTCTTTCTCAAGATTGTTGTGGCTATTCAGGGTCTTAGAAGTCTTCTTCTTAAATCAGAACCCAAGTGGAATTGAAAGTCATACAATCCTTGAGGTGTCAGAGCAATCTGGACACTATGTTCTTAGCCTTGGATCCCTACTAGAATTTGAAAAGAAAACTATTCATACTCTTCCAAACAAATATACATGCATTGGAAAGCTTTCATACTTGTCAGGGTCACTTTGTTCTGCAGGAACCAGTCATAACTCCAATAAAGAACATTTGATTGAATCCAACTCTTTATTTTTGATGACAAAGAAACTGAAGCTCACAGAGGCTAACAGATTTATTTAGGGTTCTAATTATTTATATCTTATAAATCATGTTATCTATTAATGAAACAATTATTTCCATAATAGATTTGTTTTATTATTTTTAAGTATTTGGATGTTATATTTGCTTATTTTTTCAATGAATACATTTATAATTACATTAAGTTCAATCACTTTTATAAAGAAACCAAAATCCCCAGAGATTAACTGGTCTTCCAAAAGTTGCACAGGAAGAGATATTCAGAATATTTTCAAGTGAATCCTCTTTTATTGTCTTGCCTTTATGTTTCAATGATCTTAGAACTGAAACAGGTGTTTCATTATTATTGTTACATTTACAATTATTTTTCAATAAATAATTTAAAGAGATATCAAAGCCTTTAAGATTATTTTTCCAAGGCAACATTGGTTTTACTTTTTTTGATATTATCTCTCGTATTTTTTACTACTGGATCACATAAAATGTTAAAGAAAAAAAAAGTATTTAAAAAAATACTCAAAGGAAAATGAGTTGAAAATTAGAATTTCACAGCTTTTTTCTATTCCCTTATGTACAAAGTCTAATAATTCTTGTCTTTCTAACATGAGGTTGTGCAGTGATTTAAGACAACATTAATCATTTTAATGTTCTCACTCAGTTGTAGGGAAAATAAAATAGCTGAATTTATGCTAAAAATAAACCTCATGGATTTGCTGGATTGCTCGACATTCTAGTTTAAACAACTGTCCTCGCTCTCGGAAAGCTAATCCTGCCTGGCTTTTCACTTTCCCAGGAGATTGTTCTAATAGATTTTTTAAGCTGCATGCCGGATAATTGTTTCCACAACTAGCACAGATTGGTTTTCTCAAAATAAAAAGATGAAAATAAAACTTCTATCCAATTAAAGTAGAGCTATTAATAATCTGCTGTGCTAGAAAGGAAAAGTCTGCTCTTCAAAAGCATGCATTTTCAAAACAACTGAAAGAATTGGGTGAAAAATTAAAAGTGTATGAAGAATGAGAAAAGCTGACAATTTAGCTTTTGTAAATAAGCACATGTGTGAACATTAACATCCCTGAAGGAGGGGGATGCCTTCACACTGACTCTACTGACTTTCCACCACATGGAAGAAGCTTCAACAGGGAAAAGCCCAAGTTCACTCCTGTCATTTGGTTATTTGTACCATACAGTCAGCAATGGGAAACATTAGCCCTATGTGATAGAGTAATTAGATTTAGAATACTGTTTGTTTCCTGATCTGGGGTCTTCCTGACATTTAAATGACTTATTGCTTTGTGCACGATGTGCTTTGAAAATTATAGGTAATTAGCTATTTTTATATTTAAACTCAAATCAAGAGAAATTCCTTTGTAAATGGATATTCAAACTTTAGGATTTGAATTGCAGTAAAATAGCAGTTGATGCTATCATGAGTATCCTGGGTTCAGTCTGGAGCTCAATCCAACCATTTGGAGTAAAAATAATAGTCTATCCAGTGACAGATTCATTTAGAAAACCATTCCACACAAGTCCTCAGGACTTGGTCTGGACAATCATTAAACACATTTGCAACAGAATGGGAGTGATGGTGACAGATAAAGAGCAAAATAAAAGAGCAATGACACTAGAGCACCATGTGCAGAGTAGTACAATTAACTCCACTTTCTGCACCTCGGGTGCAGGTGAGAAATGGGAAAATACATAAAAGATAAAGAAATGATATTTACAAGTTTTATTATTCAACACTTACCTTCTTATAGGGACATTTTTAAGTTTAGAGGTAAATCAAAGTAATGAACATTTTAATTATACTATCTTTGTGTTTCTCCAAGGGGAACAAATAGCTATTAATATCTTTGTGAACTGGCAATTTTCTCTACACACTTAATGAAAAATTTGGAACAATGTTATAGCTCTTTGGATCTGGCCCTGGACTTCCTTTTGCCAGCTGGCATAGTGGCACTCTGGCCATGTGGGCGGGCAGTAGAATTTTGATTTCTTGAGCTGCAGCAAATTAGGCAAATTGCTCTCTTCCTCAATTTAATAGCTATGAAATAAGCACAAATGATAGTACCACTTAATAAAGTTGAAGGGAAATTAAATCAAATTCATTCACAGAACTTGGCATATAGTAACCTCACAATAAATGTTAGGTATAATTTTTAAATTCTGCCAAGAATATCTTTATTTCTTGGATTCTTCTTAGTAGTCTACCTATATCAGATTTATTTATTTATTGGTGCTTTTGTGAATTATGCAGACTCCTAAGCTTTCCCTCATTTCTGCACCAGTTTTTTCTAATACTTTCCACACTTGGTGTGTGTGTGGGGTTTTTTTCATTCTCTTTCTCATAGTTCTTGAAATTTATTTTTTCAAGGCATACTTTTTGAAAACTTTAAAATAAAGAAAAACTTTGTAATATTTGGTCAATTTTAAAAAATAATTTTCTGATCACAGTACTTTTTAAAAATTATATTTTGATTTATTTGAGAGAAAGAGAGAAGGAGAGATAGAAACATCAATGAAGAGAGAATCCATTGATGGGCTGCCTCCTGCATGCCCCACACTGGGCATCGAGCCCACAGCCCAGGCATATGCCTCGACAGGAAATCGAACTGTTACTTCCTGGTTTATAGGTTGATGCTCAACCACTGAACCACACCGGCCAGGCCACTACATTTTTATTGGTAGTAAAAGAATATGGAAGTGGTTAGGTAAGGACAGCTTTTGCTAGAAAATGCAATAATTCCAGGAGATATGCTTTATTACAAAAATTTCAATCAATATTCCTTAATCTGGAAAGTATCCACATAAAACAACAAACCAGAGTCCTCCATTTTGTACAGTCACTTAACATTTCAAAATGAAAGTAGAAAAAATAAAGCTTATATATACAAGCAGAATCAAAGAAAACTAATTCTATTAAGTACTGTCCTTTATTTACAGAAGTAAACTTGATAGATGTTCAGGGGTGGGGATTTCACTATTTTTTAAAATAAAAAGTGGTAAACATTTTTACAAGAATGTAATAGGTGTGTATGTGTGTGTTAATTTTTAAAATTAAAGATCAGGAAGTGACTAAACAAGTGAGGGCATACGCAAGCTGCTTAACCAAACCATTCTGAGATGGCTAGCCCGGGCTGTTCCTTCTGCTGATAATGTCACACCGACTCTGAACTCCTTGGTGCTGTTGCAATCTTTCTGTTTGCAGTGTGTCATTCCTGCCAGCTTTGTACTGTATTTATTCATTGGAGAGCACCACTGGAAATACCTGTTCTAGGACAGGGTTTGTATTGAATGGGCCATTGTGTTTATGTATACTCATTTCCCTGAAAATGCTATCTAGATAAAATGTCTGCTGGGAAATTAACTATGCACTACATTTTCAAAATAAGCTACCTGTTGTTCTGAAAAACTGCAAGCAATATCATTTGTATTAGGGTGTTTAAACAGGTGCTATGAATTTCCTTTAAAAAAGGGAAAGATAAAGCTTCAGTTATATATTCTGCAGAGTTTTCTTCGTAGTGTTGATTACTAGTACATACTTGCTTCCTATTTCGTAGAAACTGTAACATCCTGAGTAACCCCAACTTTTAGATGGATGGATTCATTCTGATATGAATCTCTAGCAAGATATACAACCCCCAAATTATTCTCTATTCAACAGACTCCTTCCAGTCCAGTCTGTGCTCAGTATATTATTCCATGTGTATTTGAGATTGCTCATTGTTCTCCACATAACAGTAGCATGTGTCCCCCTATTACTTCTGCCCAATCTGCTTGCTTCCATCCATCCATCCATCCATCCAATTGTCATCCATATACTGTAATTGAAACTCCATGGTAGAAGGCAGGGCCATGCATTGGCTGCTAAGGATGGGACATGGGGGCACTGTCAGAGGGAGTTTTTCAAAAGACTTTCACAAAGGAACATAGGACCAAGAAGCAAATGTGGGATGAGTATATCATTTCAGTACTTTCAGCTGAAAGCTGAATGGAATTATGACTTGGACTTAAGTCCTGTTCTTATTGAAGTAGACACGAAGGAAATCCTGTGGCAGAGGCTTGCCAGGGTTTAAAGCAAGTAACTCTGATTTGGTGCACCTGACATTAGTTCTCATGGCCCAGGCCCTGTTGCAGTGAAGTCAAAGGTGAGAAATTGACGTCATTGTGTTTGGTTGATAGAAGTGTTTGGTGAGGGAGGTGGGAGCCACATTTTCAATTCAAAATAAGACTGATTTGAAAACTAGTGATGAATCTCAGAACTAGGATTATGAATTTATCATCTGTGTCTACCTCAAGCTGAAATATCTCAACAATTAATTAGCAATTTTTTGTCTTTATATCTCATTATTATATGATTCTTCTACTTTTATAAATAACACTAGGGGCCTGGTGCACAAAATTTGTGCACTGGGGGTGGGTGATCCCTCAGCCCAACCTGCCTTCTCACATGTACTGGGAGCCCTCAGGGGATGTCCTACTGACTGCTCACCCCCCAGCCTGCCCAAGGCCTAAAGCCTCTGGCGGAGGCTTTAGGTCTTGAGCACCCAGCCATTGCCCTACTTGCCTTGGCCCCTGCCTTAGCCCTGGCCCCTGGTGACAGCCAGCCCCAGGGGCTGCATGCTTGCCACCTGCTACCTCGGCTCTGCCCCCACCTGCTACCTTGGCTCTGGTGCACCCCCCTTGCTACCTCCCCCCCCCCCCCCGACCCTGGCCTTAGCCCCAGCTGGCTCCATCCCAGCTTCTGATTGGCTGGTGGGTTTGGCTGGTGGGCATGGCTTTGATCGGAGGTATGGTCAATTTGCACATTACTCTTTTATTAGATAGGATTTCCTTAAGTGCCCCATGTTATAGGTTGAATTGTGTTTTCCCAAAAGTAATATTGATGTGTTAACCCCTAGTACTTCAGAACATCACCTTATTTGGAAATAGCATCATTGATGTAATTGATTAGATGAGGTCATATTGGAGTAGGGTCAGCTCCTAATCCCACATGACTGGTGTCCTTATAAGGCGATGAGGTGAGGACCCAGACTCAGAGAGGAGAGGGCCATTGAAGAGGGAGGCGGAGACTGGAGTTATACCACCACAAGTCAAGGAATGCCTGGGGCCACCAGAATCTGGTTAGACCAGGAAGGATCCTCTACTCATGCCTGGGAGGTAGTAGAGTCTTGGAAACACATTGATTTCCAGCTTCTAGCCTCCAGAGTGAGAGAGAATCAATATCTGTTGTTATAAGTCATGCAGTTTGTAGTAGTTTGTTACAACAGCCCGAGGAAACAAATACAGTCCCTAAGAGCAGAGAATATGTCATTCGATTTGCTGTTGTACCCTACTACCTGGCTTGGCAATTCTCACAGAGATTGAAGCTCCCTGAGGACAGAGACTATGCCTGATTCATTTTGGTCTCCTCTAGAGGAAGTGTCCTTCACACAATGGGATCTAAAGTATTTGTTGAATAAACATAAGAAGTTTTACGTTTTTATAGTAGGATGATGAAGACAGTCCTACCCAGGAAATACTGTTTAAGTCTGTTTTACATACCCTCCACTGTTCTATCCCCAGATAGTGGACAACTTCTTATTTATTACTATTCTTAGAAAATTGAAAAATAGTTTAAACAATTCATACTCAGGCTGCTCAGATCTCTGAGAATATGCAATGTCCTCACAGTTCTCAGCTGGTTCATTGCTGATTAGCGTCTAAACTCGGGAAAGAAATGTCCACAGTGAGTTTATGTTAGGGAACTCAGTTGCTTCCTGAGTGCTTCCCTTGCCCCATCAACGCCTTTCAACAGGAAAAACGACAATCAGCTCTTTTATTGCCGAGCTGCTAACAATCTCAGAGGCACAAGAAGTTCACTTTAAAGGTTTATTGTTTAGTAAGGATAATAAAAAGAACGAACAAAAATCCCCAAGGACACAGCCATCCAGCCAGTGTTACTATGATTCAGAGAACAGAAGCCATGGTGTTGCCATTACCATAAACATGTCTCCTTTTCATTGGCAGATGTTTCCCTTAAATAAACATAATCAGGATTTGGGAAGAATCGCCTTGGCAGCAGCGAAAATGGATGAGTAGTAACTAATCCACTTGTGTCCTAGTTGTTTCTCCAACTGCTCTGGGAAATACATTATGAGAGTGCCAGAAACAGGCAACTGAGAACATTGATGAGCTACATATTGCTTTCGATTCATTCACAACCCCATCCATTGGAGAACATTTGTGTTTTTTCCCATATCCTATATAATAAAGGGTAAGATGCAAATTGACCACACTCTAACACACAAAATGGCCACCCCCATATAGTCAAAGATGGCCACCCCATGTGGACACAAGATGACCACCACAAGATGGCCTGGAGGGGAGGGCAGTTGGGAGGGACCAGGCCTGCAAGGGAGGTGACTAGGCTGGCAGAGGAGAGCAGGTGTGAGCAACAAGGCCTACAGGAGAGGGCAATTGGGGGTGACCAGGCCTGCAGGGGAGGGCAGTTTGGAGCAACTGGGCCTGCAGGGAATGAAAGTTAGGGGTAACCAGGCTGGCAGAGAGGTCAGTTAGGGGTGACCAGTTCAGCAGGAGAGGGCAGTTAGGGGTAATTAGGGGTGATCAGGTAGGCAGACAAATGAGTGGTTGGGAGCCAGCAGTTCTGGATTGTGAGAGGGTTGTCCAACTGCCCATTTAGGCCCACTGGGATTGGGCCTAAATGGGCAGTCGGACATCCCTCAAGGGGTCCCAGATTGGAGAGAGTGCAGGCTGGGCTGAGGGACACACACCCCTGTGCACACATTTCATGCACAGGGCCTCTAGTCTATTATAAACATGCATAAGGACTTCTTCATTCCATATTACTCTATAATCCCTCCCCAAAATGCTGATATTAAGAGAAAGCCAATAGCAATTTTATATTTCAGTCACCTTTAATTTTGAGTTTCTTGTGTTTGCATGATGAGTTTGAGGTGATATTGGTTTAGTTATCAAAAACTAACATAGAGAAAATTGCAAGAAAGAGAAACTCACTCATTTTCCTACATAAAGGAAGATTTACATAAGGAGTCAATGGGTTATGTGGTAAGTCTGGTTGAATCTTCCAGGGCTCAAGGGCAGGTTATGGAGATAATCCACAAAGAGCCAAAGAATTTCTCCTCTCTGCCTTTTATCCTTGCTCATCCTTTTTTCTCAGCAGGTCATCCCTCTGCACTCTTTCACCAGGATAGCCCCAAATGACTCCCTATTCCCAACTCTATACTTTTCTATTTCCAAGGATGCCACTAACTAATGCTAAGCTTCTGTGCATCTTAGTCCAATTTGTGAGCAAGCCACTCTGACTAGCTTAGTTCTTGGGCCAGATCTTCATTCAGTCCACATAGGCAAACAGTGCAGCCAAAGCTCAATGCTTTCACTGGCTGGGGGAGAAGAGGCAGACTGAGAGCAGAGTGGACACCTAAAATGGATTTCAGAAAGTGCTCAAAGAAGCACAGCAAGAATAATCCTTTCTGGTTGCAAAGTGTTATAAATATAAGTTGAACAATAGCCTGGTCATACCATTTGCTTTGTTTAGTAATGGTTTATTTAGTAATTGTCTTACAATTCCAACATTACACTTCTCACTATTTGGGGGAAAAATTACATTATGTATGTGAGTAGATTTGTATTATTTCATTTGATAATTAACAGTGATATTCTAGTGGGTGATATTACCTCTGTAAAAATAAAGAAATTCCCATGATTCTTGACCAGTAGGATTTTTCTCATATCGACTTTTCCTAGTAGTCTTGCTTCTCTAAAAGTCAAAAATTCACAGGTTACTTTACAGTTCCTGAGAAAATTCAAGTAAATTCTCCTAGGTAATTGGTATCTGTTATAAATGAGTCTTCCCCTATTCATTTTTTTTGGTCTTAGCAAACTCAATATTATAATATGAACTAAGGATTTTAATCACTGCTTTGGAAAAATGTTTTACTTGATTAAACTCTGTTCTCTCCTTGATATCATCTAAAGTAACCAACTTAGTCTCTGCAACAATGATTCATATGCTTCCCACAGGGACAAGAGCAGATTTACAATACATTTTTATTATTTCACAGAGATCCAGAGTATTTGAGTATGAAAGTCTAAATGAAAAACGTCATCTGTCTGCCCTATATCAATATAATATAAAGGCAACCCAAATATATAATGTTTATAGAGTAGGATGTGCAAACATATTATACTTCCTTAAGTATTTATTAGCTCACAGTTCATACTGATAGCTGACAAATAGAAAGAAAACTGAAAGTTATTCTTATATGCAATGCATATTTTGCATGTCATTGTTTCTAATACAGTGCCTAATATCTAGGAGGTATTTGATATTTGTTTAATAAATATAGGTGGGTAGCTTAGGAGTGTAATAGGAATAATACAAACAGAATGAGAACACCACAAACTCCCTATTGAAATCCACCAACATTATCAAATAAATTAACTAGACAAACTGTGACATCAATGTGGGACTGGAATTCAAAGTAGGATCCAAGAATTAGCAGAGTCTATGTCAGGGAAGGAAGTGCTGGGATATAGACACTCATTCCTGGAACCCTGAATAGTAGATTACTAAAAGGAAACAGCTTACTCACGTCCACTGCCAAGAAATCTGTAGTTACCTAATAATATTCAAAGGCACAAAATATCTCCAAACAAGATACTTGAAGCCAATTCTTTCATTCTGAGACAATGAGTGTGAGGAACTAGTCCAGAGGGTCAGCATTTGTGAGCCAAATGAGAAATGACATCAGCAAATAACTTTATTACAGTGAATGGAAGGCAGATGTGAGGAATGATGAGGCACAGGTCTTCCAGAACCAAGTCTCAAGTAAAACCATTTTTCTTGAAGAGCTTTGAAAATGAATCCAGATTATTAATCCTGAAGATAGGACTCAGTGGTGTCAAGCTAACCGAAAATCAAATAACAATAGAGAGATAATATGATAATTGCAGAAAGCTGGGTCAGCCTCTCCAGGGAGAGACACACGATGGTAATATTAGTCAGATCTTCTGGTTGATACTTTTATAGAAAAGAGTATGCAATAGTACAAATATTTTCATATTCATAGGAATTAGAAGGAACATCTTAGTACTTAATACTTGACAAAGATGTATCCAGTATTATTTAGATTACCAATTACTAATAAATATTATTCAATTGTGTTGCCAGTCTTACTGACTTATGATCATTTATCATCCATGTTTGTTGTCCTGCTCTGCTGGACTATAATGTTCGGAGGAAGAAAGTGCAAAATCTTTTCATGTGTTAGATCTAGATATCCCTCAGCAAATATGGCTAAATTAATCTAAATGGGATAAACCACTCCAGTTCTGATTTGAATAGGCATTCAGCAGTGGATTGCATTAGAAGGACCATGAAACAAGAAGGCTGGCTTGGCAGCCTTAGTAATTCCCTAGCTTTTTGAGCTTTAGTTTAGTCTAGATAATCCCTACATTTTTTCTCCTCTTCTCCCTCCTCCTCTTCCTCCTCTTTCTCCTCCTCCTCCTTTTTCTTCTTTAATCTAGAATTCCACTATGTTAATAGGACATGGAATTTCATTGACTGCCATTTTTTCAATACAAATATACTCATTCAAGATCTGTATATTGTTGAATCACAAGAGGTGTTTCTAGTGTAGATAAGGAAGATTAATCTTCATGGCACCTTTCTTACATGGGCCCCTTGAGATCTGGGAGTTGATGGGAGGTGTAGGTGGGAGGGGAAGCTGGGGAGCAGAATAAGATAATAGTTTTGGTAAGTTGACTAAAAACATTTCAGAAAAAAATAAATCTTTAAGACTCCAAAAATTGGTTTTCTTTTCTGTTGACATTCTAAATTAATATTTACATTCAAATCTAGTTTTGTATTAGTAATTAAGAGAGAGAGAGAGAGAGAGAGAGAGAGAGAGAGAGAGAGAGAGAGAACCAGCTCTCCCAATTGCATAAACTTCAGGCCCCGCAAAACCTAAATGCAGTCCCAGGAACAAGTTTTTGTAAATCCTTGGCCTTGACTTGTTCCTTTTCTCATGTTTTTCTCATCTCCTAGTCCTGTAAATGTTTCCTAAGCCTTTTGCAGATTCTATTTTACCTGAGATCTGGGAGGCCAGGACTGTCTAATATACGGCAGTGAGTCATCTGGAAGACCCAAGGCCTTGACTCATATCTACCTGTTCCCAAAACCTGAAGATTTGCACTCTATTCTCACTGTTCCCTACACTCTCTCAAGGGAGGTTCCCTAAGTTTGAGAATTGGTCTTCATATAAAATGGAGAACATTTTATGTGTTCTGAACCTCCCAGAATGATTAGTTGAATGTTAACAGCTTTCCAGAGCAGTGTTTGCCTTACCAAATGCAGATTGATAATTAGTTTGACAACTCTTTCCTTAGCATGAGGCCCATACCCACTTCTGTAGCATTTTCCAATCATTGTCTCCCACCTGTCCTGCTTTGTCATTCTTGGCATATAACTGCCAAATTCTGACAGTATATCAATCTCGTGCTTCTTCCATTCCTTCTTCCCACATATTTCAGTCACTGACCCCATCAATCTTACTTCTCAAAAGTGAATATGGAACTGAAGAACTCTAGTTGACAGTTATTTGAGGAATAAATTGATTGGAACATGATTCTTGGTGACATTCTTATGAAATACAATCGTCCCAATATTTAAAAATCTGACAATTGCAACATATTCTTTACTTTTCCTCTTTATATCTTTTTTTCTATGTCTTTTTAAAGCATTTTGTTCTTTGTTCCATTTTTAAGAGGCTATTTAACCTTAAGAGCAAACTTTTTCCATTTCATTTTGCCAAATGATTTCTTTTAGTTCAAAGTTCCAAAAGGTCAATTTTCAATTTGATTTTTAGATTAAAAAAGAATGCGGATTGGGAAAATATTTATTTTATATTTAATTTACTGGTGTACAGTATTGTAGAAGAGTATTATACATAGCCATTTTTATTTTATGTAAATTAAAAAATAAAGTCCATGAAATCTGGTTAGAGCAATTAGGAGGATACTTTTGACTCCACTTCTAACTGAATAGTTCTATACATATAATTATAGATATAAAATTTGTAAATTCAAAGTATTGTATTCCTTGGGTGTTTAGGTTGAGATCTTTACAATAGTCAGAAAAAGAGAAACAAAGATTGTTTGGGGAGAACCAGTGCACCTTGAAATGGCCCAGAAAGTGCACTGCCAAATATTTCTCGACATCACAGCTACTCTGTTATGGGGAGCAGTCTTGGACTTTCTGGATTTATGGAACAAAGGACTCTAATGTCCCCTGAGAAATGTTTAAGCTTAATTCCTAAGCTATCTTAGAAAAACCTACTAAATGGTATCTGAGACCACAGGGACTCTAATTTTAGTGATTTGTCTTCTGGAGCAGTTAAATGAGATAGCAAGATTCCTTAATTCATTCCATAGGTTTCTTGTGTTTAAATTACATTTTTTAAAAATTATGTATCCAATCTGTATTCCACATACATCTTTAGGACAGTCTTAGGTCCTGTTCAAATAATACTACCAAATATCAATGTAGTTGTCATATGTAGTCAATGTTTTTATTTATCATAAAATAATTGCAAAAATGGCAATAATTATTCATTTATTCTTCCTGCTCCATAAATCAGGACTTGCCTTGTATGTGTGTATGTATGTGTGTGTGTATATATATATATATATATATATATATATATATATATATATATATAAAACAGAGCTGGCATTGTGCTGAGCATAGAGCTCCAGAGGCTCCTGTGAGTCCGTGATGAGTCTCTCAGAAGACTGCTGCTGCCTTTCTATCATGCTCCAGCTATTTTACTGGTAGAGGAGAGCCCTCAACCATAATAGAGATGAGTCATTTTAGCTTAAGCCGTCGTGGGCCAGCCAGCTGATCACGGACAACCATGAGCAAGCCTCTGAGATCAGCCAAATCCAGCCCAGATGAGCAGAACTGCCCAATCAACTTACACAATTATGGGATAAATACATGGTTTTTGTTTTGTTTTGTTTTGTTTTAAGATACTATATTTTAGGATACTTAATTATAAAGCAATCACTAACTGATACTTTCCCATCTGATCTATTGTGATTATATGTCAACAACTGTGTGCTAGTCAACAGTATGGAAAGACAATAATCCATATTGGTTCCATGATCTTAATTAGTTCTCAATTTAACTGGTTTGTAGACACCTGCACATAGAAACATCTGTGCCCCTAAAGTCTAATACAAGATTGTCAGGCAATTTCCCCAAATAAGTCAATGTTTGTCTAGTAGATAAAGGAGATCATTGTTCTGAAGAGAGGGACAGAGACAATAGAGAAACAGGACACAAAGAATTAAGTGCACTGTGGGACCTGGAGCTATTCTACATGGTTGGACATAGGCACAAAGGCAAAGTGGGAATTCGAATGAGAAGGACTGGAGAGTATAGGCACCAAATCATTGAAAACCTTCTATGTGCCTTACTGAGGAATAGTTCCTTAAGACAGTTATTTTTAATCATCTTCTGTGGCACTCTTGGGATCTGGAGTGATGCTCCAATGGAATGTCAATGTTAAAGGCGACTGAGCTGGTAAAAATTGGGTACCCCAATTATACCTCTTCCTGATTTTGCCTATCATCCCAAGCAATAGATACTTCCCACTCAAAGTCACTTTTCTTTATTTCATATGTTGTGGTGAAATAATTTGGGGGGATTGGCAAAGGGAGAACAATGTTTTACCTTCTCCCCTGAGTTATCTATTTGGCATTTCTCTGTCCTTTCAAATTTCTCTATAAGCTTCTCACAGTTTTGCTTATTACCACTGAAACTCCTGGGTGACCATCCTTTAACTGGGTGCTGATCCCTTGGTAGGGCATTGGTGAATTGGTGAATGTCTGTTGGGCCTCACTTCCTTTTTTCCATCTACCTTTCTACTTTGTAACACAATAACAAGAGACTATGTGAGAATCCACTTCTGCTAAAATGGTGGGTTAAATGGAATGTCAAGGGGGAGGCGCTTACATTTTGTTTGGATATGGAGTCCAGTCTGATCTCTCTTGTGTTCTGTTTATCCAGAATTAAAATATCTCCTAAAATAGAGGGCATTGAATAGAATCTCACAAGGATATTTTCTCAGAAATGAGTGCAATTAGCCTTAGATTAGTAATTGTTTAAAGCAAAAATAATAGCAATATATTGTGGGGTTAGAGTATAGCATATGTAGAAGTAAAACACATGACAATAGAGGCCAAAAGTTTGGAGGAGATAAATGAAAGCATGCTGATAAAAGTCTCCTTTACTATTAATGAAGTGGACTAATATTACATGAATTAAGGAGGAAGACATGCCCTCTCAAAAATTAAAATGCATGATCAAGATAAAAAATTTTAATTAGTATGGCAATAATAAAATATTGGAAAAAATGGAACAAGAGTAGAAAACAAATAGATCTAAACACCTAAAAATTTTAATATTAGATAAAAAAGGTCAGTCTAAATCAAAGGGAGAGACTGCACTATCCAACAAATGTGTTTAAAACTGATAATAATTTTGCTTTTCTAAAGTTATTTTATTCCACACAAGAATTAAAGACTAAATGAAAATAAATTTTAATCATATATGGAGTAAAGGGAAATATGGGTGAAGATTTATATAATTATATTTGGGGCATTTTCTTACTGAAATACGATATTAAAAAAATCTGTGAAGAAAAAAAATTCTAAATGTAAGTTTGAAAATAAACTAACTTGAAAGACTGTGTATTTTGAGTCATGAATATCTGACAATTAACTCCTTACTAAGCCGATTCCATAGAAAATAATATTAAAGAGAAAGATACCAATGGAAAAGTGGACAAATAATACAAATAACTGGCATGCACACATATATATGTATATTCATATGCACTCATGTATAAAACAAATAAAGTAACTAACAAAAATATCAACAGTGTGTTTACTGAAATACATCTTGAACATAAAATGTATTTTATAAATAACCGAGAGGCCCAGTGCATAAATTCATGAATGGGTGAGATCTGGCTGGCCTGCCCTAATGAGGGTCCATAGGCCTGGCCGGTAGGTGTTGGAGGATGATCAGGAGTAGAGCCGGCCAGGGAGAGGGGCTGCAGGTGGTTGGCTGGCTAGTCCACCCCCAATTGGGGTGTTGGGGGCCAATCAAGGCCTGGATCATGCTGGTTGGCTGCTGCAGTGTGTGTCATAGCCACCAGTTGTTCCAGTCATTTTGGTTGTCCCGCCATTCTGGTAGGTGGGCTTATATATATATATATATAAACTAGAGACCCATTGCAGGAAGATTTCTCCAAGAATAGAGCTTCCTGAGACCTGAGCAAAGCTCCCTCCCTTCTCTGCTGCCTTGCTCCCTTCTTCACTACCTTGCTCCTTCCCCTCTCCTCTGCCTTGCTCTCTTCTCCACTAGCTCGCTCTCTCCTGTCTCTGTTGCCTCACTTGCTCCCGGCTCCACTGCCTCGCTCTTGTCTCCACTGCCTCCCTTCCTCTTGTCTCCTCTGCCTTGCTCCTTCCCTTCTCCCCCGCCCCACTTGCTTACTTCTCCACAGCTTTGCTCTCTTCTGCAGTGCTTGGGCTCCTTCTACATTATCTTCTGCATGCAGATATGCAAATTAACTGCCATCTTGGTTGGGTTAATTTGCATACTTGCTCTGATTGGCTTGTGAGTGTGGCTTATGGCATAGCTTGTGGGTGTAGCAAAGTTATGGTCAATTTGCATATTACTCTTATTAGATAGGATAATGAATGATGTGACAGTATGTTTAAAATGCATTAATAAACCACAAAAAACAAATTACAAAACAATATATACAGTATTGTTCTATCTCATCCTATCTAATAAAAGAGTAATATGCTAATTGACTGTACCTTTGCTATGCCCACAGCCAATCAGGAGTGATATTCAAATTAACCCAGCAAATATGGCAGTATATTTGCATATGCGGGAGGCAGCACCCTATGCCTCCGATGGGGATCCAGGGGGAGATGAGCTGTTGGCAGTTGGCAGGGCCCTAAGTCTCTGGCAGGGTCCAAGCTACCCATCACCCTGGGAAAGGCCAGGCCAAGCAGAGACCTGCCATGGCAATCATGGGGCTGGATGAACAGGACAGGCAAAGCCGAGACCAGTGATGGAAATCACAGGGAAACTGGAGAGGCAGAGCCCAGACCTGTCATCTCAATCACGGGGGAACTGGACAGGCAGAGCTGAGACCTGCCATTGTGATCGGGGAGCGAACTGGACAGACAGAGCTCAGATCCACCATTGCCATCACGGGAACTAGACAGGCAGAGCTGAGACCCACCATCATGATCACGGGGAACTGGAGAGGCAGAGCCCAGACCTGCCATGGTGATCGTGATCACAGAGGAACTGGACAGGTAGAGACGAAACTGCCATCGTGATCATGGAGCCAACTGGACAGGCAGAGCCCAGACTCGTAATCACAGGGGACCAGGAGAGGCAGCCCCACAATCCAATCAAAGAGGCCGCTTTGCTGACCAACCTGCTCCTAGGACCTCTTTGGGTGCATGGTAGGGAGTCCAGGGCCTCTAGCTTGTAGCCATGGGAAGTCTCCCTCCCCTAGAGTTAGGAGCACCAGCCCAGGTCTACCCAGTGGCCTGGTCCTGACTGTGGGGGTGAGTTCCTGCAGGCTAGGTAGGGTTTGATCCCCACTCATTAGCAGTAGGAGACCAGTGCCTTTGTTATTCCTGTGTGTCTGGATTTTAATTGGACAAATGCCCTGTGGTCCCCGTGGTCAGCTTAGCAAAATCTTTTAGGAGGAGAATTCTGTCTGGGTTTCCTCAAATTCCCTCAACCGCTACTCACCCCTCTGTAAAGGCACAGAACAAGTGAGGCCCTTAAATAGAAATTAGAGGTCTCCAGCAAGGGTGGGCTTCTCTCATCACAAGTCATTTGGACTGGATGGCCTTTGAGTATTTATCTAGGCACTATAACAGAGAATCACAAGCTCAAGATATGAATCTCTGCCCTTAAAATCTTATTAGAGCTAGTGGATGATAAAAGCGTAGTAATAACATCAGAATATAATGCAGCAATACAGAGAGAAACAGAGGCAATTGCTAGGATGATTTTCCAATGATCAGTACAAAAAGTATTTGCTATGAATTAAATAAAAAAAATGTGTGGAAGTAGCTGCTTCATGAGTATGACATCTCTTCCTACTTTAAAGGAAGCTGAGTTCCATGTGAATTGTGTACTATGCTATTATATCTAAGGCACAGGACAAGGGAGGCCCTAAGTATACTATGCTTTGATATTTGAGTCATTCTTTATCGTTCAGTGTAATTTATTTCTGTACACCTCAGTTTTGTAATAGTTAAATTACTAGAATAATGCATCTTGCTATAAAATATTACTAGAAGATCAAATGATCAGGTGACATTTATTGTTATTTTCTATAAATGAACACAATCTCTGGTATGCTAAAGTGATAGAAATATTTAGATAGAGAGACCTACAGGCTTGATTACAAGTGAGGCTTATTATCATAACCCAAATTTATTGCTTAAAAAAAAAAACAGCAGCGAGCCAACTAGAAACTGAACCAAATATAAGCCCTTGAAGGGCAAATGTAAATTGGATAAGCTTTGTTATTAAAAGAGCAAGAAGAAAAAATTCAGATGCAAGAATGAAAACCACATCCACTCTAACTAACTGTTAAAGAAAAAGAATGACATATTATGCCAATACTTAATACAGATTGTAAAGACATTTGTTCAAAGAGGATTTCCTAGAGTAGGTGATATTTCAGTTAATTTTTTTTTAATGTGAAGAGGTTAGCTAGATAAGAAAAAAGTGTAGGGGTCCCGAATTGCAGAGGGTGCAGGCAGGGCTGAGGGAACACCCCCACCCCATGCATGAATTTCATGCACCAGGCCTCTAGTTAACAAATATGTATCATATACTGGTATGTGTGAGAAAAAGGAAAACACATAGAGTAACATTTTAAGAATTATTTGTGAATAGTGTAATTGTGGATGACTATTTTTTTCTTTATCAGTTTGTCTACTTTATAATACAATTTTATATTATTTTATATTTCCAAAAATAAAACAATACAAAATAAGTGTACTTTTTTTTTATTAGACCAGAACAGAACAACTGAGGTTTTGGTAGCAAACAGAATTTGCTATAATTTACGTGGTTGGAGTGTTTGCATTTCCAACGTGATAGGTCAAACAGATGTCACTACTTAAAAATTCCTCTTCATGACATTAAGCAGATTGGTTTCAATGTAACTACTTTCCCAGAGCATTTTTCCCTTAAGAAAACTCTAACCACAACCATCTGCACAACTATGTCCCTCCTTGAACCAAATATTAACCTCATTTGGACATTTTAAAAATTACTCAACACTAATATTACCAAAGAACTGCATAAAAGATCAGATTATTAAATATGAAAATACAATTACTACATTATTATTGATAAGGCATTTAATGTAAAAAGGGATCTCATGGAATATTTGGTATAAATACTTTGCTGACTTAAGATCTCTTCTAAAGTTTTCTTTAAATTAACATCATAATTCTTTTTCGGTTATTTATTAGACTTTAAAGGAAGAGTTCTTTATGTTCTCTCTCCTCTCTTATTAAATAACTTACACACTCCAGAAAATTCAAATGAACATGAAGACATAAACTATAGAACTATACTTATACTTGTTAGAATGAAAAAACAAGAGAAAAAAAGTGTATCTTTGTACTGCTTTCAAGACAACTCATGATATACCAGCTCAACAACTTTTTTCTCTCCACTTGTAGACTGACAATTTCCATAGCTGCTGCAAGATGGATTTCATCTCCAAATGTTTAGAAACACCATAAAGAAATGAAGAATCCATATATGACAACATAAATGAAACTGGAGGTCATTATGTGATGTGAGATAAACCAGACATAGAAAGACAAATACTTCATGATCTCACTCACATGTAGAATTTAAAAGTTAAACTTACAGGATGGTGATTGCCAGAGGCTGGGGTGGGTGGAGGAAATGGGAAACTGTTGGTCATAGGGTACAAAATTATTCATTTATGAGTACGTTCTGGGCAATGTACAGCATGGTGACTATAGTAAACAGTACTATTTTGTATGCTTGAAATTTGCTAAGTGAATAAATTGTGAGGGTTCTTCACACATACACACACACCAAGGTAACTCTGGGACGTGTTAATTAACTTATTGTGGTAATGTATATAAAATTATTTGATATACGCACCCCCCCCCCCAGATCACATTGTATATCCTAAATGAGTGATTTTCAACCAGTGTGCAGCAAATATTTTTAAAACATACAATATCTGACTGATCAGTCAGAGGCACTGACCTCTTTTCCCTTAGCTTGTCAAATAAATTAAAAAAATGACAACACAACAGCCATTCAGTGTAAATGGATCAAAACATTACCTTTCTTTTTGTCAGACTGGCAAACAAATAAATTTTTGTGTGTACTGCAGAATTTTAGTAAGCTATATCTAAAGAGCTAAGTGACTGTCTGACCATTCAACAGTTAGCTATGACATGCATTGACCGCCAGGGGCAGACACTCAATGCAGGAGCTGCTGAGTTGTGGTGACTTGGCAGTGGTGGTTCTAGGGTGATGCACCCCGGAACCAGAGAGGAGGGAGCCTAATTCTGGGCTGCATCACCCAAGAACCACCTGCTCTCAATCTGGGACCCCTCAGGGGATATTGGAGAGCCAGTTTTGGCCCAATCCCCATAGGCCAGGCCAAGGGAACCCACCTGCTGGAGGGAACCTGCTCACTCCACAGACACCCTTTGAGCTGTGGCACCACCAAGGGAGGTTGGCTCTAGGGCTATGTCTGGCCTGTCTCGCCCAGTCCTGCCCTGCTGGCCACCTTCTAATTAATTTCCTTTCAATGTGCATGAATCCATGCACTAGGCCACTAGTTAGTTTATGTGTGGCATGATATGAAAAACGTTTAAATACACTGACCTAAGTATATGCAATTTTTTAGTCAGTATACCTCAACAAAGCTGGAAAAAATAATAATGAAAAATAAATGAAGAAACAAGGATTTCTCCAAACATCAAGTTGACCCTTATCGGAGTGGGTGGTGATGTTGTGATGATGAGAAGGGCAAGGAGTGGGAGGGCAGCTTCTGAAATTCCATTAATTTTGTTTCTCTAGCTGAATATCAGTTACAATGGTGTGTTCACTTTTTAAAAACTCATATACTTATGGTATGTTCCACAATTTTATGCAATAATAGCCACATTAATATTCCTCAGTTTCTATGAAAATTAACTATTTGTTCTGTTTGCAAAGAATAACTTTGAAGAATAAATTTTTTAAGAATAACTTTTGTTAAAACTAATGTAGGGGAATATATTCATTTTACATGCCAGATTTATTCCAATGTCCTCATTGTAAAAGCAAAGTGTTTGGGGGTATATTAATAATAATTTTATTAAGTACTAGGGACCTGGTTCTCAAAATTTGTGCACGGGGGTGTGTGTCCCTCAGTCCAGACTGCACTTTCTCCAATCTGGAACCCCTCGAGAAATGTCTGACTGCCTGTTTAAACAGGCAGTTGGACATCCCTCTCACAATCCAGGACTGCTGGCTCCCAACTGCTCGCTTGCCTGCCTTCCTAATTGCCCCTAACTGCTTCTGCCTGCCAGCCTGATCACCCCCTAACCACTCCCCTGTCAGCCTGATTGATGTCTAACTGCTCCCCTGCCAGCCTGTTTGGCCCCAACTTCCCTCCTCTGACGGCCTGGTCACCCCTAACTGCCCTCCACTGCAGTCTTGATCACACCCAACTGCCCTCTCTTGCAGGCCTGGTCCCTCCCAACTGCCCTCTCTTGCAGGCCTGGTCCCTCCCCACACTCTCCCCTGCAGACTTGGTCACCCTTAACTGCCTTTCCCTGCAGGTCTCATTCCCCACAACTACTCTCCCCTGCAGGCTTGTTTTCCCCCAACTCCCCTGCAGGCATGGTCACCCCCAACTTCCCTCCTCTGCCAGCTTGATCATCCCTAACTGCCCTCCCCTGCTGGCCTGATCACCCACAACTGGCTTTCCTCTCAGGCCTGGTCCCTCCCAACTGCACTCCCCTATTGGCCATCTTGTGGTGGCCATCTTGTGTCCACATAGAGGCAGGATCTTTGACCACCTGGGGGCAGCTGTCTTGTGTGTTGGAGTGATGGTCAATCTGCATATTACTCTTATTAGATAGACTAGAGGCCTGGTACATGGGTGCGTGCCCTGAAGGTTGTCCTGGATCAAGGTTGGGGTTCCCTTGGGGCATGGGGTGGCCTGGGCAAGGGGCCTATGGTGGTTTGCAGGCCGACCATGCCCCCCCTGGGGACCCAAGTGGATGCCCTGAAATCTGGGACTTATTTATGTTCTACAATTGAAACTTTCTGACCTGGAGTGGAGCCAAGCCTTCTGCTTGCTCCGTGGTGGCAGCCATTTCTATTGGGATTTATTTAAATCCTATAGTTGAAACTTTGTAGCCTTAAGTGGAGGCCTGGGCCAGCAAGGGCAGGTGGAAAGCTTGGCTTTCTCCATTGCCAGGGAAACCCAAGCCTCCCTCCTGCTCTCAGTGGCCACAGCCATCTTGGTTGGGGTTTATTTGCATATTTGCTCCTGATTAGCTGGTGGGCATAGCTTGTGGGTATAGCAGAGGTATGGTCAATTTGCATATTGCTCTTTTATTGGATAGGATAAGCTTTTATACTTGGGGGAAAAAATCCACAAATATGAAGAGAATGCCTGTGCCTAGATCATGTTGGCAACTAATTAGAGTAGATTTCAACAAATCATATTTAAATGCCTCTGAAGTTGGCATGGTTCATCTAACTAGTTTTGCCATAATCTTGGGACCCAATTTTTCCTATTTAGTTTGAAATTACTAAATTTAAATAAAATAATTATATCATGAAACTACAAAATCACAAAAGCTATCAGCAAAATGTCTGCTAAATGGTTTTGGATGTGTTAAATAAGTATGCCCAAAATGCTTTAGACAAGGCTGAAACAAGTCAAAAATCAAAGACAACTTTTCTAGGAATAGGAAAGGCAAACATAAAGAAAGTCACAGAGACATTCAGGCAACTGTTTATCCAGTATATTAAGATTCCTAATTTTCCCCAAACCTCAGTTTTCTTATTTGTTGAATGGGCATCCATATACTAACCTCTTGGTTGGTTTGGGATGAGAGAAAACCTATATAATGAGCTTTGCGGTACCAGGAACAAGAGCACCATGAAGTCCATAGAACAGTTCATTGAAAAGTTTAACTGTTCTTCAAATGTTATTCCTTATCCTCAATGTATTTAAGTGGGTAAGTGAGAAACCATTTTAAGCAGATTGATAATTTTAACTCTTATTTATAAATTATTTCTTATTTCCTAATATGACATTTTAAAATCACATCCTAATTTGAGTGGTCAATTTAAAATATTGTTGCTATTATTTATAATCACCAGTTTAAATGTGCAAATTACTTATTCAATATATCATTATGAGTTAGTCCTATTGTCTCATGTCTTCCAAGCAATCATAGTTTGTTTTTTTTATTTTACCTCAGTCTTGCAAGTGCTTTGAGCTTTTATGCCACTGTCTATAAATCACTCATTCAACAAATATTTCTTATTAACAACTTATGCATCTTGAACTGTTGTTCTAGGTCCTGGAATATAATAAGCATCAACTCAAAGACCTATTCCTCCTGGAGTTTGCATCATAATAAGGAGAGAATTAACAATAACTTTAATAAATAAATAATATAGTATAGTAGTGGGTGATTCATGCTATTTGAAAAAATAAATGAAGCAGGGCAAGGGAGACTGGAGAGGGAAGGATAGTTCTCAGTGAGAAAGTGACAGTGACACTTGAAGCAAATTAAGACTTACTCCTGCCATTATCTGGAGGAAGAGCATTCCATACAGAAGGAGCAGACTGTGAAAAGGCCAAAGGCGGGAGGTGGCTCGGATGCAGCTGAAGCAGAGTGAGCAAGGGAAGGCAGTGATGGAGAGGAACAGAGGTGGGTCCCTGCGAGTACTGCTGCTTTCTCTCGTTGTGAAGTGCAGTGGTTAGTGCAGGAGGAGCAGGATGCAATTTGCTGCTTTAAAAAAAAAAGTGTCAGTCACCGATGACTGTAAACCAGCTCCTGCTCCATCCTTATACTCGGCTGCCCTCCGACCTGCCTCTGCCTGACCTTGGCCTTTAACATTCCCCCCAACCTCTTCGCCCCTGCTCAGCAAGAAGTACCTAAGACGATTTCAGCACCCCCCTATCACCAAAAGGCTGGGATGTTAGGTGGATACAGGGGGGTGGGGGGGAGTCCAGAGCCCAGCCGATGCACCTGCATACCTGATAGATACTCCCTACCCCCAACTGGTGGGTGAAGTTATGATGTAACTAGCATGTCACAGAGATATCTCAGAGACACTGAACCACCAATTAGCACACCCTTTCCCGTTCTGCCCTGGGCCCAAGCCCTTCCTGTTCCTGCCCTTACGAGGTGTCTTAAGTGCGCCACGTGGCACTGCTGTTCCCAGACTGCTGCTCTCCTGGTCTGGGGGCCAGTCCGGCTGGGTCCTGGGTCCTTTCTTCTTTGCCTTCCCCCGCCAATCCTCGTTTCTGTACCTCCTGCATAATAAAACTCCCCTTTTAAAATGAAAAAAAAAAAAAGTGTCATACTTAAAAAGGATCAGAGGATCTGCTTGTTTGTTGTGTTGAGAAGGAACTTTAGGAAGACTAAAGATAACAGCAGGAAGACCAGTTAGGAGGGGATTGTCCAGCTGAGAGATTTGGGTGACTCCAACAAGCACTGTAATGGTGGTGGGGTGGTCAGCAGGGGTTGGATTTGGGATGTATTTGGAGGAAGAATCAGGAGGAACTTCCGACAAGTATGCATGGGGTGTGAAAGGAGATAAGTAAATGATTCCACTTTATGGAAAATTACTATGAAGGAAAATATTGTATGTTTTTATTTAAAATCTTATACATTTCAGTTTCCTCAAAGTGTATTCTTTCTATTGAATTGTATGGAATGAAACTACATGTGACATATATAATAGCTTTGTTAACATATTTTTCAAAATGCTAGCACTGTGAGCACGTGAGTCGGCATGGAACAGAGGTCTCTGCAAGGAGTCCGGGTAACTGTGACCTGCTTGCTACGCCCCTCTGCTCTGACCTCTGGGAGAACAGCTGTGTGGTGGATGCTGTCAACTTATTCCAGGCCCATCAACCAGAGTTGAAGTGGCATTTGATGATTTCATTCATTGGGATTCTGCTGGCTTTGACCTTGAACTTTGCAAATCTGTGACTTATTTTTCTTTCACAATCTTTGCCAGGTTGTCTTAAAGAAGAATTTAATTTTACTGTCAAAAGAAAATTACTTCCATTTCTTTCATGTGTCAAAATCTTGTCATTTCTGCAGGTGTGGCCCATTGTGACTCAGGCTATGAGGTTAAGCTTGATTTTATTGTCACTTTCTTTTCTTCCAGCTATCTAAGAACACACCTCCTCTGACTTCTTTATGTGTGTCACAGTGTGTATTGTTACATAATTGCTTTAATGAAGAATGTGAACTGTTTTATCCTCTTAGGTTCTACTTGTCAGAGATAATTCTGCAACAAAACTTTTCCAATCCCTAAAGGTTTTATTTGACATTCTGGTAAATGGTAGACTATTTGAAATACTTTATTTAAAATAAATAAATGTATATTGATTGATTGATTGATTGATTAGTGAGAATCTGGGTCTCTTTTTTCTTACAGTCACTGTGGACTAAATAATGGTGAAAAGGGAATATATGACTCTTGCATATTTCTCATAGATTTCAGTGAATACAAGATTATCTCATTCTTTTGCAGTATCTCTATATTTAAAGCTTTTTCACTTTGTTCTTCATAAAGACAATGCATGTACCTCCATTGAGAAACACAAATTAAATCTTAAATACTTCAAGGGAGGATTATTTGTTTGTTTTAACCTGTGTTAGTTATTTAGTTCACTTTACATGTGTTAAAATTTTATCAGTACTGTATCATTAAAAAATTAAAAATGGAACTGCCTTATGATACAGTGATTTCACTTCTGGGAATTTATCCAAAGAAACCTGAAACACTAATTCACCAAAAGAATACATGTTCACCTATGTTCATTGTAGCATTATTTACAATAACCAAAATATGGAAGGAGCTCAAGTGTCCATTAGTATATGAGTGGATAAAAAAGCTGTGGTACATTTACACAATGGAATACTACTCTATTGTAAAAAGGAAGGTAATTTTACCCTTTGAGACAGCATGGTTGGACCTGGAGAACATTATGCTAAGTGAAATAAGCCAGTCAGAGAAAGACAAATACCAAATGATTTCATTCATATGTGGAATTTAATGAGCAAACTGAACCTCCACACAAAATAGAGACAAACTCATAGATAGAGAACAGGCAGGCAATTCTACTGGGGGGAGGGATTTTTGGAGAGTGTGTGTGAAGGAGACAGAGCAAAAACTGAAAAAGAAGATAGAGAACTCATGGACATGGACAACAGTGTGGTGGTTCTCGGGGGAGTGGATGGGGGTAGAAGAGGACATAGAAGAGATAAATGGTGATGAAAACAAATAAGGAAAATGGTGTTCGCATCAGAATAGAAAATAAAGCTAGTCTCTTTTACCCCAGGCACAATCATCTCTTATCTCCATATCTGAGCATGGCACTATTCTCCCTCACACAAAATATTATCTCAGAAGAAACCCAAGTGATCCCCAGGCCTGCTGTGTCCCGGTCCCTCTGCAGCTCTGTCACTACCACAGAGTCTGAAGGAAGCAGTTGGCAGTCATAACAAACACACAGGCCAACATGAGAAGATTCCCTGTGCCTTTCTGAGGCGTCACACTTCTAAGTCTCTCCTTGCTCAGAGCAAAAGATAAACCTTTAGCCTGTTAACTTAGTATAGTTTGAGAACCAGGTGGCAATTTCTTGAGTAGGCCTCCATATATCTTAGTTGGCACACTTCCAGGGGCTCCATGTGCTATCCACCATGGCAGATTGTGCCATAGAATAACAGCACTGCATTGAGTCAGGAGACCCCTGCTCTGCCAAGAAGTGAAAAACAATTCATCATCAGAAAAGATGCCATTTTAAAAACATCAGTTAGGTCTCTAAAGATGCCAATACATGATTCTGTCGGAGTCATCAGTGGTAACGTGCTAAGTAAAGATAATATCATGAGGGGAATATATTGTTCTGGGTTCTTGCATGGCATTGATTGGTAGAAAGAAAAGGAGATTTATTATATTCTCTCTTCCCCCACTCCTACATAGCCTATTATATTACCACCATAATTTACCAGAGTAGTTCATTTTTTTTTTTTTGCCAAGAAGAAAACTACATTGATACATAATTTTTACCAAAATCCATAGTTACATTAGGGTTGACTCTCTTTTTAAAAAATATATTTTATTGATTTTTCACAGAGAGGAAGGGAGAGGGATAGAAAGTCAGAAACATCGATGGGAGAGAAACATCGATCAGCTGCCTCTTGCAAACCTCCAACTGGGGATGTGCCTGCAGCCAAGGTACATGCCCTTGACGGGAATCGAACCTGGGACCTTTCAGTCCGCAGGCTAACGCTCTATCCACTGAGCCAAACCGGTTCAGCTTAGGGTTGACTCTTGATGTTGTACAGTAATTCTATAGGTTTGGACAAATGTGTGGCATGTACCCATCATTATAATATCACATGTGATATTTTTACTCCCTTTAAAGTCTTCTGGACTCTGCATATTTATCTCTCTCCTGCCCCAATCCTGTCAACCAGATGTTTTTATAATTGTTTCCATAGATTTGCTTTTTCCAGGCTGTCTTAAAGTTGGAATAATTCTGTATATAGTCCTCTTAGATTAACTTCTTTCACTCTGCAAGAAGCATTTAGGTTTCTCAATGTCTTTTCATTGCTTGATAACTTATTTCTTTTTAATGCTGACTAATATTCCATTGCCTGGACACACCAGTTTATTTAGTCATCCTAAATTGTGGCGATTATAAATAAATGTTTATTCTACAACTATTTTTAAATATTTATACTATAAACATATATGGTCAGGATTTTGTGTGAATATCAGTTTTCAGTTCCTTTGGGTAAATACCAAGAAGGGCAATTGCTGGATAACATGTTAAGAATATGTTTCATTTAGTAAGAAACCACCAAACTTTCTTCCAAAGTGGCTGTACTGTTTTGCTTTCCCACCAGCAATTGTGAGACTCCCTGTTGCTTCATATCCTCTCCAGCATTTGGTGTTGGTAGTGTTCTGGATTATGGCCATTCAAACGGGTTTGTAGTGGCATCTAATTGTTGTTTTGATATGTATTCTCGGCTGACATATTATGTGGCACATCTTCATGTGCTTTTCGCCTTGCCCTCCACACATCTTTGGTGAGGGGTCAAAATCTTTGGCCCATTTTTTAATTGGGTTGTTTTCTTATTGTTGACTTTTAAGAGTTCTTTGTGTATTTTAGATAACAGTCAGTCTTTTGTCAGTTGTGTCTTTTGCAAATATTTTCTTCCAGTCTGAGACTTGTCTTGTAGCTCTCTTTTCTTTTGTCTTTCACAGAGCAGAAGTTTTTAATTTTAATGATCTAGCTTATCATGTTTTCCTTTCATGGGTCAGGCTTTCTTTGGTGCTGTGTAGTGTTAACCTTATAGTCTTCTCATGGGAATGACGTTGGGAGATTTGTGTCTCACAGGTATGCTCAGGATGTCCTATGAACATGTGCATCACAGTGTCACAGTGGCCAAGTTCATTGGGTAAGCGAGAAACATACTGTACAAGAATAATAGTCTTATATTTAGGAAAAATAACTTCAGCCAAAGCCTTAAGTTTCTTGACTCTCCTCAGAGTAAAAAAATCTAAGAAACATGGTGTTATATCCAGCAAATAATTACATCCATCCAGAAAAAAGAAGAAAATGTAGGAACAATTGCATCCTTGTTAAAAAAAAAAAAGTAGACAATAAATTACTGATTTAAAAAAAGACTATAAAAACAAAGTTTAGCTCTGGTCAGTGTGGCTCAGTTGGTTGGAGCATATCCCAAACACCAGAAAATTGCCAGTTAGATTCCTAGTTAGGGAACATACCCAGGTTGTGGGTTCGATCCCCAGTTATGGTGCATGTGAGAGGCAACTAATCAATGTTTCTCCTCTCTCTCTCTCTCTCTCCCTTTCTCTCTCTCTCTCTCTCCCTTTGATATATATATATATATATATATATATATATATATATATTTCATTATTGCCAGAATATCAAGAAAGATATTCCCCAGACAAGGAAGGGAGAACTACAATTTTCCCAAGAGAATGAAACTATGAAGGGATAAAGCTTCAAATTATTGTTTGAAGAAGTTCTTTAGATAAGTGTGGTTTTGGTTCTAAAATTTCTAAAATGCAAATCTTGCTAGTGGTTCCTTTTGAGGAGGAACAAGGCAGTCGTTTTTCCTTGTAAGTATCCTGAATCTGGTCCAGTGTTGCACTGGAGCTGGACTGCACTGCTCAAGAGTCATTTGTGCTCCCACACTCCCTATTCCCTGTTCAATTTCATCACATGGGTAGCTTGAAATCAGCCAAGATCAGGGAGCATTTACACAATAGAAATTGTCAGACACAGAAGAGATGTTGTCAGGGATCCAAGAGAGAACATGCCGGTTTCAGGCCTGAGTCCAGAGAGACGACAATCATAAGTAACCCTTTTCCACTGCCAGAGCCGCACCCTCCACATGGTGCTCACCCTTCTCCTCCCTTCTGAGAGTTCTTTTTTATATAAATTTATTTAAACACATTCTAATTTGTGACCAGATACCCTGAACACAATTTCAATGTCATTGCTCTTAACTTTAATAATTTTCCTTTCTTCGTGGCTTTTGTCATTGACATACTAATTCAATATGTAGCCACTTAAAAAAAGGCAATGTCTAGTCATTGTTAAGGCACTGGCCCTAAAGTCAGATGAGTTGAGCCTGAATCCTGACTCTGCTTACTGGCTGTGATGTTACATGAATTACTTGCACTTCCCTTGTATCGGTATTTCCTAATGGTTTTTGTCTGATAATCAAATGCATACATAACAGTATACAGTACTGAGAACAGTGCTTCACATACAGTGCTAGTTCTTATTTATGTTTTGTATTTGCACCATTTATATATAAAGAGAGAATGTTAAATTGCTTAGAAAATCTATTTGAGGAGTTATACAGGGCTCTTGAAATTTTATTTGCAAATTCACGCTTTAGTCACAGCCTCCTAATTTGCTGTTGATTTGGAAGAAAATGTCTAGCAGAGAGTTTAACTTAGAAAAATATTAGTTCTTCACTGCAAATTTAATTAGTATCTCCATGAGCTCCTATTTCCTCCATTGTACAATGGGCTATTAATATCTAGCTCACAGCATTGCCTAGAGGGCTCCTTCTGAATCTTTTTAATTCAGGACAAGCATAGAAAACAATCATATCTGAGCAGCTCACTGGGGTAAAGAGGCCAGGCTGCCTCCACCTCAGGGCTCCAATATCTTGACCCACCTGCACTCCACCCCTAGCACCTCATAGAGAAGCTCTGGCCTAGGAAATCACATGCCGTGGCCATGACTGCCACAGAGCATGGCACACAGATGACACCGCAGTAGTTCCACTTGGTTAGCTCAAATTAATGAGACTACACTGTACTGGATGGAACCTCACAAATGGTACAGAGCCTGAGTGGTGTCTGCTGTGGATAATTTTTGTCATTGGGTTTTGTTCTAATATGACCCCCCGCCACACACACACTCACTCACAATCACACATACCATTCACCTTTTACTTTCTATGAGCTAGAAAATTCAGTTATCAAGGCTTTGAAATTATGAAATTATGTCAAGAATGCTAGCAAAGCTAAGTGTGGAGCTATTTCCTGGGGAAGATATAGAAAGCCAGCAACGTTAAGAACCAGAAATCACAAGAAACAAAGGAAATTGTTGTGTTATTTCCCCCTCATCATTCAGGAATGCCACTCTGGGGCTAGTTTCATGCACTCTGAGACAACCTCGCACCTTTTCTGGACATGCATTGTGAAAAGACCTTGAGCCACTTGGTTCTCTAAAACAGACTCTGTTCGGTAATTAAAATGCCTGGCCCAGTGTAACAGGCTCACCTTGAGTTATTATCTCACGTTGAACTACCAACTAAGTCTCCTCTCCCGTGGCTCCAACAGGAAACCTGCAGTGGAAAGGGGCCGCCATTGCCTTCTCTCTTAACTCAGCCTGACAGACATCTCCCATGACCAAGAACTGCAGTTTCAGGTTAGCCATTTATGATTTCTTTCTCAGTCCCCAGCCATCAATTTTGAACTCTCCAGGCATCCTTGACAGGAGATTTTTCTGCCTCGCCAAGTGACCTTTATCACAAGGTGTCAGGCAACCCCTTTTATCTTCTCAAGTATGGCCCACAGGCCCACAGGGTACACATACCTTAGAGCTATAATCAGCACCAGGGGAGTTTCTTTCCCATTATAACCCTGAACTCTGCTACCTCAGGTCCCTGCCGACAGCTTCTGACAATTGAGATTTGCCAGGTACAAGCCATTATTTCACTTTACCCTTCAGTGCGGGAGCCCAGAGCAAGTTCCTCTGTGGTCAGTGGGAGCCCCCTCACCAGTCTTGAGGGGAACAAAGCTCTCATTTCTTTACCATGCTGTGGGCTGTGATGGGGAGTGGACACAGGGCACCGATCTCTCCAAAGAAAGCCTCACCCATCTTCCACTTTCCTTGGCACTTCAGTTTCAAATGTTTTATGTTTTCAGTGCAGGCCTCAGAGTGACACATAAGGTCCTGCAGCCCCTCTGCATGATCTGCATGGCTGCCTAGCACCGAGCTTGGGAATGTGAGGCTGGTTTTGTATATAATCTTAAATCTATTGATAGCCGAATTACTGGTTACATTTAGTAATGTAATGGTCTAGACATGAGACTTTCGCATGTAAAATAAAAGTGCCTTAAAAAAAAAAAAAAAAAACCTTACTTTTTTAAAGTTGTGGTTCATGTGGAAACTCCTCCAAAGCTAACATTATAATTTTGGGTAAATTCATCAATAGATAAAAATCATTAGCCAATACAATTTTAAATTATCCTAAAGAATACAATTTCATTTTTAGAAGGTGTGCTATTGGAAATAATGTTTGCAATCTTAGTATGCAAGTTTTGAATTCAAGGCAACCCTGATAGGATAGTAAGGGCCAGATAAATAATTGTTCCTGTTACTCTAATCCTGGGAACTTTGCCAGATTCCAGCTGATTATGCTGCAACCAGGACATCCTGGTGCCTTGGTTGCCCAGCAACCATTCCCCTCTCATTTTTTTTCTCTTCCAGAGATGCGGAATACAATGTCATTTAGGATAGAAGTCGGTAGATAAGAAATTCAATCACATTACATCAGCCAGGACTTGTTTGGTGTGACATGGCCTGGGCATTCGTATCAGACAAGTCCAAATTCAAATATTGACCTTGGAAAATATAATTAACCTCCTTGGGTTTGCTTTTAAATTGAATATTACATTTCTGTCACATGCCCAAGTCTTTTAAATAGATCTTTGCCACTCACAGTACCTTTCTCAGGAAGGAAGCACTTCAGACAGTCTTTGCATAGAGACAGTCACTCATCAAGTAGGTCAGTTGGCATGTGCTCCAGGGGGTACCAAATAAAGTGTTCCCAACAATCCAGTGAGGTGTTCTTGGAAATCCTCTGCCAAAGGAAGGTGATGATAGCTAGACAATTAATTGATTTTTTTAAATTTGAAAAATAGTTATAGAATGCCTTTCCTATGTTGTATAAACTATGCCAGGCAATAGGAATTCAAAAGAGAAGGTAAACATGATCACTGCCCTTATGCAGGTAAGAGTCTAATGGATGTGATGGCAGTACATGAGTATATAGGAAATAAGATGTTTGCAGGATGTGATTATTGCTAGGAGAGCAAAAACACACACACAAAATAACCAAAATCAGAAAGGCATGGAGCTGGTTAGATTGAAAACAACAAGAGGAGACCTATTTCAGTGAGATTCATAAAGCTCTCTTGAAGTGACATCCTATCTAATAAAAGAGTAATATGAAAATTGACCATCACACCAAGACACAAGATGGCCACCCCCATGTGGTCAAAGATGGCTACCCCCATGTGGACACAAGATGGGCACCACAAGATGGCCACCACAAGATGACCTCCTCCTACAGGGGAGGGCTGTTGTGGGAAGTTAGGTGTGACCAGGCCTGCAGGGGAGGCAGTTGTGGGGGGACCAGGCCTATAGGGGAGGGCAGCTATGTGTAATCAGGCCAGCAGGGAGGGAAGTTAGGAAGGGACCAGGCCTGCAGGGGGGGGGGGCAGTTGGGGGAGACCAGGCCTGCAGGGGAGGGCAGTTGGGGGTGACCAGGCCTGCAGGGGAGGGCAGTTAGGAGCCAGCAGTCCCATGGGATCAGGCCTAAATGGGCGGTCAGACATCCCTCAAGGGGTACCAGATTGGAGAGGGTGCAGGCTAGGCTGAGGGACACCTCTCCACCATGAATGAACTTTGTGCACCAGGCCTCTAGGTTAAGATAAGACCCCAAGGAACTTGCTAAGAAGGGGCCCTGAGTTGGGGGGTAGGAGGGAGTACAATTGACCACAGATGTTAAAGCAGGAGGCAGGGTTGGGATATAACTTAAGGGATTTATATATTGGTCAGAGTGTGGGGGGAAAAAAAACCCAGTAAGAAATGATGGATTTAACTGGCTGAGGAGCTCCCAGGACAGAGCCCCAAGAATTCCCTGTGTGGGGGTGCTCACACATCTCAGCTTTATAAAGGCCTGGTCTGGAGACCTTCCTGTGGCAGTGTAGTGCAAACCAGGGGTAAGTAATCCTGGACTATTCTATTTCTTTCCAACACAACCCATGTAAAACACCATACGAGTGTGCTAAGAGCCAAGGGCATTAGCCTATAGTGAAAAACAGTGACTACAAATTGGAATACTAATTTCTTAATGTGACTATTCAGTGCTAAATCTCAGCACCATGTAGGGAACATACTGCAGGTGCTCAATAAATACTTAAAAAATCTGAGGGTATGAACAACTGAATGGCCCAGGCACTAAAGTACTACATAACAGTGAGCTATGCATTAAATCCATATACAGTTCCTAATTAATTATTGTTTGAGGTATCCTCATGAAGCCAGGACCAAAGGTACTATGAAAATAATAACTATTGTTGTTACAAAATCTACTGTCCAGACTTCTTCCATAAACACTGGTCCAGTCTCTTTACCTTAATGCCTTTCTTTTCTTTGTGAAAATATTTTTCTCATTCTTATTTTCCAACTTATTTATAATAAGCACATATGACAGTTTATTATTGTTTGTTAGAAGGAAGAAGAACTGCCTGTAAACCATGCCTCTGTCATTAACTCCAATGACCTCTAAGGCACAGAAGGCAAGTCTCATGACAAATTAGTATGAGTATCTTTGGAGGAGGCAAATAAAACCATGTGGGCTGCTGTAGCAGATTACTGTGCACAGGTGCATCAGCTTCTAGAAGGACATGGACTTTTCCCAGTGGATGCAGGCAGATAATATTTTTCAAAACTTTTCCTTACTTAGGACCTCGAGCCCATTTATCAGGAAACTATGTCAGCTCTATCTCATAAACCTACCACCAGAGTTAACTGAGCATTCACAGTCATAATTCAATTTATGGAATGTATAGATCTTTTTCCAATTCTCTTAATAATAACATACTTTAATACTTATGTTTTAAATTTGAAAATATTTCCAAAGCTACCAGAGCTAACCCAAATAAATATAGAATAATAGCAAATGAATAAAAGGAAAACATATACCACCCCACTTACCAAATGATAAACATATCACTTTTGTGTAAATATTTTAGACCTTCCTCCATTTGTTTATTTGTATGTTAACATATTTCATATGTTTTTTAAATAGATTCCAAAAAAAAAGGAAGAGAGAGAAAAACAAACAAATAAAAACACCCCATTGACTTGAGAGAGATACATCTATCTATTGCCTCCCCCCGAATGCATGCCGACCAGAGATTTAACCAACCAAAATCCAAGCATGTATCCTGACTGGGAATTGAAATGACCTTCCCGTGTACTGGATGATGCCCCAACCAACTGAGTCACACTAGCCAGGGCATCCTATATGATAAAAGCCTAATATACTAAGTGTTCAGTCATCTGTTCAACCAATCAAAGCTTAATATGCTAAGGCAGCTCAACCACTCAATATGACATGCACTGACCACCAGGGGGCAGATGCTTCAACTGATAAGTTAGCTTTCTGCTGGGGTCCAGCCCAGCAGCAAGCTGAACATGCCATGAAGCTCTCCCATGACCCCTCCCTGGCTGGCCAACCTCCTGTGTCCCTCCCTGGCCCTGATTGTGCATTGGTGGGCTCCCTCAGCCTGGCCTGCACCCTCTCACAATCCAGGACCCTTCGGGGGATGTTAGAGAGCCGGTTTTGGCCTGATCGCACAGGCCAGGCCAAGGGACCCCACTGGTGCATGAATTCATGCACCAGGCCTCTAGTATTTCATATTTTCAAGTGTGATTTGTCATTCATGGAGTTCATCAACCACTTTACCACAATGTATCCCCATGTGAACAATGATTTGTTGTTGTTGTTGTTAAACCTCAGTCAAGGATATTTTTTCTATTGATATTTAGAGGAGGTGGAAGGGAAGGAGAGAGGGAGAGAGAAAGGGAGAGAGAGAGAATAAAATAAAAACATTGATGTGAAAGAGATGCATTGATTGCTTCTCCCATGCACCCCAACTGGGCTAGGGAAGAACCTGCAATCTAATCTATGAACCTTTGGTGCTCTGATGACACTCTGACCACTGAGCTACACAGGCCAGGGGTATAGACAATTATCTTACTTTAATAACCACATACATTTATACATAACACATATACACAAACAATATTTACCAGAATTTAATTTTATCAATTTCTATTCTTGACAAAGAATAAACTTTCAACTTTCAATCCTTATAAATAATGCCATGATAAACAACAACCTTAACTAAATTTTGAGCATATTTCTGGCCATTTCCTTAAGATATGGGGAACAACTTATTAATCAAGATTTTAAACATTTATAAATATCTGACATTATTGTTAAGCTGAATTCCAAGTATGCTCCTACCTACACTGTGTGACATAACCATATTCTGAAGCTAAACCTAGGAGAAGGCATCCTGTAATGTTCAAAAGTAAACTGAGATGACATTATGCATAATTTTAATTGATGTGCTAATAGTAATATTTAATTATGTGCTGAATTTGATGACAGATAACAAACATCTAATTGCCTTAGAAAAATCGCCTCTCCATTTGGAAAAGGGGAGCACAGTGACAAATTCTAACTCTGGAGGATGCTTGATTGTAATGTTACTTGACTCAGAAATGTAAATTGCTGTGAAGGATGTTCAGCTGACCGTTAAAGGGCCCAGTAGAGGAAGGAAATGACCCATTGGGCCTTTTGTTTACTTACCCACAGTCAGTGAGGTGAGCTGAGTGGCTCTGGTCTGCTCAGTGCTCTTCCAGGCACAAGAACAAGTAGAAAAATGTAGGTACATTTCTTATCCTCCAGAATGTTATTCATTTAAGAGAAAAAGATGTACACACAAAAAATCAATAGCTATATATGAAAATATTTGAAAAATAACAATTGAGTTGTATAAGTCAGTATACATTATAACTAGTCTGCGGGGAAGGAAATGTTGATAGTATAGGCAAATTAATTATGAGGAAAAAGCGAAATTTCAATTGAATATCTAAGGATGGGTAGGATTGGCTAGGAGGAGAAGCAATAGAATCTAAACAATCAGAAGATGAGCATGTTATCACTAATTTTCATTTGACCCTCTTTGATCAGAATGGGAAAATTCTGTTGGGCAGGTATAGAACATAACGTGAAAAGATTTGTGAGCACCAGACATGAAAGCCTTGGATGCTAGGATAAGAAAATTCCATTTTCACTTATAATTAAAATGAGTCAGCCCTAGCTGGTTTGGGTCAGGGGATAGAAAGAACATCGACCTACAGACTAAAGAACCCCAAGTTCGATTCTGGTCAAGGGTTCTCCCATCATTGATGTTTCTCTCTCTCTCCTTCCCTTTTTCTGAAACTAATAAAAATATATTTTAGTTAGTTAGTTAATGAATTAATTACTTGAAGTGAGTCATTTGAAGATTTGTGTTTAAGGAAATAAAATGACAATCACAATTCCTCTACTCACACGGGTGCATATAATAAATAGTTATTGAAGATTTGCCCTGAAGTACATAAAGAGAAGGAGAATTAGATTCTATTGTAAAGTTCCTGTACTTGCAAAGCCTACATGCAGTTTGGGCAGGATTATTCATTGAGATGCTGACTTTACTTTGGTTTTGCTGCTGTAGATATATCAGGAATGAGGGCTCCTACGGGAAAACTCCTTTTCTCTTAACATGTGTTTCCATCTTCAGGGACTTGAGCTAGAGAAATGCCCCTGTCTTCCCTTCCTACTAGGAATTTAGAGCTCAGGAGGAGATAGGTAATTTACCTGCAGTGTGGAGCCCCTTCTAGGCTCTGTCTTTCCGTTTCCAAGCAAACCTCGAGTAAATGGAAATACCTCGTAAGCAACCTCAGCATGGTCCTTCTCAGGGGGTGGAGTTGGAGCTCATCTTCTTCCTTTTCTGGCTTCCAAGTCTTCACCTCCCCAGTCTGTAATGTAGGTCATCCTGCAAATGTTTTCAATATATTATGGATAGGAATCTAATAAACAGAATTAACTGATAAATAAAATAGGTCCAGAGACAGAAGCATGGAACAGATGGCTTAACCTCAGAGGGAAGGTGAGGTGGGTAGGTGGGAAGAGATCAACTAAATAAATTGTATGCATATATGCATAACCAATGGACACCGACAATAGGGTGGTGAAGGTCTGGGGCAGGATACCAGGAGCAGGCTAGAAGAGGTCAATGGTGGAAAAAAGAGGACATATGTAATACTTTCAACAATAAAGATCATATATATATGTATATGACAGACTTCTCAACAGGGCTCACCCTGTACATGCTCAATGAAAGAAGAAAAAATGACTAATAGAGCTATGGAAACTAGGTCACAGAATAAAATTGCAAATAAAACCACCAGAGAGTTATTGGTATTATTCATAAAAACATACTTTGTATCTTTCTTGTTTATATCTCCACTTCTTGAATTTGTAATAACTGGAAAATATTTTTAGTGGTGTTGGAAATGATGTTTTTATTTACCTGATCCTAGAAAATTTTATTCACATATCATTCATATTTGTAAATGTCATCTTTCTAAAGCAGTGGTTCTCAACTTTTCTAATGCTGCGACCCTTTAATACAGTTCCTCATGTTGTGTTGACCCCCAACCATAAAATTATTTTCGTTGCTACTTCACAACTGTAATTTTGCTACTCTTATGAATCGTAATGTAAATATCTATGTTTTCCAGTGGTCCTAGGCAACCCTGCCAGCGGTTCTCCACCTGCTGTAGAGCCTAAGGAAGACAGATATGATTCAATCAGATATCATGATTCACGTAGGAGGAGATCATGGTTCATAATGTAAATATCTGTCTTCCTTAGGCTCTACAGCAGGTGGAGAACCGCTAGTTACATTACGATTTATTAACTGTAGCAAAATTACAGTTATGAAGTAGCAACGAAAATAATTTTATGGTTGGGGGTCACCACAACATGAGGAACTGAATTAAAGGGTCATGGCATTAGAAAGGTTGAGAACCACTGTTCTAAGGAAGAAAAAAGTCAAATATTCAAAGTTAATGCTTTTACTTGGTTTCATTGATACCAGCCATTTTAATCATGGTTTTGCCAGATTTTTAATACTAGGCCACCTTAAAGGCCCTTCTAAAGAAAACTGATCTCTTTAGTGAGTATATAAAAGTCAGTTCCCCAAGTATAACATAAAAAGGTATTCTTGGTAATTTCATCTCCCCGCAGAGTGAGTGAGGCATCTTCATTGAACCCAGACTTTGAGGTTTAGCCTGAGTCTACAAAGACCTAAGAATTAGATCCTAACTGACACACTCAGACAAAATCATTCCCTGAAGCCCACTTCCAACCGCCAGGATTTAAAACGATTTTCACATGAAGCGTAGCAAAGATCTTGACACACAGCATTGTCAGCCCATAGCCCATGGGACTTTGCACTATCTCAAAGACAGTGTATTTCTGTGTTTTTGCTCTTGGTCCTTCACTTGCTTTCTAAATAAATCTAGTAGCACAGGCAATATATCTTCCTGTTTTAAATGACCTAGTTTGTGGAAACGAAACTGGTATCCGAGCTCGGGGATTCAGGGGCATCACAGATGCCAGGGGCACACTGCCTGGCTGCTCACGGAACGTTAAAGGAACGGGCAGGATTTTCTGCCCTGGCTAAGCTTTCATGGGAGGCTGTCAACTGTACCTCAAGAGATGATTAATGAGAAAACAAAATGCCTGCTCCACCAATGTAGCATAAGTAATTAGCCCACGCAGTCCACTTCAGGAAAAGCTGTGTTTATAAACACTATATTAACCTTTCTTTTACATTTTCTTACAAAGGCTTAATATTTCATTTTGATTTTGGAAAATTAAGCACAAGAAGCATAACTTTATTGTATCTAGGTTAAAATGTCTGTGCCAAGTAAGATGCAATGCACAATATTTACCTAGAATAGCAAATTATTCTTTAACTCTACTATGCTCACATATACTTTTAGAGGATTTGTACAAATGAGCATCACAAAAGCCATTTAGTGGGGACTCTCCTTCAGTATGATCTTGTGTGGTAACCATCAAAACATTTCTCTCGATCTCCTCCTACAAGAAGCAACCTTGGTCCTGGGACTTCCAATGGCTACATTTTGTTCCAGAACTACCCATTGGCCAGGTCAAAGATCCTTCAGAGCTGCATGTAGTCCATCATTGTTTCTACCCAGTACTCCTCCAGCCCCTCTTTCCTTCCACAGAAGTCACAATCTGAAGGCTTTCCCACTTTCTCTTGCTCCCCTCATAACACACATCTTGCATAACTAATCCCATCTTGGTGCCTGCTTCTCTGAAAACCTAAATGCACACATCTTTGAAACTTACAGAGCCCTCTCACCAGAAGTCTGTTTTATCCATTCAAAAATTATTTATTAGGCATCTAGTTGGGCCAGGTGATGTCCTTGTCACGAGAGATACAGATGTTACACAATCAGTGAGCATATACATTAGGTACGGGTCTTATGTTATTGAGGATAATATACAATAAATAATTATAAGTGTAATGAAAGGAAAACAGTTTAATGGGAGCGCAGTTGGAGGGATCAAATAAATTCTAAGAGTTAAAGATGGTCACTCTGAAGAAGAGAGTTTTAAGCTGAGCCTTAAAGGAAGTGTGAGAGTTAGCTAGGCAAGCAGGAAAAAAAGAAAGAGCTTGCTATGCAAACTCAGAAAACACATGATTTGTTCAGGCAACTAACTAGAGTTAAGGAATGAATTGAGAAAACAAACAAGATGCATGAAAGTCCCATATTATGAAGAATACCTGAAGGATGTATAATGAAAAGTACTCCCTGAATCTTTTTTTTCAGGTGAAATAATTGGAATAAATGTCTTATTTGAGCCTCCCCTTTTCTAATTCTATTTTCTTCTACAAATGCAATGATCATATAACGTTAGACTCCTGTGACTTATAGTATGGTGATGTCTTCCTATTTACACAACTTTGTAATATTCAGCGGAATGACTGATGGTGATACAACAGATAAGCCAGACACTCTCATATTTTTTAACAAGGACTTTCTCATATTGGTAGTTGCTGAACAAATATTTATTGTGAATCTGATGTGCATGCATACTCTTTAATATTCTAATGACATGAAGAATGGTATTAATGTTGGTAGGACAAAAATCCTTTATAATTACCACTAAATGTGTTTTTCCTTAAGTCTATATTTACAAAGTTCCAAATGAAGCAGTCAATTGTTTTATAATTCAAGTCTAACATGAAATCTATCATCTATCTATCTACCTATCTAAGCAAATGCATTCACACAGGAGACATGTAAAACATATCTACAAAATTAAGAAAAGATATTTTTTTCGCTAGAATTATCCAGGGACTTGAGTTAAAAAACTCTAATTTCAGATGAGGGAAGAGCTTTGAATATATCCAATTAAGTGTCATTTAAAATAGCACCTAAATGCATTACCTTAAAGTACTATGTATCATATATTTTGCTAAACATAATGATAAATCTGTCACCTTAATCTGATTTTTTCTATCATTAATTTTAATACAGCTCTTAGGTTAACAATGATGTTGCTAAGTGGGGTACACTAATTTTAACATTAAGACTAAATGTTAAGGAAAATTATATCTTCCTTCACGAAAATTATTGAAGAATAAATATAGTATAAGAGTGCCTGACAATACCATTTAAAGTATGTCAAGGGAACTATTTTTTAAATAGAAAAAGGGCACAGAAGACATATATACCAATTAAATCAGAATATACACTAATAAAAGAGTAAGATGCAAATTGACCATGTATTTACAATACATACCAGCCAATCAGGAGTGAGTATGCAAATTACCCCAACAAAGATGGTGGGTTAATTTGTATATGCAGGCACCAAGTGACCAGGGGTGGGGCACTGCTCCAGCTGCTCCAGGCCCCTGGGCAGCATGGGAAGGCAAAAAGGTGGCTTGGGCCAGAGTGAAAAGGCAGCTCCAGCCAGAACAAAGGCAGAGCTGGCAGCCAGGGGAAGGAAGGCTCATTCTTGCATGAATCTTCGTGCATTGGGCCTCTAGTAGTTTAATATGTAAATGAAATATAAAATAGCATTCAGGTATATAGAGAATTCTGTGTAATAAAATAAGTTAAGAAGGGACTTCAAGAGGCCATTGTGTGTATAATCTTGGCATATTTCAATTTAAGTCCATAAATTACTGGAAAATTCAAACACTTAAGATATGTTAGAGAGAGAGAGAGAGAGAGAGAGAAGTAGTTATAGTACAGAAACAATGACATGAGCAGTTTCTCTTGTTCATATCCATTCCAATGTCTTAACATATAAGTGAAAACATGTATTTGGACAACTACTGGAAAATACTAGGATTCAGAAACAAATTTATTTGCAAAGTATCAGTAACTTTGATTTAAGTCAGGGTTCAGCAAACTACCTAAAGAGCCACATAATAACTTAGGCCTTTCTTGCCAGAAGGTTTCTATCACACTACTCAACTCTGCTGTTGTAGAGAAAAGCAACCTTAGACAATATGTAAGTGCGTAGATGTTGCTGTGTCCCAATCAATATTTGATTAAAAAAAAAAAGGTGACCACATTTGGCCCTGGCCATGGTTTGCTGACAACTACTCTATATAGCAAATAGCATATTTTAAGACTTATGGCTGATTCTTTAAGCACTATTTTTTTCCTAGTATGATTCATATGTTTGAGAAATTTTTGGGTTTTCAATTTTTTAAAATACACTTCAAATAAATTGATCCAGGTTATCTCTGCCTTAACTTGGGTGCTCTTGTTTTCATATGCAGTCCCCCAAATTAGACACATTTTTATTTGATACTTACTACAGGCCAGTCACTGCTCTGGCTGCCAATGAGACCCCAGTGAATTAAAGAACCAAGGCTTCCTCCTGATGCTACTTATATCTCAGAGGAGGGAGATGGGCAATAAAGACAAACATGACGTATAAATAAGTTATATAGTATTTTAGAAGGTCATATATACTTTGGAAATAGAATTAAAGTGGGCCAGGAAGGAGGACAAAAGCGGAGAATGGATGGCTGTTTACTTTATCAAATAGAGGGTCAAATTCGAATGTACCAGTCTGAGAGATACAGGAGTTAGTCATGCATTTATCTGGGAAGAACACTCAGTGCAGGAAAGGCTGAAGGAAGGGCCTATGCTTATGTGTTCTGTGAACAGACAGATAGTCGGTGTGGCTAGAGCAAACTGAACGAACGGTGAGCAAGCAATGAGAGGAGAGGAGGAACAGAACAGGAATGAGGAATTTGGAGGAAAACAGGGGCTCTATGGAAAGTAACTTCACAGGGTGATCTGATCATAAATTTCTTTTCTTAAAAAATATGTTTTTATTCATTTCAGAGAGAAAGAGAGATAGAAACATCAATGAAAGAGAATCATTAATTGGCTGCCCTCCAGCACGCCCTACACTGGGGAATCAAACTGTGACCTCCTGGTTCATAGGTCCATGCTCAACCACTGAGCCAAGCCAACCAGGCTGATGATTAATTTCTATCTGGAAAGGTTATGTTGAGTAGTCATGCTCCAATCATACAACTTTTTAATAAAAGGCTTATTTATCTTTACCTTAAGAGAGCCCTGCCCATTGTTTCTGTGTATCTAGGTTAATGCCTCTTTGAAATGCTTCTTTTCAGACCTCTCCTTCTAAAGGGTGCTCACTCTCAAGAAGGCTCAGAATCTTAACTATCCTGTAATCTGGTCCCTACCTTCATGTGGACTTCCTTACCCACTTCTTAATTTCAAATGCATAAAAGAAGCTGCAAAAACGGTTATTCTCAAGAGAATTTGAGATCTAGCTTCAGGTGTACATTGTCATTTAGGCTCAAATAAACTCATAAAAGTTCTCTATAGGTTTGGACAGTTCTTATAAGGACAGGAATAGGTCATAGAGGGAAAAGACTGAAGTAAGGCCTTGGGAACCATTGTAAGGACTTCACTTTTACTTTGAAAGAGATGAGGGACTTCAGATAGATTTACGCAGTGATCTAGGCTGTTTCTCCCCCCCCCCCCTTTTTTAAATCACCAGAGGAACTTCTTCACCTTTATTGCTGTAGACTCTAAGTAGACCTGGAAATAAAATATGATAAAGACTAAAGGTTGATAATGCAGGCAGGCAGTGTCATTGGAGCTCTAGGAACTCCAGGTATCATCATATACTTTTTTTTTAAAAGAAGGAGAATGGAGGGGAGTGGAGAGGGGGGTAGAGAGAGAGAAACATGGACATGAATGTGAGAGAGACACATACATCAATTGGTTGCCTCCTGTTCCCTCCTGACTGGGGCTGGGGATCAAGCCCGCAAGGGAGGTATGTGTCCTGACTGGTAATTGAACCCATTACCCTTGGGCCAACAGTCTAACCACTGAGAAAAACAGGCCAGGGCTCATAATTCACTCTTTAGACGGAAGAAGTTCCCACCAACTTTTTCCCAGAAATCTAACTGTCTATTTCCCAGAAACCTTCAGGAAAAAACTTCCTATCTTCTCATGAGAATACACTTTTCTTCAAGAAAATAAAATACTTCTTATCTTTCCATGGCAGACCCAAGTGTGAGAAAAAGGTTGCCTGGATTTAGCACATCCCCATCTGAGTAATCCCAGGCACACATTTTTAAAACATTCACAAAGTTATCTTTGTGAAATATATTCTGTACCAGCTTCCAGTATCCTGCATCCACAGCCTTCATTTACACAGATCACTTTGTTTAATTCGTGCTTACTGATACTATTAAGTAGTCAAAGTTCATATGTTTGTGAAAATTCTCCCCTAAAAGCCAATTCATTCATAATGAAACCACATTTTGAGTAGTGAAAGAGTCCAGCTGGATACACTGATAAGACATTTTCATCTTCTTGAGAACATTTCAGCTTTCTAAGTATTGCACATTTGGAACAGAGAATGGTTTCTGAATTTAAGCTTAATGAAACATGAAGTGCAATAAGCAAATATCCACTCACTCCTCTCTGTCTGAGGAAACATTATTAGGAAAACTCGTGGCTCACTAGAGAATTCATCAAATGCACTGCTTAGCTATTAACATTCCTCGGATCAAATGAAAGCTGCTCGTTTGAAAGAAGAAACACAAGAACTCAACCAGGGAAATATTACTCTGAAGTGAAACACTGTAAGATACAAAATATAACTGACTTCAATCTCACATGACTACTATTAGCCCTCATACTTTAGACCTGCTTGTTGAGTGTAAGTCATATGAGAACTTTCACTTTTGTGTAATTTCCCTAAGACCCATGGTCTTCATGTTTCATAGCACATCCAGAATTCCATCATTTTATTTACCCCATCAGTAAAAATGCACTGCAACAGAACTAAATGGATTCCTTATTTAGAATTTTCAAAAACACGTTTTGTTAAGACTTTGTTTTCATTAGAAGTTTCTGCAAAGTCATGTTAGATAAGAAAGCCATAAGCAATTTATAGCTTCATGACTAATTCAATGCCAGTCCTTTTCCCCAGGATTATCTTCCTTTCCATATTTATTTACATTCTCATTATCTTTTTCTGGTAATTCTTTGTCCCTTACAATATTGGATAATACAAATGATAAGGAATTTTAAACAGATTGTATTTACATCTTTGAATAAAGATTAAACTTCAGAAAATCTTAGGTAAGTTTTACTTAGACTATCTTAATATTCAAATTAAGCTGTATTTTTCTATGTGATATCTGAATGCTATCCACTTAAATTTAATTACAAGCTTCAGAGAATTATAAGGATACCTTCTAAAGCAGATTTCCTCTTATTTATTATTTATTGTATTACTCACACAGCTTATCCACAGCATCAGGCCTTTTCTCCTGTACCTGGTGAAATACTTCTTATCCTCAATTGGACCCCCAGCAAAAATTGATAGCATCTTCAAGCTGGTTAATTGGGAAGTAAGCATTTAATAAGAACTATTTTAAAAGATGTGGGTTGGGCTTAGAAAAAGCAACAGATATGATGGCCACATCAAAGCTGGTGACAGCAGAGCCATTACTAGTCTTCCTCTCAGAGAGGCAAGGAGAAGAAGCCACTACTGGGATGCAGAGAGAGAGCTCAGCTGAGAAGGGAGGTCCCTTGATGGGAGTGTGTCCTTTGGTGGAGGGATGAGAACCACTCATGGAACCACTTACGAGGAGGAGCCAAAACAATAAGTACCAGGTCTTTATGCCCCCATCTCTTCCCAACATCCTTCATTTGTTGAGTCCAACCAGAAATCAGAGAGCAAGAAAGACTTGATGCATTCCTCACAAGTAGGGATCCCAGGACATAGTGCAAAGAGAATGGATCTCAAGAGCAAATGGGGCATTTCCAGCACATCTTCCAAATCATGTTCCCTGTTCACTGGAGAGTGGACTGAAGCAATCAGGTAAAGCAGCCTCCTCTGCTCAGAATGACTACAAGTTCTTATGGAAAACCTGTAATAGCTGAGTCTACTTATGTTCCTTCAAAAGGGCCTCTTGAGAGGCCTATGTAAGAATCATTGCATGTGTGATAAATTTTTGTCATCAGCCCTTCAAATATATCCATAATTAACAAGCTATTGTATTAATTAAAAAAAAGAAATGATTAATTTGTATCTATCTTTAATTTAGTGGAACTACTTAGGCATTGACAGAGTTTCATACCATGATCTTGAAGGAAATCAATACAAATAAGAAAGCTGTATATGATAACTGTTGGCACTGTTCCAGTTTCATCTTATTCAACAAAAGGCCAGATTTCAGAATGTCATTAAATTTTAAAATCACTTTGAGTTATTTTTTTAATTATCTTTGAAACCAACCTCAATTTATACTCCCTAAAAATGAATCCAGCAAAGGAAGCTCCCAACAAGGTCAGGCCATCCTATGGTTCACCTGAGAGGAGTTGACTCTGTACCCCAAATGTTGTTGGGGTGCCATTCTGAGCCAGGTCAAGTTCTAAGCACAGACACCCATTGTTTTGAGGGATCAAAGTCTGTCCCAAGAGTTGTAAACACCTAATTTGTAGACATGTGTTTGGTTCTATTTATTTTCTTTAAATCTTTAGATAAATTATAGCATCTTCAGATGTGCTATATGTACTCAACTTCAATGTAGTCTGTTTCCTAACTAGCTTCTCCTGAAATTTGAGTTATGACCCAAGGTCTATGCTTAGAGACAAAGCTCTGGCCTGTGTACAAATAAAGAAGAGAAGGAAAGCATCCATGACCAAATAGCATTATTATTCTTTTTACTCTAAATTTTAATATTGGATATAGAGTAATCTGTTCTAGGTACCGTTCATAAAATCTGTCTCAGTCATATATCCTTTCATTTTTAACATGTTCCTGTCTTTGTATTAAAAACATAGATTTAATTATTTTTTATGACATCTGAAAATCTTTTCAACTCATTTTTTAAGATTATTTATACTTAATATGATCGTTGACATGTTTGGGTTTAAATCTACCATCTTATTTAACTTTCCTTCCTTACATTTGCTCTTTGCTTCCCTTTCCTCCTTTTCTGCATTCCTTCAGATTAATAGACTTTTTTTTATTATTACTGTTTTATTTTATCCCCTTTGTTGGCTTCTTAACTGTAACTGTAACTCTTTTTTCTTTTTAATACAGCTTTAGGAGCTATATCCGGAGCAGATAAGCTGTGTTGGTTATTTCTGGTGGGAGAATCAATCTGGATCATCTTACTTTAACTTTGTTGGAACCATGTGTGGATTTTAAGGATGCTTTTAGGTCTTTAAAGCAATCTCTATAATAATTTTTTCTTTGTATTACTTCTATAAGATGTTAAAGGGGAGCATAATCATGCTCAAATTAAATCTTCCAGCAAATCCAATCTTATCTATGATCACCCAGCTCCTTAGGAGGAAATGTTTGCCCTGGTACAAATGGTTGCACTGGAGGCAACCATGAGTATTCCCTAAATAACCATGTGACAAAATGACATTTTCATTTTGAAAGGTAAATAGTTTCAGATTTTAAAAAGGTTATGAGGCAATTATTTGTATAACCTTTTCCTTAAAGCTTTTGTTAAATAATTTTTTTAAACAAAATACTATTGTTACTTTTTTGTCAAAGATTGAATTGTTTTCATCTGGAGCTAAATTTCCAAATGAGATGGATGATATATAAATAGAATTGACAGTATATTATTAGTGTAATCTTATCAAATACACCTTTCAGTCTGAACTTTCTACACCTTATTTTGGGTGCATGAATTTACTGTTAATGTTGTTATATACAAATATAAGACAAAATTTCCAAGGTTAGTTTTAAGAACTAATTAAAAATCAAATTTACCAAAAAATCTATTTTCAGTAATATTTTAGAAAAAAGCAGTGTGATTTTTTAAACTTAATTTTAAACAATTTTATTGTTAAGTATAATGCACATCAATTGTTAAGATTTAAAATAGGAGAAAAAACTAAAATTACCTATATTTTTAGAATCAGAAAAACTATTATTTGCATTTTTATGTATTTCTTTTTAGTAGTCTTTATGTTTCTTTATTCATATAGGTCCTTATTTATATGTTTATTTTTGTTGTAAAATAATATAATTAAATTGCACATATTTTGTAAACTTGCTTTTTGGCTTTAATATCAGTTCATAGCTTTCTAACAGTTTCTAACAGTTTCAGTTCATCAGTTTTATGATTTAATATTTATGTCATGTTTCTCTTCTATGTAAAAAGCAGATGTTTGTCACAAGTGAATATAAAAGTAATTGTTATCCGTAAAGGAAAAAAAAGACATGCTCAGTACCCCAAATTTTTGTCTGTACCCCAAATAAAACATTCAAGGTGAATATTTATTATGGTTAATCAATTATTTGTTGAACCAATCTTTACTGTTAGGGTGGATAATTTTTCCAAAGCTTTGTTTCAGGAAATTCCCCTTTTGAATGTTTCACAAGGGACTGGTAGAATTATGTTTGGGCTTGTCAAGACCTTCACATAAGAGGCCTGTTACTCTCAGAGGTGCTAATGATTGATGTTACAACAGCAGACAGGGAATCAAGGTGGCAGCAACACCGGTAAGTGTTCAAACCTTCTAGGAATAAATACCCTCATTACTCGTTAATGAGTATAAGAAAACAGTATTAGCAACATGTTATCCAGCATATTTGAGAAGCAAGATATTCTAATAAATAAAGATATGCATTTCTTTGGTTCTGTGATTTCCATTCAGCCTGTACAATACACGTGAAAATTCCATATCCCTTTTCTACCCCAGAGTCACCGAACCAACATTTCCAGGGAAGATTCTACTTTTAACAATTCCCATTCCCAGGCAATTCTAAAGATGTGGCAAGGTTGAGGAAAAACACTTTATATGAATATGCTTTTTTCCCCTCAAAATCTTATACCTCAGCAAAAAAAAAAAAATGTGGTTCTAAAAATATATTGAATACATTTGTCTCTGCTGCTTCAGAAAAGGCATTGCATGATCTTACTGGATGCCAAGAGCCGCATTAATAACACACATGCAATTATTCAGAGAGTGTTTAAGTTATGTGTTTTTTTTTGCCACAGTAAAAAAAAAAAAAGAACATACATTACAAGGGAATTAAGTAGGTTATAGGAAATAGTGTCCTTTTTAAGAGATCATTTTAGTAGAAAGTTCATGTACTGTTGATGTTCAAGTTATTTCACGGTGTTCTATAGTATTCACATTCTACCTGTGTTGATTGTTAGCAAAGTATAGTTGCTATTAAATTCTAAGTTATTTTATATAAATTTATCTGCAGAAATGTATGAATAGTATATTTTGTTTCACCATCTTCATGGTTCATGCCATTTCTTACAAAACTAGAGGACTGGTGCATGAAAATCATGCACAGGTGTGATCCCTAGGCCTGGACAGTGATCCAGGTACAAGTGTCTGGAGTGGAAGGGCAGGTCCCAGCTGACGTCTGGGCCCCGGGCAGCACCTGGGTCCCTCTGCCTGAGTCACAGCACCCGAGTCCCCATGTGGATATAGGGTGAGCGCAGCCAGACACTGTGGGCCTGAGCACAGCATGGGCCTCGGGGCCACTCATCAGTGCTGCATGGAAGCCAGGAAGACAGTGTGCTCTCTCCCAGCTGGCCTCGTAGACCAGCTCCTGTGTGAACCCCTGGGGAGCCCAACTGGACCCTGCGATTCTGGCGGCTGCGACCCAGCTCACCCAGAAAAGGCCTTGCGGGTGCAGGGTGGGCTCCTCATGGGCATCCAGCACCTGAGCACGGGGGCTTCCCTGGCTTGCGTGCCCTGGCCTCCCAAGGTAGAGTAGCAGGGGGAGTGAGAGTGAGCTCATCAGACACCCCAGATTCTCACCGTACCTCTGTCCCCATCATGCCCACCCCAGGTAGTCAGCAAGAGGTTGCAACCCCCTGCCTGGGTTCCGTGAGAGGTTGGTTGCTGCCAACCATCCCCAGTTCCCCATCCCAGCCTGGGTCCTGGCTCCAATCTCCTAAGCAGGACCTGCCAGCGGCTGGTCACCATCTGCGGGTCGATCGGGCTTCTGCTCACATCCGCCTTGTCCTGGCACCGCCTGCTCACCTGCTCTACCATCCTGCCATGATCCTGTTCTCATTGAGGCCCATCAGGGTCAGCAGCACCTCCACCATCACCCACTGCCAATGCTATGTTGCCAAAGCCTGTCATGTTTGGCGCTGCCCCCTGGTTGTCAGTGCATGTTATAGCGAGTGGTTGAACTCCTCGTCTCCCAGTCAAATGACCACCCAAGGGGACAATTTGCATATTAGGCTTTCATTATATAGGAGGATAACTCATTACTTTCCTGCTAACTTGAGCCAAAATTCCTTTAAGACAAAGCCAGTTTCTCTATTTTAAAAAAAGTGTACTCCCAATGTAGTACCATAATCACATTTACTAAGGCATGAGGACACTAGGGGGTAAAATACATGGGATTTACTCATGTAGAGAAAGGTACAGAAATACCTGCTGTGATGGGACATCAGAGTGAGATACTCTCATAATAATGATCAGTAAAATACAAACTTGGAGGAAGTTCTCTCTTATGAGAAATTTCTCTTCTTCTAGGTTCCCAAGTAGTGGCCTGGGAATAGCATGTACCAGCAGCTATAAATCTTGATCAGCTTGTTTCTATTTTTCCCGGTTACTAATAACTCAAGCAAGTCTAACAATTACTATTTGTAATTCACTACTTTTCCTGTTTGGGGTTTTTTGGTTGCCTTTTTCCCTCTTTGATAACCTTACTCATTGCTCCATTTTAATCCTTACATAAGATTGGTTTTCCATTCCAATTGCTTTAATATTTGTATGTTAGTATCTGAGGTAGTAATTATAAAGTAATTAGTAATTTAAATATCTGTTAAAATTTGCTCCCATTCCGTTCCTTTTGTAATGTGCATTTTATTTCATAATACCAACAGCGAAGGGCATAGATTGTGGAACTGATTATCCTTCCAGTAGAAAAATAGCAGCATGGATAATAGCAGGGCAGAGTAAGGTCTGTGTAAAGCAAATGAGTTGCTAAATTTGGGAGACACGTGATTGAGCATCTGTATCTTGGATTTTCTTTCATTTAATCAGTGAACTAAGAACAAGCTGCAGGTATTTTCCTTGAGATAAGGTGCATGCTTTGAAACACAGCAAAAGAACAAGGAAGACAAAGTCAGTATATGTCATTGCGTTGTCTGGCATGCACATAATATTCCAGTTTTCATAGATTATAAAGCATCACTTTGGCTCTTGGTTTGGGGAACCTTAAACAGTCACAGTTTCATGTCAATGACTAAATATCCCTATCTTTATTTTTATTTTTTTAAATATATTTTTTATTGATTTTTTACAGAGTGGAAGGAAGAGGGATAGAAAGTCAGAAACATCGATGAGAGAGAAACATCGATCAACTGCCTCTTGCACAAGGACGTGCCCACAGCCAAGGTACATGCCCTCTACTGGAATCGAACCCAGGACCCCTCAGTCCGCAGTCCGACGCTCTATCCACTGAGCCAAACCGGTCTCGGCATAAATATCCCTATCTTTAAATAGTTATTTTTATTCTCTGCTTTCTTTCTTTTATTGATCCTTTAAGCACAGTAGCATCAATGACCTCAGTTATTCTATGTATATCCTACATTGGTAGGTGGTATATTGGTGCATAGTATATATATTGGCACATAGTACATTCTCTGATTACTTTGGGGCTACGTATTTGTGATACTGTGATTTATAAATATATACTCATCTCTGTTTCTGGCACAGATCTCCCCAAATCCTTGGAATTTTTTAAGTAATGAGAGCAAGGTGTCTTTTGTTGTGTTAATGAGGAGACTTTGAAAGCTCCTTAAGTAATTTAAAAGTGTTGGCTGGTTGCCAAGAGAAACACCCTTGTTATTAGAGGATTAGAACTTTCAGTTCCACCCCTGACCTGGAGATAGAGTTTAATCAACAAGGGACAATGATTTAATCAATCATGCCTACATATTGAAAAACCCAAAGGGTAGCTCCATGCTTTTTGCCCCATCCATCCCTTTCATCTGGCTGTTCCTGAGTCATATCCTAACTAATAAAAGAGCAATATGCATATAACCATACCTCCGCTACACCTTCAAGCCACGCCCACCAACCAATCAGGTGCGAGTATGCAAATTAACCCAACCAAGATAGCTGCAGCCACAGAGAGAGCAGGAAGTTTGGGTTTCCCTGGCAATGGTGGAAGCCAAGCTTTCTACCTACCCTGGTTTGTCTTGGCCTCCACTTAAGGCTACAGAGTTTCAATTATAGAAGATAAATAATTTCCAACAAAATGGCTGTGGCCTTGGAGCGAGCAGGAGGCTTGGCCCTGCTCAAGGCTACAAAGTTTCAATTGCAGAAGATAAATAAATCTTAGATATCAGGAACTCTTCTTGGGTTGCAGGGGGGCATGGCCAGAATGCAAACCTCCACAGGCCCCTTGTCCAGGCCACCCACAATGTGGGGTGTGCAGGAGGCAGCCAATCAATTATTCTTTCTCATCATTGATGTTTCTACTCTCTCCCTCAATAAAATATACATTTTTAAAGAAAAGATAAAAAAAGAAGCACAGGCAATAACCTGAACTTGTGATTAGAAAGTGTGTCTGTGGGGAGTGGGGAGTGGTGCAATCTTGTAGGACTGAATCATTAACCTGTGGAGTCTGATGCTATCTCCAAGTATCAAAATTAAGTTGAATTTTAGGACAGTGAGCTGGTGTACAGAGCACAGATTATTGGAGGTCTAGGGCACAATCCCTCCTCCACCCTTCACACATACACTGTACACACACATTCATTAGAATTTGGTTACAGAACCATATTTAGTATTAAATTGTGGTAAAGTTTTCAAGCCATTCTTATTTTGTCATGTAAAAGACAAATCTTAATATAATATTATGATGGTATTTTATCAGGAAAGAATTATACAGACATATGATCCATTATTTCTACAAAGCTATTCTGCAATGATGTCTATATCCATCATAAATCACCAAATTCACCAAACTCAAATGAAGCTAGCCACATTATTGAACCCTATCAGTCCCTGAGGTGCCTTAATTAAGTGTCACTTATGACAGTGATGGGAGAGCGAGCAGTGAGAGGGCATGATGACAGGCTTATACAGGATGAATAGTGGAAGGACTACTAATTATGAATTCCCTTTAGAAGATGACTGCCAAACCCTATCTCATTTATTAAGGAAAAACACTCCTAAGGAATAGATATTGTCATTTTCATTTTACTGATGAAGGTACTGGGGTTAAGTGATGTCAAAGGACTTATAACAGTTCAGCTAACTATTATGTGAGAGAGCACTGATTGTAACACAAATCTATCTGCCAAGCACTCATTTTATTAGATCACACTTAAGAAATAATGTTTCCTTATCAAGTCATAATTATTAATATTTAATACTGTCTCCCTTAGTCTATATCAGTGATTTTCAACTATTTTCATCTGTGACACACATAATTCTAATTACTAAAATCCTGCAGCACACCAAAAAAAAATTTTTTTTGCCAATCTGACAAAAAAATAGGTATGATTTTGATTCATTCAGACTGGAGGCTATTGTATTGGCTGTTGTTATTTTTTATTTTGACAGTCTAAGGAAAAAGATGTCAGTGTCCCTGACTGAATAGTAAAGTACTGCATGTTTTAAAAATTCTTGCAGCACACCAGTGGAAAATCACAGGTTTATTATGAAAATTCCCATTCTACTGTCACAATGAACATTCATTCATTCATTCATTCATTTCCTTAGTTATGAAAATGACTTAATCTTTTATATCATCTACACTAATAAAAGAGAAATAATCAAATTGACCATACATCCATGATGCCCACCAACAAATCAGGAGTGAGTATGAAAATTAACCCAACAAAGATGGCAAGTTAATTTGCATACCCAGGTGCAGAGCAGCCAGGCAGGGCAGGGCACCTTCTATGCAGAGGTTGACAGAGTGTGGAGGGAGCTACAGAAGCAGTGCTCCTGTCAGAGGAGAGAAGACTGAAGGCTCTGGCCTGAGTGAACACTGAAGGCTCTGGCCAGAATAAAGATGGAAGGTGTCAGCCAGAGCAAAGGCCTGGGTCCTGGGTGCCGGGGGAAAACCAGTGCCAGCAGCCAGGGGAAGGAAGGCCTCGTACAATGGGCTTCAAGTCAATTATAAGACTACAAATGGAAGTTGGGTTTGAAGTCTTTAATAGGAAAAGTTTATATTGACTGAAATTTTTAAAATAGAAATGAAATGAATAATATCATTTTATTCACTTCTATGTGCAAAAACCCCTATATTGTTCCCTAATGAACATTCATATTCAATGGCATTGTAGAATTACATTATATTTTGAACTCTGTAACTTATCTTGAAGTTTGTTTGTAATTTATTTCTATTAAGAAGTTTTATGTAGTAAAAAGCATCCAAGTTAAAAAGAAAAAAAAAAGACTGGCTAAATATAACTCTGATTTATTTTATTTTTTAGAAGAATTCTTCTTATCTAAGCGGCACTAGACTGAACTTTGGATATAAGTCTTTTTAAAAGCCAGCCCAACGATGAATCACAGTATTAGAATACCAGGCATCATTTTTTTGAGATGTTGCTGTTGAATTTTTCTCCAAAATTAAAAAAAAAAAAAAAAAAAAGCAAGCTCCACTCTGCCTCACTTAACAACTCCTTGAACTGCTGGTAAAGACACCCTCAGTCCCATCTATGCGGGCCCACCATCACTCTGAACTCTTTAGACCCTCATCTCACACTATCCCAGGGTCTCTGAGAACTAGGGGCCCAGACTGGATAGGGGATGAGGGTGAAAGCACTTTTGGTCTCCCTCACCAGAATGTGGGGTGGCAGGATGCGAACAATTTCATGAATTTACTTTTTTATTTTCTTTTTATAATACCAACCTAAGGACATGCTTATTGATTTTAGAAAGAGAGGGAAAAATATAGATAGAGAGAGAGAGCGAGAGAGAGTTGCCTCCCATTTTGCCCCAACCAGAAATTGAACCCAAAACCTAGGTATGTGCCCTGACTGGGAATCCAACCCACAACCTTTTGATGTATAGGATGATGCTCCAACCAACTGAGCCACCCGGTAAGGGAATAAACTTACTTTTTAAGTGCTTACTACGTGCCAGTGGTTATATTAGATACTTTATGAATTTTCACTCATTTATCATCAAAATAAATCTGTGAAGTGTAAAACTCAAGCTCTGAAGGCTTGTCACAATATTCAGTTCCACGGTTTGAAAGTACTAGAACGTGTATCCAAATCTAGTTGGGTCTGGCCCTTGCACGTTTCTCTGTTCAGTGCTGTCCCTCAAGAACAAAACAAAGACTGAGTGTTAGGTTTTTTACATCCTCAGTGGCAATTTCAGCAAGGTCTCAACAAGTAGTTAATAGAAAGAGGAAGGAAGGAAGGAAGGAAGGAAGGAAGGAAGGAAGGAAGGAAGGAAGGAAGGAAGGAAGGAAGGAAGGGAGGGAGGGAGGGAGGGAGGGAGGGAGGGAGGGAGGGAGGGAGGGAGGGGAAAAGAGGAAGGGACAAGGAGATACAGTGAAGAGAATTTAGAAGAGAGTAAAAAAAAAAAAAAAGGCAATCCAGAACCAGAGACAGAGCAACACAGAGTCCACCAGGTTACACCTGCTTTCCAGGATGATCAGATTATTTTGTTGCTCCCTGAATCACTGAAGATGCAAGGTAGTGATTTTCTAATTGCCTCATTTGGCAATTATTAGTTGAAATACTTATAAAAAGCATTTTCTATCTTCAACTAGTACTCTTTGGTTACACTGAGGCCCTTTTCGGGAGGGAAAAGCTTAGGAGTATCATGCTTTCAAAGCCAATCATTGGGCTTGGAGAACTGTGCTTTTCACATCTTCTGACTAAGCAAACCAGCATGACTACTGACACTTCAAGTAAGCTGGCCACAGCCATGGGCACTCATATCTCTGATTTTAAAGCCTTTGTATTCTTAGGACATAAACTACAGGAACCTGGAAATTTTCCTAAACATTCTGAAGTTTTGAGCATTGGCAGATATGCTGAATTACTTGATATCATTCATAGATTATATAATTGTGAATTTGGCAAAAGCTTGTGGTAGATAGAAGTAAACAGAGGGTTTTTAATATGCTTGATCCCTGATAGTAATCCGCCTCATATTCTGCAATATATTTACACAAAGGAGGTTCACAATTTAGTGACTACTTAGGAGGACACACCCTCCTGGCCAAGCATTTCCTTCTTCACAGTCTAACCTTGAAAGCAATGAGTTGGAACTAGTAATTAGATGTGATTTATCCATGTTATCCCTACCTTCAGCACTGTGGGGGTCTCCCATGGTTTAGGCATAGGAATCGGATTTTGTAGATAATAAGGGACACCTACTGAAGAGTCATTTCTGATTTCCTGTCAAGCCATGTGTTTGCCTACACAACGTCTCAGGTTGCTTTCCTCAATCAGTGTTTCCATTTGTGTCAAAAGCAAACCAGTGTCAGCACTCTGCCAATGGATAAATGCTTTTGAATTGTTTATGAAGGGTTGCTTGATTACAGCAGAATCAGTGTGCTCTTTGAAATATCTGCTCTAGAAATTAAAGTTAATTTATTAACTTTAAAAAGCCCTATAGGATAATTCTGATATATTACTAGAGGCCTGGTGCACAAAATTTGTGCATGGGGGGGTATCCCTCAGCCCAGCCTGCACCCTCTCCCATCTGGGATCACTCGAGGAATGTCCAACTGCCCATTTAGGCCCAATTTTAAAGGGGCAGTTGGACATCCCTCTCTCAATCCAGAACTGCTGGCTCCCAACTGCCCACCTGCCTGCCTTCCTGATTGCCACTAATGACTCCCCTGCCAGCCTGATTTATGCCTAATTGCTCCCCTGCCAGCCTGTTTGCCCCTCACTGCCTTCTCTATGGGCCTGATCATCCCCAACTGCCCTCCCCTGCAGGCCTGGTCCCACCCAACTGGCCTGATCACCTACAACTTTCCTCCCTTGCAGGCCTGGTCCCTCCCAACATCCTTTGTCTGCTGGCAATCTTGTGGTGGCCATCTTGTGTCCACATGGGATCAGTCATCTTTGACCACATGGGGGCAGCCATCTTGTGTGGTGGAGTGATAATCAATTTGCATATTATTCTTTTATTATATAGGAGGATTAGATAGGATAGAGGCATGGTGCATGGGTGGGGGCTGGCTGGTTTGCCCTGAAGGGTGTCCTAGATCAGGTGGGAGTTCCCTTGGGGCATAGGCAGCCTAGACAAGGGGCCTGTGCTGCTTTGCAGCCTGGCCACCACCCCCCCCCCCCCCCCCCCCGCCCAGGGACCCAAGCAGAGGCCCTAGTATCTGGGATTTATTTATCTTCTATAATTGAAATTTTGTAGCCTTGAGTGGAGGCCAGGGCCAGCAAGGGCAGGCAGGAAGCTTGGCCGCCTCCATCACCAGGGGCCACCCAAGTCTCCTGCTCTCTCCAGCTCCAAGTATGCCACCATTTTTTGTTGGGATTTATTTATCTGGTATAATTGAAACTTTGTAGCCTTGAGCAGAGGCCAGGGCTGGCCAGGGAGTGTGGGAAGCTTGGCTTCCTCCATCACTGGGGGCAACCCAAGCCTCCTGCTTGCTCCACCTCTGTCTCCACATTCATATTGGTTGGGTTAATTTTCATACTTGGTCCTGATTGGCTGGTGGGCGTGGCTTGTGGGCATAGCAGATGTACAGTCAATTTGCATGTTTCTCTTTTATTAGATAGGTTTAGTATTTCTTCTTTCCTGATAAGAGTTTTTTTTTAAATATATTTTTATTGATTTCAGAGAAGAAGGGAGGAGAGAGAGAAACATGAATGCATGAATGCTGAGAGAGAATCATTGATTGGCTGCCTCCTGCACACTCCCTATTGGAGATCAAGTCTGCAACTAAGGTACGTGCTCTTGACTGGAATTGAGCCAAGGACCCTTCATTATGCAGGCTGACACTTTTGCCACTGAGCCAAACCATCAGGGCCCTGATAAGACTTAATTTGTGGGAGGAACCATTTGTTAATACTTATCATTAAATCAGATTGAACAAAAATGTAATTTTTATTTATTCATTTATTTTTGCCTGTGCCAAAGTTCTTGATCACAGATACAGGACAACTGTCATGTTCTTATGACACAGTTTCTATATACTGGATGGGGTTTGTGTGTGTGTGTATGGGGGGCCAAGATTAATCAAGAACAAGTTCTTCATACAAGAATGAAGGCAACTTTCTGATGATGAGTTTGGATCTATTTCTAAACTTGGAAAGTCCTTTTATGGACATTACAATACCTATAGCAAAGAAGTATAGAAACTTTGGGTATTATATCAAAGTTTGGGTAAAATACTTTGGGTATTTTTATTTATTGTTAAGTCCTTTTAAGATGATTATGACTATTACCCCCAGGCCACAGTAAAAATAAGTTGCTTTTATTGCTCGTTGGCAATTGTATTATCTTCTGCTCAGAATAAGAAGCCATGTATGTGAGGGCAAATCAGAGGACTCAGACTTCAGCTCACACTTCTCCTTAGCTACAAGGAGCTTTCTTAGCAGAACAAGATAGCTGGCAAGTGAGCGAGATCTCTTTATAGTGCTGCTTGGCTTGGAAATGTACCTATTAGGTAAGTGCCCAGACACAAACACTGGCGACAGAGGGCACTCCAGAAAGCCTGACCAATCAGAGACACCCAGAGGATTGATGAGATGAATGTCAAAGTCACAGAGAGAGTGGCACCATCCCATTAGGAAAGAAGTACAATTTTGATCTGTGGTAGTTTCAAGAACAAATGTCTATAGACAAATAACTATCATCTCTTCTAATCTCTCTCTCTTTTTTTATCCCCTCTCCCTTTTTTCCTTTTATCTGCTTACTTTCTTCTTTTTCTTTCTTTTCTTCTTGCTAAACATTCTCTTTCTCCTGGTATATTCCTCTCTTTTCTTCTTACCAAACATCTCCTTAACTTTATTTTTTTTCTCCTTCTATTCTCTATCTTATTTTTTCACTTCCAACTTCCTTTTATCATCATTCTCTTCCTCTTTATAAAACCTACTTTTTGTTTTTCTAATAGGTTTTGATTCAAGTGAAGGTTTATTAACTCTTTGTTCATCGTAAAGATTTTAAAAAGGATAAGCATTATTCAGATGGCAAAGAGTACTTGACACTTCCTTCTAAATCTACACTAATAAAAGATTAAGATGCAAATTGACCACATCTTCATGACACCCACCAGCCAATCAGGATTGAGTATGCAAATTAACCCAACAAAGATGGTCCACATTGCCCTCTGCCGCTCTGGGCCTCTGGGCAGAGTGAGAAGGTGGCATCAGGCTCGGAGCAAAGGAGGAGCTGGCAGCCAAGGGAAGGAAGGCCAATTCTTGCACAAATCTTTGTGCATCAGGCCTCCAGTAAACTATATTTTCCAAAAGAAAGGAGGTAAAAATTAAAATCATATAAACTAATTTTATTTTCCTACTGTCATTCAAGGTACATTTGGTCTTTTGAAGTTTAAGTTTCTATACTGACTGAAGATTATTCTTTTCTATCATTTCAAAATTCACAAAATTTTCTCTTAAGCCCAATGAATAAAATGTATATAACCAAAAATAAATCATGCAAAATCAATGTGAAAAAGCAATTGCCTATCAGATTCCTTTGTTAGTATTATACTTACTAGATGTTTCAGCAATCTACTTTCAGAATGGAAATGATTCCAACTTCTTCAATTTTATATTTGATAACAGAATAACTGATTCTATTTGATAAGAATATAATTTACTTGTTAGTTTTCTTTTCTCCATCTACACTAAAACTTAAGTTTCTTCCATTCCTCCTAACTGAAGTTACTAATTTTATCTAAAATATTTTTATGTCCAAGTTAAAAAGTCCATTCTGAAATTGCATTTTTTCAATGAGACTAACACTTGTTATAAAAGACCAGATTCCTTTGCACCTTTTCCAGAGCAGCTACATGACAAGTCTAGATAAAAACATGTCGAAGGAAGATTATTTAGGAAGAAAATGTGTATGGCCTGTTTATTCTCATTAAATTGTTTAGTTAGTGTCTGATCTTAATTCCATATTCACTGTCATTTCTGTCTGCTTATTCTCAAAGGACAAATAACAACAATGCTTGCTTGGGGAGGAGGGAAGACATATATAATCCTTTCCAGAAACATCTTGAACTTCCTAAGGTAGGGTGAATGGACTTTGGGCAAAAATAAATTAGCTCTTGATCAAAGGAACAATTAATTCAAAACAAATTTTAATCAGGGCAGCTATAATTATTGGGTTTGGAAGAAGAAAAAGAAAAGCAGAAATTGTTTTGTCTTTCAAGAGAATTTAGAGGATTTCTTTCAAGTCTAAAAATTACAACCAAAAGAACATAAAGCTTAACCAAAAATAACAGCACTATGATTCTTGGAGAAGACTCAAGATTTTTTTTTCAATAAAATAATTAGTATATCTGAGGGATATACTGCACCAGGAATTCTATAATATTTATGTTGATGTTGCAACATTGAACAGTGTATATTTTTTACCAAAGTCATGCTAAAATAAGGCAACACAGCACATGGTAGACCACAGAGGAGTTATTTTACAGTGTAAATTTCCATTAACAATATAGATACATATCATAAAACTTACGCTAGATTTAATATGAAGCAACCATTTCCACAACTTGATTTCAGTAATTTACGTGGTTAATGGAGTCATTTTAAGTCAATTTCTTAATACATAAAAGTGTCAAATTAATGTAACTTTATATTAAACTAAGGAAAATACTACATAGTCATATATGAAATCACGATTTATTTAATTAATAATCTCTAAAGATTCAATGAAATCATGATATTGTAAAAATATAAAAATGCATTAGGGGCTAATTGTGTAATGGACATATTTCATTTGAAAAATAGGATGTCTATAAAACCATTTAAGCATGTATGCAAAAATACATTAGAAACTTTTTATTTATTTTGTAAATATCTAAACCATCCTATCTAATAAAAAAGTAATATGCAAATTGACCATACCTCTGATCAAGCCTTGCCCACAGCCATGCCCACCAGCCAATCAGGAGAAAATTATGCAAATAAACCCCAACCAAGATGGCTGACACTACTGAGAGCAGGAGAGAGGCTTGGGTTTTCCTGGCAATGGAGGAAGCCAAGCTTTTTGCTGGCCTAGGCCCCCACTCAATGCTACAAAGTTTTAGTTATAAAAGATACATAATCCAAACAGAAATGGCAACAGTCACAAAGCTTGAGAGAACAGAGGCTAGGGTTGCCAGCGTGATGGTGGAAGCCAAGCTTCTGTAGCCCTAGCGCCTAGGCCTCCACTCTAGGCTACAAAGTTTTAACAGAAATGGCTGTTGTCATGAAGCAAGCAGAAGGCTTGGCTCCGCTCTAAGCTACAAAGTTTCAGTTGTACAACATAAATTCATCCCAGATCCCATTGCCTCTGCTTGGGTTTCTGGGGGGCATGGCTGGCCTGCAAACCACCACAGGCCCCTCACCCAGGCAGCCCCACACCCCAAGGGAACCCCCCACCCTGATCTGGGACACACTTCAGGGCAAACCAGCTGGCCCCACCCATGCACCAGGCCTCTATCCTATCTAATAAAAGAGTAATATGCAGATTGACCATCACTCCAACACGCAAGAGAGCTGTCCCCATGTGGTCAGAGATCCTGCCCCCATGTGGACACAAGATGGCCACCACAAGTAGGCCAGCAGAGGAGGGCCATTGGGAGGTTCCAGGCCTGCAAGGAAGAGCAGTTGTGGTCCATCAGGTCAGCAGGGAAGGGAAGTTGGGAGATTCCAGGCCTGCAAGGGAGGGCAGTTGGGGGTGATCAAGCCTGCAGGGTAGGGCAGTTAGGGGTGACCAGGCTAGCAGAGGTGAGAAGTTGGGGGCAAATAGGCTGGCAGGGGAGCAATTAGACATCAATTAGGCTGGCAGGGTAGTGGTTAGGGGGTGATCAAGCTGGCAGGCAGAAGCAGTTAGGGGCAATCAGGGAGGCAGGCAGGTGAGCAGTTTGGAGCCAGCATTCCTGGATTGTGAGAAGGATGTCTTACCAGGATCTGGCCTAAATGGGCAGTCAGACATCCCTCAAGGGGTCCCAGATCAGAGAGGGTGCAGGCTGGGCTGTGGGACATCTTCCAGTCCCCATGCATGAATTTCATGCACTGGGCCTCTAGTTTATAATAAAGAATAAACTACATCATTGGGTTTTGCTAACAATATATATCAGAATTTCTGAATTAATGAAACAAAATAGAAAAAAAGTACTTAAACCATAAGTTATATTTAGGTATTTGTTAAGAAACCAGATTCCATGAGTTTTGAATATCTGACCCTTTGGCATCTTTCCACATAATCAACCCTTTAACCCAGACTTGGAGTAAAGAGAATAACTATTTTTTTCTCCTTCTCTGTTTAACTTGGCTTAACTTTCTGTAGAAACTCCTCTTTCCCACAGCCTAATTCCAAACAAATTGTAATGTTAACAATGCCCTTACCGTGGTTAATTCAGTCATTTTGCCTGTTTAACTGATGAAAGGCCAAGGTTAGATATCATTTCCTTTTTAGGTGAAAAAGTAATTAGGAATTTCACCCTAGTGAAATTCTGACTAGTAAAGTTCCTTTTTCCCTTTCCCACTGTACTTGACCAAAAATTCCCAGTCATGGGGAGATCTTAACAAAAAAACATGTGGGAGATAATATCAGATGACTTAAGAAAATAGATCTTTTCTTCATAAGTAACCAATAAATAATAGAATGCTGGAAAATGAATCACAGACAAACTCTAGAAATTAGCACTTTTCCAGGGTAAATTTTACAGTATCAAATGTCTTTTTGGTTTTCTTTGAGAAGAGAAAATATAAGACTTTAAGAAATTGTTATACTTCCTAAGTCAGGAGAGAACAAAGTGAAAACTTAACTGTTGTCCTTTTGATAGAAATTAAAGAATAGCTAGGAATTAAAGAAACAAGACCATCTAATCCTATATAAGAAAATTGAACATCATACTATTGGGATGTGGGATGGATTATTTCAGCTTTCCACCAGGTTTGCTTACTTCATTTGACAGATTAGTAATAACCAGAAAATTTGTGAAACATCTTCTTTAATGAGGCTAGGAGGATTCAGGGATTGCACATGTGCTAGACATCACACTGGGCAAGTAGCTGGCCAGCCTCGGTGTCAGCATTTTTAGGTTAGGTCACAATGGAACACTAAATCCCCACACATTATTTAAATGGTTTGAACAGTTGTGGGAGTGGGAGGTTCTGGATGTTAGTGATTACATATGATGTAGAAATACTATATTATTCATGGTTTGAAATTTTACTGTGCTAAAACAAACTTTGTTTAATCTAATTTTTTTCAAATTAACTTTGGCAAAGAACGTCCCTCTCTGTTCCTCCTATACACCCCAAATCTTTAACAACCCACATAGATGTCCTGCAAAAATATATTTCACTAAATTAGGATCAGCATTGTCAGCTGTCTGAACCAAGGGTTGAGTGTATTGATGAAAAAGGAGAAAAATACTAAGGACTTTTGAACTTTCTAGATATATAGTCATTGGTCTAACACTTTTGATGAAAGCTAAGGAAAAGCTGAAAGGTTAATGCCCATTTTTAGAGACCTAAAACTGAATAATCTAGAAGATTATCATTCAACTATTTAGAGTATTCTATGCTAACTGGCAGAAAAAATTGAGTCTTTACTATCTTTCCCAGTATCCAAAGCAGGAATGTGACATTCTTACTCAAGGTGAGTGGTTTTAGGGGTTGGTATTGAAAAAAAATTTTTTTAATTTCTTTATCAAGTTAATTGACTTCAAAATCACATGTAGACCATTATACATTTTCTATAACTGTAGTTCTTTTTTTCTCATTGAAAATTAATTTTCCCAATTTAGAGAGGATCATAGAACAAAGCCTGAATATTCATTCAAGAATATTCTTAAATACAATTGATTTAAGAGGCAATTCTGTTTAATATAGTACCTAAAAATGAAAACCAGGCCCTAGAAATAATTTAGTTGATAATCACTGCCTCGTCCTACACACTGTAGGAAGGAAGAAATGTCTGAGAAAAGCAGAATTGGAAAAATATTGAGGATGTTATGTGTAACCCATGGTATCTTTTGAAGAACGCCTCTGACTTGGAATTGAAGTATTTGGTTCTCATCCTATAGGTTCCAAGAGAGTTTTTTTAAAAAAGTCTTTCTTTGTGATCATTTTACTTTCCATGCTATCCCTACATTTCGAAGATCCACATGTGGCTGGGTAATGGGCAATTCTCATACTAGAGAATAATTTACAAAAATATCCACTCTTTGTTATTGTTGTTGGAGGTCAGGAGAACCATATTTAAATAATGTCTTTTTACAATTAACATATGACCTGACTATAACAGTCATTTGACAATGCTGTTAAAATTTTATTCATGTCAAAGTCATAAACATTTTTACTCTCTTTGCTGGTAGATAGTAGGAGTCTTCATGGTATAAAAGAAAAAAAATATGGTACAGGTAATGAAAATTTATTTAGTAGACAGGAATTCTGAGGATTAGCTCCCAGTTTGTGTCTTCATTAGCAATATGACTGTAGAATCAAGACAATTAATCCTTCTGACATTATGATATTTAATTTTTAGATTAGACATATTAATATTTCCCATCTTATGGTAGGTATACGGTTTTGTGGTAATCTCATCATGTTGAAGAATATATATCTTTTATTGATTTTAGAGAAGATAGTGAGAGAGAGAGATAAAAACATCAATGATGAGAGAGAATCATTGGTTGGCGGCTTCCTACATGCCCCACACTGGGAATTGCGCCTGCGTCTCAGACATGTGTCCTAACCAGGAACTGAACTGTGACCTCCTCGTTCATGGGTTGCAACTCAACCACTAGGCCATGCTGGCCAGGCGGAACAAACACATTTTGAATAATTAAAGTTGTTCTGTTTCTTTAAGATAGTATTAAATTATAGCTCTTTGCAGAATGGGAGGGTCTCATCATCAATGGGAAGCTGAGTATCTGGCCAAGAAAACTAGCAACAACATAAGAGTTTTAGCTGGATCCATTTGTGCCAAGTTCTTGTGACTGGAGCAGTGTCTTGTTCTCACACTACAAACACCTGGTATATTTTAACCTGCAACCTTCTTTGTGTGAGAGAGTCAAGAGTGTGAGTTTTCTTCAAGTTAAGAGTCAAAGTCCCAGAGAGAACATCTGATTGGACAACCAAACACATCTCCATGCTTACTCCCATATTCAGTCTTGATCGTTTCCACAGAATCTGTCCACTCTGGTTTCCATGAACCTGTATCAAAGTTTTTCAGAGAAAGAGAACACCTCTCTCTACATCTCCTCTGCTTCCTTTGCTAGACACCCACCTAATCCCTCATTCCCGATTTTCCTTATTTTTGTTAATCTCCACTATCTGCTAGATATTTCCACTTAGGTGGATCACTGTCATTCCATATTCAATATATTTAAACCTAAATTTATAAATATTTCCTCCTCTAAAACACTTTAATGTCACATTAACCCAAGCACGTACATGCTGTCAGCTTTCTAACAGGCTGAAAACCTTGAGTTATTTTTAATTCTCAGTAAATGACTGCTCTAGTTCCTATGTTCTCTTCCAACTAGTTCATCTGAGATATCAGTTTATTTAATTTACTATCCATTAGTGACCCCATGTGCAGAATGACTGGGATTTGCACCAGGTCCACTGATGGGGTGACTGTAAAATGTCAACAACAGAAAGTCCAATGAAGCTCAGAAACTTTTTGAAAAATAGGAAATATTAGATAGAAAGAGAGAGAAAGAAAGAGAAAAGGGAAGAAGGAAGGAATGTAGGGAGGGATGAGCAGCGGGAGGGAGTAAGGTAGAGAGGAATAAAGGAAGAAAGGGAAGAAGGAAGAAAGGAAGGAAGGAAGAAGGAAGGAGCAAAAAAGAAGAGAAAGAGGAAAGATGGTATAAATAAAGAAGCTAATCTATAATAATAAAAGGATAATATGCTAATTAGGCCATTAGACAGAACGTCCTTCTGGGCATCATTCTGGATGAAGCCAGGGCCAGAGTGAAGCCATCTGGGTCCCTGGTGCCTGGTGGTGGCAGCCAGAGGGAAGCAGCCTGGGTCCTGGGTGCTAGAGGGAAGCCAGCGCCGGCAGCCAGTGAAAGGAAGGCCTACTCTTGCACAAATTTTTGTGCATCAGGCCTCTAGTTAGTAAATAAATATGTAATTAGTGCAAAGTATAGAAAATTAATTCTCCTAAATTTTTGTTGATTCAATTTGGAAAAATTCAATCAGCAATGGTTGGCAAATGCTTGGATATGAGGAATAAATAGGGAAAAAGCAAGGACGTAGTTTAAATTTTGGTTAGTTCATTAAAGAGTAGTATCAATTCCAGTATAGAAAAAAGAGAGGGATCAGGGTTAGGAACAAGATGGTAAATTACATTTGGGACATTTTCAATCTGGCTCTCCTAGAAGACGTTACAGCAGAGGTACCAGTAGGTAGGTAAACATTTAGGTTTAAAAGTATAGAAGAAAGGAAATCTGAGTTAGGCATATAAATCTGGGACTCATCAGAATATTGATTATAAGCCAAGCTAAGGAATGATTGCTGTTATCCAGGATGATGGTGTGAAGAACGAAAGTGGAATGGTTAAATTGATACTGCTATTTTCTATGGCTTATTGAACAGCATTTATGACTATCCTAGAGGAAGGGCATTGGTTCTTGAAAAAAATGTCATGAGTTTTACTTCCTCAGGATCTCCCCAAACACTCAACCTGCAGTGGTCAGAAGTACAATTAAGGTGTGAATCAGACTGGATTCTAGATCCTTGGAAACCCCCTTCATCAGCCATGTCTTACCTTTCTCATTTGTAAAACAGGAGCGCTAACACCTCGACTCCATTCTGAACAAGGTTGGCAGGACTCACAAAGCTGCATAACATAGGAGAAAGCCCTTTGGAAACTAAAAAGTACTCTTTAAATACAAGTTGGTATTATAATGTTCACACTTGGAGGGGAAATGCCTTACTCTATTTTGAGGTCTCATAAAATATGAAGAAAATGGAAAGTCCTTTGCCAAAGCTCATAAAAGCAACCTTGACAACATTACTGACATGACTCATTTTTCCTTTGAAAACCAACTATCAGATAAGGGTCAGCCTATTTTAAATAGAAACTTAAGCAAAATAAAACTTTAAGGGTTTTTTTGCTTGTTTTTTTGGAATGAGACTATTCTTTTTTTGCATTGCTTATTTTGAAGATGTCTATTACTTATATACAAGTTAATGCTTGGCTTTATCCCTAACCCTAATTTTTAAATTTTTCCCTTCGGGAAAAATATCTTTGAATGGTGGCAAAATAGTTAAAATTTTCAATTATGTCACAAAATCTTCAATAACCTTTCTTGTGGAGCTCCCAGTATTAACTAAAAGTTTTTACTGTTTTTCTACGTATAAAATATTAATTCCAGACAACTTGTCTAGAGACAAAAACAAAATGAATTAGAGCATTTGCACTCCCAACACTACAGCAAATGTGTATTTTGTAACTTACATTTTCTTTTATTTAAATATATTTTCTTTCAAAGAGGAAGGAAGAGGGAGAGAGAGATGGAAACATTGATTGTGAGAGAGAATCATTGATTGGTTGCCTTCTGCATGCCCCACACTGGGGATGTAACCCACCCAGCCATGTACCCTGATGTGGAATGGAACCATGGCCTAATGGTTCATAGGTCAACATTCAACCACTAAATCACATCAGCTGGGCTATAACTTAAATTTTTAAATAGTAATTATGATCTCCTTTCAAAAGCTTTTCCTTATTTATGTTAGAGCCAATCTTCATTATCATTGTTTATGTGTTTTATTCTTGTAAACTCCAATTTAGAAACACTCTAGAACCTGTTATCCAAGCAGTTTATAAAAAATTTTGGACTCAGTTGTATGTCGAGTGTTATTTGAAATATTCTGTCAAGAGTAGTACTTATACTTTATGCTCACTATAATCTCTTCTTTTATTTTCACAACCAAAAATGTGCTCCAAATAAGAAAACATTCTGAGAGTCACCATATGGCTTAGAAAGTGTTATGTTTAGAGGGAGGAAAAAAATCTCTTAAAGCTCTGTGGAATAAAATGTTAAATCCATATTCAGTGATATATGGATCATCAAATTTATTTTGTCTTTGCAGGTAATTTCTAAGTTACATTGACTCTAGGGGAATAAATATTAAGGTTATGAGCCATCACTCAGTCATCACTTATCTATCATACACTTTCTCAATGGGTCCTCAGACTCTTTCTGAACACAATGCCCCAGGCAGCCATCTTCAATTATTTAGAATTGACAAAAAATGAAATTTATTTACCATCCTGATAAATATTAATAACCAAATGTATTTCATCTATAGCATATATGTCATATATAAAAGTTATCTTTTTAAAAATATATTTTTTATTGATTTCAGAGAGGAAGGGAGAAGAAGAGAGATAGACAGAAACATCAATGATGAGAGAGAATCATTGACTGGCTGCCTCCTACATATCCCACACAGGGGATCTAGCCTACAACCTGGGCATGTGCCCTTCATGGGAATTGAACCTGGGACCTTTTAGTACTCAGGCTGATGCTCTGTCCAATGAACAAAACTGGCTGGGGCTAAACTTTATCTTTAAGTGTAAAAACAAACAAACAAAAACTTTCTTGTAACTTAATTTACAATATAAGCACTAAACCTACAAACAACTGTCTATTTTTTACAGGTATTAACACTACAAATTATCACTGACCTATCAGTCCTCTCTCTGTCACCCTTCACTACCATCCAAAAAAACAGTGTTTGCTAATTCTTAATCACTAAGTGCTTATTTAGCAATTATCACTACACTTATTTCAGGTAAACTGTTAATTTAGGAAGGAAAGAGAATGTTGATTTTAAATCTTATGTAGACTTTGTTTTATCACTTCCATGACTACAGCCTTCTTTTACAATCTCAGCTAATCTTTTCATTACAAAATGGACATTTATTATGCACTAATGTGGAAAGTTATCATTATTCTTCTAGAATACATCCTGTTGTCTCTTATTGAATAACATTTGCCCCTTTTTTTACATTCTTGTGGACTCTTCCAAATGAAACTCCACTAACTGCATCATAAAGTCACACCATGTAGCTTTTGAAATCATACAGATGTGTGTTGACAAAATAGCTATTTCAAACCATCTTATGTGGCCTTGAAAAAAGTGTGGTAATGACTGGGAAAGGAGATGTGTGAGAGAAACGAGCTGACGGTAAGCAGCTGTTCCTGTTTTAAACATTCCATCACTGGGAGCACATTTTATATCTGTCCCCCTTTCAAGACAAATCTTAAATAGATTCGCCTTAGTCGTTATTTACTTAATAGTAATTGGTAGGGTTTGGTTCTGATATTTGGAATAAGCTACTTGGTGAATATTATATTGCACCCCCTGGCTGGGCAGCCCCTGGAAACTTTATTGTAGTGCACTATTCTTACTGAAAACATGAAACTGACTCCTGATTTCGAAGGGAAAATGGAATAATATCTCTTTATCTATAGCACAATAATGTGAGATTTTAAAAATGCAGCTCCTATAAAAACACATTTGACAATATCGGCTTTAGAAGTGTGTTTTGTACCAACACATAATATGTGTATCTGTAGAATCTGCATTTAAAATTCACCTTTTATTCACTTAATAAGTCCTTGCTATGAAAAACCTTAATGACTACTTATGGAAGGATCTTTATGTAAAAAAAAAAGGAATGTAAGTTGCTACAAAAGATTCTATGTAAAACTATGTGTTGAACTGCACAGTTGAATGGTACATTTGACTGGAACCCCTAGAATTGTTCAGTGCAACTTACACAATAGTTAGAAATCCCATGAGCCTGTAAATATCTTGATATTAATATTTTGGCCAATAGTTTTTTATCTTTATTGTTCAGTTTATTAATTACATTGTTCCCTTTTTTATTCACCCTATAGTTCCACTCCACCTGGTACCCATCCCACCCTCTGCCCTCACCCCCCTCCACTGTCCTCTCCCATAGTTGCATGATTTTTGTCCAGTATCTTGCTGCACTTCCCACATCCCCTTTCTCCCCAAGAGTTGTCAGTCCATTCCCTCTCTATGTTCGTGATTCTGTTACATTCACCAGTTTATCCTGTTCATTAGCTTATTAATTCACTTGATTTTTAGATTCCTTTGTTGATAGATGTGTATTTGTTGTTCATAATTTACACTTTTATCTTTTTCTTCTTCTTCTTAAAGAATATCTTTCAGCATTTCATATAGTATTGGTTTGGTGGTGATGAACTCCTTTAGCTTTTTCTTATTTGCGAAGCACTTTATCTGACCTTCAATTCTGCATGATAGCTTTGCTGGATAGAGTAATCTTGGTTGTAGATTCTTGCTGTTCATCACTTTGAATATTTCTTGCCACTCCCATCTGGCCTGCATCATTTCTGTTGAGAAATCTGCTGACAATCGTATGGGTGCTCCCTTATAGGTAACCATCTGTTTTTCTCTTGCTGCTTTTAATATTCTCTCTTTGTCTTTTGCTCTTGGCATTTTAATTATGATGTGCCTTGGTGTGGTCCTCTTAGGGTTCCTATATATTGGGGTTCGTGCACTTCTTGGACTCCTAAGTCAATTTCTTTCACCAGGTGTGGGAAGTTTTCGGTCACTATTTCTTCAAATAGGTTTCCATTGTCTTGGTCTCTCTTTTTTTCTGGCACCCCTATAATTCGGATGTTGGTATGCTTGAGGTTGTCCCAGAGGCCCCTTACACTATCTTCAATTTTTTGGATTCTTTTGGTTTCTTGCTTTTTCAGCTGAGTGGATTTTACCTCTTTGTATTTCAAATCTTTAACGTGGTTCTTGGGATGCTCCAGAGCACTTTTAGGTCTTTGTATAATATTTTTTATTTCAGTCAGTGTATGCTTAATTTTTGGTTGGTCCTTTTTCATATCCTTGAGAGCCTCCTTTATATCTTTGAGGGTCTCCTTCATGGCCAATAGTTTTTATGATAGAAAATGGGATAGTCTAACTATGATATGATTCTCAGTTTTATGTCAATATAAACCCTAAAACAAAATATCCCCAAGTTTGCTAAGAGATTTACTGTTTCGTGTCTGTCCCAGTCAAACTGATTGTATTAACTGAGATAGAAGTTTTAAATTGTGGTTTGCCATGATCAATTGTGAAGTGTGTTCAAAAACTTACTAATTTTAGCAGAACAGACAAGTATGAGCAAGATTCAGTTGAAAAGTAAATTAGAGTAGATTCAAAGTTATTCCCACAACAATTTCACTCTCATATGCATCCCAGAGTGTTTTCTTAAGCAGGAGTGACATCATTGGAAGCACCCCTTAGATTCCATCAATCCTGTGCCTGTCTTGTCTATACCACAGTCCTTAGAAGAGGTGGACCCTCATGGCATGGTGTATGTCATTTTCTCTGTTGGACAAAGAAAGAACAGCTGTATTCTGAACAATAAACTGGATTCTCAAACACAGACTAGTCAGGGAAGTTCAGACTTTTGTTGAGAATGGGAAAGTAAAGAAAACCTTAAGACCATAGTCAAGGGCAGCAGATTTGCATTGGAGCTGTTTCTGGCCTGACTCGATGCCTCCTTTGTCCACCTTTCCATGAAAACTACAAGGTGAGACCCTCTGCTCACTGGGCCACTCACCTCAGTTAACACTTAAAGGGAACAAATAATTCAATGCCAAAGTTCTAACTCTTGAGTAACTACATACGTTTTATTGTTATCATCCATTTAATAAATATTTATAAATTCCATTGTTCTTATTCTCAAGAAGCTCATAGTCAAGTAGTCCAGACAGATGTAAACAAAACTCTGCAATATAGTATCCTAAGTCCTAAATGCATATATGAGCAAAATAGACAAAAGCTTGCTCAACTTTGGTTCAGGGTTTGGGCATAGAAAGGAAAGACCTTATACGGAAGAAGTTAGGCCAGGTAAGGAGAGTGAGAGGGGGGATCCAGAAGAATGTCAGTACCACTCTTGGCCTCTCTCATTGCTGAAGGGTCTGCAAGGGGCTGAGGCTGGGGCTTCCTCACAACTGAGCCAAGTTTCCCTACATCCTGGAGGTGGTGATGCCTGCTGGGAAGAAAGTAGAGTACCACGGGGGTTCGAAGTGCATGAGGAGAGAACAGAATGTGATCTTGATTCCTCCCTGGACCATTATTGCTTTTAAACACAGATCAGAGTCAGAAGAAATAATTCTTATCTGTTGGCAAGGTCACTATTTCTTTCTTTCTGCGATCTGTATACCAGCTACACACACCTCTTTTCAGTTCTATCAACATACTATGTTTCCTGTCCTCAGGGTTCTCACATATACTGTTCCTGAAATCCTCTTCCTTCCCCAATGATCCATTTATTTCCCATGCACACTTCATATTTCAGCTTCAACTTCACTCCCTGGGTGATTCCCTGACCCCATATCTAGCTCTGACCCGTGGCAATCAGATTCCCTTTATAAGTTCTTATATTTCTCTGTACTTCACTTTCATAACGCTTAAGCTATTTTAAATTAAGTTCTTGGCTAGTATTTCCCATCTCACTAATTATTGACCAGTGGAAAACATTAAACTGTTTTGTTCAACCCTATATTTTGTGAATGGGTTAATCTAGGCTTTATTTAATACACAAAATAAAGTGTATATTTAAATCAATTTGAAAAAGTTATCTGTGACAGTCTCCTTTATTGTGCCTGCCTTAGTGATACCCTCCATTTTTAATCTCCTGGATGTTTTTAGTTCTTTTTTATTGTACCCTCTATTCTATAATCTCAAATAGCCAAAGGAAAAAGATCTTTGCTCTATTAAGAGTAAGTGTCTCCTTTTTCAACTTTGCTGTTCTTTTGATATATCTAATTTGGCAGTTATAAAAAAAATTCTGAGAAAGAAAAGACCCATGAACCACAGGCCCTTTCACTGTGGGACAGAGGAAATTTCTGTTATAAACAGAGGATGTCAGATGTTTCCTCTTCCATAACTTCTAAGAAAATTATTATTGCTAATAGCTAATCCCACTTAGAAATAAAATAATTTAATGCAAATCCAAGAAAATTAATCACCGAAATGTATTTGTTCTAGCCAGAAAAACATATGGTAAACAACCCTCTCATAAAATTCGCTATTGGTAAATAAGAGAGATACATGTACTTTAGTTATTGATAAGTTTATACCTCGATGCTAATGCAGAAGCTATATAAATGATACCAGAGGGCATTAAAGTCAAACACTGGCACAGAACTTTATAACTGTAGGAGTTTGAGTATCCCATATAATTTATAATCCATGTCAAACACTTTGAAAGTGCAAGAGGATACAAAAGTCATTGAAATTATATAAATCTTGAAATGTTTAATTTTTTTCTAAGATAGTTTTAGCACATAGTTGGTATGTATTTATTTTAAAAATGTTTTTTAAAGCATTTTTAAAAAAATATAACATCTGTAAAAATTAAAGCACAGTGATATTTCAATTGTTTTTATAGCAACTATCTTTAATCCTATATAATAAAAGGCTAATATACAAATTGACCAAACAGCAGAACAACTGGTTGCTATGACGCTCATTGACCAACAGGGGCAGACACTCAATGCAGGAGCTGCCATCTAGTGGTCAGTGCCCTACCACAGGGAGAGCGCTGCTCAGCCAGAAGCCAAGCTCATGGCTGGCAAGAGCAGCAGCAGTGGCAGGAGCCTCTCCTGCCTCCACTGTAGCACTAAGGATGTTCAACTGCCGGCTCCCAAGCTGTCAGTCAGACATTCCCTGAGGGCTTCCAGACTGTGAGAGGGTGCAGGCCAAGCTGAGGGACTCCCCTGAGTGCACAAATTCCGTTCACTGGGCTTCTAGTATAACATAAGTAGAACTTTCAGTTTCAACTCTGACATGTAAAGGACTTGAAAGTTGTTACTTCCACCTATAAAAGAAGAAAAATACTGGACAACCTGAAAATTAACTATTGGTTTATTTATTTTACTGACATATTTTAGAGAGGAAGGGAGAGATAGATTTGTTATTTCACTTAGTTATGCATTCATTGGTTGATTTTTGTATGTACCCTGACCGGGATCAAACCCCAAACCTTGGCATCTTGATGTATTGGGATGATACTCTAACCAACTGAACTACCTAGCCGGGGCCTTATCTACTGTTTTGAGTGGCATGGAAAACCACAATCCCTATCTCTGGAGAGATGAGAGAATACAGAGAATTGGAGCTAATTCTGCTTACCGACAATAGGAGCCACTGGAGACACACATTGGTGAGAACATTTAAATGGTGATTTGAATTAATTTCTGTATGCTGACAATAGATTGGGGTGAGAGTGAGAAACTCCTGGAGACCGAAGTCTTGAAGGGGCCCCATACTTTTGTGGATTTTACCTCCAGAAATTCCATCAGATTCTCATGGTACAGAGATTTAGGGAAAATGCCCTCCTACATGTGGTAAGGGGAGACACAGAGAAACTGAACAAAAGAAGGTGAGAATTAACAGATATACAAACACACATCCTATCTTATAAAAGAGTAATATGCAGATTGACCATTACTCTAACACACAAGAGGGCTGTCCCCATGTGGTCAAAGATTCTGCCCCCATGTGGACACAAGATGGCCATTACAAGATGGACAGCAGGGGAGGACAGTGGGAGGTTCCAGGCCTGCAAGGGAGGGCAGTTGGGGGCAATCAAGCCAGCAGTGAAGGGCAGTTAGGGGTGATCAGGCCAGCAGATGAGGGAAGTTGGGGGCAAACAGGTTGTCAGGGGAGCAGTTAGACATCAATTAGGTGGGCAGGGTAGTAGTTAGGGGGTGATAAGGCTGGCAGGCAGAAGCTGTTATGGGCAATCAGGGAGACAGGCAGGCAAACAGTTCGGAGTCAGCAGTCCTGGATTGTGAGAAGGATGTCCAACTGCCCGTTTAGGCCCGATCCAGGTACCATTTAGGCCCGATCCTACTGAGCTTAAGGCCTAAACGGGCAGTTCGACATCCCTCGAGGGGTCCCAGATTGGAGAGGGTACAGGCTGGGCTGAGGGACACCCTCTGCCCCTGTGCACAAATTTTGTGTACTGGCCTCTAGTACATATATAGGTATACATGTATGTTATATATAATAGAGTTACATGTATTATAGAGAAAGTTAAATGTATTTACATATATTGAATTATGTAATGTATATGTAATATATTTTATAAGTTGTCATTTTATTGTAGATAATTTTAGTTTTTTTCTGGTCACTTTAAGGTCTTTTTATCTTTGGCTTTGCCATTATATCAAATGAATTTATGAATGGATATTTTACATTTTTATGTATCCCTTTTGTAAATTGTTGGGCAAACAAGAGGATGAATAATTAAATTAAGTTTTAAAAAAACCTAAGGTGCTATTCCTTTTAATATTATCTTTCCACTAATCCCCTACTCTCTTGGTAGCATCCTGCATACATCTTAACATATCCATATTTTCATCCAACTCTTTGATTATTTCTTCAGACCTATTTTCCAATTTATTAGTATTCTCTTCACTTTTATCTAATCTGCTATTTAACTCATTCATGAAATTTTATTTTTAATTCTATTTTTCATTTATGGAAGTTCTCTTGGGCTCGAATTTCAGCCTGGTCAAGATTTATACTTTGTTTCCTTTCTTACACTATGAATACTTTTCATTTCAAAAATATATTAAACATGCTTATTATAAACTTTATTATGAATAATTTTTACTTTTGTAGGCCTTGCAGGTCTGACTTTTAATATTTTTTTTTCTTTCTGTTATTTACGGCGGCATTTTTCCTCATGGTTTTGGTGATGTCCTTGGTACAGTCTCACTTTATCTGGAGAAATTATCTGCAGAAATTACTTGAAGATTTTCTGTCCAATGGACTCCCTGGCGAGGATTTGTGTTTCTATCAGGCATTCCCAACACCTGACCACTTTAAAATAAAAGTTCTGCTGTTAGGTGTCCAAGCATTAAATTTGTATGAATTTCCAATCCAAAACGGTGGAAGTGCAGGCTTTCTGCGTATGGCAACTACAATTCAGCTAAGATCTGCCACTATATCATAAGGATATCCTTCCCCCAACTTTCCAATAATAAGGTCTTCATTTCCATCTATGTCCTCAACAGCAGCACATTTAATCGTCATATTTCTACCAGCAATTCCTTTGTGCCATATTAAGTATTCTCTAAGAAGACCCGGTGTTCTTTTCTGTGGCTTCTGATTCTCTACCAGGCTTTTGAGTCCTTACTCGCAGGGTAAGGAAAACTTAGGAAAACTCAATAGACACTCTGTTTCTCCCTGCTCCATTTTGAGTCCATACCTAAAGAGAAAGAGTACCTTGCAAAAATAACCCCTCCAATATTTCTCCAAAGTGATTTTGTCATTCCTATTTGCATTTGGCTTTGTCTTCTGTTTCCCATGCACATGTTGCCCAGAATCCCAAGCTCCTGCCCATTAGTTATAAGCAGGCAACCTCAGAGCAATTGCCAGCTATTGGACTTGCTTACGAGTGAAGCCTTCTTTCTCCTTGTTTCTAGTCTCAGTTTGTCTTCAATGGACACCAGCCTGGGTAACCCTTAAAATCGTGTTTCATTTTTTTTTTTTTTTGCATGAAGTAGCTATTTAATGTTTCCATTTTTACCCAATGTGTACAAGTTCTCTCCACTGGGAAGGGTTTCTCTGAGCATCTGTCATGGTGTTGGAAAGGGAGGGGCCCTTTTGCCACTTACATTACTTTTATGATCAGACCAAAATAAAATATTCTACAAAGTAAGAAGAAAGATTTGGTAAGACACTAAATTTCCTTAGATTATTGTCAAATGTTTAAACAGAGTATTTTATAAATATAAGAGCAGCAGTCATAATTGTCATTTTCATAAAATGAAATTTCCAGCAAGTCTGTTTCTGCATAATTTGCCTTCTCTTTGTTTCAAAACAGAGCTCTCTTTGCTCTGAGGAAGCTTGAATCAATTTCTTTTTTTCAAATGAAGGCGGAGGATATTCGGTCCAGCCCATCTGGAGCAACCATCATTGAAGAGCATGTCATTGTACTTGGCTGCCTTTTAGCTTTGAGGTCTCTGTGCTTGCTTCACCTCTCCAAGAAGGAGAAGCATGCATGAAACACTTTTATGAGCACGGCTCAACGAAGACATCTTGACTTTGGAATTAAACTGAAAACCAAAAGCAAAGTTAATAGCCACTCATTAGCTGGTTCTGGCACAGACTCATTAGCTCATTAGTGCAGCACATCACCAATTGGTCACTCTTCTGTGAAGAATAAAGCAAACCATCCGGCCTTCCTACCACTGGGTTGCCTGGTGAGTGGCATGTGATTTTTTTCTCAGACCCGCTTGAAATGAGGCAAGTTTAATAGCAAGCAGGAAGAGCTTTATCTATTTCAATATTTAAAAAGAGAGTGGGCATGTCACTAAAGGATACTTCTCATTTCTTTCACCATTATTTGAAAAGTTGCAAACACGCCTTTCTGCACAGATAGCTCTCTTTCCTATAGGTCAGTAGGTGATGTTGCCATGGAAAGCTGCTCTTAAAATTAAAAGACATGTAGATGTTCACATATTTATAGTCACATATAAAAATTCTTTTAATTTTGATTAATGATTTCCTTTAAAAGTGATATTCTAGCCCTGCTGGCGTGGCTCACTGGTTGAGTGCTGACCTATGAACCAGGAGATCAGGGTTCAATTCCCAGTCAGGGCTCATGCTCTGGTTGTGGGCTCAGTCCCCAGCAGGGGGCATGCTGGAGACAGCTGATCAATGATTTTCTCTCATTATTGATGTTTCTATCTCTCTCTCTCCCTCTCCCTTCCTGTCTGAAATTAATAAAAAAATATTTTTAAATAAAAAAAATAAAAGTGGTATTCTATTAGGGCTATGGATGTATTTTTTTCTTACTCTATTTCAACTCAGTTTTTCAGGGAACCCCTGAAATAGTATACTATTAAGGAAGATACTTAGGGACTTAACCACAGGAGCTTTGAAATTGTTTATAAGTCCAGTGCCTAGAAATAAAAAGTGTTAAAACATTTTCAACTCTCTATAAAAGGTATTCATTTGATAAATAATAATTATTTAACATGTCTTACCATGAAAGAAAGCATGAACAAGTAACCCGTAAGACATTAAAGGAATTGGATGAGAGTTACCTGAGTGTACTTCCTTAATATTTTCTTCTATAAGTACCTTTATTGATTATACTTTCGATGCTTTGCCTATCTGCTTCAGTAACCTTCCTTCTTTCTTGCCCTCCCTCTTTGCCTCCCTCCCTCACTCCCTTTATTTTCAATCTCTCCTCTCTCTCTCTCTCTTTCTCATTAAATGAAAATATACTCCTATTTAGTTAACCATTCCATTAGAAAATAAAGCTATTGAAACTCATGTTCTCCACTGCTTATTTGTAGCTTAAACTAATGTCAAACAAAGAAATTAAGAGAATATATATAGTTTGAAGGTAAGTGTTGAAAACCCAAGCCTGTTACATGATGGTGTCAGGAATATGTACTTGCCAAGGAGTTCTTCAATAAGACAACTTTATCACCTTGAAATTAGTGTTTCTGAGTATAATCCTCAATCATCAGAGTGATTCAGGGATGCTAGTTAAAATGCAGTTCCTGGGACCTGCCAGTACCCAAAGAATCTGATTTAGGAAGTATAAACTGGGACTCTTTAATTCACATAATTAATAAGCTCTTTACAGGATGACCAGAGTGATTCATACCTCAGGGTGATGAGCCAGATGGCCCAAGTTTGAGTCTTGCTTTTCCACTTGCTAGCTGTGTGATTTTGGGCAAGTTACTTAATCTCCCTATACTTTCATTTCCTCATATGTTAAGCAGCTATAATAATAGTGCTTGCTGGAGGAAACAAATAGCACAACACATAGTGTTTAGAAGAGTGGCTGGCACTTAATTAACAGCCTACAATGTTAACAATTATGATTCTACTTTTAATAATTAGAATGTTAGAACCCCAGAACATTTTCATCACCGCAGAGCTCCTTGTGCCCCTTTGCCACCCTGGCTCTGGGCAACTACTAATCTGCCCTTTGTTAGTTTTTCCCTTTATAAAATTTCATATAAATGGAATCATGTGGTACATAGTCTTTAGTGTCTGTTTCCCCCCTCAGCATGTTTTTGAGATTCATCCATTTTGCTGTATGTATTATTAGTTCCTTCCCTTATATTGCTGAGTAGTATTTCATTACATGAACATACCATAATGTGTTCATCCACTCATCTGTTGCTGGACATTTTAGTTCTTTCCAATTTGGGGCTGTTATGAATATGTTATGAATACTCCAAATAGCTTATTTGTTGGCAGGCAGTGTTAGTTTTTCTATTTAAAAGTATGAAGGCAAAGACTTAGGGTGTGCTCCTGCAAACATTCCCACGCCTTTCTTCCCTCTCAGGCATGCGTCTCATTAACTCTAAGGTCCCTACAGGACTTACAACCAGGGGAGCAATGGGCAGAGGCAACTCCTCCTGGGCTAACCCCCTGCATGTCTCCAGAGCCCCCTTTTCTATGACCTTTCAGGGAGCCAAAGCAGCCTCATCTAGGCTCTCCGGTTGCTTCTGTCATAAAAGCCCTTCCTTGCTTCACTGTCTCCAGCTTTAATAAACATACTCTCAAAATAGCAGTAAAGCCAACATTGCTTCTTGGCTTTTGTGTTAAGATCAAGTATAATATCTGTTCCTACCAGTTTAACATCTGATAAGGTGTTTATCTGAGGACCATATATTAAATGGCACTGAGAGCAGGGAGGTGGAATAGAGCTTGCTCCTTCCACCCTGTACATCAGCCGGGTATTTCAGTGCTCTGGGGATGGTGCACACACCAAAAAAACTGACTCAGAGTCTGTCTTTATATGGCCAATTATTTTGGAATACCAAGAAATCTTGTAAAAGCAGGGTGGGGTGAGGGACTAATTTAGAGAAGGAAAAGCAATATGGAAAACTAAGTGTGTTTTTGAACTAAGAGCTTAACCATAGCTATGGACTCTTTTGTTTACACACATCATATCATTGTATGGCTACACTGTTCTTTTTAAACTTGTCAATTTTTATTCATGTGAAATATCTTTATCTGGATGGAGCAAACATAGTTACTGTCAACAAATACCTTTGAATAAGTTTCCCAAACTTTTGTTTTGTAGTATCCGTTAACCCATTCATCTTAGGGACTTTTTATGTCCTAAGTCTCCACTGAATGCTTTCTTTTCAATTTCTGGAAGTCAATGAAATTGTAAGTTACTTTCACAGTGAAGCATTTTAAAAGCATCATTAAAGTGGATACCAGTTTGGTCTCTTTTTGAAGCACAATTTATGGAATGCTAGTGCTATGTAATGATATTAGGGACAAAGGATTCAATACAACTATTACTTTAGGCCATAAAATATGGGGATCTGCCATATTTTTAAAAATATAAAAACCAATAAAATCTCCTAATAGCAGCACAGTCCAAGGATGCTATATTTACTGGGATAAGGACGGAGTAACTTCTTCAATCTATATAAGCTGAGGATTTTCTAAATCACCAGACCCTGTTTGTTTGTTTGTTTCCTTAATAGTTATTCCTCCAGTCTTTCCTTCCTCTCACATTTTACAATAAGCTACAAGGGGAAGTCAAGAAATGCCTTCAACACTTGCTTAGAATCTTCTCCTCTAAATATGTAAATTCATTATTTCTGCATATGGCAAACTACAATTTAGCTAAGATCTGCCACCATATCATAAAGATATATTTCCCGCCACTTTCCAATAACAGAATCTTCTTTTCCATCTGTGTCCTCACAACAGCACTTTTAATGATCGTATTTCTACCAGCAGACCCTTTATGGCATATTAAGTATTCTCTAAGACATGGGTATTCTTTTCTGTGGCTTCTGATTCTCCACCAGGCGTCTGTGTCCTTACTCGCAGGGTGAACATCCATGTCCTTCCCAACAGTGCACTCAAAGCAACTTAAGGTTTTTAAAAACCATACTCCACAAAATTTGTTCCAGCCATTGCCATTTCCCCATCCTGAAGCTACTTTCACATTTTCAGGTATTAATTATACCAGCATCCCACTTCCCAGTTCCAAAATCTGTATTGGCTATCCATTGCTGCTGTAACAAATAACCATAAACCTAATTACTTAAGACAACATGCATGTATTATCCTCCACGGAGGATATGAGTCTTGGAATGAGTCTTACCCGACTAAAATCAAAGTGTTGGCAGGGTGGTGCTCCTTCCTGGAGGCTCTCAGGGAGCATCCGTTTTCCAGGCTGATCCAGCTTCTCCAAGTGCACACGTCGCTTGGTAGTAACTCCCTTCCATCTTCAAAGCCAGCAATTACAGGTTAACTCATTTTCTCAATGCATCACCCTGACTCTCTCTGACTGACTCTCTTGCTTCCATCTTTCCTTTAAAAGGAACTTGTGATTGCTATGGGCCATAGATAACCTGAGATAAATTTCCCACCTCAAGGTCAGCTGATAAACAATCCTAATTATTTTTAAAAAATATCTTCTTATGGATTGCAGAGAGGAAGCAGGAGAGAGAAACATCAATGAGGAGAATCATTGATAGGCTGCCTCCTGTATGCCCCCTACTGGGGATCAAGCCCTCAACTCAGGTATGTGCCCTGATCAGGAATCGAATCACAACCTCCTAGTTCACAGGTAAATGCTCAACCACTGAGCAACACTGATCCAGGGCAACCATCCTAATTCTATGTGGAACTTTAATTCCCTCTTGCTTAGTGCCATGTAACATGATGTATTCACAGGTTTCAGAAACAAGGAAGGACATGGGCATCTTTGGGTCAAGGGTGGCAGGGCATTTTTCAGCCTACCATTGTAATAACTGTTGAGGAAACCCATCTATTTTGAGAAGATATAGGACAACGTTTCTATCACCATTAGAATCTCTTCAAGTCCACATTTCTTCATCTATGTCCTACCAGGACTAGAAATTTAGGGACTACAACCTCACATGGTCTGCTTTCTCCAATTAAAAGCTCACATTCCAGAAGAGACATTTTGGAAGCTAAACATGGTCTCAGTAATTACAAGCTAATAGTGTAAAATATATTTCACTAGGTGTGTTTAAGACAAAATTGAAAGAAAATAATCTTAAGAAGTGGAGTATTACAGAGTAACAGAGGGAAAAGATAATGGAGTATTATCTTCCTTGTATTGGAATGATATCTTGATTTGATGATTAGTACAATCAATGGTTTGTTAAGTAGTAAAGTGAAATTCTGCCCTTGGCATATAAAAATGTGTACAATAGGGTGCAGTGGTCTTCCCATTTCTTCCTCCTGCTGCGTTGCCCCCTCACCCTTTCTCTCAATTTGTTTCGGTTTATGAATTTGTAGTTTTGATTTATGAACTAGACCAAGAAACCAGTAGATATAAATCCATTAGTCTCCATTTATTTGAACTGCTATGGCAGTAATATTCCAGAAAAGAGAGAGAGAGAAAGAGAAGCTGGTTCTAAAGATCTCTAGGATAGAGAGATTCAGACAACCTATTTCCAGCATACTTAATGACTTGATTGGAGATCAATGGAGGGTTTTACAAGGGATAATTTTGTTAAATGATTCAGTAGGTTTGGGGTGGAGCCTGATGTCCCATATTTCTGACAAGATCACAGGTCATGCTGATGCTGCTGTTACCCAGACCACACTCTAAGTAATGAGGGTTAGCTCTTGTCTCTGGTTGGCATTGACATCTGCAAGAGTGACATTTGTACTGTTGTCATTGTGAGTATAGGAATACAAACCTTTTTTTCTGCCTGAGCTGACAAAATTTCCCAGGATGGCTTTAAACTGAATACATGTTCTTGTTAACATTTTTGTTAAATTGGTATGACAACTCTCCTATTCTCAGTGAAGTGGAGGTAAGTAGGTTTTAACCTACATATCATCTACAAGACAGGAGAACGGACCTGGAGGGTGATGACATATTCGGGTATGCATTTATCCACTTGTTACAGAAGACCAAAGAAATACCAAGCACACTTCCTAGAGAAAGGGAGGGACCCTGTTCATTAACACTAGTGGACTCTGGGAATAATTTTCCAATCAGAGTGAAGAAACATGCAGAAAGCCTGTCTATATATATATCCCGCTGGGGTCTTTGTCTTGCAAATATACCCCTGTCCCCTTCGTGGCCCTGCAGGAAGGCCCCCAGGTGTCAGGCCACATCCAATGGTCCCTCCTGGCACCAGCCTAACAATCCTTCCCCTCCCCCTCCAGGGCAGTGCATTGCTCCCAGTCCCATGGCCTCTGCATTTAGATAACAAATTCTGCAAGACCAGTTTCCTCCTCATACTCAACAGTCTTTTCACTGAATTCCTATTATGAACCATGCTCATTGCTAAGTACTTAGCCTACAGAGATTAGTTCCCTAGTACAATTACTTTTCTAGTGCAAAAGTACTCTCCTTACTTTTCCAGGGCATATCAAAGATCCAGATTAGGGAGTGTCTATCACAATCATCTTTTGGTGGTTCCACCCACCCTTAACCCTAGACTGGTTGCTTTCCCCACATGCCCCATACTTACAAAGGATAGAACACAAAATTGTCTCCAGCTGACAGTTTTCCCTTGGTAAAACTGAATAGCCCCTGGCAGAAATCACTCTGGTGAAATGCAATACTTACAAAGAGATGGGTGTGCTACAGAATGTGAGGATGGTAAAAGCAGAAGTTAGCAGCTTTAGCAAATCTCACTCCAGGGTTAAATGAATATTGACAAGAGTCATGCCTTAGAGGAAAAGAGAAACAACCCCCCCCCCCCCCACACACACACACATTTTAGCCAAGCCCGCGGTGCGTGAAACTAAAGGCCATTTGGACTCAACTGTTCTTTGCAGCCTCTCCCTAAACTTGTAAATTTTACTTTATATTTTTTATCATCTGGCACCACTTCCTGTTTCTTGAATATTCATTTCATGCCTTCCCATCTCCATGCCTTTGCCCAGACTTGAAAAAAAAAAAATTAAGCAAAACAAAAACAAACTATTATATATTTTTCCAAATATGACCAACCTTTTAAGGTTCAATACTAATGTTGCTCCTTTATGAAGTATTTCTTCTTCTGTGCTCGCATATTCTTGAATTTATTTTTAAAATAGCGTAAGATTCTCCTTCAATGATGTGCTAGTGGGTATTTCTTTTTCTACCTTTTAGATCTTAAACTCTAAGCACACTGAGAAGAAAAGCTTTACTGACCCAAGATGATCATAGGTGGATGGGTTGGGAGTTGAGGAAGAGCAGGTTTCAGAGGAGGCAAAGTTTATTTAAATGTGTTTTTTTTATTATTTAAATGTATTTTTTTTCTTCTGTGTATCCTGACTGACACTTGTCATGAGAAGATGATAGTAGGCAAAATGGGAGAAAAATTGCAAATGTGATGAGTCTAAAATGAGATCAGATTATGTGGTAGATTGGGGGAGAAATATAAGAATTGGAGATAGCCATGAACAATTTGTCTCTGAGTTTGAAGAAAGACAACATAATCATGATTAATTGTAAATTCACAATGAAACCATATAATGAGATTTTTTTAAGTCAGAAAGATGACCTCAAACACAGTATCAGAACTTATTTTTCTGTGCTGGAATGCACACCACACGTACACCCCTTCCCCCATCAACAACAACAAATAGAACTATATATATGAAACCAAGCAGAATCAGGACCTTACTGGACAGACGTAACTATCTGCAACCATCGAACTGCGCTGGCAAGAGTAGATGGGCTTGACACCTGGGAACCAGGACAAGAAAACCACCCCATGCAGACATCAACTTCGCTACAGAAATGTTGGAATGTTTAACTATGGTAAACTCCAGTTTTTCTGGACCAGAGCGTAGTGGAGAAAAAAAAATTTTTTTTAAGTAGGCCAAATTTTTCTTGAGTCTCCTCCTTCCTTTTTCTTTCTTTTCTTTTTGTCCCGTCGCCTTTGTCTTCAGAGAGTAACTGTTGGGATGGCAATTGGGTAGCTGCAGGGTCCAGGAGTCAATTCTCCTGCCCTACTCTGGTGGTAGTGGGTGGGACTCAGCCCAGACGTGGTTTTCCACAAGCAGATTTCTATGCTGTTTTCCTACACGTTCGCCAAGATAGACCGGAGGCCAAAAGCAGGCAGCAGCTGGGGAGCCGCCCCAAGCGACCTCCACCTGCTCGGAGTCGGAGCGCCCGGCAGCCCAGCAGCCAAACGACCCCCAGTGACCTCACCATGGTGCGTTTTAGCAGCTACTTTCTTTTTTTCAGCTTTTCGGTGCAGGGATGGGGAGGGTTCTGAAAAGAAGTCCAGTGCAGTAGGGAGAGGAGCTGCCAGGGATCTTTTGGGGGCATCCCAGAGAGAGACCCGGGATCCAGGGAGAAATTGCTACCAGAACGCTTGAATGGGGATCGGATTTGGGAGGCACGCGTCCCGCCCAGCCTGTTGAGCAGGTAGACAGGACAGAGCCCGCGTGTGAACGCTGCGGCCGCGTGTGCGGGGGGTGCACTCCCGCAAGGACCGACAGGTGCCACCGAGGGTCTCCGCCCCCGCCCCCGCCCCCGCCCCCCGCCTCCAGCCTCCGGCCCTGAGACCCACGGCTGTTTCTGCGTTCGCAGTGCGGATGTGCAAGGCGCGCCCCGGAGCTGCTGGAGATCCGGAAACGCAGTCCCCAGCTCTGCGAGGCCACCGGGTAAGTGGTCACTGCACACCCGCGCGAGTCGGGCTCCGCAGAGGGCCGGTCGCTTTCCTCGTGCCCCCGGCTTGGGTTCGTCCTCCTCCCTCTAAGCCCCACCCCGGGAAGCCTACTTGGTGCTCCCACCTGCCCGATCCCGGGTGGGCGTAGGGGGACCGGGGCCGGTTCCCACGCTGGGAAGGAGCGAGGGAACAAAGGAGACGGCCCCCACGAGCCCGGCTGAGGGCCCCGGGGGACCTACGACGCCCGAAGGACCAGGACTGACGCGGGTGGGCGCCGGAGGCTGAGCCAGTGCAGCGGGGCCGTGAGAACGCGCGGGGCGCGCCGGGGCCGCCGCTCTCCCACGGCCTGGGCGCCCCAGCGGCTCAGTCTGCCAGCCCCGCGCGGCGCCGGGCGCACGGGAGGGCGAGCTGGAGCGGCAAAGGGACCCCGGACCTTAGAAGCTGGGCGTTACTGCAACTTCGTCCCGCGGGCTCCTGCGTGGGTGAGCCGTTCGCCCTCCTCGAGAGCAAACAGCTACAGTCCAAGGATTGCTTATAGAAAGCTGCCGGGAAACTTGCAGTGGAGCTGCTCCAAGGGGCTCAACTGAAGAGTAAGTGTGTGTGTGTGTGTGTGTGTGTGTGTGTGTGTGTGTGAGAGAGAGAGAGAGAGAGAGAGAGAGAGAGAGAGAGAGAGAGAGAGAGGCGCGCCTGTGTTAATTACTGCAGGGCAGTCTAATTTCTGTTGTCCTTATGACTGCCCCCCTGGGGAAACAGTGCCCCAGGGGTCACCACCATCCCTGCCCCTCAGGAGGTCTGGTGCCTGCAGCCTGTAATCCATGGGCTGAGCAGCCTCGCTGTGACATTGGTGTAAGGAGCTAGGAAGCAATGGGGTCATGTGGTTTCCAGCTATGCATTCATGTGTCTTTTTCTTGCTCACTTGTTTTCACATCCATTCGATCCTTCATTTTGCACTTGATAAGCAGTTTACATCTTCTGAAATAAACCAGAAGGTTGTACCTTTCATATATATGTGTACATATATAAATATAAATGAAACTATATGTATATTAAATTAGAGCTTCATTTAGAACATATCGGTAGTGATTTTTCAGGGCTAGTTCTCTGATGGTGATTACTTTAAATATCTACATACTTATTAGAACTAGTCTGGGTAGGAAAATCGTTAACCCTCTGGATATATATATATATATATATATACACACACACACACACACATATATATATATGAAAATTTTGAAGCACTTGATGATAGATATAGACTTAATGTCTGTCTAATGATAGATATAGACTTAATGTTCATAGATACAATTAATCTGTTGCTTTTCATAATATGTTTATTTTTTCCTTCAGCTGTGGTATTTCAGGTACTATATTATGAAGAGTGGTCAAAACCATTAACAACGTAAAAACAATATGAATGTCTAAAATTCCAAAGCAAACCTTATTTGTCAAAAAGCTATATAACTTTACTACTTTTCGGAGGAGGTTGCCTGTGTGTCCGTGTTCCTTTCAGTTACCAAACAGCTAGTTCTGTGGCTGTGTTTTCTGTCCCTGAAATTGTATTCACCCATCTGAGTTGCTGCATTTTTAGGGAAATAGCTCAAAGCCCTCAGAGAGCCAAAGAGATCTGTGATTCCTAGAAAACAAGAACCACAAAGTTAAAAAATATATATAAGGTGCACTTTTTCTTGTCAAAACAACAGGCTTCCTACATAAAGCCTTCTGGCAGAAGAGCAGGAAAAATTCTAGAATAAGTAGTGTTACAATAATGAGACATGTCATTGAAAAAAGACCCACTTGTATGATTTTAAAAATGTCAGGTAGGAAACTTAGGTAGGTGCAAGTTATTTAATAGAAACGTATAAATGGGTATCTTCTGTTTCTTCTTGGACTGTAAGATCTCTTTCTTGTCTGGTGTATGACAAAGAAAATTGTATTTTTCTCTTTGAAATCCAACAAAAATATAAAGTACTTATACTTGCTGTGGTGTTTCATAGTGTATAAATGCAAAGAGCTCCTTAAAGGCCCTGTTTCTAGATGTCCAGGGAGAAAACAACTGGTCTAAGACAAATGTCATTTACAGAATGCGGAAGGGGATGTAAAAATATTCTACTTATACCTGGCAATGCCAAAGGAAAAAGAAATGTGGAAAATTTCAAATGCTTAGTACTAACTAATATTTCTTATAACTATAGTTTATTAAATTGATCTTGCTTTAAAGTGTTATTTTGAAACCTGTTTTAGTTAATATTACCTTGTACTAAAAACTAAAGAAGCAATAACTAAAATTAATTTATATTATGACTATGCCAATAAAACATTATCTGACTAAATGTTAACAATTTTGTCATAGACACTTTCAAGCAAAAAAAAAAAATGTTGATTTACCATTGCTTTTTTGATTTTTGTCTGAAACCATACAAGATAAATTAAATTTTCTATTTACATTTGTAGGCTGCATTCTCCAACCATTAATGTGAGTATAGGGAGGAGAATACTGACATTTTTACAACAACGGCTATATCCACAAAGTTTCTATTTAAACTTTTTCTGAAATAGATAAAAAAATCAAATTAGCCTTTAAAATTTATCTCTCCAGGTAAAGAGAAATGGAGATTTAAAGCAACATTTGAAAATTCCAAGCCAAAAAGTATGTTACTGATGGGATAAAGTTTTCGAGGAAATTATTTATTCAGAATATTTTCTGTATGTCAGATTTTTCAGAAAGTTTTTATGCTTTTCTTTTATCTGCTAGGATATATAACTTTTATAGTACTGATTTTCTGTCACTTAAATTATAAATATTTACCCAATCAACTTTTTTAAACATTACTGTTTATTGCTTTTCTGCATAGTTGTAGAAACTGATATTTTTTTAATTTTAAATTATCAATAATTTCAGTGCTTATTAATCTCTAGACCATCTAGATTTATTCAATAAGTATTTATTAGGTGCCTGTCCAATAGTTTTGTTTTGGATATCTTCATTTTGACCTGATAGAAGAAGGGGTTTTGGCAATTTTTAGGTCTTTAGATGAACGAATTTTATTGTCCATAGAGTAGTTGATTTAGTTTGGCTTGGAGTAATTTTTTGGCTATCCTGAATCATATTTGTTTCTATTTTTTTCAAACAGTTTGGCAGTTTCTGACCGATTCCATATTTTTTCTCTCTCTCCTGGTTTCAGACCAATAGGTTTTATCTTCTTATGGATAGAATTATTTGCAAGGAGGGAAGAGCTGTAGACTACATTATAAAACTTGAGGGTCTTTGGGTCATGGTGCATCCACGCTCCCCCCCCAATCCCCCCAGCCCTTACCATGAATATGTGATTCTCACTGCTCATAATTACTAATTTCACCAACCTGTAATGCCATTAATAATCTTTTATTAAAATGAATTCCCCTTTCAGAAAATCAAAGGCAACTCAAATTAGTTAGCTCACATACCACCTGTTTCTTCTCACAGTAGGAATTAGCGAGAGGCCAACAGAAGACAATGGCTTGGGGAGTGAACACCCTGGGGAGAGAAAGTTGGGGAGATCTAGGAAAACATCTTTTTAAAAATTTTTTATTTTTTTAATATATTTTTATTGATTTTTTTGCTGTATAACTTATAATTAATAGTAGTACATGTTTTCCTTTCCCCCTCCCCTTTATCCTCCCCCCAGCCTCCCCTACCCCCCAGCACATATCCCCACCCTCCCTCCTCCCCTCCCCAGTGTCTTTCATTCATTGTAGGAAAACATCTTAATCCTGAAATTATTTCCAGGTCTGACCTAACCTACATATTCCCTTTTGCTACGCTACGTTGCATTAAAAATACTTATTTAAGTGTCTATATCATACTGAACTCCAGCCTCCCACAGTATATTCATCATTGGACTCAGTGCCTGGCACAGAGTAAGTGTCTAATAAGTGTAATTGTGTGATCCTTGTAATTATTGAATTAAGCTTTTTTTATGCCTTGATCCTATAGATTGGTCTGTTTAAGAATGCAATTTAAAGAATGATACTCATTTTGCAATGACCCTACATGGAATATTATGGTTTTCTCTCAGATATGCCTTGCAGCCTATTCAGAGCTGCTTGTAAACTGTATTTCTCTCACCATTGCCCAATTACCCATTGTCTTTGTAAGTTTACAGCCTTCATTAATGTTATCTATCCTGTCCCCATTACCAATGTTTAATGACCTGAGCATTCCATTTTCCTTAGGAATCTAAAACAATGGAGGTTTTTCTTCACTTTAGTCAGCTGGGATTTTTCAGGACTTCATTGAACATCTGTGTGTTTGGCTTTCACAGGACCTTAACCTGCTGCCCTTCCCTTCAGGATTCCACTGGTATTTACCCATCTAGGCCTTCATGTCACTCAGAATGACCACAGCTGAAAAAGTTGAGAATCTCATATTCTCCTTCTGACCACAATTACCTGTCCTTCCAATAATTCCACTCACTGGCCGTTACCTGACACCATCATCTTCCATTATTTTTCCTTGGCTACCCTTAATCTTCTCACATTTCTCTTTTTACTTATCACAATAGTTTCGCAACGTCAACTCTGCTCTAACCCTCAAATCTCCAGCCCATAGAACCTGGTTCACTTTAACCTGATTCAGTTAAAGGGATGGTTAACAGTGCTAAGAATTTGTTTCTTTCGTAGATAATTTCATACCAAAATCTCTGTTACAGATTTTTTCAAAGTTTTCCAGTTCACTCAAATTATCCTTACTATTTTCTTAGCAGATAAAGTTATTTCTGAATTCATAGAGAATATGAAGATTAATTTAGGCAAACTATTTATCATGATTGATCTTCAATGTAGGAGGCATGTCTCTATTTCTTCTGTTCTTAGCCTAAGAATTCTTTTCTTATATTAAACTATATACTATTTGTCTCTATCAATTTATATCCCAATTTTTACTCCTTAGAATACCTATACAAAATGTTTTTATAGATGACAACTCTTCTAGTCCCTTTGGTAGTATTCAGTTCCTTCAACTCATCCTGAACTGGCAAGGTTTGAGAGTCACATTAGTCCTTTGCTCTCATACTACATTATTTAATTATGCATCTTTCTTGCTTCTTCTTGTGCAAATGTACTTCTCCACAATTGTACACTTGGCCACTGGGTTTGGGACTTTTAAAAATACTGCAATTAAACTTAACCTTTATCTTTAATTAGTCCATTGTTTTTGAAGGTCTAGCTGTTTTTGGATTCTGAGTCTATGATACAGATTAGCAATTCTTCCCAATGTAGAGGCCTTAACAGATTTGGTCAGGAAGTAATTAATAGCTTCTTCTGAGTAAATGTGTTGAATGCTGAAGTTAAAGGACTTTTGGCATGATCCTGGCCACCTTTCTCTTGCTTTTCAAGATTCCTTGAATTAGTCCTTTTTATAAGGCTGTTCCACCAGTTATGTAGTTCAGTAACCCTGTTTCCTCAGAGTTTGCATTCCTTTGTGTGGCCCAGGAGTATACTCTCACACACTTGGTCGAATTCCTTGCTGAAATGCATTTCCACTTTCTGCAGAATCGATATCAAGTAACCTTATTAAAACCAAGAGGAAATAACACGAGCTCGTAGGTAACGGCACTTCACATTTTGAGTGCTCACATTCCATAGTTTTAAGAATCTCTTGGGAATCATGTCTGGAATTAATGTCAAGCTCTCTGGGCTGGAATCTATCTTCTCTTTTGAAAATTGAGACAGTGGTTCTTTGTTCTCCGTCAACTATTCCATTCACTGTAGTAGTATCTGTAAAGATAATTTAAAATTTTCACTTACTATATCTACAGATGCTTTCAGTACTTTGCAGTATAATTTCTCCAAGTTAGTGAAATCAAACTCATTTAGATTATTTAATGTCCTGCTATATCTTGGGCTTTAAATTTTATAATTTTGTCTTACTTTTGCCAGCATGAATATTATTTTTGATGAAATAGAATAAGAATAGAGTATTATTATTTTAATTTCTTCATCTCCCCATCAGTGAACTATTTCTATATCTAATAAAAATGTCATTATCACCACTTTACCTAACAATATTAACAAGAAGGAAAAGAATATTCTTTTGAATTTGTAATTTTTGAAAGCTTAGCTTGTTTTATAGTTTTTGACACTCTTCTCAGAGGTCTATCACCTTTTTTGCTTCTCACAATGAAGTTTATAATGGATTATGCTTGTCACTGCCAGAGATACAAGTGAAGTTTACTGCATGGTTCCTGACTTGAGGGAATTTAAAGTCTGCATGTGGAGATAGAAAACCCAGAAATAGTCTCAGAATTATACATGTCAGCACTTAACACTCAGCTTAATATTTGTGGTGCAATTTTAATAACTGCTACACAACTTAAAAGAAGGGAGAGAATTCTGTAAGATGGAGATGTTGCAGAAGGCTTTCTAGATAGCATGGAGCACTTGAGATTTTAAAACAGGACCAAGGTGTTGGACTTTGCAGGACTTGTAGGGCTTAAATACAGAGAATAGTAGAAGAGTGTCTTCTAGACAGAGGAAAGGAGCATCACAGAAAGCAGGTGAATGTTGTGTGTGTGTGTGTATGAGAGAGAGAGAGAGAGAGAGAGAGAGAGAGAGAGAGAGAGAGAGAGAGACACCAAGGCATGGAAGGAGAAAGGGTAACACCAAGTCTTTTTAAGCCACAGCTTTGAATTATTTCTTTGTAGAAAATACTACTTCCCTTTCCTAGATTTTCTAGATTTTCTTTTCCTTTGCTAGATCTTTGAGAGGTCCATATATCCTTTAATTCTCTACTTCTCAGAAACTTTTCCTGACCTTCCAAGTCTCAATTGAGTGCCTTCTATGTTTTTCTTCAACTCCTTGTACTTCCCTATCACATTATTAAGCTCCACTACAATTGCTTGCTGAATTGTCTGTTTCCCCAGTAGCCTGATACTCCATGGGAGCAGGTATTATTTCTGTTCGGTTCTCATTCTGTTCACAGACAAGTAATAGAGGTGTTCAATGGATCATAAGCACTCAGTAAAAATGTGTGAGATGATATGGGCCTGCTTGGAGCAATGAGGTTATGCCGGAGAATATTTATAAAAAGATTGAAGGTAAAGAGGGATTAGATTACAACAAGACCAGAGTGGCAGGCTGACTCTGCTGTATTAGGTCATGTGGAACCATTTTGTTAATTAGATCTTCATAAATCATTTTCAAACTATCCAAAGTTAGACATGCATTTCTAGACTTAATGAGGAAATTTGTCTCCTTACCTTATATCAGGTGTTTCTATTTGTGAAATTGAGAAACCCTGTAATTTAAATACTGTGTATTTTTATTAGAGAAAATTTGTTATTTTACCAATCTGGTTTTATATGTATGCACTGAAATTGTTAGCTGCTTATTGTTCTCAATTTTCAACCAGTTTTGTATTCATGCTCTATTATAATTAATTAAGTGCATAGTTTATACATCATTAGTAAAACATAGGACAGGGAATTTCAGTGTTTAATTAAGTTGTGTATTTGTGAGTATAAAGTTCAATCAGTATAGCAACATTTTTGAAGTATTTAGAAGGTTACAAAGGTAACCTGAAGAGATTTAGATAAGACAATAACATCAATACTTACTAAATCAAGATTTAAAGCAAGGTAGATTAGATTAACATTATCCATTTGTAAATGTGATTAACAAAAGGTAGTCCTCCCAGTGAAAACTCTTCCGTTTAAAACACTTGTTTTAAAATATTTGTAGTCACTAAGTGTAAGTAACATTCTCTTTGTCCACTTCTACCACAAATAACAATTTAATATATCACAGCACTTATTTCTGTGGGTTCCCCCCAACCCCGTGATAGCTCCGTATAATAATATTCTTTTTCTTGTTGTTAATCTTCATCCAAGGATATTTTTTTCTATTGATTTTTAGAGAGTGGGAAGGAATGGTGGGGGAGGTGTGATAGAGGGAGAGAGAGGGAAACATCAATGTGAGAGAGAAACATCAATTGATTGCCTCTCTCACAAGTCTCAATTGTGACCAAGAAGACTGTTAAAGCAAAAGACTCTGTTCCTGCCTCAGATTTCACCTATCCAGAAATAGAGAAATTCTTTCCCTTCAATCCTCTCGATTTTGAGAGTTTCGACCTGCCTGAAGAACACCAGATCGCACAGCTCCCCTTGAATGGAGTGCCTCTCATGACTCTTGACGAGGAGAGGAAAGTTGAAGAGCTGTTACACCTGGGCTCCCTTCACCCCTGAAGGCGCCCTCTCTACCCTGGGAGTTCGATCCGCTCCAGTCTCCCTCAAGCCTTCTGTCGTCTCTGGATGTTGAATTGCCACCTGTTTGCTATGACTGAGAGATTAAGTTTCTTACTGCTTATAGTTTGTATGTATTAATAAAGACATTCTTCAACAGAATGTTACATGCCAACCCAGGTACATGCCCTTGACTGGGAATTCAACCCAAGATCCTTCAGAGCACAGGTCGATCCTCTAGCCACTTAGAAAACATCTGGCCAGGGCTGAGAATAATATTCTTAAGATGTTTGTGTGCCGTTTTATGCTAAAAGATATTTAGCATTGGTATGTAGGACAGCTGCGATATTTCTTGATCAAGACATTTCAATAGCCTGGTTTTTAGCTATTACAAATAACGTTGCCATGAACATTTATATACAAGTCTTGTTGGAATATAGTGCTTACCTTTCTCTTGGGTAAATCCCTAGGAATGGAATAGCTAACTGATATGATAGGATATATTTATTATCTTAAGAAACCACCAAACTATTTTCCAAAGTGATTGTATTTTCTTGCAGTCCTTCCAGCAGTGTCTGAGAATTTCAGTTATTCCACACCAGCACTAACTCTTGGCAGTGTCAAACTTTTAAATATTAGGTATTCTAGTGGATTTTTGCATCATGACTAGTAATATTGAACATCTAAAGAGTTATTTATTGGCTATTCATATATCTTCTTTAGTAATGTATCTGTTTAGATCTTTTGCCCATTTTTAAAAAATGTTTCTTTAGTGTTGAAAGTATTACAGATGTCCTTTTTCCCACTCCCCACATTGACCCCCCCCCCCCATTCCTTTCCCCTCACCCCACAATGGGACATGCTGGAGGTAACCAATCAATGATTCTCTCTCATTATTGATGTTTCTTTGTCTTTCTCTGAAACCAATAAAAACGTTAAAAAATAAAGTATGACTTAACTGTAGTTTCTCAATATAGGTGCTCAGATAGGTGTTTTTTTTTAAACCATTATAGCTATGATAATACAGTTTATAAAGCTAGTTCTCATTTTTAGGGTTAGAGTGGGAGTCTCTTGTGATTTTATACAACCTAATCAAAAGTGGAAGTCTCTATCTTTCACTTTTTTTGAGCTAACTTTGCAAACGGTGTAGTAAGTATTCTTGTTTAGAGAAAGCTACCAATAAACATCTCAAAATCTTTCTTTCAAACTTGCTGTTCCTCTTAATGTAGTCTTAAAGTAATCTTCACTCAATTACACTATAATATTTTCTCCATCATTTCTTACATTCTTCTTCTTTTACTCTATTATTATTGATATTTGTCTCATAAAAGTCACATGTTTTATCATTTAAAAGTCAAATGATATTTTCTCAGTCTCCTTGCTATAGACTGAATTGTGCCTCACCTCCAATTCGTATGTTTGTTGAATTCCTAATCCCCATGTGATGGTTTTTAGAGGCAGAGTTTTGGGAGATAACTAGGTTTAGATTCGATCATTAGTAGGGACCTTCATGATGGGATTAGTGCTCTTATAAGAAGACTAGAGGACCAGTGCATGAAATTCGTGCATGGGGGGGCAGGGAATATCCCTTAGCCCAGCCTGCACCCTCTCCAATCTGGGACCACTGGAGGGATGTCTGACTGCCCATTTAGACCCGATCCTGGTAGGATCGGGCCTAAAAGGGCAGTCAGATATCCTTCTCACAATCCAGGACTGCTGGCTCCAAACTGCTCACCTGCCTGCCTCCCTGATTGCCCCTAACTGCTTCTGTCTGCCAGTCTGATCACTTGCTAATCACTCCCCTGCCCCCAACTTCCATCCTCTGTCAGCCTGGTCACTCATAACTGCCCTCCCCTGCAGACTTGATCACCCCCAACTGCCCTCCCTTGCAGGCCTGGCCCCTCCCAACTGCCCTCCCCTTCTGGCCTGATTGCCCACAACTGCCCTCCCTTGCAGGGCTTGGAACCTCCCAACAGCCCTCTCCTACTGGCCATCTTGTAGCCATCTTTTGCCCACCTGAGGGCAGGATCTTTGACCACATGGGGGCAGCCCTCTTGTGTGTTGGAGTGATGGTCAATCTGCAAATTACTCTTTTATTAGATAGGATAAAGGCCTGGTGCATGGGTGGAGGCCACTGGTTTGCCCTGAAGTGTGTCCCAGATCAGGGTGGGGGTTCGCTTGGGGCAAGGGGCAGCCTGGGCAAGGGGCCTATGGAGGTTTGCAGGCTGGCCACGACTCCCCGTCCCCCTCAGCATCCCAAGTGGAGGTCTTGGTAGAGCCAAGCCTTCTGCTCGCTCCATGGGGGCAGCCATTTTTGTTTGAAACATTGTAGCCTAGAGTGGAGGCCCAGGCCGGCAATGGCAGGTGGAAAGCTTGGCTTCCTCTGTTGCCGGGGAAACCCAAGCCTCCCTCTTGCTCTCAGTGGTGGCAGCCATCTTGGTTGGGATTTATTTGCATGATCTGCTCTGGATTGGCTAGTGGGCGTGGCTGTGCATGTGGCTTTGTGGGTGTGGTGAAGGTATGGTCAAATTTGCATATTACTCTTTTATTATATAGATATACCAGAGAGCTTGTCTCTTTCTCTCTCTATGCCATGTAAGGATACAGTAAGGAGGTGGCCACCCGCACATCAGGAAAATAGACCTCATAGACCTCACAGAACTGGGCCATGCTGGACCCTGATCTTAGACTTCCAGCCTCCAGAACTATGGGAAAATGAATTTCTGCAGTTAAAGTCACCCAGTCTCTGGTATTTTGTTACGGTAGCCTAAGCTGACTTATACACTCCCTTACCCTCTTCAGACTCTCAACATATACTAGTTTTTGAATGTGTCCTCTTCTGTTTACATTCTCATCATTTTTATCTGATAGCTGCTTCTCTATGTTAGTTATAACATCTTCCTCCAGTTCTTAAATATGAATTTTCCCCATAGTACTAAATTTGGCCATCTTCTCAGTCTCCAGTTAGCCCCTTGACATTGAACAGATTGAAATAAACTAAAATAAACTCCAGCCTTTAATGGATTCCTCTATATGGAGGACCACAAATTCATATTATTAGTCTGCTAAACACTCCTTAATTCAAGACTTCAATTTTCAAATGCATCCCTACCTAGTTGCCCTACTAACAGTTTAAGATCCTTGTATATAAAAACAAAATTCCACATTCCTTCTCTCAAGCCTACATTCTTTGCCTCTTTCTGTTAAAGTCACCATTATCCTTCCAGACAAACCTCAGAGTCATCTTGCTCCTCAGATCTAGTCTGTTGCCACATGATGACAACATTAATTTTATAGTATCTCCACCATCCATCCTTTCCTGCTTCTTACCACCACTTCCTTCATTCCTTGAATTAACTTACACCATTCTTTCTCTATGGCATGCCCCTTTGCTAATATTTTTATGCCCAAACTGTAGACATTTAATAAAATGAGTTCAAATTCCATACATTACAAGGAAGTTTCCCTAATCAGCCTTTTGCTGTCCCAGCCTAAAAACATTTATTATAAACACCATTAATTCTCAATCTCTACTTAATCTCCACTTTTTATTTTAGCCTTTTAAGAATATATGTATACCTGATATAATTATATACATACCAGACTTTGAAGAAAGCAGAGAGAAATATCTTTATTCTCTTTAGCAAGTATTGATTGAGTTATAAATGAATTTATTAATGACTCATTATAATATTTTTTCAGAAAGCAAAGACATTTTATAGGTTCCAAAATAGCCTCATTGTACTTGCATTGTGTAGGTGTGGGGGTTTTTTTTTGCCTTTGTTTTGTCCTATGTATATTAGTAGCCTAATAGTATATTTTATTGATATTAATTAATATATATTAAATGTCCAATAATACTGTGCTCAGTGCTTCTGATAAAGCAAATATCTATAGGAAGAATGTGTGGTTTTTCATTCAAGCTAATTTCACAGTGAAGTGGAAAGGAGGATAGTAATAACATGAGCATTTTTGCTTTCTTTGGCAGATGTGAGTGAACTTCATAAATTTCTATGTAGAGTAAGATTTCTCCCTTCCAAAAAAATTAATAAATAAATAAAATAGTAAAATAACTGGTAAAAATAATGTGAACAGATAAATAGCTAATAACATAATAAAATGGAAAAGGGGAATATATAGGGAAACTTTTGAAACATTTTTTTTCAAGTTTTGTTTCAATTGCATATATGTATTTGTGTCTGCACATACCACAATATAAGGGGGATAGAGGAAAAAAATTAAATAAATTTGATAACAAAAAGTAAGCTGTCTATACCTTTTCCATGTTTATACCAGATGACTTCAAGCCAGCAGTTCTATCTTTCAATTTCAGCATAAAATAACTTACTGGAAGTCCAAAGTTGGATATATTGTCATCTGAATTGGCTAGTTAGACTAAGGCTGAAAACATGCCTAACTTTCAATTAAGTAGTGAAGACAGAAGAATGTCTCTGTAGAAAATATGGTTTGAAAATTGGAAGCTTCTTGAGAAAGTTAACTTCTTGAGAAAGTACCAAAAGTGATGAGAAACCACCATGAAAAAGAGTGTGGGAAATATTTTAGAAATTGTAGATAGCCAAATAATTTTATAGTGTGTATTAATATTAATGTGAAATGTAGATAAGCCATAAGCCTTTAGTGGGACTAAGATGAATGATTTACGATAACTCTCAAGTGATTAAGTGTGGAACTTGAATTAAAAGTACTGTTACTTTTTTCTCAAAGGTGTAGCTGTAATTGTTGGGGATCCACAAAAGGAGGAGGGCTTCTCTGTATTTCAGTTGAGGGGATGATCAGACTTCACTGATGTGAACTCTGGTCTCCCAGTGAAACTGCACGAATCTTGTCTGATCTCTATACCTCACAAGCTTTGGGATTTGGGCCAAATCACTAAAATATGGACTCATGTCATCTGCAAGTGGAAACTATTGCAATACATAATCTTATATAACTACTAGTTCTAAACTTCTAATCTTGGAATGTCTGTGTCTTTAGGTAAACTTTTATATAAGAGATACAGAAACCAATAAGAAAAATTGGTTGGGATAACGGTGAACTGGAATATTTCTTTTCACTTTCCTTGTTTTCAAACAATCAGAGAGGCGGGAAGGCATTAATAGAATATGGTTGTGGTTTGGAGTTTAATGGGAAAGACCTCAGCACAGCATGAACTTTGTGAGTAACCAAATATATACCTGCAAAGCACAGGTTCAGAAGCCCACTGCCTCTGGTTATTTCAGGGGTTTTTGGGAGCTGTGTGGCAGAATACAAGAGGGCATGTTCCAGTGAAACTTTAATTGTGGAAATTTGAATATTATCTAGTATTCATGTATCCTGAAATATTCTTCTTTTGATTTTTATTCAACCATTTCATTATGTAAAGGCCATTCATAGCTCAAGGGCTGGACAAAAACAGGTTGGATTTGGCCTACAAGCCATGGTTTCAGACTTTGCTTTCAAGGGTCCTGAGTGTCTGGTGTTCTCCTCAATGGTGGGTTAGTTAGCCTTGTGTGACCCCCCCAGTCCCAATGCAGGTATCTCCTCCACAGCCTGAGCCTCCCCTGACATATTAGTTCCTCTTCTCCTTGCTTTTCTCCCTGTTGGTTGCTGTGTGGCCATGCTTACAGTTCTTGATTAATTTGTTCTTGATTAAGTTGGATAAGGTTTTATCTCCTGCATTACAGAAATACACAGTATTTATCTGAGAATAGATACAAACAAAATGGCTTATTTATAGGGTAAGAAGGAATTATATTTCTCCCCTAACTCCTTTCATACCATCTATATAGTTCTCCTTTTACTTTGATGGGGAAAATAAGACATTTTTTGGGGGGTTAGCAATCTGAATCTGTGCCAGTAACCTAATGTGCATTCTTTTTAGCCTATAGTCTAGTCACTGCTCCTTCCTTAGTTATCTGGTCTTGCAAGTCCTGTTTACCTAAATACTCCTATTTTACAGAGGCCATAAACCATGAACAATACACAACCTCCAGAGTGGATTATTAGCACTGGCACCAGGCCAGGCTTTTAGGTATGGTCTCATGACCCCATCCCAACACACAGGGCTTTTTGCAAAGCCCCAAAAGGTCTAGAAGTCTATCCATATTTGGGGAACAAAGACACCAAAAGGGTATAAAGAGAAAGCTTCCTCCATATTGGTTTGCTCAGGATTTGGAGAGAAACAGTCTCCCCTGAGTCATTGTACTAGTATATGAGAAACATCTGAAAATAAATGATTTTTTTCTTGGTCTTTAAGTACTCCTGTGTATTTTTTGGTCGCCTCGTAAATTCTGTAACAACTTCTTCTGTAATAAGTATATTTTCAGTAAATATAGTTTTAAATGACTAAGTCTCTGGAAGGAACTATTACAGCACTCTAATATGAAGGGAATTACTGAAGTATCTACAGGAAATAGTTTTATAGAGTTCAGGAAAAAAATATTGAAACATTTATCTGATTTCCTCATGACCTCTCATAGTGGTAATGCTATTTAATTTGAAGAGATGCCAACTGCATATATTCAAATTTTAGTAATTATGACACTCAATCTTTAAAAACGTAGATATTTAGGATTTATAATCTCAAAGATTTTGCTCTTGCTCTTTAAACTAATTAGTGTTATAAAACATTCTGTATACATTTTGAAATAAAAACTGAGAATCACAAAATGCTAATTCTTAGAGGTAAGATCTCCCTGCTATAAAGTATACTAAACTTTGCTGTTACCTCAAAGATCTTACAGAACTGATCCCGAAGTCCAATAAAAAAGATTGTGGATCACATTCACCTTATTTTAAATGAAGAATTAATACAGTTTATTACACATTAAAGGCCCAGTGCATGAAATTTGTGCATGAGGGTGGGATACGGGGGAAGGTCCCCTCAGCCCAGCCTGCACCCTCTCCAAACCAGGATCCCTCTCACAATCTTGGACTGCTGGCTGGTTGCCACTAACTGTCCCCCCTGGCTGCCTGCCTGGTTGCCTCTAACTGTCCCTCCTGCCAGCCTGATCACCCCTCACTGCCTTTGTGTGCCAGTCTGGTTGCCCTTAACTGCCTCCCTTGCCAGCCTGGTTACCCCTAACTGCCCCCCTGCCAGTTTAGTCACCCCTCACAGCCCTCCCCACCAGCCTAATTGCCCCCAACTGCCCCCTTGCCAGCCTTGTTGCCCTCAACTACACACCCCTGCCAGTCTGGTTGCTTCTTATTGCCCCCACCCTCGCTGGCCTGGTCACCCCCAACTGCCCCCCTGCTAGCCAGGTTGTCCCTCTCTGGCCTGGTTGCCCCACACAGCCTGCTGTTCAGTCATTTGATCATCCCTCACCAACCCCCCTGCCAGCTTGGTTGCCCACGCAGCCTGTTTGTTCAGTTGTTTGGTCCTCCCTCGGGCCAGCCCTGGGCAAGTAGGCAGCCGCCATCCGAGGCTTGCCTGCACCTTGGGTAGCTGGGGTGCTGAGGAGACTAAGCGCCATCATCTTGTGGCTGTGGGAACTGCCATCTTTGAGGGTGTGATGGTCAATTAGAATATTCCCTCTTTATTAGATAGGATAATTTATGTCCCTTACTGTAGCTTTAGTGAGGAGGTTGTCATCAGGATAGGGGGTATTCCTGGTGTGTTGGGTCCCTGGAGGTGAGGCTGTCATCACTTTTAGAGTTAACATCTTTGTTTTTGCGGGGGTTACCAGTATTGTTACAAAATTTAGGATCAACACCCTTTTCTCTTTTTGAAGATAGGAGGAAGTGCCTTATACTTGCATACATATACAATCCTTGGGAAGGTGAATATTCTGTAATATAAATTGGAGCCTGCTTTCTCTTGTCTGAGCTTTGTAAGAGAAGAAACTGTTTTCCAAAAGGCTATTTTATCAGGAGAGCTAGAATAGGCCATCTCCCACAAGATATTACGTAATCCTGAAAACCCCTAATCGGATCCTAGTTATGATTCAATAACCAAAGCCAAAGCCATGGGAATACATTATGGACTATTTTGAGTGTTTTGCATGCCCTGAGAGCTTTCCTTGGCTGTAGTATTGAGAAATAAAGTCAGAAGAATGTATCCTCCCTTTTCTTCAGCCCCCAGGTCTAGTCAGTAGCCAAGTCCTGTGGAGTGCCTCCCTGAAATACTTCTGGAATTGGTCTACTTTTTTCATTCTCCCAGGGTCACTCCTAGAACAACCCAGATCAACCTCCTATCCAACTCTGGACTGTTTCTCAGCCTGTGTCCCAAATAACATTTTAAAAATCCATTCTAATCTATTCACGTTCTCACTTCTCAGTCATTGTGTTGATTGCTCTTAGAATAATAGAGTTTTACTTTGACTAACATGGTTTATAGAGCCCCCCCGAATCCTGACCTCTTCCTGTTTCATCTCTCACCGCCCCACCTTGTTCTCCTGACCCCGTGTTTCAGCCAGGCTGGCATTATTTTAGTTCCTAGAACATGACTAGGGCTGTCTTGGCCTCCAAGCCTGCTGTTTTCTCTGTATCTCTTGTTACCTGGCTCAGAGTCACAGCTCAGCTCAGAATTCTTTCTCCTGGGACCCAAGCCTTGATTTGCCCTCATAGAGTGCTTATGTGTCTGCCTTTCTCATAGCACTTGTCACACCTTGAGACTGATGTGTATGAAATAGTTTCCCCGCAGCACTGAACACTCCATGAGGACAGGTAATATGCTTTACTCACTGCTCTGTCCCTGCATCTAGAAGAATGCCTGACACATAGTAGCCACCCATAAATATTTGTTGAATAGAGTGAAAAGTGAATGAAGGAATGAAGTAGAAGGCAATCCAGGGTATCAAAGACTCTGTGGGAGTGGAGATTATGAAAAGGAAGATGCAAATGGCATGAAGAATTCAACTATTAAGAGACAAAAGATCCTTGAGGTTTAACTTTCAGCAGCTTATTGTTGAGGTTAGCTAGGAGGGTTTCAGTAACATAGAGGACACAAAAGCCAGAGAGTTAGAAATTTAGGAATAAATGTTATTTAAGGAAGTGAGCACAGCACATAACATAAGTGTGACTATAAGGGGAGCCAAGATAATGGTAAAACTAGGGAGGAATGATGGCCTGAAGAGTCAGTCATTTGCTTGTCTTTTTTCTTAACTTAGTACTGGTAAGACTTGGTCATTCTCGCCAGCTTATCTACTGCATTGTTCTGCTTTCCTTATATATCACAGGGGAAAGTTCTAGAAATATTTCCTATTGCAAAGTGAAATGAAACACTTTTAAATGCCTGGTTTATTTAATTTTTTTTTCAATTTTGAAAGAATTAAAATTTTTTAGATTTCAGTCTGCCTAAAAAGTAAGATGCGTTCTTGACATTTGTTTATGAACATGGTTGCTATAGTTTGTATGGAGTATGCAAACTTTATCCTTATTAAGGCCCTTTGTTTTGAAGTTTTTAGTTCCTTTCAGCATGTTTTCAGTTCCTTTCAGCTACTCTTAAAAATCTGGACCTTGGAATTTCATCTTAAAACACTTATATCTCTTTTTTTAAACTGACTTTAGAGCAAGAAAGAAAGGCAGAGAGTGAGAGAAACATTGATTTGTTGTTACATTTATTTATGCATTAATTGGTTGATTCTTGTATGTGCCCAGTCCACTAACCAACTTAACTCCCCAGCCAGGGTCTCTTATATATCTTTAACCACAGATTTTTGCATGACTAGGTGCTAGGTCTGACATTGATCATTGGATATATGGAGATCTAGTTCTTAGGTTATACACACACACACACACACACACACACACACACACACACACACACACCATTTCTAATTTAAGATCTGCTCTGGTAAAAAAAGGCTTTGTGTATCAGAGAGTACCTATGGGATGCTTTTCTCTGGTCATTTTACTTGTATAAAAATATTTTTATGTTCTTAATTAGCTCTGAGAGATGAAACGATGAAGAGGCCCCTTATCTGAACAGTAAGACATCTTGGTTATTAATATGAGTCCAATAGCTGGACCATTATCCTCACCACAGTAGTTAATCACTTACTAGAAAGAAAGAGAGAGCATTCAGTATATTTGGAGGCTGTTTAATCATCAACTTTGGGAATGGCAAATATTTCTCTGAATTTCTGAGAACACACAGGGCCACTGTTTGCCAAGCCTTTGCCACCAATTTTATTACTAAAATTGACGTGCTTTTTCCTTAACAGGTTGCTCTCATTTTTATCACAAGCTATGTATTAAGTTGCATGTAACCAAGTCATTTGTGAAGTTACCACTATGTTACATGTAAAAAACATCACCGGTTGGGTTGAGGAACTTGTTCTGTCTTCCTGGCAGGAAAATATAAGACAAACATAGGTTTCCAAGGTATCAGCACTGCGTGCATCTGTTTCACAGTGTAATTTCATCAGTTGAACAGATGAAGAATGCTAATTAGTTTGTTTATACGTTTGTGATTTAATGAGACTAAACACTTAACAGATCTTGAAGTACGTACAATTTGTTTCCTGTTGCTGTTTTTAGTTTAATTAAAAACAGTGTTAGGCACATTTTCTGGAAGTTATAGAACTGTGTGTTAGGGGAGAATCTCAAGGAAGGATGGGTAGTCAGTTGTATCCTGCCACAGTGAGATCGAATAGGAAGATGAGAATTAAAATATTGAGTTTCAGGGCTTGTTAATGAGAAGATTAAGCTAATGAAAAACCTTATCATAAATGACATTATAGTAAACTCCTAAATCCAGTATTAAAGTTCTAATGTGCTCCAGAATAACTTATTTTAAGGAGTAGTTATATACCTTCATTACATTCAACCTATAATCAGAATTCTACTTTTTATCACTTTGCCTTTTATTTGAATACCCTCAAAAAATTCTAATGTTTTTCCTCTAATTTTTTCTTCTTGTGATTGTTGTAGTTACATCAAAATATAACTGAAATCATGGCATTCAGTTACTATAGCTCTTCTTCCTAAAAAGTAATACAAAATAATGTTGTTATGCTTATTATAAATCAATATTTAATACCATCTAGAATAACCTCCTTTATTACTTTCATGTTGTGCAAAACTGGATCTGCAAAGGTTGTTATATTTTGGGAGATGAGTAAGTAACTTGTCCTATAGTCAAACTTATATTTGAATTAAAATGCTTCAATTAACTTGTTCAGCTTTTTACACTCAGGGGTTAGAAAACTACAGCCTGTATAGCAAATCTACGGCCTGTTTTTGCAAATAAAGTTTTATTGAAGGACATCTATGTTGATTCCTTTGCAGCTATGGCCTTCATACAAAAATGACAGAACTGAGTCAATGACAGAGACCTACTTTCTGGCCCTTTACAGAAAGGCCTGCTGACCACAGATCTAAACCCTACATGAGGATAGGAAGTAGTAAATAGTAGTAGAGTTATGCTGATATGCTTTAAATCCTGAGAAACAAAGATTTGTGGAACTGAGTCTTCCAAGGAATGCAGTTGAGAGCTTTAAATGTTTAGGTCTTTCAGAATCTAAGTAACTATTCCACCTATTGCCAAAATGCCTTTGAGACATTAGCCCACTGAGATAGCTTCCTATTCTCTTCTGGCAGAATATGTTTTTTGCTCCTGAATATATAGGATCTTCCTTATATCTTCTTAAAGATTCATAAATTGCATATGATCACAGATTTGGGGTATGATTTTAAGTAATAGAGAATACTGGCAGCTTCTTCTGGCCTGTCAGCATCCATCATCTTCACCTACTTAATATCCATGAGACCCCAAAGGTTGTCAGATGGTGAATTTAGGTTTCCTATTTGTGTCACTTCAGAAAATGAATTGTCCATTGCTCTAAAAGTATTAGATAACTCAACTGTGACAAATTTAAAGCTATTGCTTACGCATATTAAGAATATATTTAAGAGCATTAAGACACATAGGAAAGAAAAGAAAAGAACTGAACTTTAGTTCTTAAGACAGAAGTGTAAGGCTCTATCCTGGATAATTCAAATACCACCAGCCAATGAAAAGGAGAATTATGTTCTTGTTGGCGCTTTAATATAAACTTCTAAGCCACCTTTAAGATAAACTAATCCTAGTTTCTAAATTAAGCCTTATTATTTAGAAACTAGTATAATTTGTGCTTGAGTTAATAGAAAATGCATGGGCTCTGGAGTGAGATGGACCTACATTTGAACTCGAGCTGCATCACTTTCTAGCATTTCAAACTAAAGTAAATGACCTAAACTGTCAAGCATCTGGCTCATTGGGAATAAGAATGTTTGTGCCATATGGTTGCTATGAGGATCAAACGACTTTTGTGAGGCTTATATGTAAGTACAGAGTTCCCAGGCATATAGAAGGGGGTGAGTAAACATTGGTTCTTTCCCACTCTTTTTTGTGTTTTTTTATTTTCCAAGAATGATAAATCCAGTTAATCAAGATCATTAGAATTGTTGAAAAGCTGAACTTACAACCAGTGTTTCCATTCTGAAAACATATATTCAATGTTTTAGATCTGAAAAAAAATATGTACTTAGGCATCAAGAATATATATTTGGGTATGTTTTGGGAGATATTAGTTTACGCCATTCTGATTTATCAGAAATGACAGCATAGTGAGAATGTAGTAGTATGAGCACTAATAAAACATACATTTAGATTTGGGTTCTGTCTAAAACCATACTGTTCCACCAATACAGAATCAAATTAGCCCAAAAAAGTTATAAAAATGGACACCAGTAGTTTGTGTTAATAAGGACACTTTGGAAAAAATTATGTTCCATTTGAAAAAGATTAAAAGCAAGTGTTTTACTAGTATATTAAAATGCACACATATTATAAATCTTTGCACAAATGTTCCATCCATTATATAATTGACATTCCCACCAGAATATTTTTTTTTACTTGAAAAATGCAATATGACTATGTGGTCTTTGCTTTGTCACACCTGTCTTTTTCTGTTTTCATACGTGTGTTAAATCACTCGCTCTCTGTTCTGACTTTCTACCGCCCATAGACATTCCCATCACCACTGTCCTTGATCTGATCGTGGCTTCCATTTGTCAGTCCCACATAAGACGAGCAGCTCACCAGGACGAGATCCATAGCAGGGTGAGGCCACTGGCACCATGTTCTGTACGAAGCTGAAGGATCTCAAGATCACAGGGGAGTGTCCTTTCTCCTTACTGGCACCAGGACAGGTTCCTAAAGAGCCAGCAGAAGAGGTGGCAGCAAGTGCAGAGAGCTGCCCAGCCACCCTGCCCATCTGTCAGGACACCCCTGAGAAGAAAGTGCAAGAAAGTCTCCCTCAAAGAAAGACCAGTCGGAGCCGAGTCTACCTTCACACTTTGGCAGAGAGCATTTGCAAACTGATTTTCCCTGAGGTGAGTGCTTGCCCTGTTCAGGATTTTACTGATGTTTTAAAAATTGTAAAATAATGGTTTTCTAAGGAAAATGCAAACACTTGCTTTCTCACTCTCAAGTCTCTGATAGATGTTTCCTGGAAACAAAGAATAGCATTCCTTTAAAGCAATCATCATCTTAAATTGTGTTTTTCTTAAAATGTTTAACATCTTGAATTCTTTTTGAAAGGATCTTGCACTCTGACAAGCTTTTGAGCAACTGCTTAGTCCTTTAGCACCAGCTTTCTTATTTGTAAAATGGAAACAATATCATTCTCTACATTCTAGTGTTTTAATGTACATGAAGTGAACTGATCCTTACCTCTTCCCATACCAAAAATAACCAGTAGTTGTCAACTATTATTTTCAAATCAAATTCCTTGAGGAATAGCTTCTTTTCTGTCATGTTTTCTTCTTCTAAATCCAAAGAGTAAGATATATCCCCTGATAATTTATTGAGGCGGGAACATCTCCCTTTTCTTGCTGTGTCTGAGTCTGAAATCTTTGCTCAGGCCAGGCTGGACCAGGTCCTTTGTGTCAGAGTTGTTAGTTCAGACACGTCTTGAAATAGCTCTGTGAGCTGCACAGCCTAATATCATTTTGAGATACGGAGCATCTTCTGTTAATCTATCGGTAACAGAACACTGGGAATGGATCATATACCTCATTAGGTCAAATATCTTAGGAATAGAAGAGGCATGTAGAGAGTGCCTCTCCCCCTTCAGGGCTAAAGAGAATAGCGGCTGAAAGTCTCCATATCTTTTTCCTTCCATCTGTGTTCAGTTTTATAGAAACTCACATAACCTCTGAGATCAGAGATTGATAGAATTAGACTGCAGCTATCATAATTCACTGTTAATTTTTAATTGACTCAACAACAAAGCATTGAAGAACCACATACTTGCTGACTTTTAGAAGTAAAAGGAATTTCAGAGGTAATCACCAAGGACTAGGGCAGCTAAGTAATTTGATCAAAGTCACACAGATTTTGAAGGCTAGAGCAGTTTCTGCTGTCAAACAATATGGGCTCCAGTGAGTGAGAAAGAAGATATTTGAATTGGAGCTTGAATTAAAATTAGTTTAAAATTAGAGGGACTAATTTTGAATATAATATCATCACAAAAATACTTTGATTAATAGCCTTTGAAATAGAAATATTTAGTTTTCTTATCCTACTCTAGTCACTAGACAACCAGCTTTGGCTGGGAAGAGGGACATAGCCCTTGGCAGGGAGTTGGTTGGCATCCCAGTCTGGGGAGTGGTTGGTATTCTCATTTTCAAGGACAGAGTAAGGTGCCTAAAGGAGGAACAGATGGAGATGATGGGGATGACAGGGAAGCTGGAGAGTCTCCATGCTTCTCCTGAGTCTTGTCATTGCCATGTTGGCTTTATTATTTTGTCTGATAGATTTTGACTTTCTAAAGTAGAAGTCACCCACATGCTAAAACATTGCAAATATCAATATAAATGATATTTTTTCTGTACTTTTTGCTTTGTTTATAGTAATCTCTGTTGTTTGAAAACTCACAGAAGTAGTCATTAAGATTTGACCATATTGTTAGGTAGTAGATGGAAAGGCAAGGCTATAAGAATTCTAAGGGGCAGAAGGGACACAGTTAGTGTTATTCACTAGAACTCCTCTCTGACAATTGCGGTCATTTGCCTTATAATAGTAAATGGCCTAATGTTGGATACATTTGGACTGAGTAATAATAACATAGACTATACCACTAGCTGCCCAAACATCTGCATATCTCTAATTAAATAGAATTAAAAAAATTTTTAAAGTAGACATTTAATTCTTCTACTGTTTGGATAACAATTCTATCTGTTAACCAAAGGAAGAGATTCAAAATACAATTGGACAGACTATAGTTCTCATTTTAGATAATCAGACTTCATTACTCAATTTGGTTTTATGGCTGGAGTAACTATTAAAATATATAAACCTACCAGCCTTTCTTTCATCCTGAGGCAGAGCTATATATCCTCCCTCTCTTTATCGGAACAGTCAGAGAAGCTGTTCTACATTGTACATTTACGTTTTCTTTTCTTTCCAGCACTTGCATTTTTTTCTAATAAATTTCACATCTTTCCGAAGCTCTATGATGCAAGTCTCTCTCGTGACTTATTTTATTAAAACAGAAGCTTGGTCTATTTTGCTGAACTTCACTGCCTCCCTTAACCAGTGGAAACTCTAAGTGAGATATAAATAGTGCTTAAGGAGAAAGGAATTTCCCAACTTGGAACAGAGCCAGAAAATTCTTCACTTTCTTCTGGTAAACTACAGAAAGAACCAGAGGTTATGTATACCCATGTCGATACATATGATTTTTACATGCTCTGTAAAAAAAAAAAATTGGCAGTTCTGTTTACCAAAACTCTCCTTCCCCTTATTAACCAGAGACAACAAGCTGTTAAGAAAGATTGAGAGCCAAGTATTTAAAAAGTATGGAGGCTTATATGCAATATCTTGAAGTATAGGAAAATTCATGAAATCAATAAAAGAGAGTAAACTTATACGTGTTTGGTGAAGATAATTAGTTCAAAGAAAGGAAATAGTACAAATTAGGGGAAATCCAAGATTTGTTTCAAATCAGTTATCAACTGGTCTTGGTAACAGATTGGATTTAAGGAATAAAAGAAAGGGAGAGACAGATAATGCTAGAGTTTTGTAGATCTGGTGGTGTAAATGATACATGAAATATAAATATGCGTGTGGATTAAGGGAGTCACTGGCATGGTGGGTGTGGAATTTGTGACAGGAACAGTGGTTGGCTAGGCTTGAGCCACACTGACATATTGGTAACACATCTCAAGGGGTTTCCTCACCCAGAGGGAATGATACCCAGAATTCCTTCATGGAAGACCTGACTTTGCCAAACTGGAGTCTTCTATTTGTATTCCAACTCACCTAACCTTGGTCTGTGGCTGTCACTGAAACCACCCAAACCCTTGCAAAGCCTGAGGCCCACAAACTCACATTCAAACTCAAATTAGTCTGAGCTCATTGTTTCTTCCCGAGTTTGAAAAACCCATGGAAAATCAGTCCCACTTTCCAAAGTGTAAATTCATGTCAGTTATCATTACAGTGATAACATAGCTGCTTCTTCACAAGAAACTTTCAGGGAGAAGGATTAAAATACATGATCAAGTAAATTATTTAAGGGAATGTTTACAACTTTTCTTTTTAATTTTCAGTTTGAGCTGCTGAACTTTGCACTTCAGAGGACACTGGCAAAACACAAAATCAAAGAAAGCAGGTAAATTGAGCTGGGTTTTTTTTTTTTTTTATGTGAACTTCTTATTACCATTTCTGAGGCCACTACTAATAGCCAACACTTGCTGAATGTATCAACGTATTTTAAATAGCTACACTATGCCAAAAAATGGACTGTTTCAGCTGCTACTAATCCGAAAATAAGTGCATTTTCACATGTTATGCATCACTAAGCTCAAGTTTATGTAAAATGTTTAGGATTTTCTAGGGTTTTAGGAAAAGGCAGAACTGAGTTTCCCAGATGGGTTTTTCAGAGCCCTTGATTTTAACGTTGCTACACACCGTTGCTTTGAACAAGCTCCCATAGGCCTCTTCTTTCATACTAAGGGTAATTTCTGAAATATTTAACAGGTCAGGCATGAATACCAAACACTCAGTGCACACTCCTTGGCTGAAGAATACTGCTAAAAGGTCGAAGCAGGGTTCCAGTGCTCCTTCTGTCCCCACTTCTCTCTCCCTGCAGATTAGACTTTAGGTGCTGCATCAAGAGGAAATGAAATGGAGGAAAGATGGGGGGAGGGAGAGGAGTGGATTCATGGGCCTTGGGGCAGCAGCTATTAATCCTTGGGGAAATTTTCAGAATTTTTATAACTAGTATGGTTATTCTGGTGTGCACTGGCTAAATATCAGTTCTGTTTATACTTCTTTTCTTGTACTGTGTCTTTGAAATTTTATTTAAGCTAGCTTTCTATAGAGGCTTAATTTATAATAAGCTAGCTTTCTTTCTGTAGAGGCTTAAAAGATAAGGTGATTTAAAAAATAATCTGATTTATATAGTTAATTTTTCAACTATATCTTGGCTCAGTCACTGCTGGTGGATAATTTGACTTGGCCTTGTTTTCAATCCCCTGAAATGCCAAGGATTATTCAATCTGCCGATGGTAGAATAAATACTTGAGTTCAAGTTTGCAGAGTTGAACATTGAAATTTTGCAAACCAATACCATTATCAGAGATATTTTATAACTTCATTCATCTCTCTGCTACTCATAATCTGTTCTGTGGATTATCTACGCTTAATTTTCCTTGCTGACTAACTGGTCCAGGACTGTAGGCAGCAGGCTGCCAAGAGGTCCCTGACAGATCCAGAGGAGAGAGAGTGAATTCGTGTGTCTGACAGAAGCTTTGTTTACAGGAGTGATATGCAAAGTATTCCAGAGCCCCTGACCTTGATTCTCAGTCAGGCTGATAAGATAGCCACAAGTCATCCTAGCTGTGCTACTGTGTCTGTCTGCGAGACCTTGGCAGCCAGTTTACACAAAATTTATTCTCAGTGCTTTGTGTTCTGAATGTTCCTAAGCTAGAGGCAGACATTCCTTCAGGATGCGTTCCCAGCAGTAAATCTCTTTTAAAGATCTCAAAACTAAAATAAATAAATAAATAAAAATAAATATTTTATTTGCAAATCTTGAAAAATCTTTAACCACTTGTCTGACTTTTTATAGAGCTGATCTTACTTTTAAGTTGTTCTAGTGATAATTATTCAATTGTTGAAATAAGTTGAGCCTCTTTCCTCCCCTCCCCCTCCTTTTTTTTTTATAACAAGAGTGCCTGCTGATATGCCAACTGCCTTCTCTCTGCTTTGCCTTTTAAAATTGTTGCATATGCTGTTTTTGTCTGGGTCTCTCACCTTCACCACCATCTTTCTGGCAAGGCAACTGCTTTTTCTGCTGCTCTCATTTTGCCAACTGCTGAACACACCTGACTCCCTCCCTTTTGCAGACTGCTGCTTCTCCTATGTGACCTGAAAAGCAAAACACCAATATATTAAATAATAAACTGTCCCTCAGCGGAGTGAGTGCTGGAGCTCCCTGCCCACCACCATCTGTTTTTAAGTGAATGAGTTTTAGTAGAACCATTCTGATATCTCCCTGGGGTGGTTTCACACAGAGCTTTTGTTTTGTTAATTTCTTTAGGACCTGTTGTTCACGTCATCATATGTATGAACTCATGGCTGGTGTGTGTGTGTGTGTGTATGTGTGTGTGTGTGTGTGTGTGTGTGTGTAGCACACATTCAATCTTATACCCCCTTTTTGAAGATAACGACGGGGGATTTATTTTGAATTGCACTATGTGCTGTTTGGACTCACTTGGCTTATATCTCATATCATGGATGCTGGGAATTGGCAGCATTATAGTTCTCTGAGCAGATTTGCTCTCATTCTTTAGAAAATAAAATTGCTTAAATGACATAAAAGGAGCCAATTAAAGGCTGATTAATACAAAACAGTATATATCAAGAGCTTTGATGATGAAAAACTAGACTTTGAGTGGTGAACACACAATAGAGTATACAGATGTTGTATTATAAAGGAGTACTATATATCAAAGTGTTTGTAAGTCTCTAAAGTCAAACTAGATAATACCAGTTAGTATTCTTCAACCTGTTAAAATAAGAAAATATTTCCATCTAGTATTTTAAATAATTATAAGCAATATACTTTATGTGACAACATAGTGTACTGAACAATTTTCCTTCTTGAAAATATTCCCTTTTGAAACTTCTCTACATGTGTCATGTTCTTTGAAATCTATTAAAATTTTTATATACATGCCTGTTTATAAACTTGGCTTGTCTAATGGCATACTGAACTATAAACAGAACTTGGGTGCCTTTTAATATGCTTCTGTAGTTTGGCAAATTTGCTCATGATCACTCATCACTATCAGAAGTCATCAAAAAAAAATTAGGCAGACATGATTCAGCAAGTTGTCCAGTTGAAATCACTACAGCCTTTTATTAATCAAAATGTATGCTATTATCAGCTTCTGTGCTACAGGAACCAGTGTGGAAATTGAATAAAGAATAGATTAGTTACTCATTTTTATACAAGATCAAGGATAACACTTAATGTAAAGATGTCTGAGAGTTAAATATACAGACTTTATGTTTATAAAGTAAATATACATAATTTACTGTATATTCACTTTAGAAAAAAATGGCGACACTTAAAAGTGAAGTCCATTAGTATGTAGGTTTTTTTTCTTATGGGTCACTTCATACCCCTAGTTCCCTGCCAGTGTAGACCTCTTTAGCATTAGCTTAAGTGAAGTTCAGTTAGCAGGCAAATACTTCGTAAAAAATGATGAAGCACTCCATGTTCAGATATATTTGGGGATTTTCAACATTGCTTTGGGTTGTACATGTCACTGCTCCTTTTCTGTAAACTTGATAGTCAAGACTTGCCTTTCCAGAAAAAGTTACTTAAATTATTTGTCATGATTTTTGTCCGTTATGCTCTGAACTTTTGACATTCACATGTCAGTTTATAATTTAAGATATTGAAATATTTTCAGAAAAATTGTGGAAAGAGAAGACTTTGAAAAAGTAATTGCAGATGAAGCGCTTGCAGCAGGTAATAGAATTGTTTCATGTTAATTGTCTAGTATATGTAATTAGGAATTAATTATGCTTATAGAACTAATTTTTTATCTATAAGCTAATGTTTTCTATTAGTAAAAAAATATTTACCAGTAGAAGTAACATTTTCTCCTAAAATATTTATTTTTATTAGTTGGTGAATTCCAGTGTGAATTCTTCAATCAATGTATTATATTAACATAAGTAATGACTCTTTGGCATACTGTATATTTTTGTTTGACCTTAAATATTTTCTCTTCTTTTATTTAAATTTATCTTTATTCTTTAAGTATTACATATGTCTCCCCTTCCTCCCCGCCCCCCCCCGCTTGACTCCCTCCACTCCAACCTCCCCACCCTCCCACCCCCAGGACTCATTTCCTCTTTATACAATGTTCATTTGCTGAGAACTAGATAAGGCTGCATGGGAAGCTGACTCATACACATGTATATACTTTGGTCTTAAAGTTAACTTTGCGTTCCTTATTTATGCATAAAAAATCCTACTCCACAAAGCAAAATAAAGAATTTTAAAAGGTTTGAAACAGTGTTTTCATATCAATAATTAGTTTAGGAAAACCATAGATGAGTAACTTTGTCCTACTACCCTTTTCAAAGTTTGGGTACATGGACCAACAAGGTAAATTTTTCTGAACATACAAGATATTAAGATTTTAATAATAATAGTAATAATAATAATAATAATGATGGTGGTGGTAATTATGACTGACTTATTATAGTGAATCTTTCTTGGAAGCCAAGGACTATTCTAAACACCATTCCCACACATCATGACAGTGGCATAAAGAAGACACCATTGTTCTTCCTGAGTTACAGGTGGAAAGGAACGTGGTACACAGAGTTGAAAGAATAAAGGAGGTTCTGGAAGAAGTTGTAGGAAGTGACTAATATATTCCAAACACATATTTATTAGAGTAACACTAACAAGAAGGCTGTTATACTCAGAAGAAGAAAAAACAAACAAACAAACCAAGAAACTGTATATCATCTCTAAAGAATAATGACAACATTTAGTTTCAAAGCCAGTGATTTCAAATTACTTCCTGTGTCTGAAGCTTACACTCCTGGAGGCCCTTCAAAGGGGATAGTACCCTTTCATCAGGATGGACTGGTTTTGTTATTACCAGGTGGGACAGCTTTTACTGAAATGGACCTGATCCTGCAATTCCTATTGCCCTTTTCCAGCTAAATTTAGGGGGATAAAATGTTGTAAATTATATTCAATTGATCATTCTTTTTTGAAAATAAAATATTTTTTATTGATTTCAAAGAGGAAGGAGAGGAAGAGAGAGATAGAAACATCAATGGTGGAAGAGAATCATTAATCAGCTGCCCCCTGTACCCCTTACTGGGGATCGAACCTCCAACCAGGGCATGTGCCCTGACCAGAAATCAAACCATGACCGCCTGTGATTCATAGGTCAACACTCAGCCACTGAGCTATGCCACCAGGTGATCATTCTTTTTTAAAGAAATGATTTGGGATTTTTAGTCAGAATTACCAGAATTTTAGTAACTCATCTATGTAGATAATTAGAATAGAGATGGTTAACTTGAATTGGCATTCTTACTACCAGATATAGAAGGAGTGAAATCATCAAATAAAACAATGTTTACAAATAGTTGTAACAGCACAGTTCTGTACGCTGGCCTATTTGACATGGCAGGAAATGTGTTATCTGCTTTCAGGAGTTCCAGCGGAGAGCATCAAAGCATCTCTCGGTGAAGAGATTTTTAAAATATGTTATGAAGAAGATGAACACATCCTGGGTGTGGTGGGAGGAACCCTCAAAGATTTTTTAAATAGCTTCAGCACCCTTCTGAAGCAGAGCAGCCACTGCCAAGAAGCAGAGAAGAAAGGCAGGCGGGAGGCTGCCTCCATTCTCTGTCTGGATAAGGACCATGATTTCTTAAACGTTTACTATTTCTTTCCTAAGAAGATCACATCCCTGATTCTTCCGGGCATCATTAAGGCAGCTGCGCACATCCTGTACGAAACCGAAGTGGAAGTGTCATTAATGCCTTCCTGCTTCCAGAACGATGGCAGTGAGTTTGTTAATCAGCCCTATTTGTTATACTCCGTTCATGTTACAAGCACCAAACCATCCCTGTCCCCAGGCAAACCCCAGTCCTCACTGGTCATTCCTGCTTCTCTCTTCTGTAAGACATTCCCATTCCATTTCATGTTTGACAAAGACATGACAATTCTGCAATTTGGCAATGGCATCAGGAGGCTGATGAACAGGCGAGACTTTCAAGGAAAACCTAATTTTGAAGAGTACTTTGATATTCTCACTCCAAAAGTCAACCAGACGTTTAGTGGAATCATGACTATGTTGAATTTACAATTTGTGGTCCGAGTGAGGAGATGGGACAACTCTGTGAAGAAATCTTCAAGGGTAAGAGAAACACAATAGTATTTTGAATATGAAGTCAGTTATTTCATATTTAAGGACCAGAAACAAAAAAATGGTACAAATGTAAATGTATCATTTCAAATGTTTTCTTAAAACATTTAATTTAAGAGAACAATTCTAAAATACTTCTAAGGCTTTAATCAATTTAAAACAAGGTTCTTTCTGCATGTAGTTCTTCTCTACTTGATCCTTACTTCACAAATACTCATTGAATGCAGTGTACCTTCTATAATATAATCTTTATGACATATTTTACAAATGAATTATAAAAATATTTGTATAAAATATATTTTCAACTATCATCAGAGAGTTGACTTAATTTGAAAAAGAGGTCTTTTTTCTATCACAAACAAATAAACCTACTTTTTTTCTTATAGGAGACAACTAAATAGATTTTTTACTCAATATTCAATAAATGGGAAAAAAATCAATCAATTTTTACTAATTGTTAAAAGGTGTGGGGAAAAATGTTCTTTCACCTCCTGGTAGAGAACTTTGGTAATTATTTACGCTTAGGTTACAAAGTTTGCTAAGTCACAGTCAATAGTACAGCAAAGTTATGATGCATATCAATTTTAGTCATGTATAACCCCAGCAGATACACTGTTCTCCAAAATTAAAACAGCTTTATTGCTTTTTATCATAAAAATTGTATAGCTAAATATTTAAAAATTTGGTAGTAATTAAAGGTGTCTATTGTAGCAACAAAAAAATCAATGACATTAGTTACTAAGCATGCTATAATTAAAAGTATGCTGTACAGGGGAAAAATTGTGCTTGTAAAAATAAACATAAGGCTTACACATTTTTGTTTGAACACAAATAATGCTACTTATAACTTCATTTTTTTTCACTAAACAATATATTTTGGGCATCCTTCCACGTCATTAGATATAGGTCTGTTTCACTTTTCAAAGTGAAATTGTACGGTTGTCCTGTATGTAATCATGTGCTCTAAACAGGACATCTGGATTGCTTTTGGCTCTGCTGCAGTGAGCAATACACATGTATATATTTGTTACACTCATCCAAGTAAATCTTGTGATCCAGGATGATCACTTGAAGCCTCACCTCCCTCAAGACTCCCTTGGCGCAATCGTTTCTGCTGGCTGTCCTTTCAAAAGGGAGTAGGCACATGCCACTTACTGAGAAGGCTTGAAGGAAGCATTGTTTGCACTGCTTATTGAAAAGTATGATCTATGAGTAAAGTATACTTTTCAAATATTTGCACACATTTTAGAACTCATAGTAAATTGGAACTATAAGAAAACATTGTTCTTGGTCAGCAGGTAGAAAAAAAATCAAGTTCAGTACAAAGGGATTATCACTATACTTCCTCTCTTTTGTCTCCAAAAAATGTTGGAAAATTTGAATAAATCACATCAGTTGGTTTTCCTTTGCTTCACAGGTTATGGACCTCAAAGGCCAAATGATCTACATCATTGAATCCAATGCCATCTTGTTCTTGGGGTCACCCTGTGTGGACAGATTAGAAGATTTTACAGGACGAGGGCTCTACCTCTCAGACATCCCCATTCACAATGCACTGAGGGATGTGGTCTTGATAGGAGAACAGGCCAGAGCTCAAGATGGCCTGAAGAAGAGACTGGGAAAACTGAAGGCCACGCTGGAGCAAGCTCACCAAGCCCTGGAGGAGGAGAAGAAGAAGACAGTTGATCTCCTGTGCTCTATATTTCCCTCCGAGGTGGCGCAGCAGCTGTGGCAAGGGCAGGTTGTGCAAGCCAAGAAGTTCAGTAATGTCACCATGCTTTTCTCAGACATTGTTGGGTTCACTGCCATCTGCTCCCAGTGCTCCCCGCTGCAGGTTATCACCATGCTTAATGCGCTCTACACCCGGTTTGACCAGCAGTGCGGAGAGCTGGATGTCTACAAGGTAGGGGTGGAGCTAGATGATGCTCAGTCTCCAGGCAAAAGTCACTGAGAAAAAGCACTGTAACTAGGATCTGAATTAAATGCAAACGAAAGGGGCATTTTAGTTCCCATCTTGAGAACCCCATCCTGGGAGTAGGCATTGTGCATTAATCACCTGGGCGTTTGTCAGCCAGAAATAGCTCTGAATCTGCTCAGAAAAAGAAAGAATTCCATGAGAAGACTGCCACATTGTCTTCTTAAAGAATAAGCATAAAATGGGGGATGATAGACAGAGTGGAGGATGGGGTGTAGGGCCCATGAGAAGGTGAAGTTTAGAAGTCATTGAACATGACACTTGACTGTGGGAACTGAGTGGAGTTGTTAAGCATGGTATAATCAGAGTATCTCTTGTACAGGGAAGTTTATCCTTTGTATCTGTAAAAGTAAAGAAACATGAGGATTATACAAAAAGTATTTAAATAGATTAATTCAATTCAGAGTTAACATGATACTTTTTATAGCCAATTAGCAGAAACTCAAATTATCTACTTAAGGCTTTATTGCAAAGTAGCCGAGAGCAGAGATACCTAAATAAGAGAGACCTGTCTTCAAATCTTGTCTCTACCTGATGTGCTTCATTTGTGAAATAGAGAAAATGTTATCTACCCAAAGAGTTTATATGAATAACATACTTATGTCCTATAAGCTTAATAAGCAAGATTGTTATAAATATTATAGTGAAATAATATCTGTTATTCATTAGGCAGCAGGATTTCGGGGGTGCTCAGGATGTACCAGCATCATTCTAGGCACTGGGAAAGCACAGTGATGATCCCCAACATGTAATCAGCTACTTTTGAAATGTGACTATCGTCAAATAAAAGAACTAATGAAGAGATTTCATGTTCTGCCTTTAGAAGTAAAACTATATATATATTTTACTGATATAACATATTTTGCCTTGTTTTAGACATTATCATTAAGCACAGAGCATGCCTCTCATTTGTGTGGTTTGAAATCATCTCTTAATCTGCCACATAACAATCTGGCATTTCAGAACTTAACCTAATACAAAATAGACAAATGATTAAGTAGAAACAAAAATTATTTATGGGAATATACAAGACCCTGCTTTTTTTCAATCTAGATGCTAGAAGTAAAAACAAAATGAGAAAATAAAAAAAAAGCTTCCTTTAAAAACTCTTAACAGGAAATTCCAGACAGAGCTATGATCCCTTGGGACAAAAATAGGCTCATGGATAATTACAGATAAAATAATTGGCTTTGGTTAGGTTAAGTTTGATGGCCTCTTGTGGAATTTGCTGTAATTTTTTGTAGACAGTTTCTATCTTGAGAATGTCTCCTCTCTCTGCAGAATTATAAGGAAGGCTTACTGTTCTTGGCAAACTACTGAGATTGGTGTCAGAAGAAGTAGCCCTCTTCTTCAACTTGTTGAAACTTGACAAAATTGGTTATTTTTGTCAAATATTTAGAATCTAGTCTCTTTACTACCAGGATGGTAGCATAGAGTTCCCTGACTCACCCAACTGCAGCCTGAGCTAGTCACTTACCTTCTTTCCTGTCCTTATGCTCACTTTCTTTCCACTCTGATTTCTCATGAAAATACCTACAGGTAACTGTAAATAAGTAACGAGTGTCTTAACCACTAAATACATCTCAGATACACAGAATGTATAATCATAATCATAGGCTGACCTATGAGTGTCATGGCTTCCAAGAAATAGTCAAGTTTATTTATTCAGGGATCTGATCATGTCAGGACTTTCTTTAATTTCATTTTTGGTCATTCTATCTTTTGGTGTTAATGTTTATTTATTTATTTTTTTTAGCAAATATCTACTGGTTATCCATCATTTTCCAGTATGGGCAGGCAAAATCCCTGTGAGAAGAATTGACACTTGTGTGTGTGTGTGTGGGGGGAGGGTGTACTGGAAAATACTAGGTTTCAATATGACATACTAAGGCCCCATTTCATGCAAGTCTGGATCAGGTGTTACAATAGCACAGAGAATGGGCACCTAACTCTAAGTAGGGGTGAGGGTTCCACTTCTAATTAGCAACACTTTTTTGAATACCTGTGATATGTTAGCCTTTCTGTTAAGCACTTCATATATATTCACTGCTGTGGCAAAGCTTATGGGGGGCATTGCTGCCTGGTTCATTCATTGGTGAATATACTGGGCATTGATAGGAATGAATAAAATAGACTCAGAGAACTTATATTCTACTGGGGGGAAAAGACAATAAACAGATGAGTAAATATATAGTATTTCATGTGGTGTAATATTCTAGAAGACAAATAAAGCAGGTTAAGGGGGAGAGGTTAAGAAGTGATTGCTGTCTCATAAAGGGTAGCCTTTCTCATAAGGAGATGTTTTGGAGGGGCTGAAGGAAATGAGGGACAAACCAAATAATTATCTGCAGAAAGATTATTCCAGGCAAAAGGATAGCAAGTGGGAGCCTATTTGGTATGTTTGAGAGGAAACAGGAGAGGCCAATGGCATTGAGACAAAGTGATCAACAGTGAGAATCAATAGGTAGTGTCAGGAGTTAGCAGAAAAGGAGGTCAAGAAGAATCTTGCACACTTTATAAGGGTTTCAGCATTTATTTTGAGTAAATATATATATCTCTTTTTTCCTTTTCTCACCTCCATTTCTCTACACTGGAAGCTTTGGATAAGAAAAATGAGATGATCTGATAAGTTACAATAAATATTTAAGAAGAAAAATGTGATTATCACAATTTGGTGGTTTTAAATTAATTGTTAGCTTTTTGTAGCCAAAGAACATAGACAAAGAACAGTGAGATTTTTACTATATGTTTCTTAATTTCTGCTGTAAATTATCTGCTATAATTCTTCCTGAGCTTTTTATTTGTAATGTGAAAAATCTGTTATGTGTAGGTGGAGACCATTGGCGATGCATATTGTGTGGCTGGGGGATTACACAAAGAAAGTGATACCCATGCTGTTCAGATAGCACTGATGGCCCTGAAGATGATGGAGCTCTCTGATGAAGTCATGTCTCCCCATGGAGAACCTATCAAGGTAAACTAGATCATATATTGTCCAGGAAATGAGAATAAATGCTTATTAGTTAGTTATCAAGAGTGGTGTGCCCAGCCTGTGTGGCAGTCATGGTTCAATTCCCATTTAGGACACAGGCCCAGGTTGCAGGGAGCATGCAGTAGGGGGCATGCAGGAGGCAGCTGATCAACGATTCTCTCCATTATTGATGTTCCCATCCCTTTCTTCTCCCTTCCTCTCTGAAATCAATAATATATATTAATAATATATATACTAGAGGCCCAGTGCATGAAATTCATGCCCAGCCTGAACCCTCTCCAATTTGGGACACCTCAAGGGATGTCCAACTGCCCGTATAGGCCCGATCCTACAGGACTGCTGGCTTCCAACTGCTTGCCTGCCTACCTTCCTGATTGCCCCTAACCACTTCTGCTTGCCAGCCTAATCACCCTCTAACCACTCCCCTGCCAGCCTGATTGCCCTAACTGCCCTCCCCTGCAGGCTTGATCACCCCCAACTGCCCTCCCTTGCAGGCCTGATCGCTCACAACTTCCTTCCCTTGCAGACCTGGTTCCTCCCAACTGCCCTCTCCTGCTGGCAAACTTGTGGTGGCCATTTTGTGTCCACATGTGGACAGCCATTTTGTGTGTTGGAATGATGGTCAATTTATATATTACTCTTTTATTAGATAGTATATATTTTTTTATTTTCTGTTCTTTTCTTTGAAGAATGGTATATCAGTTGGGGTTTAGTTGCAGAGAGAAAACTTTCATTTGTTTAAACAGGAAAACATTTACTACATGGTATGGAATCTCAGAATCATTGAGAGGACCAAAGAAGCCATTTATAAGTTGAGCATTTTAAAAATGGGTCCTAAAGCCACATTTCAGAGCCACTGCTTTTTCCTCTGTCAGGAAGCTGGCTCTAGAACTATACCACCATAGCCAGTCAGGAAAAGGCTGTGTTCTGAAAGCTGCTGCCTCTGCTACTGGCTACAGAACACAGCTGCACGCACTTCCTCTAATCTGCATCAGCAACGTGGAATTCCTGCATCCTGGCCCTCACAAAATGAGCGCCTGGGAACTGGGCACTTCACTAAGCATGCCACAGAAAATCCAAAGCTTCCCCACTTGTAAACATCCCAAATGCAGTCCCAACAGAAATCCTGGCTCCCAAATCCTATGCACGTGGCTCTGAGTCACCAGACCTGAATGCATCTAGGTGCTGCCAGGCAGTTTGGAATATGTAGTGTTTAGTGTTCCAGTAACTGCAGGGAAGGACATCACAGTAGAATGAATGTTGACTGTTAATCCACCAATGTTTTCCAGGACACATAAATTCTAAAATATCTAGATCAGTCAGACTCTGGAATAATATTTTATTGGACATGAAAAAATAAAATTAACAGACTAGGCATTGGTTTAATAGATAGAACATGAGCGGGTTATGTTTATTTGTAGCACTGTAGTCAATCTGTTACTCAATTTTTATCGAATAGGCCTCAATTGATGATTCAGAAGTGGGCCTGGTATGCTATAGATATAGGGAGAAGAAAGAAAAAATAATAAACAAAACTATACTATTTAGAAGTTTAATCTTGGCTCTTCACGGTTAATAGACACCATACATGCAAGTCATCATATTGGTTTTATAAGTCCACTGTCTTCCCAGTTACATGTTATTGTGTGACACATTTTGTACATTTAGTGCTGTATAAATACAAACCTTTTATTATTCATGGATTCTGTGCATCGGAAATTAGATGAGGCATAGCAGGGATACCACAGCTCAGCTCACAGACTCTGCTACCTCAGCTGGGAACACTCAAATGGTTGGGGGCAGTTGGAAGAGCTGGATATACCACTTGGAGCTGGAACATCGATTCCGATGTGGGTGCTTCACTTACACGCCTGGTTCTTTGCTCACTGGAGATGGCTGAAACTTTGAGCTCAGCCAGAACTGTCAGTCCATGTTCTTATGTGGTATAGACTCAGAGCAGTTACACTTCTTACATGGTGGCTTATGTCCCAGGGAACTTGATTGGTGGCAGCATGACATTTTATGACCTAACCTTAGGAGACACACAGTGACACTTCTATTCTATTTGTCAAAGCAAACATAAACCTGCAAAGAGGAGAGGAGATAGATACTGTCTTAATGGGGACAGTGTGATATAAATTGTGGCTGTTTTAATAGCATGACAGCAGCTCTAGCCAGTTTGGCTCTGGTTAGAGTGTTGGCCCATAGACTGAAGGGATTGAAGAGTGTGAAGGGTTAAGGATTCCATTTTGATCAAGGGCACATGCCTGGGTTGCAGGCTAGATCCCTGGCCCAGTTGGGGTGCGTGCAGGAAGCAATCAGTCAATGTGTCTCTCTCACATCTATGTTCCTCTCTCTCTTTCTCTCTCTCCTTCCCTTCCACTCTCTAAAAATCAATGGAAAAAATATCCTTGGATGAAGACTAACAAATAAAAAATAATAAAATCATCATAGCATCTTACTTTTTCAGACTTAATTTCTACAATTGCACTTTTTAAAAAAAGATAATTCTCTCTTTTTCTCTCTCTTTAGTTTTGATGAGGAAGATCATAGCATCAAAGTACATGCTTAAAATATCCACATCAGCAATGAAATCAGTGGTTTCTACATAAATGGATTTTGTAATTAAAACGTGTATGTTTGAGCCAGGGAGATCAGTGACATGATTTTTATTATTTGTAAAAATGTCTTTTTAGAGTTTTGCACCCGGAGGGAGGAATTATTTATAGCTAATTTCAAAGGCAATTACCTGAGTAGTAACAGTTTAGCTTTAATGACCTGTAAAGTGAGATGTTAAGCCTACCTTTTATTTGTTTTAACCTACAATACTCCGGACTGTCTGATAGCATTAGGAGCTGCCTGTGAAACATCCCAGAGGCTGAAGGGAAGAGCATTTTCAGTAAAGAGAGAAACCTTATTGTGTATTAGGGGCAGGGGAGCATATTGTGACAAACATCATCTCAAGTGATATTTACAACAACATTATGAAGAAGAAACTGCAATTCACTGGTGGACAAAAGTGGTCAAGTCTCCCATGCATCTGGATTTAGAGTTATGTCTGTCTGGCTTCAAAGCCCAGCTTACTCTGGCTGATAGCTCAGTTGCATGTGGTTCTATCCCCCATCAGGGCACATTCAAGAATCAAACAATGAATACATAAATAAGTGGAACAACAAATGGATGTTTTTCCCTCTCTGCCCTCCACCCCCAACTCCCCTTCTAATCTGGGCCTCAGCAACCACTTCCTGCTTCCTGTGTTATTTTTATTTAAATATTGCAATTCCCTTTTTCTAGTTGTTAGCCATTTGAATAGTGGAGTCTTGTTGGCATGAAGTTATTTTCCTCAAAATGTACACTTTATGTGGTGAGAGTGAGCTACTTTTGCCCCTCTCTGACTGTGTTTCGGGAAACAACTATTAATCCAGAAGTTTTGTCTCTCTCACTCGATAGAACAGTTTCACATAAACCTCCCATAGGCACTGTCTTGTCATGTGGTGACTAGCGATAGGCATGCATGGAAATCTGTCTCAGATATTGAAGAGAGGTGAAATAAGAGTGCTTTGTGCAATAAACCTAAGGGCATAAGTAGAGAAGTGTTCAGAGGTGTAGCTGATTGTTTGATAATTTTTAATCAACTGTGAAGAGTAGAGGGAAGCTGGCTGAAGTTTTTGAGGAAAGAGGGAGTAGTGTGGTAAGAGCAATTGTTATGATAATTTAGATATGGCATTCAAACAACACGGACGAGTGGGAAGAATTTTAACCGATGATCAGGAACATGGTGGTACTTTTTTCTTTCTTTCTTTTTTTTTTTGCTTTCAGATGCGAATTGGACTGCATTCTGGGTCTGTTTTTGCTGGAGTTGTTGGAGTTAAAATGCCCCGTTACTGTCTTTTTGGAAACAATGTCACCTTGGCTAACAAATTTGAGTCCTGCAGTGTACCACGGAAAATCAATGTCAGCCCAACGACATACAGGTACTGATTGCACTGACCACCTAAACTCTATTCCTTTACTATTTCATTGGGAGAAATCTGGTCAAGAGGGAGTAAAGTAAAACTTTTGCCTCATGTAGATATCTGCTTGTGGCTGCAGTTCTTGGATCTTTCTGCTATCAGGCTTTCATTTAATTGATTTTATTTTTTCAATCTATTTTTCTTACAAGTTTTTATCTTTTTTTGAAGACGACCTAATGAACATTTCTTACTCATGAAAAATAGTGTCATTTCTCACTTGACATTCTGTTTTTATCTGTAAGTTTATTACAAAAGCCTGGGATTTGTATTCAGAAGACGTGTTTTACAAGTTCCAAATACAGGGTTTACCAGATGTGAGATCTTGAGCAAAGCACTTGATAAATTCAAGCGATATAAAGGTTATGATTGTAATTACCATACTAATAAGAGATTTTGAGCTTATATGGATATAAAAATATTTTTTAAATTTACTAATCACTTATAGTTTTATACATTTTTATTTATTAAAACCTTATAGTTATATACATTTTAGAGTTAATTTTTAAATATTTCAAAGATACAGAAAAAATTCAAAGAAAATATGATAACCATGTAACCGATACTAATATTTAACAAATGTCAACATTTTGCCATATTTGCTTCAGATCCCTGTTTAATGAAAGAAACAAAACATTACAGGTTCCTGGCCCCCATTTTCTCTCTGACATTCTGGACTTTATATCCCTTAAGGTTTGTAGGACCATCTGAGAATGTGTACTTCCGGAAGACAGGCAGGCTTCTAAAGAGAGAGGCGGGAAGGCACCGAATAGAGCAATAGCTCATGTTGCTTCTGTTTACCAGGAAGGAAAATGGGCAGGAAAAGGCCAAAAGTGTAACTCTCTTCATTTAAGTTTCTCCAGATTAAAAAATAAATAAATAAAGTCAGAGAAAAGTAAATTCCACTGGACCTGTTCATATCCTTTTACGACTTGCCTTGAACCTACTCAACATATTTTGAGATTTTTTTTTTATGAAATGTAAATCTAGTTCTTATAAACCCAGTTCATTTATTCAAACTATTTCTAATGCAGTGGTGTACTGGTAAACCAGCTTTGGCAAGTAAAGTGGAGAATCCCTGATTTCTAGCATTTGCCAATTTCAATGGTGTAAATACTCCCACCATGACAGATTTTAGGTAACTGATAGTTTGCAAAATTCTTAAATGTTAAAAGTTCACTCTCATGAGCCAGTTCAAGCCAGATCAAGTATGTCACTATATGTGCAGGTGATACAATATGTATACTAGGGTATGACTAATCCAGAATCTGTCTTCTCCCCAAGGTTAATTAGAGTGTATCAGGTTTTCATTATTATAAAAGTGACTTGATAAATACTCCTACACATATATCTCTAAATATTATACTTATAAATGGTATTCCCAGATCATAGGCTGTACTGTTTCAACTTTACTAAAAATCAATTATCTCTCCAAATTGCTTTTACCAATTTGCATTCCATCAACAATGTATGAAGGTTTGTTTCTCTTCTCCAAAGTTTGGTATTATAAGACTAATTAATTTTTACCAATTTGATGGGAGTTAGATGATATTTAATTGATGTTTAATCAGTCTTTTGTAATTGATTTATTTAATTTTCATAACTATCCCCATTTTCCAAAGTTAGAAAACTGACATCTTTGTTGCTATTCAACAACTGACTTTGAAGCTTATGCTTTGTGATTCTGTAATTTTTTATCATATATCACCAAATATCATGCCACATAAATAATAGGCCAAAAACATTTATGAATTCATGACTGACTAAAACTTCAGTAGAAGGCCATGGTCTAGCTGGGCAAATGTGATGAGTAATCTAATGTTCTGTAGGAGTTGGTTTAGATTCCAGAACTATTCAATACTTTTCATCCATGGCCTAAATAGTTGATTAGAGAGATGCTTATTAAGTTTGCATTTGACAGAAAGCTAGGGAAGCAAATAGAAAGATGAGTCAGTAACTTATCCAGTGGAATCAGAATTAAAATGAGTTTAGCATAATGAAGAAGTAGTAGCAAATGAAAAAAAATTGGTTATCAGTATATACAATTAAATCTCATTTTAGTCCTATAAACCTTGGATTTGTAAAAATTCTATTGAGAGATCAAAAACTCTTCTTACAATCTTTTATACATATGCATAAAGCTTACATAGAAGCTTTTCCTTTATAGCTTCTTGCTCATGATTACTTCTCAGTTAATATTTACAAAATAGATGAATCAATGTTTTAACTCTTTCAACTTAGGAATACTTATTCTATAATATTATATTTATGGGGTGTTGTTTTTTTTTTGCTATTGTTAGACCTTTGGATTATTTGGGGGTTTCTCCCCATTACTGTGAATTATCTGCTATTCAGATTATAGATTATATCTTCTCAAAAATATTTTATAATTAATTTTTCAAATATGAATAAACTGAATTATTTGGGTAGACTTTTCTTGTGATTGTGAATTGGTTTTCCATTGTACTTCTTCTGTGAAGATGTTTATTAACATCATTAGGAGCTTTTTGTAGATCACAGTGAACATGGTTTATTAATATTTTGAGGAATATTCATTTATTTATGTTGTCTTTTTTTGCGTAGAGAGTACTAATTTTATTTTACTCTTTCAGATTACTCAAGGATTGTCCAGGTTTTGTGTTTACCCCTCGATCAAGGGAGGAACTTCCACCGAACTTCCCCAGTGAAATTCCTGGAATCTGTCATTTTCTGGAAGCTTATCAACAAGGGACAAATTCAAAACCCTGGTTCCAAAAGAAAAATGTTGAAGATGGCAATGCCAATTTTTTAGGGAAAGCATCGGGAATAGATTAGCAAAATATGTCTCTAATTATCAGTCTCTGGGGTATGATTCCTTCGAGTATGTGTGGAATCTCTGAGAGCACTTTAGGATACAGATGGATAAAAGCAGTATTAAAATTTCAGGAGTTCACGATCTAGTTATTCTTCCACTTAACATGACAAAAATGTATTCACTTCAATACTTCAGCTCTTCAGTGAAAATAAAAAGGAAACCTCAAAAAGTGACCTTTGGGGGAGATTTCTGTTATATAATAATCACTTATTATCATTATTCAAAATTTAGCACATTGTACATATATCAGGTAATTGTAGCAACCTATACAATGTGATGGAGTCACTTGCAATCTTGTGTCTTGGTGGAATGCTATGGTTATTAGATTATGTTTGTGATAGCATTGCCTTACAAAAGCTTTTGAACAGAAATTAATAGTCTTGAATACCGTAAGCTCTTTGAACCTTTTAACTCTGAATTTCATTGCATTTTTTCACTTAATTTTTAGCTTATATGACAAAATAGATTGAGGTTTTTCTCTGTTGCACTTTTCTTTTTTTCCCATTTTTAAGAAAATAAGCAATTCTGGGTTAGATGCAATATGAATATAAAATATGTCTTCTGTAAATATCAAAATTATTTTATAAAAATATTCTCCATCACATAATATGTCATTAAAAATGAATGTTTCCTTTTGTTTGACTTTTTTATTCCATATATGATAAAGGCTATTTTAATTCATATTAGCATTTTCATTCCTATTAATTCATTTGTATTTTGTAGTATTCAGTATAAAAGAAACTTCTAGCCTATATAAAAATGCAATAACATCATTCTGATTTAATGTAACCAGAAGCAACATGGGAGTAAAGTAAGCATTTAGGGAACAAGCCATGAAATACAGAAATAAGACATTTATAACATGCATACATTCACCCCACCCCACCCCACCACACAATACACAGAGAAATTTGGCTCTATTTCAGCACACATGCTCTATTGCCTTGCTGAGCCACATAAAGTTCCAATAAGAAAACTTAAGCCCTAACCAGTGGCTCAGTGGATAGAGCATCGGCCTGTGAACTGAAAGGTCCCAGGTTCCATTCAGGTCAAGGACATGTACCTTGGTTGCAGGTACATCCCCAGTAGGGGGCGTGCAGGAGGCATGTGATTGATGTTGCTGACTCTCCCCCTTCCTCTCTGTAAAAAAACAATAAAATACATTTTAAAAAAAGAAAATTTAAGTTCACAAGTGGGAAATAAGACTTGTTTTTTTCTGACATTGTACCATTAAATACTTGTGTTGAATACTTTAGTGTGTGTATATTTCCTAAGAATCATCAGGGTTTTTTAATTTTGTTTTTATTTTTTGTCTCATCAAGTACACATCTGTGAATGTTTTATTCTAGTTGAAATATCTGAATGATATTCTTTAAATAGAATGTTAGTGTTGAAGAAAATTATGCTGTGATTTTATTATGGAAAATTTTAAACATTTTTTTTATGGAGCTTGAACTTTAATTTTTAATGATGTTAGTCTAAGATCTCTGGTGGACTAAACTTAAATAGGGCTTTGATTTTAAAAAGGCTCAACTTCAAAGCAAGAGAAAAATGATCACTATAATTTTTAAATCACTATTTGTAGAGCCATGGATACACTGAACTCTTATTCAGGGTTCTAAGAAATAATTCAATTTAAAAACTATTTATGGTAACCTCAGGAATAAAAAGTAATTACTGATTGACCTTTAGTATCCCATGTGTACCACTATAGGTATTACAATGAATATTATTTACTGATTCCCCAATATTTTGAAGGATTGAATGTGTTTCATTAAATACCAATTGTATTGTTATAGGTGTTGGGAAAATTTAGTTACAATCTTACAATTATATCAAGTTAATAAAAATACTTAAAGGGAAAATAAAGACAAATACATTTTTCTGTCTAATGCAACACTTATTATAGGGAAAATAATAGGAGTTAAAGGAAATTTAAAGGCATACAATAAAATGTCACCTTTGTAAAAATATTTAAGCAGACTCCCAATTTGTTAATTTGTTTTTTTAAGTTTTTAAACTAATTAGAACTCTGTGTGTGAGTTCACCCCAAAACCCATAGAGGAAAATAGAATCTGAGTGAAAGCTATCTGAGAATTCCTTGTACTAGTCCTACAACCTTTCCATAATCTTGACATTTTATCTAAATAAAAAAGCCAGCAAACATTTATTTTCCCAGACAAATGAAATAATCTGTGATAGGTTCCCCAGACCAGCCTATGAAGGCTCATTAATTATGGAATATTTTGTGGACCTTAAGCAAGATGAACATACAACATTTCTATGATAGAATGCATTCAAAATCCACAATTGGGTGCTAAAAACTTTAAGAAATTCCCTTTCCCTCTCTATTCAATTTGGAGGATAGAGGTTATGGATACATTCTCAGGTCCAGGACAGAGAATCTGGAAGGTATGTTCTCAAGGAAACAGGGACCAAAATAGGAGTTCTGTTTTAGGGGCGGAATTGAGGATGGAAAAAAGAATGAACAGAGAGGGCCTATGACAGGATGGGTGCTAAGAGTTCTGAATCTTGTTGCCATATTAACAATCCTAAAAAATAATGTCGGGTCTAGTCCCCATTGATTTAACTCAGTGGATAGAATGTTGGCCCTGGTTGAGGTGGGTGCAAGAGGCAGCCTATTGATGTGTCTCTCTCACATCAGTGCTTCTCTCTGTGTCTCCCCCTCTCTCCATTCTCTCTAGAAATCAATGGGAAAATATCCTCAAGTGAAGCTTTAAAAAATAATAATGATGATGATGATGATGTTGGGTCCTAAGACTGCTTCTTAATCAGATGGATTTTCCTGATAATTCCACAAGCTGTTTCATTTGTTTACTCACAAATTCTTGCTCCTTCATTGAATGTCCAGTACACAAAGTAAACTTGTCTTTATACTTATTTCTCAAGCAAGCATAGAGTTCCATGGTTGTTTTTCTAAAGATGTCTGCATCAAGAAGCAAAAATAGAGTTAAAAAATGACTTCCCATTTTTCCTCATCTTTTTATTTCTATCCAGATTTTGTAAGAAAAAGCAAAATTTGAACCTAAATATGAATAAGTTCACTTACTCATTTTCATTTATTTAATCATCAGTTCTTGAATAACTACCACGTGCCAGGAATAATGCTATTTTTGGAATTCAAAGATAAGGCTTGACCCATTCTATCAAGAAAGGAAAATGAAAAATGAACATAAAGAAAATAATTTAAAAATTCTGTGGGAGCATTTAGTGCTTGGAGAAGTATCTTGGCCTTAGAGGAGTTCATCCAGCAAAGGGGAAAGGACTTGACCAAGTAAGTAAACCAGCACACAGGAAGAAGTGTGTTGGGGCTGCATGGGAGGTCCTAGACAGCAAGTTGCCTGGGATGAGTTGGAGGGGAGGAGAATAAGGGCAGAAAGACCACTCAGATACAGACCATGAAGAGGGAGGGCCTTTTTCATGGTAAGACGTGAGATTTTGATGATGGTAATTAATCATCATTATTATTCATTTTCACAAAACTTTTTGAAAACAAATCTTACAAATGAAAAAAAAAGTGTAAAACAGAAAAAAAAAAAGCAGACTGTTAGCTTCACTTCCTTCCCCAACACTTTTTAAACTAGTAGGCAAAGGAGACACCAAATGCTAAAGGAAGAAATGGTATGGTCACGTGTATCTTTTTGAAAGGCAGTGTCAGAAACAGCATGGATAAGGGTTGATATTTACTTGCATAGATGGCCAAAGAAATATTCTTCTTTGTCTCAGAAGAAAATGGTTTGTGCTATATCCTGGGTATTTTACCCAAAGTAAGAACATAAAGCTGGGTGTCTGGCAT